>JAZKJV010007449.1:729659-1459319 GCA_037367405.1 Ottelia alismoides
CTAAGGAAATATGAAAAATTAAGTCAAAGATCCTAAAGTCTAAGGCTGGTTAACTCAAAATCTCAAGACCTCATAAACCAAGTATTCTTTAACTTCACTAGTCTTGTGTGAATGTGAAAGTGTCAGGGACTAAGCCAACTCATTAGTTAGGTTTTTTATGATTTTGATATTTTTTATTTAAAAAAGGAAGAGAATTTTTTTTGAAAATATTTCTTAGTTTTTCTTTCAAAAAGTGTATTTTTTTTCAAAAAGAAGTTTTGTTTTCTGAATAAGTTTTTTAGTTATACCTCTTATTTACAATAATTTACCCATAACCCCTTATTTTAATTACAAACAAGTTGAAGTACGAGCTATATGTAAAGTATATATGTAATATATACAAAAAACCCCTATACTTAACATGTTCTATGTCTTCATGACACTAGGTGACAAAAAGCCATAGCTCGTACTAAGCATAAGTGGGTGAAAAGAATATAAGAGAAGAAGAATTTAAGAGCGTTGGAGAATACACAACGGGCATAGACCCCCCTATTCTTAGGCTCTGGTCAGCCTAAGTATTGGATAGAACACAAGATTGGGGGACCGATGAGAGTGGGAAAGAATATACAAAAAGAAAATAAAAAGAAGATACGGAGCAACTCAGGTAATTCACCCCCCTATACTTAGGATCTAGTCATCCTAAGTATAGCCACAAAATGAAAACAATACGGAACTGGGGCGAGTGATGCGAATCACGGGGGAGGGAGGGAAATAAAAGAAAGAAAAATCTATACAAGGATGAGTGAGAATATACAAGGATCAAGAAGGTTTGTGATGGACCTTCTCGCAGGAGCGAGGAGGTAGGTAGTATATACATGTGTTGCTGTCAGAATCGCCCCCAGAGGAATAATAGTGTGGGGCAGGGAACATCCAACTAGGGTCAATACACGACTGCTTGCTCAAATATGGATTAAGAATAGCCAAACTGAGATCACTCATATAGATCACCTCATCCGGACATGATGAGGACTCCACAGAAAATTCCTTCTCTAGTATGTCGAAGGCAACTTTCTTAGCCCGTTTTCTAGAACTTTGAGCATCAAGAGGAAGAGGAGAGTGATACGTCTTGAGGAGTTCGGGGGAACACCTCAAGGAATTAATACTCTTCTTCTTCTTACCAGATTACTGACTAGAGGACGGAGCAACTGATTTATCGAGACTGGTCAATTTGGTCTCGGTTGTCTCTTTTGGTGTAGGTTCTGGATGTAGTGTGTGTGATTTGCTAACTAGAGGTTCATTATCGGATGAGTCACCATATGCATTGTAATACTCCTGTAGGGTTAACACACGTCTCTGGTATGGCATAGTGTTCTCAATTGGCTTGGCATTTGTTGTCTCATGCGTCAGATCAACTAAAAAGTCAAGGAAATCAGAAATGATAGTGTCCAACTGAGGGGCAGCTTCTGGTTGTGAGTCCTCTCTAGAAGTTGTCACAATGGTGGTGATGCAAGCAGTGGGTGATGTGGAGGTGTAGGGAGTCTCTGAACCAATGGTCATATGGACATTCGGTATCTCAGGTATAATAGAGAGATGGGACTCAACTATCTCTCGGAGGTCACGGCTGTCTGCGACTTTGTGGGTTACCTTAGAATATCATGTGTCCTCAAAGATTGGGTGAGGTTGGAGTGCTCCCTATGAATTGAAATCGATCTCCCGAGTTTCGCAATTTATAGTTTCCTTAGCCAAGGCTAAGAACGGCTTCCCGAGAATGATCGAAGACTGGGTGAACTCTCCTCAATGCTCAATGTCAATGATCGTGAAGTCTTCCTGCAATAGAGCATATTGGAAAGTAATGATTAGTGAAATGATTCCTCTCGACCATTTAATGGACCAATTAGCCAGCTGAATGATCTCCCTCGTATTCCTGCTTGATCCGAGTTTGAGCTTTAAAAACACAGAGGTCGGGAGGATGTTTATCAGTGAGTCATCATCGATTCTTCCATGGGCGAAGGTAGTGTCTTTGATTTCACAGTCATATCTAGGCAACCACTTCACTCTGGGGCTTGGTTTTTCTCCCTATCACTAAAGAGTTGACCATAGACACTATGTGCTTCTCAGTCCTTGTCCTCTTATTGCCTAACCTTTTAGGCATCAATTTACTTCTCAAAAATCTTTTGAGGTCAGGAAAGTGTTAAATGGCCATTACTAAGGAAGCTCAAAAATCAACACTCTATCAATAGCTTCCCTAACTGTCTAATTTTTTAGATCTTATCCTTTTTCAATTTTTACGGTGTATTCGAGTTTTTCAATTTTTTTGGTCTTTTCGATAGGTGAAGAAGGAATATGAGAATGTACAGACTCTAGTTTGGACCGAAAGTGGTTAGAAGAAGAGGGAGGTAGGAGGGACTCTAGCTGTACAT
Source organism: Ottelia alismoides (assembly GCA_037367405.1). Lineage (NCBI taxonomy): Eukaryota > Viridiplantae > Streptophyta > Magnoliopsida > Alismatales > Hydrocharitaceae > Ottelia > Ottelia alismoides. The sequence goes on from JAZKJV010007449.1 coordinate 732,059, forward strand.
GACGTGTGGTCAATCAAGTCAATACTTGGACTCTTGATTGGTCTAAAAAAATCATACTACAATACGTTCTCATGACACATCATGAGAGAAGTCTACTCAGTTGGAGGATACTCTTGAGAACTCGGGATCTTATACTCAACACTCCTTGACTCAGGCATGTAATGTCGGGTTGAGTATGGCCCATTTGTATGGCAGATGTTGGTCGGAGCATCATATGGTGGAGTCAGTAAACAGGGGATCTGTAAATTGGTCATATGAATCCAATCCCCTGTATATGTCGGCCCTCCGAATGGGTGATATGAATGTTGGTCAATGTGGGCTTGATCACTCTGGTCAATCAAGTCAGGAAGATCACGTAGTGCAGTCCTCTCCATTCGGTCTATTTGGTCGACCATGTTGTACCCTAAGGTCAACCCGGGATGTGTATAGGTCAATTGTTGTATGGTCCCAATTCGAGTAGAGAATGAGGTCCGTGGGGGCGACTAATTTTACCAATCATACATCTCAACAGTGGCTTGCTCTTCGATTTATTCATTGATTCCAACAAGCAGACGAGAATATGGTGAGTCAATCAAGGATGGATGTGGATCAGGTGTGTAAGAATGTGCGGTAGGTGAGAAGTACGAAGAAGTAGGGAAGTTAGTCAGAGTTCTGACTTCACGGTCGGGGTGTGGGTATGGAATAAGAGGGTGGAGATGATCGGAATATGGTCGAAGAAGAGTGACCTAGATATGATGACCAATATTCTGACATATTTGAAGGGAGATGGGAGAATGAAGCGGATCGAGGAAGAAAGCATGCAAGTGAATCGAGTAACACGCAAACAAACAAACACAAGAGCAAACCATGAGTTCACCTACTCAACACAGTTATGTTCGCAAGAGTCTGACCATTTATCTTTTCAATTTAATTAGGTGATAGATCAATATATAAGTCCAATTAGGCAAGGCTCAAAAGTAGGTTTTGGGCACTATCCTAGAGATGCGTCCTCACCTCTCAACAATCACAATAGCATAAGCATACAATGAGGGTTTTGCTCTCCCAAAAAACAAGTATTAATTTTAGTTAATTTTTTTGGTCAACTCTGATTAGTAGTCCCGATTTTAAGTTCGTTTATCACTTGAATAATCCACCAAACATGGCACACCTAACGATCAGTCATGGCTTCCTTTTAACCTATGTTTTAAAACTAAGGGGAAGGGAGTCGAGAAAAACTAATGCAAATAGTGAAATCAATGATGCATTCCTCGTTCAGAAGACTTACATTGATCCTCGTGCTCTACATGTGGGATGCAACCTAGCATTAAAATTTTATACTATATGAGATGCAAACAAGAAAACTGTTCGTAGAGACGTTGTTCTATTAGTGAGTGATGAATGATTTCATTTGGACTAATAGCTCTGTGGTCGAAGTGCGTCTCGTTAAATGTGATATGTGATCCTAAAGATTATGAGCACAAGTAATAAATATTCTAGTAAAACTGCTCCAAGAGCCGCGAGTGCGAGTCCTATTTTACGCTAGTCAACAACACGACCACGAATAGGTCAAATGTCCAGTCCAGATACAAGCACGAGCTCTCAAACAAGAGCAACTATAAAGAGCAACTTACCTAAATTAATTACAAGACAATAATTATAAAAATTTATAAAAATGAAAATGATCTCAAAAATTAAATTAAATTTCTTGCTCCTTAGCAGTCGACATGCATCACGTTCGACGACCTCCAATGCACTCCAATTCACCGAGCCCTTTCAAGGAAAATAAAATTTATATTAGAGAGGTAAACAACAAAATATATACAAAAATGAGCATAACAATAATTGACAAAAAAGGAAAAAATGGATTAATTACAAGGTGGCTCAGGGATCAGATTACTTGAGTGAGAGAAATCCTAAATCTAATTTTCTAAATTAAACCCTAAGTCGTTTGATTACCCGACCATGACGCCATCTGACGATCTCTAAATACGTGCTATAATTTTACTCGTTGTAATACGATACTTAGTGAATCATGCAGAACCGAATCGAATGTCCCAGTAAGGATGACTCCGTTTAAATTTATATCCCGAGCAAGTTAGGGGTCGAACACAGGGAGGCAAAGGAACAATTATGGGTTAATTCAGAATACTTAGGTATAGGTTTCCAATGCGGATTTTTTTATGAAAAAATAAATGCAAATGCAAAATACGGGTGAATTATGTTAATAAGAAGACAGACGACTTAGCCAACCTAATGTTAATGTGAAATCAATACAATTTAACTAAATTATATTTTTCCTATAAATCTAATCTAGTGATGAATGCAAAACACCTTTTTTTGGAATTTTATGGGTTAAAATGCAACAATGAACAATGCACACTTTTTATGGGTTTTTATATAATTTTTCACATAAACAGAATGCAAAAATTATGAAAACTTTATTGAAAATTAAAAATGATGAATAAAGACTACACTATTTTTTTTTGGATTTTTTTGACCATATAGGATTTTTTATGGATTTTTTAATCAAAACAGAGTGACTGTGAGTATTTAATTTCTAGTAAATCTGCCTTACCAAATTATCCCGAGAGTGAATTATCTCAAAAATATATTTATTTGAACAATCCAGAAGAGTTGGAATTTCACCAAAATAAAGTGTGTGGATATAATTAAAAATCATTTACTAAAATCAGTCTTCAATTTATTTAAGGCACAAAACAACTCCAATTAAGATGAAATTTGGATAGTAATAAAAGCACATTCAAGGCATCATTTCTGATTTTTGAGATTTTTTTGGAATTAAATATGAATTTAAGAGCTCAAATTGGGTAAAATATGCAATATTTCACTTAAACAATTTTAATTAATTACCCAAAGATCAAAAAATACAAATAAATATCACAATGATAGAGAATTAGTTTCTCAATATTATTATGTTTTTCATTAAAATAAATGATGTGAAATTGGGTCCAAAATAAAATGCAAACATAGGGGTATCTGTGCAATTCCATAGAATAAAAGCGACTATGGAAACTATGTACAGGGACACTTTTGTAATAATAGAAAACTAATGAAATAAAAGTGTACTTTTTTCACAATAAAAAGAATAAAAATCACCTTCTTCCTTGCAGATTAGGGCACGATGGAGGTGGAAGGAGGTAGGTGGACTGTGGGCTAGAGGTGGTCGCGTGCTGGAGTGTGGGGTGGCGCACGCGACGGTAGCATTGTGCATGAGGGACGACGACGCGCGTACGGTGGAGGATCTGCGGTGGCACGGCTGGACGATGGGGAGTGTAGCAGGTGTTGACTACCCCAGGTTGTGGTGCAGTCAAGTGTGCGCCATTGCCGGTGGCTTGTTAGGGCCGACAGCGTGCATGGTCATGCGTGGGAGGCTGCGGGTGGCCATTGTTACGGCGATGGTGGTGCAAGGTCAGCTGCAGGGGAGGGTGACCTGTGATAGATGGTGCAGGGAGAGATGGGCAGCATGCTGGTGGTGCCGCAACTGGAGATTGGAGCGGCGAGCAGTTGGCGGACGACCAGCCACGACTGGAGGTGGTCGTGCGCTGGAGTCACGGCGGAGGAAGAGCATGTGGACTAGCGGCCCACTTGTTTTTTTTTTATTTTTTTACTTTTGTGTTTTGATTGATTTTTTAAATTTTTTTTAGTTTTTTTTATTTCTTAAACTGGGAATACAAATATGATGATGTGGTAATGGTGATATTCTAAAAAAATAGACAAATGAAGGTGTGTGGGTGGTGATACAATGTAATAATAAAAATTTGAGAAAATAACAACGATGACAAATGATAAAAAAATACCTATGATGGAAGCGGACGCATTGTGCTCACGAGAAGCACAATCCTCACTCGAATCACCGACAAGCGATGGGCTCGAGCAGCGCATGGAGGCGGCTGCAATGTTGGTCAGAATGCCAACGGATATCACCGGAGAGAAACTGGTCGTCGCTCTACTTCATCGTTTGCTGTCACCAAACGGATGGTCGGAGCTCTCGATTCTCTATCGCATAAAGGTGGATTAAAGACAAAAATGAGGAGAATGAGATGCATAAAAAGAGAAGGAAATGGAGGTTAGAAAAGATGGTGGAATGATGTAGTTGAATGGGAGGTTACATGAAAAGGTGGAGTTGAGTGGGAAGATAGATGGAGACTTGGTGGTTAATGGAGGAAAATGGAGGTTAGTGTAGAGAATGGAAATTAAATAAAGAAAAGAAAATAAAATAAAGTAGGCTACACAAATAAAAATAAAAATAAAGAGAAAAGAGAGTGGAAATTTTGTAAAAGCAAGTCCACAAATAGAACAAACAATATGTACTGTTCTTTTTACTTTTCTAAGTTTTAATTTTTTTGTACTTTTAATAATAGATATGTACAACATAAAAATAAAATAAAATACTAGAAATAAAATAAATACAAAACTAATTTTTTTGGATTTTTTTCTAGTAAATAAAAAATGATAAAAGAAAAATATGTATATTATATACAATGTACAACTAGGTCCTGAAACTCAATCCCGAAACTCAAATTTTATAAATGAGCTTCGATTTTAATGAAACACTTTCATTGGATAGATAATTTTCTAACTTAAACTTTAAAAGTGAGTTTGGTGAATTTAGAGTTCATACAGAGTGGAAATTTGGCCGAGAAGTTGGACTGTACGGCTTTTACTCTTTGGGATCCAGGTGTATTTATCTGAGGTGAAATTTATTTTATATTTTGTATTTTTCTATACATTTTTATAAACAAGTTAGAGAAAGAATTAACCGAAAAGGAGTTAAGATGAAATTATTAAAAATGCATGAAGTTTTGGGCTATTATAGGTAAAAAACTCCTTTATTTTGCAGTTTTTTATTGTTAATTTATTTTATACAATATAATATACAATAATTAGTGTATTCTATTTTCAAGAGTCATTTTATTAATTTATTGATTTTATGAACATTTATTTGAGATTTTACCCAGGGATTTAACTAAGATCCATATATTGAGATGATGAATTGCGGATTCATCACTCATAAGAAATGAGAAATCAATAAAATAAGAGGATCACTGGCCTGGGAAGTTAGGAGCAGAACCACCAGGAGGAGACCTCAGGTGATGGAGAATCACCTCTTTCACCCTTCCTCCGCACCACAAATCTTGAGGCTCCACTTCCTGTCATGAAGGTCAAGCTCCAGCGAGGATTTTTGGTGAGAAAATCGGCTAGAAGAGACTAAATTTTCAAAATGGTAGAGGAGACATTTTATACAAGCTACCCAAGTTATGGTCTTCGCCATTGGGTTTTAGTTGAATAAAGAGTTTAAAGGAGACGACTCTTGATCCATGTGAGAGATCATAGGTAGGAGAAGAAATCACAAGAACGAATCGAGGGTGTAGAAGAGATTGAAGGTTATGGAGGAAACCTTAAGCGCATCACGAAAGAGTGAAGGTACCATCATATGTGATCGAGAGAGACTAGTCATACTAGTGCTCGGGGTAGTGGAATTTAAAAAAAATTAAAGCGATGAAACCACATGATTCAAGAACACTTCTCGAATCATTTCATGTTAACCACAAAGAAGATACAGGAATACATCTTGAAGTGTGGTTGCGGTCGAAACTTCTAAAGAAAGAGACCACCTGTCTCAAGTCGGACCCGACGGAGAAGATGCTTGCAAGAGCGTTGATGAGACACATCCTTCTCACAATTCACGTGAAATCTCTTGATTTCATCACGTGAAATCTGAGGTCTTCTTCGCATAATAGAAGCACCAATGAAGACCAAGATCCATGACCAGTCGAAGCGGCATCACGACGACGTAGCAATGACGATGATCCTCTCTAGGTCGAAAATTAGACAACCACTTTAGACAAAGAGTGAGGGGCGACATGTATGATGATGAGAGAGAGAGAGAGCTTGTGAATTATATTATGTAAAAGATAAGCTAGGATTGCCTCTTCTTTTATAATATTTTGGGAGTCCACAGATCGAAATCCATGGACACCACAAATCCAATAGTGGAGATTGATTTGTGTTTCTTTCAATGGCCATGATTTTGTTGTAAAAATACAACAACAATTAATTTAATTTAATTAAATATATATTTAATAACTCATCAATATAAATTAATTCAATCAAATCAATATACCATGAAGGATTAGGAAGGAGGAAAGACTCCTTCCAATTAAGAGGAACGACCACCTTGAAAATTAAATCAAGTGTGTCCATCCGCTTTAATATTATGAAAGGGGACCTCCTTCTTCCCTTTATATTAAATATGATATCTCATATAATCTTTCATTATATGCAACAACTGTTATTGTATATTATCTCACAAAAAATATTCCAATTTGTTTGTGACAATTTCAATCATGCTATTGGAAATTGTGAATCATATTCACACATCTAAAGTAAAATGTAAATTATATTTTTAATTAATTGTCCAATGATAATCCAATCCACATGAACATTTAATTTATAAATACTATTTACAAATAGCTCTTAATAATATTTACAAATCACATTTATAATATATATAATAACTACGGATAGTCATATCCACATTATACATATATGTGATAAGTAAATCATATTTAATTATCTTAGATCACCATTCTCATGCATCCAAATAATACGAATCACATTCACATTATTCATGATAATTAAATAACATTTAATTATCAATTCCTGATTCTTAGATATACAACACATCAATGGAATATTCTTAAAAGCTTTCTCCGCGGATATTTGGTGATAAGGACAGGGAGACTATATGTTCCACATATAGTGACTTAGATATTGTGATCACATCTCAAATCCAGATATCGAGGACCTCTCAATGATGCTTGATTGAATCAAGGCCGTAGACGTAATCTTCTCATTGCATCTGAATCACATTCAAATCAATGTCCAGCATTTGGACTAAGATTAGATTACTTCTCTACGGAGAGGAGTCACTAAAATTTAAACCTATTTCATCACTCTCTCGGAATGGAATTATACAATCATTTATGATCACATCACCCTCAAGTGTTCCAAACTCATATATCCTACATACTAGAATACCTGGAATAGACCCAAAGTTTAAGATCTTACTTAGACTATCTTCTTCATGGTTTTATCATTAAGTTTCTCATTTAATAATTGGGATATGCTATCTATCATATACTTTCGAAAATCATATACCATACCTAGGTATTTATCATATACTTTCCAAAAGCATATATCAAACCTACAAATTCAGTCGAGCTATCAAAGTGAGATGGCCGTGTGCGGAATTTGATCCCAATATCACATGATTGAGCTCATGTCTTTTAGTTATGTAATGAACCGGTGTGATCCCATTTGAGAGATCATATTACTCATATGCTCGTGTATGCAGACCAGCTTCCTAGAGTATAGATCCTGATTAGATCATCAACCTATCGGTCTGCCAAATGTACATACTCAAACATATAGTAACACATCTTCCTTCGATCAAAGGATGTGTACCTATATCATGATAGTATACGACATAGGTCTTGGTTATCTCGATCTCATTAAGTCAACTCTTTGACCTAACTTATCTAACACCTCTGAATCTCTATTCCTATGTAGAGGTCCTGCATCAAGAGGTCAGTTACATATCAGCCTATAGAGAAGAAATGACATCTTCCTCTGAGGTTCGAGATCCTATCTTAACAAACACTTGATGGTGCTGGATGAGTCCTCAATATAACTCCTTAGATATCATCCAAGCACCAGCCTCTATGATGAATGTTATGGATAAAACATTAATCGCATCACGAAAATGTGAATATCGCATCATTTGTGATCGGAAGTGACTAGTCGCACTAGTTGCTCGGGGCAATGAAATTTAAAAAATTTAAAATGATGAAACTACATGATACGAGAACATTTCACAAATCCATTCATATAACCACATAGCAGATATAAGAATACCTCCTGAGGCGTGGTTGCAATCGAAGTATCTAAAGCAAGAAGCCACTTGTATCAAGTCTGACCCAACAGAGGAGATGCTTACGAGCGCGTTGATGAGATGCATCCTTCCTGCAATCCAAGATGTTTATCCAAGAGATGGATCTCCTGATTTCATCATAGAAATCCAAGTCCTTCTTTGTGTACTAGAAGCATCGAGGTAGACAAAAATCCACAAGCAATCGAAGTGACAACACGATGGCGTAGCGACGACGACGTTCCTCTCTGGGTTATAAATTGGACGACCACTTAGAGAGAGAGAGAGGGTGGGGCGTGTATAATGATGAGAAAGACAGAGCTTGTGAATTATATGATGTAAATGAAGAGCTAGGGTTGCCTCTTCTTTTATAATATTTTGGAAGTTCATGGATCTCAATCAATGGACAACACAAATCCAATGGTTGAGAGTGATTTGTGTTTCTTTCAATGGCCACGATTTTGTTGTAAAAATACTACAAAAATTAATTTAATTAAATTAAATATATATTGAATAAATCTTCAATATAAATTATTCAATCAAATAAACATACCATGAAGGATTAGGAGGGAGGCAATGCTCCTTCCAATTAAGGGGCAAGATCCACCTTGAGTCCTAAATCATGGTGGTCGTCCACCCTCCTTAGATGGAAGGTGCACTCCTTCTTCCTTTTATATGATATCTAATAGCTCATATAATCCTTGATTATATACAACAGCTTTTATTGTATATTATAATTCCAAATCAATTTGTGAAACTTTAATCTTGCCATTGGAAATTTATGAATCATATTCACATACCCAAAATAAAATGAATTGTATTTTCAATTAATTGTCTAATGGGAATCTAATTCACGTCAACAATGAAATTGTAAATGCTATTTAGAAATAGCTCTATCTAATATATTATAAATCAAATTTATAATAAATATGATTAACATGGATAGTACTATCCCATTATTCATATCCATGATAATTAACGCACATTTAATTATCTTGGATCATCATTCTCATGCATCTAAATAATAAGAATCATATTCTCATTATTTATGATAATGAAATCACATTTAATTATCAATTTCTCATTGCACAAATATACATTTCATCAATGGAATTATTCTTGAACTCTTTCAAAAATAGTGTGCTTTCTTGGTGGATGCTTGGAGATAAGGACATGACGATTGTGCATTCCACGTATAGTGACTATGATATTGATATCATGTCTCAAATCCAGATCTCGGAGACCTCTCATAGATGCTTGATTAAATCAAAGACGTAGATCTAATCTTCTTATTGCATCAGAATCACATTCAGATTAGTGTCCAACTTTTGGACCAGGATTAGATTACTTCTCTAGTGAGAGGAGTCACTAAAATCCAAACATGTTTTATCACTCCCTCAAAATGAAAGCATCATGGTTATATAATAATTTATGATCACATGATCCTCAAGTATTCCTAATACTCGTACTTCCTGCATACTAGAAGATAGAATAAACCCGAATATATAGATAAATTTACATTGTCTTCTTCAGGGTTTTATCATGATCACATGATCCTCAAGTATTCCTAATACTCGTACTTACTGCATACTAGAAGATAGAATAAACCCGAATATATAGATAAATTTACATTGTCTTCTTCAGGGTTTTAACATAAAGTTTCTCATTCGATCATATGCTTTCTAGAAGCATATATCATACCTACAAATTCTTGTCATGCTTACAAAGCAAGATGACATGTATGGAATTTGATTGGTCCCAATACCTAAAGAGTGAGCTCATGTCTTCCGATTCACAAATGAACCTGTATGATCCCTTTGAGAGATCGTATTACTCATATGCTTTCGTATGCACACCAGGTCGATGGTATATACACCTTGATTAGGTCATCAACCTATCAGTATGCCAAATGTACATACTTAGACATATAGCAATACATATGTCTCAGCTGATAGGATGCATGCCTATATCGTGACAGTATAGGACATAGGTCTTGTTATCTCGATCTCTTTAAGTCAACACCTTGACTTAACCTATCTGACACCTCCGAATCTCTATTCCCATGCAGAGGACCCGCATCAAGAGGTTGGTCAGATATCATCCTTTAGAGAAGGATTGCCATCTCCTTCTCAGGCTAGAGATAATCTCTTAATAATAATTTGACGGTTCTTATTGAGTCCTCAATCTAACTGCTTAGATATTCATCCAAGCCCTAGTCTCTATGATTCAACCATTGAATCAAAATCTATATGATCATTAAGATAGCTATGGTACATAACCCTAATTGTACTAAGTGACCTTCTAGTGCATTCATTTATTTAATATCTAACATGGAGTGAAGCAAATCAATAACTTTTATTGATATATTAAACATTACAATAACATTTATTGCAGGAATGGTTTGCCTTAGACTCATGTGGTTAACAATCTCCCACCAACCATCGGAATCATTCAGATATAGTCCTTAAACCCATACTCATAACATGCTGATCAAAAACCTTTTGTTTCGAAGGTTTGGCAAGAGGATTGACAACGTTATCGGTAGAGGCCACCTTGGCGAAGATGATGTCATCACGCTTCTGAATCTCCCAAATGATGTGGTAATTTTTTGCCATGTGCTTACTCTTTTGATGCCATCTGGGTTCCTTCGCCCGAGCTATGGCTCCTGTGTTATCATAGAGTAGCGCGATGGGAGTATCAAAGAAAACTACTCCAAGCTCTAGGATAAACTTGCACAACCACACCGCCTCCTTTACAGCATCTGATGCAGCAACATATTAAACTTATGTTGTTGAATAGGATATAGTATCCTACTTCTCCATCTACAACAACATCGTTCAACAGGAACACAAACCCTGATGTAGACTTTCGATCATCAATATCAGACTGAAGTTAGAATATATGTATCCTAAGACTTGGAGATCACCATGTCCATAGACCAAGATGTCATATTGCATTTGTCTTATACTTGAAGATGTTCTTCACCGCATTCCAGTGTTGCTCTCCATAGCAGGAATTGTAATGACTTACCACTCGCACTACATGATAGATATCTGGACTTGTGCACATTATGGCATACATTAAGCTTCCTACAACTGATGCATAGGGGCATCCAACCATGGCTTTCTTATCCTCAACTCTTTGAGGAGCCATCCCTTTACATAGGTGGATACCATGTCTTAAGGGAAGGAAGTCTTTCTTGGAATTCTCCATATGGAAACGTTTCAAAATATTCTTAATAGTCCCATGTTGGGACAATCCCAAAATCATATTTTCTCTATTTTTGAAAAGCATTAGACCCATGAAAAAAGAGTCTTGTCCAAGATCTATCATATTGAAGGTATGGGACAACCAAATCTTAACACTGGTCATAATCCATATATCATTCACAATCATAAGGATGTCATCTACATAACGAAATATTAACAGAATGTCACTCTAAGCTTCTTGTAAACATGGTTCATCAGGATTCTGAACAAAATAATAACTCTTTATTGTTTCATCTAATCAGATGTTCTAGCTGCGAGAAGCTTGCTCGAGCCCATAGATGGATTACTTCAGCATGCATACTTTACCTTCCTTAGTTATGAAGCCCTATGGATGCTCCATATAGATATCCTCCTCGAGGTATCCATTGAGGAAAGCAGTCTTGACGTCCATCTATAAGATGTAGTAGACAAGATATGCAACTATAGCTAGCAGTGCCCTAATGGACTTAAGCATAGCTATAGAAGAGAATGTATCATCATAGTCGATGCCTTCTCTCTATGTGTGGCCCTTGGCTACAAGTCGTGCCTTGAAGGTCTCTACCTTCCCATCTGGTCTCCCTTTTCACTTGATGATCCATTTACACCCAATGGGTTTTACCCCTCTAGGTAGATTCTCTAGGGTCCATACACCATTCTTATGCACATAGTCTATTTTGGACTTCATTGCTAGAATCCATCTATCCATGTCAAGACTTGTGAGTTCTTCATCAAATGAAGCTAGATCACTGTCAGTTTCACCTGACACATGGAATCCATACATTTCAGGTGGTGCAACCACCCTCGAATTCCTTCAAAGAGGTAGGTGTGTAACATCTTGCTCTCATCATTGAACAGGACATGTCTATGATGGTCCTGTTGCGTCTTTCAGCAACATCATTATGTTGGGGAGCTTTAGGAGGAGTGAGATTTGAGGCAATTCTTCTCTTTTTGAGGAATTCCTTAAATTCATATGAGAGTTATTCGCTACCTCAGTCAGATCGAATACATTAAATCTTCCTATCGGTTTGGTTCTCAACAAAAGCCACGAACTTTTTGAACTTTTCAAAGGTGTCATATTTATGACGTATTGGGAAGATAAACCCGTATTATTAATGGTCATCAATAAACTTCAAATAATATCGATATCCATTTCAGATCGTAGTACTGAAGGGACCACATACATCAGTATGTATTAGGTCATGAATAGCTTCGCATCGTGTAACCTTGTTATTGAAAGGCATCCTAGTAATTTTATCTCAAAACAATGTTCACTGGTAGGCAAAGTTTTAACGAATAGAAAAACTAAGGGTCTATCCTTTTATCAATCTATTGATCCTATCAACAGATAAATGAGCAAGCCTTTAATGCCAAATCATGTTAGAATGATTTCCATCCTCTGTGGTTCTTTTAGGGTTTTTATTAGTGGTAGTAACATTCATGACATTATCATCAATGCACAATTCATAGAGTCTACAAGAAGTTAGAACCCCATCCACTACATACTTATCATAATGTTTTATGACAAGTTTATTACATAATAAAAGTAAATATCCATTTCTAACTAACTTATATAGAGTTATAAGGTTCCTTCGAAGATTTGGAACATAAATACATTCTTTAAGTAGTAGGAATCTCCCACTAGATAATGATAGTTTGCAGGCCCTAACAGTGACTACGACAATAGTTGCATCAAATCCCATCTAGATGAATATCTCCCCTTCATCAAGATTCCTAGTTTCCTGAAATAGATGCAACGAATTGCATACATGAACAGAAGCACCAAAATCTATGATCCAACTACCTTCTCGTCCTACGAGGTAATTGATTTCAATGATGAAAGAAGAATTTATATAGACTTGAGCTTTACCTTTCTCTGCAGATTTAAGGTACTCTGGGCAGTTACGCTTCCAGGTCCTCGGCTTCTCGTAGTGATGACAAACATCGGTCTTCTTCGATGCCATCAGTGTGGAAGCACTAGAAGATGAGCCAACAGCTTGACTCTTCCTCTTTTTGTTGTAGGTCAGACCCTTCCAAGACCCTTGCTTCCGACTGCGCTTCTCGTTGACCTGTGCAACCATTGCACTGCTAGAGGGGTTCTCTTTCTTCATTACATCTTCTTTGGACTTTAATGAAGCCATAAGTTCAATGTTAGAAAATCTCATTTTATTCATGTGGTAAGATACCACATAATTGGTGAAAGACTCGAGGAGAGATAGTAGAAAGAAGTCAGGCTGCATATCTATGTCCATATAAGCCCCGAGAGTCTCCAGCTCCGAGAGGTAACCAAATGATTTGATGACATTATCACAGATCAAAGTCCCTTCCTGCATTTTATAGTGAATAAGTTCTTTCATCACGTTATAACGTTGTGTGCGATTTACATTACCTAACATCTCTTTCAGATTACACATTATATCCTTATAGGAATCCATGTCCACGTGTTGCTTCTACAACACACTAGACAAGGATCCAAAATAAAACACTGAGCCAATCATTGATCATCATCGTACTTTTCATTGAACTCGATTTCCTTCGGTGTCTTAGGATTTGCGTACTTGTGCCTAGACAACACATAATATATGTGGTCTGCAGAAAGGACAAGATCCAAATTACGGATCCAATCCGAGTAATTTTGTTCGATCAACTTATTGACCACCAAGAGCCTACCGAGTGGGTTTATGGACTTCATTGTTTGAATTTAAGAATGCACTATATTAGAACATATAAATAATTATATATTCAATATTAAATTCTTTGATTAAATATTTTTTAATCAAACTAGTCTTGCCTTTTCAACTCTAAAAGTTAATTCCCTTAATCACTTTGAAAGCAAGAGATACACTTATCGCTATATCTCCAGTAAGAACTGGGATCTCCTTTTTACCTTTATTACATCCTAATAATATGAGAAACTAGAACTTGGATAAAAAGAAGCAGGGACACATTCTGTCTTACAAGTCCAACTTGCATTTCCCAATTCGATCTTTAACACCCGCGCCATGATGAATCTATATTTCATCATCTTTATTCATTTATTTTAGCATAAAATCCCATATAAAACAACTGTATATATTCATAAATCCATATTCTTACTATCATGCATCTTTGTGCAAATATTGTACATTTATTACTATTTTAACCTAAAATAAATAAATAAATAAAGGAAAAATAAAGAAAATAAAAGACTGTATATATGAAGTAGATATAAGCTAAATCAAACCCTTAGAGAAGGTCAAGACTTGACATGATCGACAAGAAACAAAGTAGGGGAAGATAGGCCAAAAATTACCAAAAATATACTTGATATTTGTCTATGTTCCTTACTTGTATAATATTATCTATAATACAAAAGTCTTTAACTATTGTATCACGTAACCCTTTGTAAATAATCATGATAAAAGTCTCTTGTGAATAACAAAATAGAAAAATAAATTTGTGTATATAGTGTACATAATCACACTCTCCAGAAGCCACAAAAGTATAAATTTTCCAGACCAATATCATCTCCAATCGAACTCCAAATTCATCAAACTCGCATTCATTGTACTCAATTAAGTTATCTTTAAAATGAAGGTCATTTCATAAAATTCTGAGTCAAGGTGATTAATTTCGTCTTGATTTCAAAGTAGCTATAGGTGATTTCGTTTTGCATTTCATCTTTATCATAGAATTAGGTTTAATTTTCATGTTGATTTAACTTAAATCTCTCAGATCAGATTTCTATCTTCAACCTCTGATCTCCTGATAAGAGGATCTCCGATCATCAAAACCATCCTCCGACCACGCAAAAAATTTTGCCCAATCTTTCTCGATCTCTCACACACTCAGCATACCTCCAGATCTCCAAAGATCATGAGCTAGGTCTCCTTTCCGACCACCAATGCCAGAGACCCCCATTCAATCCCTATTTCTTATATCCTGACCTTATTCATGGCTGGAGCACAACTCCAAGCATAGACTTTAATTTGCATGTCAAAGCAGCTCCAGGCTTCACGCACAACATCAAATTCAGAACTGGAGCAGGTTCATGGAGCATCATACTCCATCACCTTCCATATTCTTGGTCTGGAAATTTCACGATGATCCAAGGTGCTTAACTGATGTGGAATTGCAAGAGCTTCGATTTGAAACCCATTTGAAGAGGAGTAATGATCAAACGAAGAAGATCCGTTCAGATCAAGTTCGCCGGACACGACTTTCTTCCCAGTTCTTCCAAGGCACCGTAGGACCCATGATGAAGAACAATTCCCCATTTTAAATCCCAACCTTCGATCATGCCCCAAAAGTTAGTTGATTTAAGTATCAATACATGATCGTAGCCCTTTGTTCTAGAGAAAATCGCAGCCATCCGATCAGATTTCCAGGGCATCAGAGCCGCTCAATGTGTCATATCATTTAGGGGTAATTTTAAACCCTTCCCCCTATCATTTATTTAATTTGCAAATAAGTCACAGAGGGACACATGTCTGTTTGCAGTTGTTTGAACATTTGCACCTTCATCCCCGGTATTTATTTTAATTAAAAATAAGTCCAATTTGAACTGTGCGCGTGTTTATCACGTGATATGTTGGGAAATTGGCTATAAAAATATCTTATATTTCTCTTACTGCTTGGTCCCTATAATTAATTTATTCACATTTTGGTCCAGTCCAGTAGGGCGCACGTGTCCGTGCACGTGAAGTTCTAGAAAAATTACACATTAAGCCCTATTTTATTCATTGTTATTATTTACTTCTCATATTTAAAATAATTGCGTATTAATCCTTGCAAGTCTATTTTATTTTTTCTATTGAAAAATCAAATAAAAATTAGCAAAGGGTCTAAAAACTCCACAAAAATTCACATAAGTTCTTGAGTTATTCATCTTGCATCTCCACTTTGTATTTCAAATTTTCATCATTTTTACTATTTATTACAATTCAAAAACCTCATAAAACTCCCTATTTGCTTTTAAAACTCAAAAAAATATATAAAAACTATGCCAAAAATTTAAAAAAATCATGTTTGTATATTTTTTATTATTTTCATTTATGATCAATTTTCATATTTTTCTAATCTTTAAAAACCATAAAAATAACAAAACAATTAAAAATTCATCTAAAATCAATTAAAAATAAAAAAAAACCCTTTTCTCCAAAATATAAAAAATACCTTTCCGTCTGCATATTTTCATCCATTTTTGACATCACTTGATAATTTAAAAATCCAAAAAGATTCGCATTGCATTTTCTTTAATAATTAAACTATTTTTCAATTATTTAAAAATAGAAAAAAATTGGAAAAATACGGAAAACCCATAAAATCATAAGAAAATTTAAAAGCCAAAAATAATTTTGTCTTAATTTTCTGTTCATATTTGATATATTTGAAAAGTAAAAAAGAGTGCATTTTCCTATTCATTTAATTCATCTATTTGATATTCTATAAAAAAATATTTTGCAAAATTAAAAAGATATAAAAACAGAAAACCAAATAAACATATAAAAGATATAATAATAATAATAAAAAGATTTAAAAACTCAAAAACTAAGCATAGTGTACAAAGAATTCCCTTTATTCTTTCCTTGAGTTTTCTCTGCATAGAATAACCCTCAAGATATTTGTAGCCTCCCTAATTCGATCATGTTTGCTATACAGGTAAATTAAATAGAAATTTTGCTTGCTACAAATTTGTATTTATTTTCGCTTGAGAATAATTAGTTTTTGTTTGATGCTTAATTGTGTTGCGATGACACTTGTAATTAATTAATTAAAATAAAAAGCCTGAATTTAGCACTCAACAAAATGACGTCTTTGTCATTGAGGCACGACGAGGGTCGTTAGGTTTTTCATTTGGCCTACTATTCTTGGTTGCATATTTCTGTTTATATTTTCCTACGTTCTTTCAGTGTTCATATTCATTATGTTTATTCAAAATCATTTTTTGCTCATATTTTTGTACTTGTGTCTCTTATACATTCTTTATTTCCTCTTTTTTGCAAGGGCCCGACGAGCGAGGGCGTCATTCTTAGGAGCGTCGGGACACGCAAGCGAAGCGGAGGCGGTTTGATTCTTCACCGAGACGCAGGAGAGCGTAGGAGGAGGAGAAAAATTGAGAGAGACCAACACTTGGAGCATAGATAGTTGTAAATAAATTTTAGCATTTTTTCATGCAAAATCTCTTGTAAAAAGGACATTACCTTGTTTTAGGGTTTGTTTAGCCAAGTGCTGGTGCATTTGAGGGACCTCAACGATTTTGTTTTTTATCGCTTTCTTTTTTATTTGCTTCACGAAGTTTTCTACACTGATCCACTAGTGTTTTCTTTATTAACTTGTTTGAGCCAGGTAATTAATTAGGTCCAAAACCCTAAAAAGAATTTTTGTACCTATAGAGTAGAGTGTATCAGACTTAGTCAAATTAATTGGTTCTTTCCCGCTAATAGAAGCCATTGCTAGGATCGTTCACATGCATCATTTAGGCTAATTTTATTTCTTGTATTTAAATTCTATGCGGATCACCCTGTGTGTAGAGTGTTGGCGACGAGGTATGCATCTCTAACCCATGCATGCATCATTGTATTTAATAGCGCATTGGCTTTTCCGATTTCCTCCCTTTGTTTTCACTCACATAAATTAAAAAGGAAATTGGACAATCGATAGGTGATTCATTGAAAATATTCAAAATGAGTGATAATTTCATAAAACCAAGATTGTTAAAGAAAACTCGACCTAAAAATAAACGTAAAGGAAAAATTATTATTTTGGGGAGAGTAACCCCCTCATTGTTTTATTTACTTTCAAAGTGAGAGAGGGACAAATACTAGGATAGAGCCAAGCCCAGATTTTCATATAGACTAGTGGTCTACAAAACGATTAGCTGCTTCTTGTTGAGGAAATATGGGTAGCCGAAAAACGATCCAGATTTCCTTAGCAGAGTGGGAGGTTTAGTGGACATTATGTCATGCACTATCCTAGAGTAATGGGTAGCCGTATTTTTTTGGTTCGTACTTTCATCCATACTGGTCGAAAGTAGGTGCAACTAGTCGTAAGAATCATGCCAGTCTGTAGGGGAATACATGCACCTAATAGCTCGTTAACTCTTTCCAATATTGTATTCTCACCAAACTCTAAAAATTGATAAGATAATTGACTGAACCTTTACGGTCTTCACATTTCATTGAGTTGGTGTATTGGGGATTTGTACTGTATCTTGATTGCTAGTTCTAGAGATCTTTCCGCACGATTTGCACCTTCTACTCATTTTCTCTCTTTCATTGACCTTCGTGCTCTGGCATCATGCTGATTGATTTCCAAGATGTCGGACTGGAGTATTTCTCGTTCTGACTTTGTGTACTCATTCTACACTCCGATCCGTTCATCTTATATTCGAGGAGACTCACTTTCCGAATATTCCTCTTTCTCCACTTCACCCTTCACCACATCCATCAACTCACTATTTGAGATTGGCTCTAATCTCGAACTAGTTTCTGAGACTCCATAATTTTTTAAGACTAATCGAGTGTCATGCACCTTTTCTGAGTCAAACACTAGAAACTTGATGCCACTCAAGGGCAAGGGATCCATGGTCGAACGGACCAAGATCAACAACACCATGTTAGCCTCTATTCAGTCAATTCAAGCTTAGTTAACAGAACAGGCTAACTTTCAAACCGCATTGAGAGATATGATGCTCGAACCGAGACATGACAAACAAGATAGGAGGGAGGAGGATAGAAATAATGGAGGAGGTGGGAATTGGGGAGAAGACCCTTTGATATAACTGATGGCTAAGCTTACACTAAAAGATGCTTATAATGTAGGGGCATGACAGAAAAATTCATGGATTTAAATTCCTGCAATTCCTAGGCATTTTGAGCTCAAGCATGCAATTTTGCCACTTCTCCCTATATTCCATGGAACTATAAATGAAGAGCCCTATGTGCACCTCTAATAGTTCTATTGCATTTGCGGAACAATACACTACCCGAATGTCCCCTTAGAGGTTGTGAAGATGACAAACTTGAAGGATATGGTTAGATCCTCAAGCGCATCACGGAAGCGTGAGCGTCGTATCGAATACGACGAGGAGCGACTAGTCGCACTAGTTGCTCGATGCAGCGGAATTTAAAAAATTTTATACGACGAAACCAAATGATCCAAGAACACTTCTCGAATCGTTTCGTCTAAACCACAAGCAAGTAATAGGATTACCTCTTGAAGCGTGGTTGCGATCGAGTCTCTAAACAAAGAGACCTCCTGTCTCAAGTCCGATCCGACGGAGGAGACGCTTGCGAGCGCAGGGATGAACCGCGTGCTTCTCGCAATCCATGTTGATGATCCAAGCGGCGGATCTCCTGATCTCGACACACGAGATCCGACGTCTTCTTCACGAGCGAGGCACACCGAAGGAGACGAAGATCCACGAGCAGAAGAACGGGCAGCATAACGACGATGCCGCGGCGATGGAGAACCTCTCCATGGCATCCATGGTGGACGGCCATGAGAGGGAGAGAGAGGGCTGACCTCTAAAGAGAAAGAGAGAGGGAGAGAGAGATGCTTCTCAAGCATTATGTGTAAAGAGAGAGCATGGGTATGCCTCTCTATTTATAGGGTTTTGGGATCCATGGATCTCAATCCATGTGTCATATAAAATCGATGGATGAGATTGATTTATGACAATCCAATGGTCAAGATTGTTGTTGGTAAAAGCCAACAACTTGTGATTTAATTTTGATTAAATATATTTGATAAATCAAATAAATATAATACCAAATTAAACCACACAAAATAGAGAGAGAGAAAATATGGGAGATACACCTTCCTCTTTGGAAGGGGGGGACGGCCACCAATTCCCTCAAGGAATTGGTGCCGCCCCCTCCTTTCCAAAGGGGGAGGACAACCTCCTTGATTTTCTCTCCATCTAATTTCCAACAACAATTTGTTGGTATCTTAATTCACCAAAATAATTCTCAATTAATTTTGGGAATATTGCAATCTTGACATTGAATTATTGTGAATCAAATTCACAACCCAAAACAAAATGTAATTTACATTTTCAATTAATTAAATAATGTGTATCCAATACACATTAATAATTAATCTACTAATATAAATTATATTCAACTCTCTCTAATACATTATAAATCACATTTATAATATATTATGAATAATTGGATATTACTATCCACATTATTCTTATCCTTGATAATTAAATCATATTTAATCATCTTGGATCTCTTTATCTCATGTGTTCAAATAATATGAATCACATTCACATTATTCACATCTTTGATAATCAAATCACATTTAATTATCTAAGATAACTCTCCTTATAATATTAATCACATTCATATTATTCATGATAATTAAATCACATTTAATTATCCATTTTCTCAATGCTCGGATACATATATCAACAATAGAATTATCCATGAACTCTTTCAAGGACAATGCGCTTTCTCCGCGAATACTTGGAGATAAGGACAGGGCGATTGTATTGTTCCACGTATAGTGACATGGATATTGAGATCACATCTCAAATCCAGATCTCGGGCCTCCCATAGATGCTTGATTAAATCAAGACCGCAAATCTAATCTTCTCATTGAATCTGAATCATATTCAGATCAATGTCCAACATTTGGACTAAGATCAGATTACTTCTCTACTGAGAGGAGTCACTAAAATCCAGACCCGTTTCATCACTCCCTAGGAATGGAAGCGTCATGGTTATACAACCGTTTATGATCACATCACCCTCAGGCATTCCCAACACCTGTACATCCTGCATACTGGAAGACTCAGAATAAACCCGAAGTATTAGATCAACTTTATACTGTCTACTTCAGGATTTTATCAGTAAGTTTCTCATTCGATCATTGGGAGTCGGTATCGATCATATACTTTCAAAAAAGCATATATCATATCTAGGTCTTGATCATATACTTTCCAAAAGTATATATCAAACCTACAAATTTAGTCAAGCTTCCAAAGCGAGACGACCGTGCGCACGGAATTTGATTCTTCCCAATATCTCTTGAGTGAGCTCATGTCTTCCGGTTCAGTAGTGAACCTGTATGATCCCTTTGAGAGATCGTATTACTCATATGCCCTTGTATGCACACCAGCGCGCCGGTGTATAGACCTTGATTAGGTCATCAACCTATTGGTCTGCCAAATGTACATACTCAGACATATAGTAACACATCTGTCTCCGGTCAGAGGATGTGTGCCTATATCATGACAGCATATGATATAGGACTTTGGTTATCTCGATCTCGTTAAGTCAACTCTTTGACCTAACTCATCCGACACCTCCGAATCTCTATTCCTATGCAGAGGACCTGCATCAAGAGGTCAGTCAGATATCAACCTAAATGAGAAAGGATTGCCATCTCCTACTCAGGCTGGAGATCATCTCTTAATAATCATTTGACGGTGCTTGATGAGTCCTCAATCTAACTCATTAGATATTCATCTAAGCACCAGCCTCTATGATTCAATAATTGAATCAACAGCTATATGATCATTAAGATGGCCATGGTACATAACCCTAATTGTACTAAGGGACCTATTATGCAAATTATGTACTCTTTATTTCAGATTAAGGAGTGAATTGCAATAACATTTATTGCATAATGGCTCGCCGTGGGCTCGCATGTCCAACAATCTCCCACTAGCCCAAAGAGCCATTAATGGGTTAATCATTTAAACCCACACTCATGTGACAATCATAGGCTATTTAGAAAATAGCTAGGTAAGCTGATCAGTCACTCTGTTCCCAAGAGACTACGCCAAGTCCTTTTACGGAACTTGCATATCTCCTAGTAACAGTGCTTGCATCCAATGCGAATGTTGCATCCTATGCAACCAATACTCAATTTTGTCGGTTATAGTGTCATTGACACTACAGCTTATTAATTATCATAACCAGTATTCCCATAATCCTTATTAGAATACCTTCATTCCTGGAGATCTCTATCTCCTAAGGTATCTACAGTTAAGACCCTTATAGATCACTATCTACAAGATCTTAAACTTTTGAAGATAAGACTTTGAGATCACTATCTCCAAGTTTTATCATTTTTGAAGATATTATTATTACTGCAATCAAGTGTTTTATCTCCATAGCAGGATTAGTAACAGTTTACTACTCCCACTACATGGCAGACATCTGGCTCTTGTACACATTTAGCATATACCCAGCTTCTCATAACGGATGCACAAGTGCAAGCAGTTCTAGCATTCACTTCCTCAACTCTTTGAGGTGCTATTCCTTTAGACAGGTCACTACCACATCTTAAGGGAAGGAAGCCTTTCTTGGAATTTTCCAGAAAATGGAATAAGTCCAAGGTGTACTACTAATGCGACAGTCCCAATACCCTCTTCTCTTTGCTTCTGAACGACTTCAGAATTAAGATCTAAGAGGTATCGTTGAAATCGTATCTCAAGGTATGAAACAACCAAATTTTAAAACACTTATTATTATCCTTATATCATTCCAAATGATTAGAATAATATCTACATTTTGCAAGATGAACACAATGGCACTCCCACTAAGCTTCACATGGTTCATCAAGATTTTATCTGAAATCACAACATTTATAATTTCATCAAATCTTATGTTCCAACTACAAGAAACTTATTGGAGTCCAAAGATGGAGTTCTTTAGCTAGCACACCTTGCTTTCCTCAACCATGAAGCCCTGGGGCTACTTCATATGAATATCCTCAGAGAGGTATTCATAGAGGAATGCAATCTTGACTTACATCATGAAGATGTCATAGTCAAGTTGCGTAGCTATAGTTAGCAATATTCTGATGGGTTAAAGCAAGGTCACTGGAGAGCAAGTCTTATCGCAAGCGATGCCTTCTCTTTGATGTGTAGATCATGGCTACGAATCGTGCTTTGAAGGTCTCTACCTTCTCATCAGGTTCCCTCTTTCTCTTGAAGATCCATTTACACCTTAATGGGTCTGACCCATATAGGTGGATCCTCGAGGGTCCATATACGACACTTGTATATGAAGTCTACATTAGACTTTTATTGCTAACATCCATCTTTCCATGTCATGATCCTCAGGAGCTTCATCACATGAAGTCCGATCATTTTCAGATTTAACTGACACATGGAATTCATCTTCAAACTTATTTGAAGAGGTAATAATGTTTCATCTTTAATTATCTATTTTAGTTTCCGATTTCAGGAGCTTCATTATCTTTTCAAGATTAAATGAGTTCCTTTACTTCATTTTCATCTTGATTCTCAAGAGAGTCATCCTATAAGAATCATATTCTCAAAGATTAGATCTTTTAAGAATCTCAAGGTCATAAAGTAGGTATCCAATACCATCCTTTATTTTCCTAATGAAGTAGCACTCTCTAGTGCCAGATTCCAGCTTAATCACATGGAACCTTATTAAGGATATATAATGTAGTCTCTACCACATATATACCTGGAAACTAAGAGATAATTATGCTATGATTAATATTGATCAAATCATGTCACACATGATCAATTGTATCTCCCTACAACTCCTTTGAGTTAAGGTTCATTAGGAGGATTGAGATAGGAATGATATTCATATCTCCATAAGGTATTTCTTGAATTCATCTAATAGGTACGGGCTACCTTGGTTAGATCAAATTCATTTCATCTTCCTTCAAACTTTGGTTCTAAACCAAAATTGCGAAATCTTTGAACATTTCAAAGGTTTCTTAGGTGAAGAGAAGAGATCTCATATCATACATAATCATTAACAGATATCACATATCCATAATGTTTACTATGATATAGATAATCTGCATACATCAATATGTATGAGATCCTTAATACCTTGACACCTTACACCTTTCCCAAGGAAGGGTGTCTTGGACATTTTTACTTTGAATACAATATTCACAAGTATGTGAGATTTGAATCTTTAGACAATCTAAAGTTTCATGTCTTACCAGTCCATTGATTTCATCAACAGACATATGTCCAAAATTTGATGCCAGATCATTGTCAAATGATCTTTATCCTCCTATTGATCTTTTAAAGGTTTAATTTTCAGTATTAGAAATCTTAATGAACAATTCATTAATTTTCTAATTTAATGGAGTCTACTAGATGTAAGATTACTATCTGAAATATCTCCATCATAACTCTTTATGATAGGTCTATTCCAGATTTCATGTTTATTCCCAACATTTAGAAATAAACAATGAGTGTATTCTAATATCTAGGTCATAGAGACATTCTCTAAGACTAAGGGCTCCCACTGAAAATATGAAGTCTATTGATCTCATTGAAAATGTTGCAACACTTGCATCACTTTCAACATGGATGATCAATAAACCTTAAGATCAAATTTCTAACATTCTAATACATATGCAACCAATTGCAAGTGTTATTAGAAGATTGAGATACAATTATTAGACTTTACCTTATCAAATAAGTAAGTCAATTTCAATGATTATATGTAGATTATACTGATGCTCCATCCGAGTCCTTGAGGATTCTAGACAGACTTGATAGCCATACTATCAACACATCAACTTATTGCAGCATTGGCATTCATCCAACTCTTTGGATGTCATATGGAAGTCACAGAAGTACAGTCAACTCTTTGACTATACCTCTTACTTGGGTCCAATCCATGCTTCCACTGCGCTCCCTTTGTCTACAAGCAACCTTTGCTCAAGACCAAGGATCTCTTATGTTAAAATCAAAAATTTCAATATAAGAGTATTTCAACATTTATACAAGCTTCATTTAAGTTCATATAATATGAATATTATGAAGCTTCATGAATGACTAGAGTATAGACAGTAGAATGATGACACTCATCATCTACATCCATCTAAACTCTTTTAAGCATCGGTTCAGGTAGGTATTCAAACAATTTGAATACATTATCTCTAATAGAGCTACCATTCTACATGATGTAGAGAACCATGTCATTCATGATTAAATGTCAAGAGCATATATATATGCCAGAATATCTTTATTGATTTTATAAGGATTAATTTGATAATTACGATCATCATCGTCATGTCACTTCAAAAGTGCATTCGATAAGATCAAGACTTATAGAGACATACAAACCCTAGGGTTTTAGTCCTATTGTCTTATTTAATTATCACTTCTCATTATTATGAGGAATCTTGCACATTGCAACCACATACATTATGTGTCCAATCGCAAGTTCAATATCTGGATCAAGGGTCCAATCCATGATATTCTACTGGTTATTAATGAGTATAACATTGAGTGGGTTTAATGAAGGATTATCTGAAATAAGTAATTTGCATAAGGGTATATATTTATATATATACACATATTATACTTTGATTTAGGAGTTTTTATATCAAAGTTGTCTTGCCATGTCAACAATGAAAGTTCATTCCCTTAATCACTTTCAATGTAAGAGATATACTTACCATTATATCTCAGCAAGATCTGGGATCTCCTCTTTATCTTTGTTACATCCCAATAATATGAGAAACTGCAACTCCAGTAAAGAGAAGCGGGAACATATTCCGCCTTGCAAGTCCAACTTGCATTTCCCAATTCGGTCTTTAACACCCGGGCCCACCACCCCTAAGGTGATGTTGACCCGTCGTTAATTGAACCAACCGTCAACAGGAATAGAACTCGCTATGCGCAATCCAATATCGCCCCAATAATATGAGGATCCGATATTGGGGTCACTACGCATACGGCCTTACTCTTTCGAGAAGCAAAGAGTCCGATCCAGATGCGCTTGTATATAGGAGCTGTCACTACGTACAGGCGTCTCCTATATACAATCCCTAGCGACGGAAACCCTTCGCCTTGACGGGAGACCATGGATGTCACTTATGTGATCCTCCACCTCTTATTCAAATTTAATTAATTACTATGAATCACATTCATATAATTAATTCTTCCAAGGGAATTATTAACTCTAATCATATTAGAGTATTCTCAATTGGATATAATTAACTTAATCATATTAAATTA
This sequence comes from Ottelia alismoides, assembly GCA_037367405.1. NCBI lineage: Eukaryota > Viridiplantae > Streptophyta > Magnoliopsida > Alismatales > Hydrocharitaceae > Ottelia > Ottelia alismoides. Next base: position 758,199 of record JAZKJV010007449.1, read on the forward strand.
ATTATCAATCCAATTTAATCAATCAAACTTAATTTTATGCTTGAATATACATATATGATATTATTCTCAAAGTACGTATTAATTCGAATTTTAATAATTAGAAAAATACATCATAATCCCTCGGACATTATCCCGGCCCTACCCGCTGTCATGGCCAGTACCGACGGGAGTGTGGCGGACCACATACATTGCAACCCGCTGACCAGCGATCCCCGACTAGACACCATATCCACCTCGGGAAAGGATAATGCCAAATTGATTATTTTGTACTTGAGATGATCATCGGTTCTTCAACCGAAATTATACCATATAGTAATCAAAACAATTTTGATTTTAAGGAAATTTGCTAGGCAAATTCCCAAGTCCTATTCAAGCAAGAAGTTTGATGATTGTAATTCCAATTAAGGTTTAGATCAAATCTAATCAACTAATTGGTTGGGGCCAAGTCAATTAGGCAAATAATCATGTTTCAATATTTCACAAATATTTTTCAAGATTATTTCACGAAATTAACAATTAATTTCACTAATTGACAATCACTTGGTTCTAGATTAGGAAAGCAATTTCAGCAGTGACCCCTACTTACTAAAATTGGTATATCTCAATCATATTAAATCCAAATTAAGCAAAGTCAATTTCTAAAGTTTGCTAATTTGATTTAGGACAGAACCTAAGTGATGTTTCACGCATTTCGAGGCAATTCTAAACAGTAATTAACATTTTAATCACGTTCAGATTCACAGTTCCCGCAACAGTGCATACATGTTCATTAAAACGACCATATCCCGAGCATACGAAATCCGATTTACGCAAACTCAGATCCTATGGTTTCCTTATTTAATGGGGAACAAAATCCAAGTGCTATTTTCGTGTTTAAACAATTTAAACTTGGCCGAAAAATTACACTAAACAGATCTGCGAAATCAAATGCGATAAAAAAACTTTCGCGACCTCAACGAACCCAAGTCGTCCTTGGTTAACGAATCACTATTCGAAACCGTCAACCTGGCTCTGATACCACTTGAAGGATATGGTTAGATCCTCAAGCGCATCACGGAAGCGTGAGCGTCGTATCGAATACGACGAGGAGCGACTAGTCGCACTAGTTGCTCGATGCAGCGGAATTTAAAAAATTTTATACGACGAAACCAAATGATCCAAGAACACTTCTCGAATCGTTTCGTCTAAACCACAAGCAAGTAATAGGATTACCTCTTGAAGCGTGGTTGGGATCGAGTCTCTAAACAAAGAGACCTCCTGTCTCAAGTCCGATCCGACGGAGGAGACGCTTGCGAGCGCGGGGATGAACCGCGTGCTTCTCGCAATACATGTTGATGATCCAAGCGGCGGATCTCCTGATCTCGACACACGAGATCCGACGTCTTCTTCACGAGCGAGGCACACCGAAGGAGACGAAGATCCACGAGCAGAAGAACGGGCAGCATAACGACGATGCCGCGGCGATGGAGAACCTCTCCATGGCATCCATGGTGGACGGCCATGAGAGGGAGAGAGAGGGCTGACCTCTAAAGAGAAAGAGAGAGGGAGAGAGAGATGCTTCTCAAGCATTATGTGTAAAGAGAGAGCATGGGTATGCCTCTCTATTTATAGGGTTTTGGGATCCATGGATCTCAATCCATGTGTCATATAAAATCAATGGATGAGATTGATTTATGACAATCCAATGGTCAAGATTGTTGTTGGTAAAAGCCAACAACTTGTGATTTAATTTTGATTAAATATATTTGATAAATCAAATAAATATAATACCAAATTAAACCACACAAAATAGAGAGAGAGAAAATATGGGAGATACACCTTCCTCTTTGGAAGGGGGGGACGGCCACCAATTCCCTCAAGGAATTGGTGCCGCCCCCTCCTTTCCAAAGGGGGAGGACAACCTCCTTGATTTTCTCTCCATCTAATTTCCAACAACAATTTGTTGGTATCTTAATTCACCAAAATAATTCTCAATTAATTTTGGGAATATTGCAATCTTGACATTGAATTATTGTGAATCAAATTCACAACCCAAAACAAAATGTAATTTACATTTTCAATTAATTAAATAATGTGTATCCAATACACATTAATAATTAATCTACTAATATAAATTATATTCAACTCTCTCTAATACATTATAAATCACATTTATAATATATTATGAATAATTGGATATTACTATCCACATTATTCTTATCCTTGATAATTAAATCATATTTAATCATCTTGGATCTCTTTATCTCATGTGTTCAAATAATATGAATCACATTCACATTATTCACATCTTTGATAATCAAATCACATTTAATTATCTAAGATAACTCTCCTTATAATATGAATCAAATTCATATTATTCATGATAATTAAATCACATTTAATTATCCATTTTCTCAATGCTCGGATACATATATCAACAATAGAATTATCCATGAACTCTTTCAAGGACAATGCGCTTTCTCCGCGAATACTTGGAGATAAGGACAGGGCGATTGTATTGTTCCACGTATAGTGACATGGATATTGAGATCACATCTCAAATCCAGATCTTGGGCCTCCCATAGATGCTTGATTAAATCAAGACCGCAAATCTAATCTTCTCATTGAATCTGAATCACATTCAGATCAATGTCCAACATTTGGACTAAGATCAGATTACTTCTCTACTGAGAGGAGTCACTAAAATCCAGACCCGTTTCATCACTCCCTAGGAATGGAAGCGTCATGGTTATACAACCGTTTATGATCACATCACCCTCAGGCATTCCCAACACCTGTACATCCTGCATACTGGAAGACTCAGAATAAACCCGAAGTACTAGATCAACTTTATACTGTCTACTTCAGGATTTTATCAGTAAGTTTCTCATTCGATCATTGGGAGTCGGTATCGATCATATACTTTCAAAAAAGCATATATCATATCTAGGTCTTGATCATATACTTTCCAAAAGTATATATCAAACCTACAAATTCAGTCAAGCTTCCAAAGTGAGACGACCGTGCGCACGGAATTTGATTCTTCCCAATATCTCTTGAGTGAGCTCATGTCTTCCGGTTCAGTAGTGAACCTGTATGATCCCTTTGAGAGATCGTATTACTCATATGCCCTTGTATGCACACCAGCGCGCCGGTGTATAGACCTTGATTAGGTCATCAACCTATTGGTCTGCCAAATGTACATACTCAGACATATAGTAACACATCTGTCTCCGGTCAGAGGATGTGTGCCTATATCATGACAGCATATGATATAGGACTTTGGTTATCTCGATCTCGTTAAGTCAACTCTTTGACCTAACTCATCCGACACCTCCGAATCTCTATTCCTATGCAGAGGACCTGCATCAAGAGGTCGGTCAGATATCAACCTAAATGAGAAAGGATTGCCATCTCCTACTCAGGCTGGAGATCATCTCTTAATAATCATTTGACGGTGCTTGATGAGTCCTCAATCTAACTCATTAGATATTCATCTAAGCACCAGCCTCTATGATTCAATAATTGAATCAACAGCTATATGATCATTAAGATGGCCATGGTACATAACCCTAATTGTACTAAGGGACCTATTATGCAAATTATGTACTCTTTATTTCAGATTAAGGAGTGAATTGCAATAACATTTATTGCATAATGGGTCGCCGTGGGCTCGCATGTCCAACAAAACTTTCCGTTAAATTTGATGGACAAAGCTTTGTATTGGATAAATAACTTGGGAAGGGTTGTCACTACTTTTTAAGAGTTGAGGTCTGCATTTCTGAACAAATATTACCTGCTCAGACAACTCAATCAAATGTGATCCTTAATTGTTAACTTCTCCCAGGTGTCCCATGAGTCTATTCATGAGGCGTGGGAAAGATTCAAAGACAAAATGGAGAAGTGCCCCCACCATGATATTTCTAAGACTAGCCTTGTGTAAAATTTCTATGTGGGTTGAAAAATAGAAAATCAGAAGCTGGTAGGTGTCGCTTGTGGGGGAGTCACTTTAACAAGGACGAGGATGCCCTTTATCATATTTTTGAGGAGATGATGGAGAGCTCAACAACTCATTCTTCTTCACGTGCTTTTCAGAAGCACCTCTCCAGCTCTCTTGTAGTCCCCCACAAGGATGTCAATATGACGGTATCACATAAGGTGGATAGAGTGGACCTTTTTGATATGGCCATCGTTGGGAACCACCTATCCAAAGTGGACATCATCGAGAAGCGATCCAAGAAGCTTGAGAAGCTCCAAGTGATCGAACAAAGGATGAAGAACCTGGACAAGCTGGATAATATTACAAAGTATCTGGAGCTTCTTGTGAGTACAATCAACGCAGTCCATAGTGTGAGTGCAACAACCGATACCTCTACTAGGGAGAATACTTCTTCTTCATAGCAAAGCACTAGTGGACCTTCCACTGTTCAACACGTATATTACATGCAGACTCCGGACCAGGTCCCACAACAGTCACATCAGATAGTGTCGTACCAGCAAGAAGTCCCATATATATTCCTGGGCAGCAGGCTCTACCTCCACCTATCATTCACGAGGTGAATGGTATCTGTTTCGACCATTAGCGAAATTAGCACCGTATGTTAGGGCAAGGTCAGTTGTGTTCACAGCAGGGTCAGAGGCTCGTCCACCAGTTTCATCAAGGCAGACAGCAGTTCCAATCTCACTATCAATCTCCACCACAGTTCCAAAACTGGTAACAAGGCCATCATCAGCAACAGTCTGCATATTTTCCTCATCCTAACCAATAGTATACTACATTTTATAGACAGTACCCACATCCTCCTCCTCCTCATTATCAGTATCAGTATGGTTTCCAATAGCCTCCACACTATCAGTCTCAACGACAGTCGATCATTGAGCACCCATAGGCCCCTTTGATGAATCCCGCAGTGGATCAACTTTCACTGATCATGAAGAGCATGAACGAACTAACTCAGAGGATCGATGACCGGACCAGCACCAAGACACTAATTCCATCACAGGTCGAAGCCAACCCCAACAATTTGAGATGCAAGGAGTAGGTAGTCAATAACACCCACACCCAAGATAGGTATGGCCCTTGACTTTACATGTTTATCTGATGCCATTCATCTAAGGAGTAGTAGGAGATTGCAACCGCCTACTCACCACTTGGGGTTGGGGCATCGAACCATTGAGAGAGCATCATCCTTCACATTATCTACTTCACCAGCAGTCGAGAGGTCCAGTGTAGCAAGATCCAAGTATGGAGTTTCATCACCTTCACCACCACCTTCACCTTCATGAGGCAGATGTAGATCACCATCAACAAGGGAGAACATATCAGTCACGGATTCTTCCTCTTCACCAGTAGCAGCATCCCGTTCTGTTTTAGATTCTATTTTCCTTCACCTATTTTGGACAACACTGTACAGATTGATTTTGGTTGTCCTATTGTAAATGAGGATTCCAATTTGAATAATGGAAATGTGCGTTTGAATGTTTCTTCTGATTCTATTCCATTTCCTTCTGCTCTCAAATCTAAAAAAATCCAAAAATTAAAAACAACCCTATCTGATCCTGGAGTGGTTGAGATCTTACATAACATCTTTTTAGAAATGCCACTCCTTAAGGCCACGGATTATATGCCTGCAGTGAAAAAAGAATGAAAGAGGCATGCACACAAAAGCATAAACCAAGGTAGAACAGATGAAAGAAAACATAAAAACACGTCTTAACCATGGCCACAATTCATTCCATCAGCAAACTCCCGCCTAAGAAGAAAGATAAGGGAGCATCTCACATCCGTTGAGAAATATTCGATCGCGGCTCTTGCATTAATCTTATGGCATCCTCTTTACTAATTGAATTTGGGTCAGGGCCTCTTAAAACAACCAGATTGATCCTTTAGGTTGCTGATAGATCGATTAAAAGGCCAAGATGCATTTTAGAGATGATATTGTAACTATGCAAGGAATGAAATTCCATGGTGATTTTGTTGTCATTGATATGGATACACCTGCACCGTTACTCCATACCCCAATCATACTAGGTCAATCGTTCCTCTGAACTGTCAAAATAGTAGTTGATTATGGTAATGGAACGATCATATTTCGTTCTCGTAGTGATAAGGTGAACATTGAGACGGTGTTGGATCCTCAACCGTCACTGACATCAGAAGAAGATGAGAGAGAGAGATAGTTACACCAGAGCTAGAGGAATGTGATTTTATTGTTGAATTCTGAGAGACAGATCTTTTCACTGATTTCATAGATACCCAGGAGTTCCTTTCCCAAGAGGACCCTCTGGAAAGCACAATCGATATGAGTTTCCTTGTTGATCCAACTGAGTTATTTGTTGATGGGCAGTTTGAGTAGATTTTTGAGGATCAATCTGAGTTTTTGAAGGTACCTTATGATATTCCTTTGACACATTATCCTGAGATTACTGATGACATGCCTCTTATTGAGAGTTCTGAGGAAAAAATATATGAGCCACTTCTTGAATTTCCTGAGTTTGGCACAAATAAGAAATATCTTTCTGAGATTATTGTAGAGATATCTTAGCTGTTAGTTGATGAAAATTCGGAACATTCTGATGAGACCCTCTTTTCAGAGTAGAGATCATTCCTTGTAGATCTATCAAAGATTTTACTTGCTGAGTCGTAGTAGCCATGGTGGGAAGTTCACAGAGTACATATCACATATCATCTACCAGTTCAATAACAAAGGTTATTGTAGAGCCGATTCAGACCCCACCTGAGCTTAACGCTATGCGTTCCTTACGGTCCCCCCCCAGATGTTTCTGGACATCCTAGGCTTGCATTTGACCGTTGAGCAATAATCTCGTGTGCTAGAGGTTCATGAGAGAAACCGCAAGGCCATATGATGGAATATTTTGGATCTCTATAGGATTAGTCCAGATTTGTGCTTGCATCATATCTACCTAGAGGATGACTATAAACCCTCCCGTGAATGTCAACATCATCTAAATCCAGATCTAGGGAGATTATTATGAAGAAGATAAAAAAATGGAGTTATGTTGGCTTTATATATCCCATTTCAGATTCCAAATGGGTCAGCCCTTTACATGTGGTCCCGATGAATCCTGGATTACTATCGTAAAAAATGACCATGGTGAGGAGATTCCGACTCGAGTACCTACTTCATGTCGTGTCTGTGTAGATTATTGGCACCGGAACTCAACTACCAAGAAGGATCACTTTCTTCTGCCTTTTATTGATCAGAATATTGAGAGGTTGGCAGGGAAAGAATTCATTTGTTTCTTGGATGGGTACTTGAGATATAACTAGCTTGCCATCGCTCCTGAGGATCAGGAGAAAACTACTTTCACTTATCTGTTTGGCACCTACGCTTTTAGATAGATGCCCTTTGGATTGTGTAACGCCCTCGATACATTCCAAAGGTGTATGTTGCCCGCTTTTGCCGACATGGTGGGTAGTTCATGGACGATTTCTCGATCTACAGGGACAGTTTTGACATCTTTATCATTTAGACTAAGTCCTTTAACATTGTTGTGAGGAAAACCTAGTGGTCTCGTTGGAGAAGAGTCACTTTATGGTGACTAATGGTATTGTATATGTCATCTCCAAACATGGTATGGAGGTCGACTCGGCTAAGATCGACGTGATTTCCAAGTTAAGAGACAATGCAAAATTTGAAGCAGATGAGGCCATTTCTAAGACATGTAGGATTTTATAGGCGATTCATAAAGGACTTCAGAAAGATTGCCAAATCTTTGACTGAGCTTCTATGCAAGGAGAGTGAGTTTGTGGTTGATGAGAAAGTCCTCCTTGCATTCAATCAGATGAAAGATATGGTTACTAGTGCTCCTGTCCTACAACCACCTGATTGGTCTCCTCCTTCGAGATCATGACGGATGCCTCAGATGTAGGATAGTAAGAATATGTTTCATGAGGGTGTGATGAATCTGTGATTAGTCGTCTTTATTCATTTATTTTAGCTTAAAATCCCTATAAAACACATGTATATATTACTAACTCCATATTCTTACTAACTTGCATCTTTCTGTAAATATTGTATATTTGTACATTATTTTAACCTAAAATAAATAAATAAAGAATGAAAGGAAAAATAAGAAAAGAAATTAAAAAAAGGAAGACTATATATATGTAATAGACACAGGCTAACCCGAACCCTGAGAGAAGGTCAAGACTTGACCTGATCGATCAGGAATAAAGTAGGGGGAGATAGGGTCCTCAATTGAAAAATCCAAAAAAAATGTGTGTTGTGTATATTTGCATACTTCACTATTTTATTTATACTTTTATTTACCTCAAATCAAATAACTTTCAAAACCAAAGATGTAAACAAAAATATGTTCTAATTAATAAAAATAATTGCACAATTAAATCATGCACAGAATAAAAGCAATCACACTTGGAAAAAGCCATTAAGCACTAATTGAAAGATAAATTCCAGCTCCATATGGACTCAAATTGAACCAATCTCACTTCCAATGGATTCTAAATTAAATTATCTTAAAATGGTTGTATTTTCATAATTTTAGGAGTTACGAGTAAAAAGTTGGTTTTCTAGGGTGGTTTGTGCAATTTTCCCTTGTATTTTGTACATATTGTATTCGTATATATTTGTAAATATTTTTACTAATTATTTAAAATAAAAATAATTAAAAATTTCAAAACAAACAAAAATAGCTAATTTCATCATTTATCCATGTAGATAATGTCATATATGTATATAGCATATGTATACATTTAATTTTCTTAACTAACTTCCACAAAAAAATAAAAAATTAACTTTTTTTTCAAACAAATAAAGTGACGAAAATTCAAAAAAAATGTTAATTTTGTAAATAGTTTTATCTCTCTTAATCTTTATCTCATTTCCATTTTCATCTCTCTTATCTCTTTATCCAAAAAATCAAAAATTCAAATTTCATCTCCATTATCTTTTCTATTTATATGGCTCCTTCTCCCTCATTCAAACTGGATCAATCTTTGGGAAAGGAGCCCGACTCTGAGAGAAATTTTCGTCAAGAAAGGTGCCTAGCCTCCGAGTCGTCCGGTGACAGTGTGTTGGCCTCGTAGATGTGATCACGGTCATTTTCGCTCCTAAGAGATCCGCATTATTTTTCTTATTTTAATCATAGATTAATCGTAGTTTTATCTCTCCTCTTTTTATTTCGTTGTCAGATATTTTTTCTAGATCGTAGAACCATCACGATTTGATCCGTCATCGATTTCACGTTCATCTCATTTTCTTGATCTCTTCGCATTCATCTTCTATCTACCATGATCTATCAACTCCGACCACGCACGATGGACGGAGAAACAGATTCGATTCCTCACGTTTCATCGGATCCTTGTTCACCATCTGATTTGTTTATAAATAAAATAAAAAAATAAAAAAATATTTGTTTTTGTCTCTAATCTTTGTTTTTGCAGGAAAATAAAAAAATAATAAAAAAACTATTTTTGCTTCTATTTACAGTTTTCTGTGTAAAAAAACAAAAAATATACATTTTTTGTCTAACATTTTCCTACGGGATAAAAAAATAAAAAAATATAAAAATTAATAATAATTTTACGCTACAGGCCCCGCGGCGGCCCTCCCACGCCTCCAGCCGTGCGCCTGCCCACGCGAGGCCAGCCCATCGCCGACGACACGTGTCTCCCACCGACCGCAACCACCGTGTGATGCTTCAACGGTGGTCGCGCCGCCCGCAACATCACACCAACCGCACCCTCCTATGCGTCCACCTCCCACCGTGCGCTGCAATGTATAGCGCCGCTTCCGCGTGGTGGTGCCCCGCTCCTCTACTACCCGACTCCGCCCAGCAGCGCCGCCCTCCTCCCATCGTGCCTCTATCCAACGTGCGGCGCACGTCGGTGTCTCCTGCACTCCTTTCATCCCCGCGCCTCTGCCTCTCCCCGCTTCGCACAGGCCGCACGGGCCCCCGCCGACCTCCGTGCTCCTTCGTTCAGCTGCCACGTGACCCGTGTGAGGAAGGAGGGGGAGACGGCCAAACCCCTCCTCGTTTTGTTGAAGAGAAATGGAAGCAAATGAACCCTAGGGTTCACTTTTTTGAAAAAAATCTTTTGGGAAAATAGCAATAAAACCCTCGAAGTTTCTGAATTTGCAAAAACACCCCCGTGCTTTAGCTAGTCATGTACGTGGCACATATTCAGTGGGTAATTTATATTTTTCTTCCTCTATTTATTTATTGCTTTATTTTCTGCTAAAACTTTAAGAAAATTACAATTTGGGTCCTTGCATTTCCAAAACAATAATTTGCTTGATATCTTTGATGAAATAAATGTTTTTATTATTTGAAAAATTCTCAAAAAAATTGTATCCGCTCATGGTGTGCTTGCAATCATTGTATAAAGTTTCCCTAGTATTTTGTTGAATATTGATATTTTAAAAAAAATAAAAAATACTTTTTGCGATCCCAAGATTCTAAAATTTATAAAAATTCGAAAATAACTCCAAAAATTACAAAAAAATTAGAGTAGTTATATTTCATTGTCATTTAATTTCTTTCCAAATTTCATGCATTAACTCTTTATAAAACCCAAAAAAAATGAAAAATATTAAAAATCTTATAAAAATCATAAAAAATTCTACAAAAATAAAAAAAATCATTTCACTTCATATTTGTAGATATTTGCATATAGTAAGTCATAAGAATAATTGCCAGGATTTTTGGGCAATTAAAATATTTTTAAGTTGCAAATTAATTCATGTTGTGCATTGTTTCTCATTTTTTATCACTAGTTGACTTTTAAAAAAATACAAAAACATTTGAAAATTCTACAAAAATTCTCAAAAACATTTCAAGACTTTCAAAACCAAAAAATATTTTCTTTAAATTTTTCTGAGCATTTTTTATAAATTGAAAAATACAAATAGAGTTGGTGTGCGTATTTTTGATCTTGTGAATATTGCTCCATGTTATTTTTGATAATTAAAAAAATTACAAAATTAAAATCAATAAAAATTTGAAAATTAAAAAATAAAAAATAAAAAAATAAAAAAATAAAAAAATAAAAAAGGAAAAATACCACAAAAACCAAGGATAGTTTGCCTTTGAGATTTTCTTTTTCGTTTAATTGATTTTTTGTCGATTAATTGAATAACCCTCGGGATTGTAGCCTCGCTGAGTTCGATCTTGTCTGCTATATAGGTAAATAAGTAGCAAAAATAAAGAAAAAATTGTTTGTTTGTCACGGGATTTTTGGGGATAGCAACGACTTTCATATCCATTATTAATTTCCAATCCGTGTGATATTCGTGCGCAACAAAATGGCAACATTGTTGGGGAAATAAAATAAAAAATAAAAAAACCCCAAATTTTTGTGGCTCAACAAAATGGCATCGTTGTCGGGAGGCACGGCGAGGGTAGTTGACCTTCTATTCTTGGTTGTACATATCTGTTTATATTTTTTCAACATTCACGCCATTATTCATATTAACTATTTCATTTCATTCATTTTTCTTTCTCATATTTGATAATTGTATTTCTTACACATTCTCTTTTCTTTTTCTTGCGAGGGCCTGCAAAGCGAAGGAGGTGATCCTAGGAGAGCCGAAGCACCCAAGCGACTTGGAGGCGGCTTGATTCTTCACCAAGCCGCAGGATAGCGTGAGAAAAGGAGAAGAAGAATTGAAAAAAAATAAAAGAGAGAGAGAGATAGAGATAATTTTTCTTTTCTAATGTTTGAACTCTTGTAAACAGACATTCATTTGTTGCGGGGTATGTTTCACCAAGTGTCGATGCACTTGGGGGATCTCACCGGTTTGTTTTCATCGCCTTAATTTTTCTTTGTTTTCCGCGGATTTCGTGAACTACCTCTTGATTGCTTTAATTAATTTGCTTGAGTTAGGTAATTAATTAGGTCCAAACACCCTAAACAAGAATTTCTGCACCTATAGAGTAGAGTGTAATTTGGACTTAGTCAAATTAACTTGTTCTTGCCCGTTAATAGAAGCTATCATGTAGGACAATTCACTTGCATCATATAGGATAGTTTATATCAATTCTGCGCAGATCACTTACATGTAGAGTGCTGGCGACAAGGTATGCATCTCTAACCCCTACATGCATCATTGTTTTTAATCGCGCATTCGCTTTTTCGATCTCCTTCCTTGTTTTCACTCACATAAGTTTAAAAGGAAATTGGACACTCAGTTGGCGATTCTTTGAAATGATTTTAACCAAGTGACAACTACCTAAAACTACGAGACTGCTAAAGAAAAGTTGACTTTAAAAAAATACAAGGAAAATTCATTGTTTTAGGGAGAGTAACCCCCTCATTGTTTGGTTTATATGTAGGGAGAGAGCGACCTGCACACTAGGATAGAACCACACCCGAACTCTTTTCAGACTACTATCTTGGGTTAGTCGTTCTCCAGTGAGGATCTCTCCGGTAGCCGGTAAAGCGGTCCGCGACGTCTTTAACAGATTGAATTGATTGGGTATTCGGTAAATGGTCCGCAATTCATACTAACTGAGAAATATCTAACTTTTAGATTGTGTCAGTCTCCTGAGAGCATTGGGTTCCTAACAGCTCACTCTAACCGCTCCGATAGATTGTATTCTCACCAAACTCTGAATTTGACAAGATAATTGACTGAACCTTCACGATCTTCACTTTGAGTTGAGTTGGTGAATTATGGGTTTGTATTGTGTTTGATTGCTTGTGTGCATACTCGATCCCGTGCATTTGTGACTTTTCCCCATATCTTTTGACTTGACCATCGTGCTTTCCCGATCCCATCTTTTATTTCGGAGATGGTCGACTGGAGTTATTTTAATCCGATCTTCGCAGACTTCTCGCACTCTCGAGACGATCCACCTTCCCTTTTCCAGGAGGACTTTCCTCCTGATTTTTGTGCATATCCGCCTAACCATTATTTCAGGAATTGGGTGATGATTTTCCCCCACCCTCATTCAACCCACCCGATCTTGGGATTTTGGAGTCACCTTTCATGTTTTCCACACTTGAAACACTGAACCAGAGGATGGATCATATGAATTTCAGGATTAACAATCTATTTAACATAAATATGAGCCAGAACGTTGCTCCACTATTTGAGGATATGGATTCACTTAAGGATAATCATGAGTTCTTGCAATCGCCCAAAATGTAAAAAAATGTGAAAATTTTAAAAATCCAAAAAGATTCTGGGAGACACATTATTGATTCATTTTGTGAGGAGAGGACCAAAATGCCCGATCATTTACCCACACATCTATTCACATCATGTCCCAACCTTGACCCTGAGGATTCCATTATACAGACTGCTCTTGGCAATCCTCGTGTAAATGTTGATTCCGACCTCCTTCTTTGTAAGGATGAGGTCCAAAAATTCAAAAAAATATTGATTGAACCTGAAGTGGTAGCCACCCTTCATGAGATTATTAAAGCTCCACTTCAACAGGCCATGACGGATTTATCTACTCTTCAATAGAAGAAGAGAAAGAGAAGGAGAAGATCTGAGCGTCACATCTTGACCATGGCCATTGCCTATGCCATCTCTCACCGTCGGTATTTTAAGAAAGGGAACACTGCTACACCTCTTGTGAGTTGCTCCATATCTGATTGTTCTTGTGATATCACTCTCCTTTACGGCAGTTAGTCAATCAATATAATACCCTTTTTTATGGTACAGTCTCTTCATCTTGGGCCTCTCAAGAAAACCATGATAATAGTTCAATTTGCTGATGGATCTATCAAGAGGCCGAAGGGTATTTTAGAAAACGTTGTCTTTCTTATTCAGGGCATGAATTTCATTTCAGATTTTGTTGTAATACCCATGGAGTCCTTCGCCCATGTGGAGCACCCTCCAATCATCCTAGGACGGCCTTTCCTCGCCTCTGCGGGAGCCGTTATTGATTATGGATCAGGAGAGATTCGCTTCCGTTCTGACGTAGAGAGCGATGTGTTGATCACTACACCCGCTACTGACCAGAGACCTGCATCCCATGAGAGCCCGCCCGTGTTAGCCAACCCCAAGGAATTTGACCTCGATGATAATATCAGAGATTCTTGTTATATGTTGGATGATAATGAAACCCAGGAATTCCTCTTCAAGGAGGAAGACTCGGAAAGCATAGACCTTGGAGTTTCCCCTTCTGGTATGTGGCGATGCATTGATGACATCCGCAGAATTTACACGATAGACACCCTAGAGCGGAAGGCAGACCCTGAGACTAGACAAGACTGACATGATTCGACTACTTTCACTGATGAGTCCGTTCCTATTCACCCTGATTCAGATGAGATCAATCAGGCCAAATTTGATTTGATTGCTTTTATAAAGGAATTTGGGCCTTTTGATAAAGATGATGATCAGGTAGAGGCTCGCCAGGCTGAAATTGATCCTACTTTTTCCGATAATGATTTCGAGCCATTTTACTTTGATGTTTGCGAGACTTCCCCGACAGGACATGCCCACACTACTTCCAAAAATTGGTTTAGGCCTGCACAATCTGAAACCGCTGAGGATACAGTCTTGGTCGATCCTGATCAGTTCATATCTAATGATAACCCTAATATCAACCTACACCTTGTCAAATCCATACCTCAGCGGTCCCACAAGAAGGTCTGCTTTCGACCTTCTTGACCTTTGTACATCCACTTCTCTTGTATATCCTTTCATTGTATTCTTTCTTCTTCCATTTTATCATTCACCCCTTTTCTGTGTCTGTATATATGCTATACTTAGGATGTGCTTTATCCTAAGTATAGGGGATGAATGATTTGTGTTGTTCATATTCGTCCTGTTCATCACTCTTGTTATTGCCTATACTTAGGGATACTCTACCCTAAGAATGGGGGGGTGATGTTGTTCATATCGTGTCTTTTTATTTTTGAGTCTATACATTCTCTTCATTAGTTTTCCCTTTTGTACACTCTACTATACTTAGGATTACTTTATCCTAAGTACAGGGGGGATCACCGACTTCTCTTCTTTTTTATCTTTTGTTTGAGTCATTGTAGCATAGGTGTCTTTTCACTTTTCTACTTAGCATGAGTTATGTCTCCCTTTGCCGTTCTCTGATCACTATGAGGACATAGTTCAGCTAAGTATAGGGGGTGTCGTATATATTGTATATATACTTTAGACATAACTCGTACATTTAATGATTCTTTTTTGGGGGGTTATGTATATAATTTGTAAAATCCACGTGGGTAAAAAAACAAAAAAACAAAAAAACAACAAAAAAACAACAACAACAAAAAATAAAAAAAACAACAAACAAAAATAAAAAAACAAAAAAACACAAAAAAGAAGAGAACAAAAAACAAAAAAAACTTGTATATACTTGTATATATTTTACTAACTCTTTTTCCTTAAAAAAACTACAAAACCAAAAATCAATAAAAACTTGTATAATTCAAAAAAAACCTTTTCTTTTACATCTGCATTTTTTTCCAAAAATCCATAAAAAGTTAAAAATTAGAAAATTGTTTAAAAAATGTTCTTTTCACATGTGCATCATTTTTTAAAAAAAAACTTTGCATTGTTTATATTTTCTTACATTTGCATGTGTTTTTCAGGATAGTATTGACATTTAAACTATGTCTGGAATAAAATTGAAGAATGTAGCTTAGTTGTGCCTTAATCCACTTAATTCAAGAGGAACTTTATAAGAAATGGAGTTAAAACTTTTCAGGTCCTAGTGACTTAATTCTTTGAGTCTATAAGACTATGTTCACATGTCATCTTGATTAGTCTAAGTAGAACATTTAACAACACAAGCATGATTCTTTCAGACCGTGGCTTATCTTGGACAAGCACTCTACACGTAGCTCTTCAAGGATGAGATAGTGAGGAGGCAGAATCTTCTGGCTTGGGGTAGCATACGAGGGCAGTACATCTAGGAGGAACCTCTCGTCTTCCTCTAGGGAAGGAAGTGTGTCTCAACCTGTTCTAGTGATGTTGAGGTCTAAAGATAGGATGTTGTGGGGTTGCAATAATGCTTCAAAAGAGGGAGAGTCTACTGGCTCAAGAGGAAAAACTCATTATATACATGTTGCACCTTGTATATGCTTTCAAAAAAAATAAAATAAACTATGGAAAAATGTAGAATCTCCAAAAGTGGGCAGTCCTGATTGAAAATTAAAATGCTTGTCGGAGTGTATATACAAGGATAAAAAAATATCAATAAGAGCTTCAAAGACAAATTTTTGTAAGCTTGCAGCGGATGACTTGGCTACACTGGTCATGCATTCAAGGATAGGTAACTACACTGGTTACCATCCATTCATTTCTCCATCCCCTCTTCTTGAGCTGGTTATACTTGAACTTAGAAGGGAATATCTCCGTTCCTCGAGGAAAGAGTTGCTAGACCGGGGAAATAAAGTTACCTTGTTATGGGAGGCTGTTTCTTTGCTACTTCTGAGATGGGGGGTTATACCTCACTTACACCGTACAAGTAAATATTCAAGTCATAAGAATTGGTGTATGGAGACTTGTTCTGACCTGACTGTTGAGGAGACCTGAATAGGAGTCATGTGGAACTTAGAGGTTGTTAGGTCTTAAATCCATCTCCCACTAAGAGTCCGACACCAATAATCCAACGGTTCAACAGAGCTCCAAACTACAATTTTATGAAGATAAGTTTAATAATCAATATTGTCCTACTTTCTTTATTTTCCCTTTCTTTTTCTTTTTCTTCACTTATTCTTTCAAATAAGTGTTTGCTAAAGGACTATCAAAGGGTAAAGCATAGGGGGATGATGAATCTACGATTCATCATCTTTATTCATTTATTTTAGCTTAAAATCCCTTATAAAACACATGTATATATTACTAACTCCATATTCTTACTAACTTGCATCTGTATGTAAATATTGTATATTTGTATATTATTTTAACCTAAAATAAATAAATAAATAAAGATATTAAAAATAAAGAAACAAAAATAAAAAAGGAAGACTATATATATGCAATAGATACATGCTGAACCAAACCGCGAGAGAAGGTAAAGACTTGACCTGATCGGCCATGAATAAAGTAGGGTGAGATAGGGTCCTCAATTAGAAAATCCAAAAACAAACATGTGTTGTGTATATTTGTATACTTCACTATTTTCCTTGTACCTTAATTAACCTCAAATCACATAACTTTCAAAACCAAAGTTGTAAATAAAAATATCTTCTAATTAATAAAAATTAATTGCATAATTAAATCATGTACAGAATAAAAGCAACCACACTTGGAAAAATTCACTAAGCACTAATTGAAATATCAATTTCGGCTGCATGTGAACTCAAATTGAACCAATCTCACTTCCAATGGATTCTAAATTAAATTATCTTTAAAATGGTTGTATTTTCATATTTTTTGGAGTTACGAGTAAAAAGTTGATTTTCTATGGTGGTTTGTGCAATTTTCCCATGTATTTTGTACATATTGTATTTGTATATATTTGTAAATATTTTTTCTAATTGTTTTAAATTAAATAAAAAATAAAAATTTTAAAACAAACAAAAAAAGCTAATTTCCTCATTTACCCATGTAGATAATGTCATATATGTATATAGCATATGTATACATTTAATTTTCTTAACTAACTTTAACAAAAAAAATAAAAAAAACTTTTTTTATTCAAATAAATAAAGTGACAAAAATTCAAAAAAAAGTTAATTTTGTAAATAGTTTTATCTCTCTTTATCTTTATCTCATTTCAATTTTCTCTCTCTTATCTCTTTATCCAAAAAGTCAAAAATTCAAATTACATCTCCATTATCTTTTCTATTTATATGGCTCCTTCTCCCTCATTCCAACTGGATCAATCTTTGGGAGAGGAGCCCGATCTCCGAGAGATTTTTTCGTCAAAAAAGATGCCTAGTCTCCGAGCCGCCCGGTGACAGCGCGTCGGCCTCGTCAAGGCGATCACAGTCATTTTCGCTCCTAAGGTGAGATCCACATTATTTTTCTTATTTTTATCATAGACCAATTGTAGTTTTATCTCTCATCTTTTTATTTCATTGTCAATTATTTTTTTTCTAGATTGTATAACCATCACGATTTGATCCGCCATCGATTTCACGTTCATCTCATTTTCTTGATCTCTTCGCTTTCATCTTCCATCTACCACGATCTATCAACTCCGACCACGCATGGTGGTCGAAGATTCGGATTCGATTCCTCACATTTCACGGGATCCTCGTTCACCTTTCGATTTGTTTATAAATAAAAAAATAAAAAAATATTTGTTTTGTCTCTAACCTTTGTTTTTGCAGGAAAATCAAAATAATAATAATAAAACTATTTTTGCTTCTATTTACAGCTTTCTGTTTAAAAAAATAAAAAATATACATTTTTTTGTCTAACATTTTCCTGTAGGTTAAAAAAACTAAAAAAATATATAAAAAATTAAAAAAATAATTCAATGTTATGGGCCCCGCGGCAGCCCTCCCGAGCCTCCAGTCGCGTGTCTGCCCACGCGAGGCTAGCCCATCGCCAACGACACGCGTCTCCTACCGGCCGCAACCACCACGCAGCACTTCAACGGTGGTCGCGCTCCCCGCAGCATCGCACCAGCCTCGCCCCCCTGCATGACCACCTCCCACCGCGCGTTGCAATGTACGACGCCACATCTGCGTGGAGGAGCCCCGCTCCTATGCTACCCGACTCCGCCCAGCAGCACCACCCTCCTCTCACCGTACCTCTGTCCAACACGCAGCACGCATCCGTGTCGCCTGCACTTCTTTCATCCCCGCGCCTCCGCCTCACCCTGCTCCGCACAGGCCACACGCGCCCCCGCCGACCTCCGTGCTCCTTCTTTCAGCCGCCACACCGCCTGTGTGAGGAAGGAGAGAGGGGGCAACGGCCAAACCCCTCCTCAATTTGTTGAAGAGAAATGGAAGCAAAGGAACCCTAGGGTTCACTTTTGAAAAAAAAAATCTTTCGGGAAAATAGCAACAAAACCCTTGAAGTTTCTGAATTTGCAAAAATACCCCCGTATTTCAGCCTGTCATGTACGTGGCACATGTTCAGTGGGTAATTTATATTTTTCTTCCTCTGTTTATTTATTGCTCTATTTTCTGCTAAAACTTCAAGAAAATTACATTTTGGTCCCTCATTTCTTGAACAATAATTTGCTTGATATCTTTCATGAAATAAATGTTTTTATCATTCGAAAAATTCTCAAAAAAATTGTATCTGCTCCTGTTATGCTTGTAATCATTGTACACAATTTTCATAGCATTTTGTTGAATTTTGATATTTTAAAAAAATTAAAAACAATGACTTTTTGCCTTCCTGAAATTCTAAAATTCATAAAAAAATCGAAAATAGCTCAAAAAATTCAAAAAAAATTAGGGTAGTTTTATTTCATTTTCATTTAATTTCTATCCAAATTTCACATATTAACTCTTTATAAAACCCAAAAAAATGAAAAATACTAAAAATCTTATAAAAATCATAAAAAAATTTATAAAAATCCAAAAATTGTCATTTCACTTCCTGTTTGTAGATATTTGCATATAGTCCGTCATAAAAGTAATTTCTCGGATTTTTGGCACTTAAAATATTTTTAAATTGCAAATTAATTCAGGTCATGCATTGTTTCTCATTTTTTATCACTTTTTTACTTTAAAAACTATAAAGACATCTGAAAATTTCACAAAAATTCTCAAAAAAATTTCAAAACTTTCAAAACCCAAATAATATTTTCTTTGAATTTTTCTGAGCATTTTTAATAAATTGAAAATTACAAAAAGAGTTGGTGTGCGTACTTTTGATCTTGTGAATATTGCTCCGTGTTATTTTTAAAAATTAAAATAAAATGCAAAGTTAAAATCACTAAAAAATTGAAAATTAGAAAATAAAAAAATAGAAATAAAAAAATTAAAAAATAAAAAAGAAAAAATTCCACAAAAACCAAAGATAGTTTGCCTTTGAGATTTTCTTTTTCGTTTAATTGTTTTTTGTCGATTAATTGAATAACCATCGGGAATTGTAACCTCCCTGAGTTCGATCATGTCCGATATACAGGTAAATAAGTACCAAAAATAAAGAAAATTATTTGTTTGTCACGGGATTTTTGGGGATAGCAACGACTTTCATATCCATTATTAATTTCCGATCCTCAAGAAAACCATAGTCAACAGTGTGCGGATTGTATCTGGAGAAGGTGCATTCCTCAGGAGGAACACACTAGTGTACTTGAGCACTGTCATAAACTAGAATCTGGTGGGCATCATTCGGGGAAGCGCACGACATCTAAGGTTTTATAGAATATGTTCGAGGTTGTTTAAGGATGCTATAGAGTATGTTCGAGGTTGTACTAAGTGTCCGAAAATGGGAGGAACCATTGGTTCCAAAGATACTATGTCCCCTGAGATATAGTATTTAGATTTCTGATGTTTTTGATGCTTAGAGCATAGACTTCATGGGAAGGTTTCCTGTTAGTATGGGATATCAGTACATCCTGCTTGTCATCGATTACATTAGTTGATGGGTGGAGACTATCCCCACCCGAGCCACTGATAGTCGTACGGTATTTGCCTTTCTCAAGGACAATATTATTGCGCAGTTCATGATTCCCAAAATACTCATTTCATATGGGGAAGCCATTTCATTAATAGAGAAGTCAAGAAGCTTGGAAAGGAGTACGCCATTGAGCACAGAGTTGGTGAATAGACAACCATTTGTTGTGAATGGACTATTGTTGAAGCCATATATTGATCATGATACATTCTTGTACGTAGTTGACTCCATATCTGTGGTATCAGACAATGATCCTTTGATTCCACCTTCTGTATATGATACTTGAGCTGACTCTCTCTTGTATATCCTTTCATTTCATACATTCTTCTTGTGTTTTATCATTCACCTATTTCAGTGTGTATATATGCTATACTTAGGATGTACTTTATCCTAAGTATAGGGGAATAAATGATTTGTGCTGTTCATATTCATCCTGTTTCATCACTCTTGTTGTGGCTTGTACTTTGGGATACTCTACCCTAAGTATAGGGGAAGTGATATTGTTTATATTGTCTATTTTGGGTTTTTATTTTTTTCTTCGAATTTCTTGCTTTTCCCTCACCTTGTTGATATTATGTCTATACTTAGGGATATTTTACCCTAACTATGGAGGGGATAGGTCGAGTCATTAAGTCCGTACATTCTTTTCCTCAGTTTTCTCCATTGTACAGTCTTCTATACTTAGCATTATTAGGTCCTTATTATAGGTGGATTATCGACTTCTATTCGTTCAGTCTATCCTTTGAGCCGTTGTTGTATAGTATTCTTTTCACTTTTCCATAGCACGAGTTATGTCTTCCGTTGTAGCTCTTTGATCACTATGAGGACATAGTTCAAGCTAAGTATAGGGGGTGTCATTTATATTGTATATATACATTAGCCATAACTCTTACTTTTATTAATAAAATGCCTATAAATTTGTGTAAAATGTTCATAAACCTATTTTACATATCTAAACTAGGTATAGTGTACAAAACATATGTAAAATTATTTTTTCATGTAGGATATAAAATAGGAGTTGTATATTAAATTTATAAAATCCATGTGTGTATAAAACAATTTACCCTCATGTGAATAATACTCTTTTTTATAAAATTCATGTATAAAATTTTTAAAACCCTTGTATAATTCTTGTATATATATTTACTAACGCTTGTAAAAAATGCTTCAAATCCATAAAAATCTGCAAAACCCTTTGAAAAACTTTCAAAAAGATTTTCTTTTCTTTCCTTAAAAAAGGTTTTGTATAACTTCTTGCATATTTTCAGAATAGTATTGACACTGAAACTAAATTCTAAAATAAAATTGAAGAATTGAGCTTAGTTGGACCTTAATCCACTTAATTTTAGAGGAACATTGTAAGAATTGGAGTTAAAACTTTTCAGGTCCTAGCGATTTAATTCTTTGAGTCCACAAAGCTATGTTCACATGTCATATTGATGAGTCTAAGTAGAATATTTAAACACACACATGATTCTTCTGGAATGTGGATTAACTTGGACAAGCATTCTACACGTAACTCTTCATGGATGAGGTAGTGAGGGGGCAGAATTCTTTGGCTTGGGTATCACATGGGTATGTAACAACTAATGGGAATATTTATCTTCCTCTAGGGACGGTAGTGCATCTCAACCTGGTCTAGTAGCATTGAGGTCTAAAGACATGATGCTTTGGTGTTGAAATAATGTTGCAAGAGGGATAGTCTACGAGCTCAAAAGAAATAACTCCTTATGTACATGTTGCACCTTGTATTTAAAAAAAAGTCTCCAAAAGTGGATAGACATGATTGAAAAGTAAAATACATACTGGAGTGTATACAAGTATAGTCAAAGAAGATGAGCTTCAAAGCCAAATTTTTGAAAGCTTGCAGCTGCATGACTTGGCTACACTGGTCATGCATCCAAGGATAGGTAGCTACACTGGTTGAGATTGTTTTTTTCTCTATCTCCTTTTCTTGAGATTGTTGTACTTGAACTTAGAAGGGAATATCCCCACTCATCGAGGAAAGAGTTGCTAGACTGGGGGACTATAGTTACCTTATTGAGGGAGGTTGTTTCTTTGCTACTTTTCAGATGGTGAGCTATATGTCACTTACACCGTACAAGTAAAGATTCAAAGTCATAATATTTTGTGTATGTAGACTTGTTATGACCTGACTATTGAGGCAACCTAAATAGGATTCTTATGGAACTTGAGGGCTATTAGGTTTTAAATCAATTTTCCATTAAGGTTCCCACGCACTAGTAATCCAAAGGTCTGACAGAGCTCCATACTATAATGTTATGAAGATAAGTTTAATATTCAATATTGTTCTAAGTTCTTTATGTTTCCTTTCTTTTGCTTTTTCACTTATTCTTAAAAATGCGTGTTTGATAAGGGACAAGCAAAGGTAAAGCATAGGGGGATGATGATCTACACTACATCATCTATATTCAGTTATTTTAGCTAAGAATCCCTTGTAAAAAACCTATATATATTCATAAATCCATATTCTTATTAACATGCATCTTTGTGTAAATATTGTACATTTAGTACTATTTTAACCTAAAATAAATAAAAAAATAAAGGAAAGAAACAAAAGATTGTATATAAGTAATAGATACATGCTGCATCAAACCCTAAGAGAAGGTCAAGACTTGACCTGATTGATAAGAAATAAAGTAGAGAGATAAGGCCAAAAATCATGAAAAATATACTTGATACTTGTATATGTTCCTCACTTGTATAATATTGTCTATAATAAAAAATCCAATTATTTTATCACCTAACACTTCGTAAATAATCATGATAAAAGTCTCTTGTAAATAACAAAATGGCAAAATAAATTTGTATATATAGTGTACATAATCACACTCTCTGGGAGCCACAAAAGTACAAACTTTACATACCAATATCTTCTCCACCTGAACTCCAAATTCATCAAACTCACTTTCATTGTACTCCAAATTAAATTATCTTTAAAATGGTGATTCGTAATATTCTGAGTAAAGGTGTGAAATGTGGCAAATTGGGGTAGTATTCTATATTGTACCTATATATAATATGTGTATTATTTTATTATATCTCTCCTTGTGCATAATTTTTAATATTGTATTGTTAATAACTTGTGAATATTGTACAAGGCTTATATAAAATACAAATAAAAATTACAAAAAATAAAAATCAACACCAACAACAAAGCCTTTTCCCACAATTAAGTAGGGTCGGCTACATGGAATTACAAAAAAAGTATTACAAAAAATAAAAATAAAAAAATAATATCTTGTATATGTATCACCATGTATATATTGTACCTATACATATTTAATTAACATAATAAATCAACTCATAAAAATTAAATAGAAATATCATTAGAATTCTTGTAAATTATTATAAATAAATAAAATACTAAATTATGTACATATTTAAAAAAATAATTCATTAAAAATTCACAATACCATGTACATGGGTATACATACCTGTAAATAACATCTTTTATTTATTTTAACCCATGTAATTATATTGTTTAATTAATTAAAAATCACCAAAATTAACTTTAAATTATTCCTAACATATTTTATTTATATTATTTTTTAGTTAATTCATTTTCAATTTTTTATTGAATTATTTAACTTTTATTCACTATTTTGTCATTTTCCCTAATTTGGATGCATTCCAGATGCCTTCTGATTAAGCAAACCTGGGTATGTTGACCCGAGTCAACTCCTCAGCTGCTCCTATCTTCCCTTTGATCTCACCTATGGTCGTTACTTCATCCATTTTTCCCCAGGCACTCAATCACTAACTCACCCTGATTCCTTCGCAAACATTCAAGCTAATTCAATTCTCTCCCATATCATCATCTCACATCCAATTGTTGCTATGAAAACTACTTGTATTTTGAAATTCAAAACTCGGCGGAGTAACTCCTATAAATAGAGCACATCCATCTCCGTCAAGCGATGGTTTCGTTTTTGGTTTCAGTTCTTCCACGAGATCGAGTTCTGGTGAGAGGGAGAGGTGGTGGCTTTCTTATCCAGCGATCAAGAGCGTGAAGAACACAAATGGAGGCTAGATTTGTGTGTCATACTTCATCTTTGAGATCCTTGTTATGGAAATTTCACGACGATCCATGGTGCTCAACTGACGTGGAATTGCAAGAGCTTTGATTTGAAATCGATTTGAGGAGGAGCAAAGCTCAAAAGAGGAAGCTCCATTCAGGTCAATTTCGTTGGAAGCCACCTTCTTCCCAATTCTTCTAAGGCACCACAAGATCGCATAATGAAGAACAATTCCCCATTTTAAATCTAAACCGTCGATCATACCCCAAAAACTAGTCGTTGATTTAAGCATCAAGACTTTATCAAAGCCCTTCATTCCATAGCATCAGAGCCGCTTAATGTGCCACATCATTTAGGGGTATTTTTTCACCTTTCCCCTATCATTTATTTAATTTGAAAATAAGTCCCAGAGGGACACATGTCTGTGTTGTAGTTGTTTGAACATTTGCACCTTCCTCCCCAGTATTTAATTTATTAACGATTAAGTCCAGTTTGAACTATGTGTGTGTCTATCACATGATATATTGGGAAATTTGCAATAAAAATATCTTATATTTCTGTTACTACTTAGTCCCCAGAATTATGTTATTCTCATTTTGGTCCAGTCCAGCGGGACGCACGTGCTCGTACGCGTGAAGCTTTGGAAAAATTACACATTAGGAAATGTTGTTTTATTCATTGTTATTATTTGGTTCTCATATTTAAAATAATTGCATATTAGTCCTTGCTAGTCTATTTTATTTCTGTCTATTGAAAAATCAAATAAAAAATGTCAAAAGGGCTCGAAAAAACCACAAAAATTCACATAACTTCCTGAGTTATTCGTCTTGCATGTCCACTTTTTTTCACCTTTTAATCATTTTTATTATTTATTACAATTCAAAAACCTCGTAAGAACTCCTTGTTTGCTTTCAAAAACTTATAAAAAAATAAAAACTATGCTAAAAAATCTTGTTTTCATATTTTGTGTTGTTTTCATTTCTGACCAATTTTCATATTTTTTATCATCTATAAAAAACATATAAATTGCAAAACAACCAAAAATATTAAAAATTCATATAAAATTAATTAGAAATCCAAAAAATTTTAAAAACCCCTCTCTAGAAAATATATAAAAATACTTTTCGGTCTGCATATTTTTCATCCATTTTTGACATCTTTGATAATTTAAAAATCAAATAGATTTGCATTGCATTTTGTTTAACAATTCTACTATTTTTCAATTATTTAAAAATCTAAAAAAATGGAAAGATATGGAAAAATCACAAAATCATCAGGAAAAGTTAAAAGCTCAAAAATAATTTTGTCATAATTTTCGATTCATATATGATATATTTGAAAAGTCAAAAAGAGTGCATTTTCTTATTCGTTTAGTTCATCTATTTTATATTATATAAAAATAATAATTTAGAAAATTAAAAAAATAGAAAAATAGAAAAGTAAAAAAAATAAAAATATAATAATAATAAAAAGATTCAAAAAGATAAAAACCAAGTATAGTGTACAAGAAATTCCCTTTATTCTTTCCTTGTGTTTTCTATGCATAGAATAACCCTCAGGATATTTGTAGACTCCCGTAGTTCGATCTTGTTTGCTATACAGGTAAATTAAACACAAAATTCTCTTGCTGCAAATTTATATTTATTTTCTCTTGAGAATAATTAGTTTTTGTTTGACGCTTAAATGGGTTGCACCGACACTTGTAATTAATTAATTTAACTAAAAAGACTGAATTTAGCTCTCAATAGCCCACCACCCCTAAGGCAATGTTGACCCGTTGTTAATTGAACCAATTGTCAATAGGATTAGAACTCGCTATGCACAATCCAATATCACCCCAATAATGTGAGGAATCGATATTGGAGTCACTACACATATGACCTTAGTCTTTCAAGAAGCAAAGATCTCGATCCATGTGCGCTTGTATGAGCTGTCACTTCGGACATGCATCTCTAATATACAATCCATGACGACGGAACCCTTCGCCTTGATGGGAGACCATGGATGTCACTTATGTCATCCTCTATATCATGTTCAAATTTTAATTAATTCTTATGAATCATATTCACGTAGTTATTCTTCCAAGGGAAATACAACTCTATTATTAATAGAGTGTGTATTTTTTATTGGAACTAATTAATTTTATCATATTTAATTAATTACTAATCCAATTCAATTTAACAAACAAAATAATTAGGGTTTGCTTGATATTACTATATAGTATACACCCTCGCAACTACGTATTATTTTATATTTTAATAATTAGAGTACAACTTGATTTAATCATATTATTCATTCCTCAAAAACGGATCTGGCAAGTACACTCGAGTTATGCTGGGAGGGAGTTTTCCTTAGCATGCAAGGCGCTAATTAGTGAACTAAGTCAGCATATCCATACTAGACCCATTCACCATTCAGATTTAGAACAATACAAAATAATACCGATGTACTTGGGGTTTTAACCATCAACTTTGAAGATCGACATTATACTATATAATAATCACTCAGAAATATTGGGCATCTTAAAATAATTTTGAGATCCTAAAATTTCTAGGCATATCAAGCAACCATGCTTTGCATGTAGAAGTTATCTAACAACTATTGTAGGATAAACTAGGGTTTTCATGAAATAGACATTCAATGGTCAATGATGTTTAATCAACCATTTTCATACTTATCAACCATCATAACTAATCAAGGAAAACTCATAATTTCCATGATTTTCATTGAATTATAAACACATTAACAAAGAGATTTGATGATCTAATCATCATCTGACCCACCTCCACTAAATATGGAATATCTAGGGCAAACGGAGTCGAAATCACACGAAATAAATTAAAGCAATTTGCTGGTTTAATACTCTACTTAATCCAAGTTTTATTTAATGTTTCTTGATGGTAAAATATTAAGAAAAAATAATTTCTTACAGATCTGTGAGTACTTGCAAAAAACAATTTCGTGGCTTGATCTCTTCGAATTATATTCATGTACTTTTGGTACCAATAATAGGTTATTGTTTTTGGGAAATATTTAGACATTCCAAATACATTTAATAATAAAAAAACTACACCCAAACAATGCACAGATAGTATGTTTTTATTTCAGTGAAAAATCAATTCGAATCTTGCATCTAATGCAAAAACATCGAGTCTCGCATATCTGATTATAAAACCTTTTCACCTAGGATTTTAGATCACATCCAAGACCTCGACCAATGCTCTAATACCATTTTATAGAAGGCGATCTATCTCTGTGAATCTCTATGCCTAAGACATCAGAGGCTTCACCCTCATCTCGAAATTGCGCTTTCGAAAATCCTTAGTGTCTCTTGAAGGTTAAGGAGGAAACTTTAAGCACATCACGAAAGCGTGATGGTCGCATCATATGTGATCGGGGGTGACTAATTGTACTAATTACTCGGGGCAGCGGAATTTAAAAATTTTAAAAAGATGAAACCACATGATTAGAGAGCACTTCTCAGATCATTTCATCTAAAACACATAGAATATATAGGAATACCTCTTGAAAAGTGATTGCGATCGAATTCTTTAAAGAAAGAGACCACCTATCTCAAGTACGACCTCATAGAGGAGATGCTTGCAAGCGCATTGATGAGACGTGTCCTTCTCACAATCCAAGATGTTGATCTAAGCAATGGATCTCCTGATTTCGTCACAAGAAATCTGAGGTATTCTTCGCATAATAAAAGCATCAATGAAGATGAAGATCCATGAGCAGTTGAAGGGGCAACATGAAGGCGTAGCGACGACTGCGTTCCTCTCTAGGTCATGAAGTGGACAACCACTTATAGAGAAAGAGATAGAGGGGGCATGTGTGATTATGAGAAAGAGAGAGGGCTTGTGAATTCTATGATGAAAAATAAGAGATAAGGTTTCCTATTCTTTTATACTATTTTGGGAGTCCATGGATCTCAATCCATGGACAACACAAATCCAATGGTTGAAATCGATTTGTGTTTATTTCAATGGTCATCATTTTGTTGTAAAATTATAGAAACAAATAATTTAATTAAAATAAATATATATTGAATAAATCATAAATATAAATTAATTCAATCAAATCAATATACCATGAAGATTAGGAAGGAGGCAATGCTCCTTCCAATTAAGGGGGGACAACCACCTTGAGCCCAAAATCAAGGTGGAAGTCTACCCCCCTTAGATTGAAGGTGCACTCTTTCTTTTATGTGAGTTATAATATCTCATATAATCCTTCATTATATACAACAACTTTTATTGTATATTATTTCACAAAAATAATTCCAAATCATTTTGTGAAATTTCAATCATTCCATTGGAAATTTGTTAATCTTATTCACACCTCCAAAATAAAATGTAAATTTTATTTTCAGTTATTTTTTCAATGTGAATCCAATTCACATCAACATTTAAATTGTAAATGCTATTAACAAGTAGCTCTCTCTAATATATTATAAATACCATTTATAATATGTATTATTAATATGGATAGTACTATCTACTTTATTCATATCCATGATAATTAAGTTACATTTAAATGTCTTTGATCATAATTCTCATGCATCTACATAATATGAATAACATGTGCAATATTCATGATAATTAAATGACATTTAGTTATCAAATTCACAATGTTTAGATAGACATTTCATCAATTGAAATATTCTTGAGCTTTTTCAAGAATAACATGCTTTCTATGCGGATACTCGGAGATAAGGATAGGACGACTGTGCATTCAACGCTTAGTGACTTAGATATTAAGATCACATCTCAAATCTAGATCTTGAGGACATCTCATAGAAGCTTTATTAAATCAAGGTAGCAGATCTATTCTTCTCATTGCATATAAATAACATTCAGATAAATGTCCAACATTTGTAATAAGATTAGATTACTTCTCTACTGAGAGGAGTCACTAAAAACCAAATATGTTTCACCACTCCCTCGGAATGGAACCGTCATGGTTATACAATTATTTTTGATCACATCACCCTCGAGTATTCCTAATACCCAGAAATC
Source organism: Ottelia alismoides (assembly GCA_037367405.1). Taxonomy (NCBI): domain Eukaryota; kingdom Viridiplantae; phylum Streptophyta; class Magnoliopsida; order Alismatales; family Hydrocharitaceae; genus Ottelia; species Ottelia alismoides. The sequence continues at coordinate 787,731 of JAZKJV010007449.1, forward strand.
CTGCATACTGGAATACTTAGAATAAACCTGAATATATAAGCTCAATTTTATATTGTCTTCTTCAGGGTTTTATCATAAAGTTTCTCAATCGATCATTGGGAGTTGGTATCGATCATATGCTTTCCAAAAGCATATATCATACCTACAAATTCTTTTCAAGCTTACAAAGAAGACGACCATGCATGGAATTTGATTGGTCCCAATACCTGATGAGTGAGCCCATGTCTTTCGACAAGTGAACATGCATGATCCCTTTGAGAGATTGTATTACCCATATTCCCTTGTAGGCACACCAACTCCCCAATATATGGACCTTGATTAGATCGTCAACCTATCGGTAAGCTAAATGTACATACTCGGATTATAGCAATCGATATGTCTCCGGTGATAGGATGCATGCCTATATCATGAAAGTATACGACATGGGTCTTTGTTGTCTCGATCTCTTTAAGGCAACACCTTGACCTAACCTATCTAACAGCTATGAATCTCTATTCCTATGCAGAGGACCTGCATCAAGAGGCCGGTCAGATATCATCCTTTAGAGAAGGATTGCCATCTCCTTCTCAACATGGAGATAATCTCTTAATAATAATTTGTCTGTTATTGATGAATCCTCAATCTAAATACATAGGTATTCATCCAAGCACCAGTCTCTATGATTAAACCATTGAATCAACAGCTATATGATTATTAAGATGGCTATGGTACATAACCCTAATTGTACTAAGGTACCTTCTAGTGCATTCATTTATTTAATATCTAACAGGAGTGATACAAATCAAGAACTTTTATTGATATACGAAACACTACAACACCATTTATTGCAGAAATGTTTTGCCTCATGCTGAAATGGCTAACAATCTCTGACTAACCCTCAAAACCATTCAGGTACAATACTTAAACCCATACTAATAACATGCTGGTCGAAATCTTTTATGTGAAAGGTTTGGTAAGAGGATCAACAACGTTGTCGGCAGAGGCCACCTAGGTGATGATGATGTCACCATGCTTTTGAATCTCCCTAATGATGTGGTATTTTCTTTCCACATACTTTCTTATTTGATGACATCTGGGTTCCTTCTTATGAGCTATGGCTCCCATGTTATCGCCGAGTAGCGGCATGGGAGTATAAGAGGAAATTACGCCAAGCTCCAGGATGAACTTACGCAACCACACCGCCTGGTTTACAACATCCGATGTGGCAACGCATTTGACTTATGTTATTGAATCGGATGTAGTCTCCTTCTTATTGCTTCTCCAGCTCACAACACCACTATTCAATAAGAACACAAACCTTGATGTAGACTTTTGATCATTAACATCAGACTGTAAGTTAGAATCTGTGTATCTTAAGACTTGGAGATCACCATCTCCATAGACCAAGATGTAATCTTGTGTCCGTATTAGATAATTGGTGATGTTCTTCACTGCATTCCAGTGTTTCTCTCAATAGTAGGATTAGCAATGACTTACCACTCCCGCTACATAGCATATATCTGGCCTTGTGCACATCATGGCATACATTAAGCATCCTTCAACTGATGCTTAGGGACATCCAACCATGGCTTTCTTATCCTCAACACTTTGAGGAGCCATCCATTTAGATAGGTGGATACCATGTCTTAAGGGAAGAAAGTCTTTCTTGTAGTTCTCCATATGGAAACGTTTCAAGATCTTCATAATGTACCCATGTTGTGACAACCTTAAAATCATTGCTTCTCTATTTCTAAACAGCTTCATGCCTAAGAAATAGGAGTCTTGTCCAAGATATTTCATCTTAATTATATGAGACAACCAAATATTAACACTTGTCATAATCAATGTATAATTCCCAATGATAAGGATGTCATCTAAATAAAGCAATATTAACACAATGTTGCTCCCACTAAGCTTCTTGTACAAGCATGGTTCATCATGATTATGAACAAAATCAAATCTCCTTATTATTTCGTCGAATGTGATGTTTAAGCGACGAGAAACTTGTTTAAGCCCATAGATGGATTTCTTCAGCTTGCATACTTTACCTTCCTCGGTTATGAAGCCCTAGGGTTATTCCATATAGATATCCTCCTCGAGGTATCCATTGAGGAAAGCAATCTTGACATCTAACTGTCAGATGTCATAGTCAATATATGCATCTATAGCTAGTAGTGACTTAATGGTTTTAAGAATAGACAAAGGAGAGAATGTCTCATCGTAATCGATGCCTTCTCTCTGTGTGTAGCCCTTGGATACAAGTTGAGCTTTGAAGGTCTCTATCTTCCCATCAGGTCCCCTTTTTCTCTTAAATATCCATACACCCAATGGGTTTTACCCCTCTAGGTAGATCCTCTAGGATCCATACACCATTCTTATGCATAGAGTTTATTTCATACTTCATTGATGGCATCCACCTATCCATGTCATGTTCTATGAGTTCTTCATCAATCAAAGTTGGATCACTGTTAGTTTCACTTGACACATGGAATCCGTACCTTTCAAGTGGTGCAACCACGCTCAAACTCCTAAGAATATGTATGTGTGTTACATCTTACTCTCATCATTGGCATGCCATGTCCATGAAGTTCTTGTTGCGTCTTTAAAGAACATCATTAAGTTTGGGAGCTCCACGAGGAGTGAGATTGGAGACAATTCTTCTCTCTTTAAGTCATTCCTTATATTCTCTGAGAGGTACTCGCTACCTCAGTCAGATCGGATCCATTTAATCTTACTCTTTGTTTTGTTCTTAACCTAAGACATGAACTCTTTGAACTATTCAAAGGTTTTAGATTTATGACGTATTAAGAAGATAAAGTCGTATCATGAATGGTGATAAATAAACGTTAAATAATATCGTTTCGGGTTGCATACTGAAGGCACCACATACATCAATATGTATTAGGACAAGAATACCTTCACATCTTGTAACCTTGTTACTAAAAGGCATCCTAGTCATTTTATCTCGAATACAATGTTCACAGGTAGGCAAAGTTCTGACCTATAGAAAAACTAAAGGGCCATCCTTTATCAAATCTATTGATCCTATCTACAGATAAATGAGCAAGCCTTTGATGCCAAATCATGTTAGAATGATTTCCATCCTATCTGGTTCTTTTATGGTTTTTATCAGTGGTAGTAACATTCATGACATTATCATCAATGCACAATCCATAGAGTCTACCAAAAGTTAGAGCACCATCTGCAGTATATTTATCATAATGATTTACGACAAGTTTATTAAATAGTAGAAACGAATATCCTTTTCTAACTAACTTATATAGAGATATAAGGTTCCTTCTAACATCTGGAACATAAAGACACTATTTATGTAGTAGGACTCTCCCACTAGATAATGACAGTTTGTAGATCTCGATGACGATGACTGTAATAGTTGCATCAGATCCCATCTGGGTGATTATCTCCCCTTCATAAAGATTCCTAATTTCCTGAAATAGATGCAACAAATTGCATACATAAATAGTAGAACGTGAATCGATGATCCAAATACCTTCTCGTCCTACGAGAAAATTAGTTTCAATAATAAAAGTAGAATTTATACCTACTGGGTCTTTACCTTTCTCCACAATTTAAAGTACTCTAGGCAGTTACGCTTCCAGTGCCCTGGCTTCTTGTAGTGATGACCGACATCGGTCTTCTTCGATGCCATCAGTGTAGAAGCACTATAAGATGACTCAACAGGTTGACTTCCTATTTTTCTTCTGGGTCGGACCCTTCCAAGACCCTTGCTTCTGACTGCGCTTCCCCTTGATCTATGCAACCATTGCACTGTCAGAGGGATTGTCTTTCTTCATTACATCTTATGTGGACTTTAATGAAGCCACGAATTCAGCATTAGATAATCTTATTTTATTCATGTGGTAGGATACCACATAATTGGTGAAAATCATGGGGAGAGACAGAAGAATGAAGTCAGGCTGCTTGTCTGTGTCCATATCAGCCCCGAGAGTCTCCAACTCTGAGAGGTAACCAAACATTTTGATCACATGATCTCAGATCGAAGACCCTTCCTATATTTTGCAGCAAATTAAGTTCTTTCATCACATTATAACGTTGTGTGCAGTTTACATCACCTGACATATCTTTCAGATTATGCATTATATCCTGACAGGAATCTGTGTCCACCTGCTGCGTCTACAACACATTAGACAAGGATGCCAGGATATAACACTAAGCCAATGTATGATCCTTATCATACTTTTCATTGAACTCAGTTTCTTCCGTTGTCTTAGGATTTGTGTACTTGTCCATAGATATCACATAATATATGCGGTATGCAGAAAGGACAAGATCCAAATTACGGATCCAATCCGAGTAATTTTGTCCGGTCAACTGATTGACCTCCAAGATCCTACTGAGTCAGTCTATGAACTTCATTGTTTGAAATTAATAATGCACTATACTAGAACATATAAATAATTATATATTCAATATTAAATTCTTTGATTAATAATTTTTTAATAAAATAAACCTTGTCTTTTGAACTGTAAAAGTTCATTCCAATAATCACTTTCAAAGCAAGAGATAAACTTACCGCTATATCTCTAGCAAGAACTAGGATCTCCTTTTTACCTTTTTTACATCCCAATAATATGAGAAACAGTAACTCAGATAAAAAGAAGGGTGGACACATTCTGCCTTATAAGTCCATCTTGCATTTCCCAATTCGATCTTTAACACTAGGTCCAACCATCCCTAAGGCAATGTTGACTTGTCGTTAATTGAACCAACTATCAACAAACATTAGAACTTGCTATGTGCAATCCAAAATGACCCCAATAATATGAGGAATCGATATTGGAGTCACTACGCATACGGCCTTAGTCTTTTAATGACCAAAGAGCTCGATCCATGTGCGCATGTATGCAAGAGCTATCACTTCAGGCATGCATCTCCTCCTACATGCAATACATGGCGAAGGAACCCTTCACCCTGAATGTAGACCATGGATGTCACTTATTTTATCCTCCATATCATGTCCAAATTTTAATTAATTATTATGAATCATATTCACATAACTAATCTTTCGTGGGAAATACAACTCTATTCATAATAGAGCGTTCATTTTTAATTAGATCTATAAAATCTAATCATATTTAATTAATTATCAATCCAATTCAATCAACCAACAAAACAATTAGGGTTTTCTTGATATTACTATATACTATACACCCTCACAACTATGTATTATTTTGTATTTTAATAATTAGAGTACAACTTGACTTACTCATATTATTCTTTCCTCAAAAACGGATCCGACAAGTACACTCATGTTATACTAGGAGGGAGCATTTCCTTGACATGCAAGTTGTTAATTAGTAAACTAAGCCAGCAAATCCGGACTAGACACAATCACCATTCTGATTGAGAATAATAGAAAATAATATTGATGTACTTGTGGTTTTAACGATCAACTTTGAAGACCGGCATTATGCTATATAATAATCACTCAAAAATATTAGACATCCTAAAACAATTTTGAGATCCTGAAATTTCTAAGCATATCAAGCAACCATGCTTTGCATGAAAACATTGTCCTACAACAATTGTAGGATAAACTAGGATTTTCATGAAACATGCATTCAATGGTCAATGATGTTTAATCAACCATTTTCATAATTATCAAGCATCATAATTAATAAAGGAAAATTTATAATTTCTATGATTTTTATTGAATTATTAACATAGTAAGCAAATAGATTTGATGATCTAATCATCATCCGACCCTTCTCCTCTAAATATTGAATATCTAGGGAAAACGGAGTCGAAATTGCATGAAATAAATTAAAGCGGTTTGCAGGTTTGATACTCTACTTAATCCAAGTTTTTATTTAATGTTTCATGATGGGAAAATAGTAATAAAGTTTTTTAGAGATCCGTGAGTACATGCAAAAATAGTTTCGTGGCGGGATCTCTTCAAATCATATCCATGTACTTTTGGAACCAATAATAGGTTACTGTATTTGAGAAATATTTACACACTCCAAATTCATTTTAATAATAAAACCACTCCCAAACAATGCACAAGCAGTGTGTTTTTATTTTAGTGAAAAATAAATTCGAATCTTGTTATCAATGTAAAAACAATGAGTCTCGTGTATGTGATTATAATACCTTTTCACCTAGGGTTTTAGATCATATCCAAGACCTTGTCCAAGGCTCTGATACCACTTGAAGGATGTGGAGGAAACTTCAAGTACATCACGGAAGCATGATGATCGCATCATATGCGATCGGAAGCGACTAATCATACTAATTGCTTAGGGCAGCGGAATTTAAAAATTTTAAAAATATGAAACCACATGATCCGAGAACACTTCTAGAATCGTTTCATCTAAACCATCTAGAATTTATAAGAATACCTCTAGAAGTGTGGTTGTGATTGAATTATCTAAAGAATGAGACCACCTGTCTCAAGTATGACCCGACAGATGAGATGCTTGAGAGCGCGTTGATAAGATGTGTCCTTCTCGCAATCCAAGATGTTGATACAAGTGACGGATCTCCTTATTTCATCACATGAAATCTTAGGACTTCTTTGCATAATAGAAGTGAAGACAATGATCCACGAGCGGTTGAAGCGGTAGCACGAAGGCGTAGCGACGACGACGTTCCTCTCTAGGTCACAAAGTGGACGGCCACTTATAGAGAAAGTGGGATGGGGCATGTATGATGATGAGAAAGAGAGAGAGCTTGTGAATTCTATGATGTAAAAGAAGAGATAAGGTTTATTATTCTTTTATAATATTTTAAGAGTCTATTGATTTAAATCCATGGACAACACAAATCTAATGGTTGAGATTGTTTTGTGTTTCTTTCAATGGCATTGATTTTGTTGTAAAAATACAGTAACAATAAATTAAATTAAATTAAATATATATTAAATAAATCAACAAAATAATTTATTTTAATCAAATCAATATGCCATGAAGGATTAAGAAGGAGTTAATGGTCCTTCCAAGTAAGAGGGGAAGACCACCATGAGTCCTAAATCAAGGTGGACGTCCACACTCCTTAGATGGAAAGTGCTCTACTTCTTCTTTTATATAAGATTTAATATCTCATATAACCCTTCATTATATACAACAACTTATATTGTATATTATTTCACAAAAATAATTCCAAATCATTTTGTGAATCATATTCACACACCCAAAATAAAATTAAATTGTATTTTCAATTAATTGTTCAATATGAATCCAATTCACATCAACAATGAAATTGTAAATGCTATTTACAAATAGCTCTCTCTAATATACTATAAATCACATTTATAATATATATATATATATATATAATTAATGCTATCTACCTTATCCATATCCATGATAATTAAATCACATTTAATTATTTTTGATCATAATTCTCATGTTTCTAAATAATATGAATAATATGTGCATTATTCATGATAACTAAATCACAAGTCTCAATGTTCAGATATACATTTCATCAATGGAATTTTTCCTGAGCTCTTTCAAGAATAATGTGCTTTCTATGCGAGTACTTGGAGATAAGGATAGGGCGATTGTACGTTCTACATTTAGTTACTTGGATATTGAGATCACATCCCAAATCCAGATCTCGAGGACCTCTCATGGATACTTGATTAAATCATGGTTGTAGATCTATTCTTCTCATTGCATATAAATCACATTCAGATAAATGTCCATATTTGGACTAAGATTAGATTACTTCTCTACTGGGAGGAGTCACCTTGTAAGAGAATCCTGGTCAAACTACTTCAAACTGAATATCAGGTGACGTGATGAATATGAGATTACGGTCAATCCCAGATGATCGTGAATGGAGAAGAAGATGTAAACTGAAATCGACCTCCATTCTCAATGGGTGCAAACGGGACAAGAGTGGTCCCGGTTTATTAGGAGATAACAGAAAGTACTATGAAAATGAGGAGTTTAGTGATCGGTTTGCAAGGTCTGAATCAGGTTCTCATAAATCACCTCGAATTATTAACAATGCCGAGCCCGTGGAATCAATGTAGGTGTCGGCGGAGTCCCAACTGAACCATCCGTGGCTCCTGATCATGAAGCAAGAGAGGATCGATGCACGAAGAAGGATATAATGGTCAGTGAGACTTCTTCAGATTCTTCGGGTTCAGTTCAATCTGAGCGGGTATGGCGGCCTTGCCCTTGAAAATCTACCTCATCTCCTGCCGGAACTCATCCATCTCTCACTGGAAGGATGCCTGCTAATCAGAAAGTAGGTAGGCGAGGTCATCAAGGGTTGGGTTCTCATAGATGGGTCCATGGGAATCAGGCGGGCATCCTCGCTAGAAATGAGGCTGGGACTACTGGTAAAGAGGGGGAGGTTGGGAATACTGAGGATGAGGCTATTGTGCCTGCCTCCACTGTTGTCCCTGGTGTGAGGGATGAGGACCCAGCTGGTGCTGTTGTTGGTACTACTAAGAGTGATGGGGCTGCTCTTGTTGTTGACTGATCTGTCCGCCCAAAGCTGGAGGCTGCTGCTGGGACGAGGTGACTCTGATGGACCATCGGAAACATGGGTGATCACGACAGATCCCGACTGCTGCGAGTACCGGTCGTACCAAATCCCGTTGAATTCCATCAACGACTCCTGCTACTCGTAGTGTGGCGGGGGAAGAACTGATGGGGGTTGATCCGACTAGTAGACCACCATCTGAGTGTCCTGAGTTGGTGGTGGCTGGGAGTAGTGTTGCAGTGGCTGGATCGGCTATGTTTGAATGTGGTGGACCTCGCAGCACATGGCATATGGCTGGGGGGAGCTGCTGCTGCTGGGATCAGCCCATGACCTAAGACGGGGCTGTGGAGCCGTCTGTGCCTCTGAAGACACATGATCTGAGTCTTCAAGTCACTCCCTCGGAATGGAACCATCATGGTTATACACTCGTTTAGGATCACATCACCCTCGATTATTCCTAATACCCAAACATCCTGCATACTGGAAGACTTAGAATAAACCCGAATATATAAGATCAATTTTACATTGTCTTCTTTAGGGTTTTATTATTAAGTTTCTCATTTGGTCATTGATAGTTGGTATCGATCATATGTTTTCCAAAAGCATATATCATACCTATAGTTTCTTGTAATGCATACAAAGAAAGACGACCATGCATGGAATTTTATTGTTTCCAATACCTCATGAGTGAGCTCATGTCTTCTGATTCACAAGTGAACTTGTATGATCCCTTTGAGAGACCATATTACTCATATGCCCTTGTATGCACCGATTGGTCGGTATATAGACCTTGATTACGCCATCAACCTATCAGTTAGCCAAATGTACATACGCAGACATATAGAAATACATTTGTCTATGGTTGGGGGATGCATGCCTATATCATGATAGTATACAACATAAGTCTTAGTTATCTCGATCTCTTTAAGTCAACACTTTGACCTAAGTTATCTGATACCTCTGAATCTCTATTCCTTTGCAGAGGACCTGCATCAAGAGGTTGGTCAGATATCAGCCTTTAGAGAAGGATTGACATCTCATTCTCATGATTGAGATCATATAATAATAATAACTTGATGATGCTTGATGAGTACTCAATCTAACTCCCTAGTTATTCATCCAAGCACTAGACTCTATGATTAAACTGTTGAATAAATAGTTGTATGATTATTAAGATAGCCATGGTACATAACCCTAATTGTACTAAGGGACCTTATAATGAATTCATTTATTTAATCTCAGTCAGGGAGTGAAACAAATCAATAACTTTTATATTATAATAACATTTATTGTAGAAATGGTTCGCTTCGGGCTCACACAGCTAACATATGATTCAACATTTGAATCAACAATTGTATGATCATTAAGACGACCATGGTACAAATCCATAATTATACTAGGGGACATATTATGCAAATTAGTTATTTCATTTCCGATCAGGGAATGAATTTGCAATAGCATTTATTGCATAATGGCTCGTTTTGGCTCCCATGTCCAACAATCTTCAACTATCCCAAAGAACCATTAATGGGCTAATATTTAAACCCACACTCATGTGCTAATCATAAACTATTTAGAAAAAATAGCTTGGTATGTTGATTAGTCACTCTATTCCGTGAGACTACGCCAAGTCCTTTTACGATACTTGCATATGTCCTAGTACCAATGCTCGCCTCCAATGCGAATGTTGCATTTATGCAACCAATACTCAATTTTATTGAAGAAATTATAATGTCTTTGACACTATAATTCAATAATCGTTATTACCAATCTATAAAGCCTTTAAGTTCTTGAAGACAAGATTTTGAGATCACTATCTCAAAAAAATGTTTTCATCTTTGAAGATATTGTTATTACTGCAATCAAGTGTTTTAAGTCCATAGTAGGATTAGTAACAGTTTACTACTCCCACTGCATGGCAGACATCTGACTTTTGTACACATCTAGTACACACTAGGCTTCTAGCAACTGATGCACGATGGGAAGCGGCTATAGCATTCATTCCTGAACTCTTTGAGGTGTTATCCCTTCAGATAGGTCAGTACCATATCTTAAGGGAAGGGAGGCCTTCCTTGAGATTTTTCCAAAAATGGACCATGTTCAAGGTGTACTACAAATGTGACGGTCCCAATACCCTTTTCTCTTTGCCTCTGAACATCTTCAGAACTAAGATCTAAGAGGTATCCTTGAGATATTTCATCTCAAAGTATGGAACAACTAGATTGTAGAACACTTATTCTCATCTTTAAATGACTAGGATATTATCTACATTTAGCACGATGAACACAATGACACTCCAACTAAGCTTCACATGGTTCACCAAGATTCTATCGAAAATCATAACACATAATTTCATAAAATCTAGTATTCCAACTACAAGAATCTTATTTTGAGTCCATAGATGGAGTTTCTTTAGCATGCACATCTTGCTTTCTTCAATTATAAAGCCCTGGGGCTACTTCATATGAATGCCCTTGGTGAGGTATTCATACATGAATGCAATCTTGACTTCCATCATCTAGATATCATAGTCAAGTTGCGTAGCTATAGTTAGCAATATTCTGATGGGTTTAAGCATGGTCATTGGAGAGCAAGTCTCATTTCAAGAAATGTCTCATCTTTGTGTGTATCTTGTGGATATGGGTCATGCTTTGAAGGTCTCTACCTTCTCATCAGGTTCCCTCTTTCTCTAGAAGATCCATTTACACCTAACGGGTCTTACCCTTATAGGTGGATCTTTGAGGGTCCATATATAACACTTGTCAATGAAGTCTACTTTAGACTTCATTGCTAACATCTGCTAACATCCATCTCTCTATATCACGATTCTTGGAAGCTTCATCATATGAAGTCAGATCATTGTCAGACTTAACTGATACATGGAATCCATACCCTTTAGGTGGTCTTACCACCCTCAAACTAATTTGAAGAGGTGTGAGTGTTTTATCTTTAATTGTCCTTTTAGTTTCCTATTTCAGGAGCCTCATTATCTTCTCAAGATTCAATAAGTTCCTTTACTTCATTTTCATCTTGATTCTCAAGAAATTCATACTCTAAGAATTATATCCTTAGAGATGAAATCTTTTTTAAATATATCTTTTTAGGAATATCAAGGTCATAAAGTAGGTATCCAATACCATCCTTTATATTCCTAGTTAAGTAGCACTCTATAGTGCAAGATTCCAACTTACTTGCATTCATGATATGGTTATGAACCAAGTAACCCTAAATCCTCAAGTGTCCAATACTAGTCTAGGTTCCAAACAATAGATTATGAGGGTTTTTGGGGTACAGATTTCCATGAAATCTTATTAAGGATATATATTGTAGTCTCTACTACATATATACCTAGAAACTAAGAGGTATTTATGCTAATATTCATCATTGATCAAATCATGTCACACATGATCCAAATGCATCTTCCTACAACTCTATTGAGTTTAGGTGTATTAGGAGAAGTGATATCGGAATGATATTCCTTTCTTCATGAGGTATTCCTTGAAATTATCTAATAGATACTTGCTACCTTGGTTAGATCAAATTCATTTCATCCTCCTTCTAACTTTGATTCCCAACCAAAATTGTGGCATCGTTGATCATTTCAAAGCTTTATAAGTTGAAGGGTAGAAATCTCATTTCATTAATAGATATCACATCTCTTTAATGTATACTTTGATATAGATGATCCACATACATCAGCATGTCTGAGAACTTGAATACATATGCATCTTACAGCATTACCAGAGAAGGGTGGATCAAACATTTTACTTTGAATCCTTGTTCATGAGTATGTATGTTTTGAACCTTCAGAAAATCTAAAGCTCAATATCTTACTAGTTTATTGATCTTACCAATAAACTTATGTCCAATTCTTGATGTTAGATTATTGTCAAATGATCATTATCCTCCCTTCGAGCATTTAAGGTTTATTTTTTTACTATTAGAAATGTTAACGAACCATTCATTAATTTTCTAATTTAGTGAACTCCTCTAGATGTTAGATTACTATATGAAATATATCCATCATATCTCTTTATGAAAGGTCTTTTCGAGAATGCATGTTTATTTCCAGTGTTTAGAAATAAACAGTGAATGTATTCTAATATCTAGGTCACAGAGACATTCTCTAAGACGAAAGGCTCTCCCGTTAAAATATATAGTCTATCTATCCAATGGAGATTGTTGCAACAATTGCATCAACATCCATGTGGATGAGTATTAAACCTTAAGATCAAATTTTCTAGTTTTCTAAAATATATGAAACTAATTGCAACAGTTATTAGAAGAAGGAGATACAATTATTAGACTTTGGTCTTATCTAATAAACAAGCCAATTCAATGATTATATGTAGATGTAGAATATCCTGATGCACTATCTAGGTCCTTCTCTAAGGATCTTAGATACTCAAAATAGTCATACTATTAGTGCATCGGCTTTTTGTAGTATTGGCATTTATCTAACTCTTTGGATGTCAGAAGTACAATCAACTCCTTGACTTTCCTTCTAACATGGGTCAGACCCATGCGTCCCCTGTACTTCCTTAACCCTTAAACAACCATTGATTAAGATAAAGGATCTCTTAATTGAACTCAAAAGATTTCAATATAAGAGTATTTCAACATTTATATATACTTCATTCAATTCATACAATATGAATATTAAGAAACGTCATGAAAGAGTAGAGTATAGATAGCATAATGATGATACGCATCATATATGCATCCTTGTTAACTCTTGAAGTCTTTTGTTCAGGAAGGTACTCAAATATTTTGAGTACATCATCTCTTATCGAGAACACATATGTATGCTAAAACATCTTCTAGGTATTGTATGGATTTTTGGTAATTAGGATCATCATTGACATGATACTTCCAAAGCACATTCAATGAGAGATCAAGACTATAAAGACATATAAACCCAAGTTTGTTGTCCGGTTGTCTTTTTAATTGTCATTCCTTATTATTATGAGGAAACTTGCACATTGCAAACACATACATTATGTATCTAACTGCAAGTGTGACATCTTGACCATGAATCCAATCCATGATAATTTACTAGTTATTATTGAGTATAGTTTTGAGTGTGTTTAATGTAAATTATCTGAAATAAGATAATTTGTGTAAATACATATTTTACTTTGATTAAGGATTTTATATCAAAGTTGTCTTGCCTTGTTAACTCTGAAAGTTCATCCATTATTCACTTTCAAAGTAAGAGGCATACTTACTGTTATATCTCAAGCATGATCTGGGATCTCCTTACCTTTGTTACATCTCTGTAATACAAGAAATTAGTCGGATAAAAATAAGTGGGAACACATTCCTCCTCGCAAGTCCAACTTGCATTTCCCAATTTCGTCTTTAACACCTGGGCCCATCACCCCTAAGGTGATGTTGCCCCATTTTCAATTGAATCAACTGTCAATAAGAATAGAACTCGCAATGCGTAATCCAATATTGCCCCAATAATATGAGGAGCCAATATTAGGGCCATTATTCATACGACCTTACTCTTTCGAGAAACAAAGAGCCTAGTTCATGTGATATTGTATGAAGGAGCTGACAGGGTCGACGAGCTCTGAAACTCAAAAACCATCTTTTCATCGTTTGGCACTTTCAAAAAGCCTCTCGTGCCACTCTTTCCTTTTCTAAGACCGAATCTAACAGAAAAAAGTCAAAAGAGAGAGAACTATTGAAGCGCTAGCAAAGATCAGACAAGAAGGGGGGGTGTTGGGATTGACTCAAAAGAAGAAGTGAGCGAGCTTATTATGTAGAAAGAAATATATATCTAAATCGGGAAACCTCTTCGTGAGTCTCAAGAGAGATTTTGCAATGCATTGAAGAAAAAAAGCACTACATCTAGGGGTCCTCTTTCACCAGGAAGTGGAAAAGCTGTCTCAGAAAAGATCTCTGACAGTCATCTCCTACATACAATCCATGGCGATGGAACCCTTCTCCTTGATAAGAGACTATGGATGTCATCTCTATGGTCCTACATATCCCATTCAATTTTAACCAGTTATTATGAAACATATTCACATAATCAATTCTTCCAAGGGAAATACATCTTTATTCATAATAAAATGTTTATTTTAACTAGATCTAATTCATTTAATCATATTAAATCAGTTATCAATCCAATCAATCAACCAACAAACAATTAGGGTTTGTTTGATATTACAATATAGGTATAAGCTCTCACAAGTACGTATTATTTTATATTTTAATAGTTAGAGTACAGCTTGACTTACTCATATTTTTCTTTTCTCAAAAATGGATCTGGCCAGTACACTTGAGTTATGATGGCTAGTACCCGGACTAGATACCTTCACCATTCTAATTGAGAACAACACAAAATAATGCCAATGTACTTATGGTTTTATCGATCAGCTTTGATGGCAGTATTATACTATATATAGTAATCACTCAGATATTTAGGCATCTCTAAAATAATTTTAAGACTCCTAAACTTCTAGTCATATCAAGCGAACATGTTCTTGGCTTTGCATGTAAAAGTTGTCATGAAACATACATTCAATGGCCAATGATGGATAATCAATTATTTTCATAATTATTAGTCATCAAATTAATCAAGTCAAATTAATAATTTTCAAGATTTTCATTGAATGATAAACACATTAAGCAAAGAGATTTGATGATCCAATGATCATGTGACCCATCTCCACTAAATATGGAATATCTATGGCAAACAGAGTTGGAATCGTGTGCAATAAATTCGAGCGGTTGGGTGGTTTGATTCTCTACTTAATCCACATGTGTATTTCATATTTTATGATGGGAAAATAGTAACAAAAAATTATTTTTTATAGATCTGTGAATACATGCAAAAACAATATCGCGGTGTGAACTTTTCGAATTATATTCATGCAACTTTGGTACCAATAAAAGACTACTATTTTTGGGACATATTTAGGTTTTCTAAATACATTTTAATAACTAAAAAACATGCCGAAACAGTGCACAAATAGTAGTTTTTCTTTTAACTAAAAAATAAATTTGAAACATGCATCCAATGAAAAACAACGAGTCTCGCACATCCAATTTACAAAAACATGTTCACCTAGGGTTTTGTATCATATTTAAGATGTTTACCAAGGCTTTGATACCACTTGAAGGTTATGTAAGAAACCTTAAGCGCATCACGGAAGCATGAATATCGCATCATATGTGATCATGAGCGACTAGTTGTAACATTTGCTTGGGGCAATGGAATTAAAAAAATAAAGCGATGAAATCACATGATCCAATAACACTTCTCAAATCGTTTCACCTAAAAAATATAGAAGATATAGGAATACCTCTTGAAGCATGGATGTGATCGAAGCTTCAAAAGCAAGGGACCACCTGCCTCAAGTCTGACCCGATGGAGGAGATGCTTGCGAGTGCGTTGATGAGATGCATCCTTCTTGTAATGTTGATCCAAGCGATGAATCTCCTGATTTCATCACACGAAATCTGAGGTCTTCTTCATGTACTAGAAGCACTGATGAAGACGAAGATCAACGAGCAGTATAAGGGCTGCACGACAGCATAGCGATGACGACGATCCTCTCTTGATCAAAAAGTGGGCGACCACTTTAGAGAGAGAGGAGGGGGTATGTATGATTATGAGAGAGAGAGAGAGAGTTTGTGAAATATATTATGTAAAGGAATAGCTAGGATTGTCTCTTCTTTTATAATATTTTAGGAGTTCATGTATCACAATCCATCGACAACACAGATCCAATGGTGGAGATTGATTTGTGTTTCTTTCAATGACCATGACGTTGTAGAAATACAATAACAACTAATTTAATTTAAATATATATATATATATATTAAATAAACCATCATTATAAATTAATTCAAAAAAATCAATATACCATGTAGTATTAGGAAGGAGGCAAGCCTCCTTCCAATTAAGGGGGATGGCCACCTTGACTCCTAAATTAAGTGTGGTTGTCCTCCCTCTCATCATGGAAGGGGGCCTCCTTCTTCCCTTTATATGAGATCGCATATCTCATATAATACTTCATTATATACGATAACGTTTATTGTATATTATTTCACAAAATTAATTCCAAATTATTTTGTGATAATTTCAGTCGTGCCATTAGAAATTGTGAATCATATTCACACACCCAAAGTAAAATTAAAATTATATTTTCAATTAATTGTCCAATGTGAATTTTATTCTCATCAACATTTAATTTATAAATACCATTTACAAATAACTCTCTCTAATGTATTATAAATCACATTTATAATATATATATATATATATATAATTAATATGGATAGTATTATCTACATTATACATATCAAAGATAATTAAATCATATTTAGTTATCCTAGAACATCATTCTCATGCATCTAAATAATATGAATCACTTTCACTTTATTAATTATGATTAAATAATATTTAATTATTAATTCATGATTACTCAGATATCCAACACATCAATGGAATTATTGTTGAATGCTTTCTCCATGACTACTTTGAGTTAAGGACAGGGCGATTGTAATTCCACGTATAATGGCTTGGATATTGCGATCACATCTCAAATCCAGATCTCGGGGACCTCTCATAGATGCTTGAATAAATCAAGGCCGTCAATCTAATCTTCCCATTGCATCTGAATCACATTCAGATGCATGTCTTGGACTAAGATTAGATTACTTTTCTACTAAGAGGAGTCACTAAAATCCAAAACTATTTCATCACTCCACCGAAATGGAAGCGTCATGCTTGTCGATCATTTATGATCACATCACCCTTGATTTTTCCTAATACTCGTACATCCTACATACTAGAATACCTTAAACCCAAAGTTCTAGATCTTATTTAGACGATCTACTTCATGGTTTTATCATTAAGTTTCTAATTTTATCATTGGGAGTTGGTATCGATCATATACTTTCAAAAAGCATATATCATACCTGGGTATTGATCATATACTTTCCAGAAGCATATATCAAATGTACAAATTCAATCAAGCTTCCAAAGCGAGACAATTGTGCACAGAATTTGATTCCAATTTCTCATGAGTGAGCTCGTGTCTTCCAGTTCTGTAATGAACCTATATCTCCCATCTAGAGATCGTATTACTCCTATGCCCTAGTATGCACACTAGCTCGTCTATGTATAAACCTTGATTAGATCATCAACCTATCGATCTGCCAAATATATATACGTAATAATATAGTAACACTTCTGTCTCTGATCAGAGGATGCGTACCTATATCATGACAGTATACTACATATGTCTTGGTTATCTCGATCTCGTTAATTCAACTCTTTGACCTAACGTATCTAACACCTTCGAATCTCTATTCCTATGTAAAGGGCATGCATCAAGAGTTCTATTAGATATCATCCTATAAAGAAGAATTACCATCTTCCTCATAGGCTGGAGATCCTCTCTTAACAATCACTTGGCGATGTTTGATGAGTCCTCAATCTAACTACTTATATATCATCCAAGCACTAGCCTTTATGATTAAGCATTTGAATCAATAGATGTATGATCATTAAGATAGCCACGGTACATAACACTAATTGTACTAAGGGACCTATTATGCAAATTTGTTATTCTTTATTTCAGATCAAGGAATGAATTTGCAATAATATTTATTGCATAATGGCTCATCGTGGGCTCGCATGTCCAACAGAGATCTATATAAACCAGAAAATTTTGCTAAATAGGGGAAAAAACAAGGATGAAATGGTCCATAGAGGGGGGGTAGTTGACCTAAATCAACCAACGTTGTCTCCTCATTAGTCCACGTCATATATTACATGAAAAAAAAGAAATAAAAATAGAAATAAAAAGAAAATAGAATAGAAGATTATTTTATTAAATAATACTTAAAACATGAAAGTTGTTTCTTATTTTGTGTACTATTTTAAGTGATTTTTATTTATTTTTATCGACCTATTTATTAGTAGTTAATTTTTACAAGTATAATTATAGGTATAAATACCTATATTTTGTGTATTTGATTTTTATTTTTTATTATTTACTATAAATACCTATAATATGTATTTAAATTTTGTTTTTTTATTTTATTATTTACTAAAATATATATGTTTATATACTATTGGTATAGTGTACCTATGTATGTTATTATATTAATTATTTTACTAATTTTTTAAGATTTCTATATTTTATATATTTATATTTACAATGTACTTTACATAATATTTACAAGTATTTAAAAATATAAAAAAATTTAAAAAAAGTAAAGATTGAATAAAATGAATAAAATGTATACGCACATAATACAATGGGACCCAAAAAGCCAATTTTTGTATCTTAACTCAATTTTTAATGAAACCACCTTCACTAATTAGATGATTTAATTTAGAGCACAATAAAGTGAGTTTGTGAGTTTATATGGAGAAGATATGGGTACATGAAGTTTGGTTTGTGTCTTTTTCATCTATGTGTCTCAGTCATATTGTACATTATTTTTATATATAATTAATTTTTTTGTTTTTTATGCAATTTTGTCGATATGTTTTGTGTAGAAAATATTTTTATTTGAATTGTATAAGAGTATGTATAAATTCGTGTAAGTTTTGCAGAATGTAGTGTATTGGGCACCTAGGGTTTCTAGGTGTCTATGTTATTTTGACTGTATTTATTGGCCCATATCTCCCCCCTACTTTATTTCTTGTCGACCAAGTCAATATTGACTTAGTCTCGGGGTTTAGGGTCAGTCAGTGTTAACAATACTTCATTTATTTTTCTTTTCTTTTCACTATTCATTATCTTGTGATTTAGTGCAAGTATTTCTGTACTATTTGCAAACAATAGTCAGTGTGTTAATTTGTACAAGTCAGATATCCTTACATGTATTTTGCTATGGTTTTAAAGAAAATTAAAGGAATAAAGGTGAATGAATGGGTATTCTTCACAGGGTCAATCAAAGTTTCCTACTGATTGGTCCACGTGGACCAAGTCATGAAAAAATAGGCTTGAAAATAGGAAAAAAATAAAAATAAAATAGTAAATGATTTCATTAAATAAAACTTAAAGAAGAAAGTTGTATCTTATTTTATATACTATTTGTAGGTGTTTGTATTTATTTTTATTGGCTCATTTATTATAGGTTAATTTTACAAGTATAATTATAGGTATTTATACCTTTTTTATGTATCTTATTTTTATTTTTATTTTAGTATTTAATAATTATTTTTCATATTTTATTTATTTATAGTATAATTGAATATATTTAAAATTTTTATTTTATTTTTATAACTTTATTCGTATCCTTAAATAATTATGGGTATATATTACCGGTATAGTATACCTATATATTTTAATGTATTAAATATTTTGATGTTTTTTAACGCTTTTATTTTATGTTTATATTTTTAATATGTTTTAATTAAAATTTAAAAGTATTAAAAATATAAAATTTGTAAATATAAAGAATAAATTAAATGAGTAAAATGTATATGTATATAATACAATGGGACCCTAAAAGCAAAATTTTGTATATTAACTCCATTTTTATTGAAACTACTTGCATTACATAGATATTTTAATTTAGAGTATAATAAATGTGACTTTGGCCAATTTTGAGTTCATGTGGAGAAGATTTAGATCTATGAAGTTTAGTTTACAGCTTTTTCATATGTGTGTCCCAGTTGCACATTGCATTATATTTATCTATAGTTATTTTTGTATTTTTATTTACATTTATATGTACATATTTTGTGTGGAAAATATCTTTATTTAAGGTATATAAGAGTGTGTATAAAATAGTGTATGTTTCTCCATATGTAGTGTGTTGAGTACCTAGGGTTTCTAGCTGTCTATGTTATTTTGTCTGTATTTCTTTACCCTTATCTTCACCTACTTTATTCCTTATCAACCAAGTCAATATTGACTTACTCTCAGTGTTTAGGGTCAGTCGGTATTTACAATACTTCCTTATTTTTATTTTCTTAATTCATTTATTTTGTATTTAAATACATGTATTTATGTGCTATTTACAAACAACGGCCAATGTATTAATTTGTACAAGTTAGATATATTTACATGTATATATCTAGGGATTTTAAAGATAAAATAAAGGAAAAAAGGTGAACGAATGGGTATTCATCACTAGCCCAGACACCTCACCTCGCACAGTCCACTAGCCCCCACCCCTATTAGACATTGAAACCCCCACCTTCTTCGACTTTTTATGCCAGCCTCCACTCCTCTTTTCGCCTCAAGACCTTCATCAACCTATTGTTGCACACCTCCCTCTACATTGCCATACCCATTGCTTCCACCAATCCTCTTCGATCTACACGCAATCACCACTCCAACTTCGCCCCTTACCTTCTTCTATAAAATCACCTCCACCCCTTCGTTTCATTTTTTCCTCTCTTAACCACATGTAACCCCAAGAATAAATATGGATCAAGCCCCTTCATGACAGGAAGGTCGACCCGCTGATTTTCTATGAGAAGAAAGGTGTCGGAGCCGATTCTACCTCATCGGAGTTCGCTTCAGGCAAAGTCTCTGCTCCTTGGTCTCCGACAAGGTTCAAGCTGTATGGTTTAGCTTCTGAATTCTGCATTTATATTTCTAGTGTATCCATGCATTTCCTTTCAGTTGATATCCTTTTATTTGAATTGAAAATTAAATTCATAGTTTGCCGGAGCTTAGAGCTCCATACACTATCTCATCATGAATCTCCCATGTTCCGAGCATCCTGACCACCACATATTCTTCCTCATCACTTCTACATCAAATCCTTCCATCTAGATCACCCTGATCTTGCATATATCTCATCCACTGATCTCCTCCTCTGCCCTTCGTCGGAGATCTATCATCCACTCCATAGCTTTGCAATTTAGCTTCAAATTGGTTCAATTACATTTCCCCTCGAGCCCTCATCATTTTTGTGTAGGTTGGAGCCACAGAGAAGGCATTAGAAGGAGGATCGATTGAGGAACATCAGTTCTAGGTCGCTAGAGAAGATTTGACCTCTAGGCCTCCTCCGACAAGGCCTAAACTGCTTGAAGCTCTCCTGCATCCACAATGGTGTCCCGAGAAGGTGTTGAGCTAATCAGCAGCGAGAAAGACTATCGGGAAGAGGAGCATTCATCGATCGAAGGTCGACATGGAAGAAGTTCTACCATGTTCTTCCTGATAGCTCTAGCACTGTCCAATCAGGAGTCGATCCCAGATCTAATATGGGCAATAAAAATCAAATGAAGTATCGTATGCCTCTGACCGTAATATCTTAAGTTGAGACACATGGGAGCGTTAGAGCCATGATATCCACGCCGCGTGCCCCTTACATGTCCCCATGTGTATATTTTATGTGAACCCTCCGGCCATTTTGTAATTTGTTTTTAGTATTGTAATTTAAATATGTAGTGTAAAATAATAATGTAAATTTACAAATTTGTACCCAGATCTTCATTGTAATTGCTTGTAATTACATGTCCAACTCATCTCACATGTAGACCAATGTGAGGTGGTGAGATATTTATTTTATCCTAACTTTGTAGACATGTTATGAATCGCATGTTACTTTTCTGATATTTGCAATCAGTTCCCTCTAGTGGTGTATATTTTATTTTATGCATTTTATTTGTATTAAATATTTCTTTGAAATTAAAATTTAAGGGGAAGTTAGGATAGATGCTTGGAACCATGATATCCCACGCATAATTTTTATTTGACATTTAAACCTTTTTTCATATTTTTAAAATACAAAAACATGCATATTTTCCATGTTTAAATATTAAAAACCCTTAAAATGAAAATATAACTCCAAACATTCCAAAAATATATATTATCTATATTACAATATATTCAATCAGATATCCAAATATCACTAAAATACAAAATATAAAACACCTAAGAAATCATAAAATTGCAAAAACCTTATAAAAATTAGCAAAAATTCTATAAAAATCCAAAAATATATATTTTTATCTGTGAATTTTCTTTATTATATATAGTAAATATTAAAAGTAGTTTAACTATAATTTGCACTTATTTATATTTTTAATCCCTAAACATGTTCAGATATTTAAGATATTCCCAATTTTAACATATATTCAACTTTAAATATCCATAAAAATTACAAATAATACAAAAAATTATCAAAAATAGATAAAAACTAGAAAATAAAATTATTTTATTATCTTCATTTGGACTTTATTTAGATTTTTTAAAAAAATATAAAATTTATATATACTATATATTACTAATTTATAATATATATAATATATTAATATCTATATTATATATTATCTTTTTTGAAAGAAAATAAACTAAAATTTTGCAAAAATAAAATATAAAATATAAAATTAAAAATATAAACAATTAAAAATCAATAAAAATGAAATAGCCATAAAAAATTTAATATTTTTGAAATCCCACATAAAAAATAAGTAAAAACAAAAATCCAAAAAAAGTAATTACAATTATTTGGCAATAAGTAATAATAATTCACTATCCTCTTTACGTTCCAAGTGTTCGACACTCTACTTGCTTATGCCTATAGATATTCATGTAGAGTTATAATAATTTTGACTCACACATATTTTGATCGCTTAATCTAATGGTTGGTTGATTGTTGTCTGACACTTTGTTGGTCAACGCAATGATTGATGGATTAGCTTTTTGGGTCGATAGACCAACTGAATCGTGTCAACAAATGGTACCATTGTTCGGAACATAACGATAATTTAAGGTAGATAGTTATACAAAGTTGTTTATTTCTTTTATTATCTACTCTTTATTTCTTTTTATATATTTTACATACCTTATTCTAATCACTTTTCTATTTGATTTCGTTGCGAGGACTTGTAAAGCGAGGTGGATTTCCTAGGAGATTCGATGCAACCGAGCGAGGCTTAGGGCGGCACATTCAGACCGAACTGATAGGTGAGAGCGACAAGGGAAAACTGAGAGTTGAGAGGAGCAATGTATCTTATAGTAGCTTAAATATTTATTTTAGTTTTATGAGTGAGTGACTTAAATAAATTTGTCATAATTAGACACTCTCAGGAATTAGCACTACATGGGTCCATATTACCAAGTGATTGTTCACTTGGGGACCCGTTCGGTTTTTATAATGTTTTCATTGCATCTAATTTTTTTCTCTCTCTATTTTTCATTTTTTTCTATAATGTTGTTAGTTTTTCTATTTATTTTATATTTATGTCTCCATTGTTTGAGCCCTTAGATCTTACGATTGCTTTCTCGATTATTCTAGTTTCGAAGAAATAATTGATTGCATGTAGCTATAGTTTACTACGCTTTGACCTGGTCAAATAAATCAGTTATTTGCAATAATAGAAACTCCTGTTCTTTGGTTATTTCGTCGATTGCATATACATTTAGATTAGTTTAAAATTAAGTGCGGATCATATTGCATGTAGAGCTTCAACCTTAGTGAAATCAGAGATGAGGGAGGGGGTTCTCAAAGGAAGAGGGGAAGCGGCGAGGGAGGTTAGTGAGGGAGAGGTGGAGGAATGGGGTCGAATGGAAATTGAAAGAGGAAGGAGATAATAGAGGAAGAAGGAGATTGGGTTTGCCTGGGAGGTTGGAGTCGCGTGCAGCGATCTCTGATGGTTGCCTCTGTGGCATGTGAATATGAATGTTTGGAGCTGCCAGATGAAGGAGAGGGGAGGGGATGATACCACCTGGGCTAAGGAGATGGTTCTCCTCTTGTCTTTTCTCGAAGAAACTCGACGGAGATAAGTCTTGAGCTCAGTTGCTCGTCTGAGTCGCTACACGGTCGAGAAGAAGCCGTGGATCACACCTAACCTTCTCCTCTTTGATTGCTCAACAACGGACATGCTTGTTGCAGTCACCTAAGTAGAATAATAGGCCCGGAGAAGGAGTTCCTGTAGCGGTGGATGCAGAGGGCGGTGGTGGAGACATGGAGTTTATAGGGAGGAGGTTGAAGACATTACGTGAGGAGGGAAGTAAAGGTCAAAGGCACGGAGTGGAGCTCGTGGTAGCACGTAATGACCATGGAAG
This sequence comes from Ottelia alismoides, assembly GCA_037367405.1. NCBI lineage: Eukaryota > Viridiplantae > Streptophyta > Magnoliopsida > Alismatales > Hydrocharitaceae > Ottelia > Ottelia alismoides. The sequence goes on from JAZKJV010007449.1 coordinate 812,198, forward strand.
AGTAGAGGGGTGGAGATGGCCATTACACGGCGAAGGAGATGAGGCAGGTAGAACGGGGTCACATTCTAAGTACGTGACCTGGAGAGAGAAAAAGGGAAGAAGGGGAGTGGTGTGTCACGTGTTGCGCATGGGAGAAAGAGAGCATATGGAGGAGAGAGAAGAGAGGAAATTAAGAAGAGAGAAGAAAAGAGAGAAAATGAAATTAAAAATTAAAAATATTAATAAATAAAAACACTGAGTAAAATAAAATAAAAATAAAATAAAATAATAACAAAATAACTAAAATAAAAAGAAAATCTAAAAGAGATAGTAAATGAAGTCAAACGAAAAAGTGGTCAACACAAAAGTTGCTCTTCTCAATGAGATCTACAACTTTTGTGAAGGGCCCAAAATCAAAAGAAGTAAACTGAATAAAAGGTATTCTTGGAGGTACTCTATATATAGTAAAATACTGAATTTTTGCATTTTGTGATTTTTTATTTTAAATTCAATTTTAATTAGTGGATTAATTTAAATACAATATATACATAATTAATTCATTTTTTATGGATTTTTTATATGTTAGAAATCAAAAAAATAAAATATGTACAAAATATACAATGTTAGAATTTTATGTTTTCTTTCGATTTTCTGATTTTTATGGATTTTTTATTATTAACTGATTTTTTTGCAAAGTTAGGTAATTAGTTAAAGAAAATAATAGAAAAAGAATTACGTTAAAAAATGATTTTTGTACATAAACTAATATGCTCAATTCAGCTCAAAAACAAGGATTATTTATTTACATATTTTAAACCCTAATTTCAGCATAATTAATAAATGTTAGTAAACCAATTTTAAGGGGTCTAATTAGTGAATTATCAAGGGAATGTCGCTAAAATTAGCATATAAACTAGATGAATCATAGATTCATGACCAAGTCGCAGACCGCCTTCCAAAAAAATGCTTATGGAGATGAGGAGAGATAGATAACAGAGAGGATGAGGAGGAGAAGAACACCTGGCAGATGGAACCCATGGAGGGAAGGAAGAGAGAAGAGAGGCTCCAAAGCTTACACTCAAAGAAACATATAATGCTGCCACTAGCCAGATGATAGAGTGGGTCTAGATACCATCGATCCATGGATACTTAGACCTGAAGCAGCAGCTCTTATCACTTTTTCCCTCTTTTCATGGGAACACAAATGAGGAACCATATATCAGTTTTCAAAATTTTGGCTACTTATGTAGAACCACTCATCAGCACAGCATTCCTTTGGGGATTGTCAAGATGATCGCTTTCTCGTTTAGCCTTCTAGACAAGGTTTTATATTGTATCAATCACTTGGGGAAAGTGATAACGACCTTGGAGGAGCTGAAATCAGTGTCTCTCCACAAATATTACCTCCTACATCATCTCAATCAGATGTCTGTCCGCATTGCAAAGTTCACCCAGTCACCTCACGAATCTATTCATGAAGCATATGAGAAGTTCAAGAATTTATTACAGAGATGCCCCCATCATGACATACTAAAGACCATCTTGGTTCAACATTTCTTTGAGGTCTTGATTACAGAAAGTCAGAGAATGATCAATGTCGCTTATGGTGGATCCCATTTTAATAAAGATGAAGATGTAGTCCGACAGATTTTTGAAGAAATGGACAAAGGAGAGGTCATCCTATCTTCATCCTACCCGTATCAGAAGATTCCCCAGATCCTATACAAGACCATCAACATGATGGCATCGTAGGAAGAGGACATATGTTATAGTTTTAACTTCAACATAATTCAAAACCACCTGTCCAAACTGGACATTATTGAGAAGCAATTACATGATCTTGAGAAACTGGATGTGATCGAACTGAGAACTAAGAGTACGGAAAAGCTTGACCAGATTACCAAGCAGATAGAGAATTTGGTCAGCTCAATCAACTCATGTTAGTCTGCAAGTCCTTTAGTTGAGACGCCTTCTGCAGAACTGAAATAGCCGCAACAGCAGAATCCAGTGTAGCCATCATCAATCCTGCACATGTATTACATGTACGCACCTCGACCAAGCACTAGCACAGTAGTCAAAATAGACACATATGATTATCTACCATCAGGTCCCCCAACCATCATATACTGAGCCATTTTTCCCACCTCCACCCCAAATTCATGAGATGAACAACATATGGAGCAATGAACAACAATTTACCTGTCCTAGCAGACATCAACAGGGTCAATCCTTTGCCATCAGACCGTACCACTAAAACCAAGGTGGGACCAGTCCAGAATCAGGATTGGCAACACCAATCTCCACAAAATGCAAACACATGGAAATAGAGCTATCAACACCCAACTATCTCCAGAAGTACTGTCACTATCAGCTGGTTGCTCACTATAAAGATCAATATCCTCCTCCTCATTATTAGTATTTCCCTCCTCACAGTATTTCTCAGAGTTATCAGTCATAGCCTCTGCATTACTATCAATGTCTGTGAGTCCATCATGCTGAATAGATCGAGGTTGCACCAGTAAACCCATCACATGATTGCCTTGCTCAGTTGGTAAAGAACCTAACTTAGATGATCCAGAAGCTTGATGACCTCACTATCATGAAAACCATCATTCCCGCACAGTCGAGGCTAATCTGAATAATTTATGATGTAAGGACCAGGTAGTTTGTGACAAGTCCTCCATCTCCATAGGATCATATATGAATAATTAATTTATTTTATCTAAAAGTGTCACTCCAAGGAGTGGTAGGACCGTGCATCCGTCTGTTACAATAAAGGGAAAGAATAAAGCTTCAAAGGGCAAACCATCATCTTCTGCATCAGCTGATTCCACATCAAGTGCGGACGAAGAAGTAGAAGAGAGAGGAGCCACACCAGATATAAAAATACAAAAAATGAAGAAAAATAAAAATACCAAAAATATAATAACAGCCAAGGTTGAACTGTGCATGCTAAGGAGAAGACAGGACGTGCAACAAATTTCGTGCAAGCCGACGCAACCAAATTTCCAATTTTAGCTTTCCCCCTATTTTGGATGATTGTACCCATGCTAATCATCCATATGTAAATGATGATTCTCATGTAAACAAGAACAATGATTTTGGTGATGTATATATTCCTTTTCCTGATACAATGAAAAAAACCAAAAATCAAAAAATTGAGAACATCATTGTTTGATCCTACTATTGTGGAAATTTTACAGAATATCTTTTTGGTATTACCACTAGTAAAATCCTAGGATACCTTCCTAGTGTTAAGAAATGATTGAAAGAGGCATTTACATCAAAGCGTCACCCCAACAAAAATAGATGCAACAAATATGAAAAGCACATCCTGACCATGGCTATTGTAAATGTGATCAGCAATCTCCCATCAAAGGAAAGTGATTTAGAGGCACCTTTAATCTGTTGTGAAGTCTTCAATCAAGTGTTCGACCGTACTCTTCTTGATAACGATTCTTCTATCAACCTCATGCCCACATCCTCTACTCAAGGAATTCAGGGTAGGTCTGCTCAAACCAACTAGAATAATCCTTTAGTTTGTTAATCGATCTGTTAAATGATCTTGAGGTGTGTTAAAGGGGTTATCATAACAGTGCATGGCATGTGATTCCTAATGGACTTCATTATCTTGGACATTGAATTCGTTGCACCATTACTCTTGATGCCTATTATACTTGGTCGTCGTTCCTTTGAACAATCGAGGCGATAATTGGCTATGCATTTAGAAAAATTACATTTTGCTCTCACAGCGATGAGATTACAATGGATATGATTGATAAACCAAAAGTGACAGAGGACACCATTGAGAGAAGTGAGACAGAACTGAATGCATAAGACTGTGACATTGTTGGGGATATCAAAGATTCAGATTTATCACTGAATGATATTTTGACATAAGAATTCTTCTTCCTAGAGGAAGACCAGGAAGCATAGTCAATTTAGGTTCCTATGTTGACAGGGAGATTGATGATCAGTTGATCAATTGTTTCAAGAAAATTCATCCCAAATCGAACAAAAGGAAACCATTGTAGATATGTTCGGTATTTATTGTCTACGACAAGAGTGCCAGAGGTAGATAACATATTATTGGTAGATCATGCCGACAACCATAACAGTTTCAAAAATCACTGATAAGATGACTCAGACTCTACTAGAATTGAAGCCTCTTCTAGAAAATCTTAAGTATGCCTTCCTTGCGTGTGAGCTCAAAATGTTTCAAATCATCGTCAACTCGTTATTGACCACACGAATCTTGATTTCTACGTATTTTGAAGAAAAATTGTAAGGCTCTTTGTTGGAATGTTTTAGATATCCAAGGGATAAATCTGGCCATGTGTTCACATCACATCTACATAGAGGATGACAACAAGCCGTCCCCTGAGTTTCAACACAGACTGAATCCTAATCTCTGAGATGTTGTCTTGAAAGAAATAACGAAGTGGTGTAAGGTTGGATTTATTTATCCCATCTCCGAATCGAAATGGATGAGCCCATTATACATAGTTTTGAAGAAATATAGGATACGATGGTTACTAATGACCAAATAGTGGAGATATCAACCTGAGTGCATATATTACGGTATGTTTGTGTAGATTATCGATGCTTGAACTCATCTACCAACAATGATTACTTTCCGTTATCTTTTATTCATCGAGTTCTTGAAAGGTTGCCATGGAATGATTTATGTTACTTCTTGGATGGCTACTCTGGGTACAACAAGTGGCGATCTCCCTAGAAGATCAAGAGAAAATAACTTTCAGTTATCTATTTGGCACCTATTCCTCCAAGCGAATGGACTTTGGATTGTGTAACACACCGGCAACAATAAAAAGGTGTATGTTGGTTGTGTTTGTCAGCATGGTGGGTAGTTTTCTGAAGGTTTTATGGACAATTTCTTGGTCTATTGTAACAAGTTTGATGCATGTCTCTTGCATCTAGACTGAGTACTGAAGAGATGTCATTAAGTGAACTAAATTTAGGTCTATCATGGGAGAAGAGTCACTCCATGGTGACCGAAGGAATTGTGTTGGTCCATGTCATCTCCAAACAAGGTATGGAGGTTGACCCAACAATGGTGGATGTGATTGCTAAACTTTAGCCTCCTACAACAATCAAGCATGTGATGTATTTCCGTGGGCATGTTGGTTTATACAGAAAAATCATTCAGGACTTTATTAAGATTGCCCAACCTCTCGTAGGTTTATTAGTCAAGGAGAATGATTTCATTGTTGATGACAAAGTCCTCCAAACCTCCAATTAGTTGAAAGATTTAGTCACTCAAGTGTATGTCCTATAGCCACACGATTGGTCTCTCACATTCAAGATCATGATAGATGCATTAGATTTCGCCATTGGGACAGAGCTACTGACAGTCATTTTCTCCCTCGAGAAGTTTTGTTTGCATCTTCTTGGTTCTAAAGTGAGTTTTATACTGATCACTTTGTTATCAGGTACCTACAACAAAAGAAGGATGCCAAGTCACGTCTGCTCTGTTAGATACTTCTTCTCGAGGAATTTGATTTGGAAACAAGAGATAAACCTAGAGTCAAGAATGTAGGAGCATATCATCAACCTAAAATTGAATGTATAGAGACTCTATTGAGCATTGTGCCAATTACCTAAATCTTTTCCCGATGAATATATTCCAAGTGTTGCATCACTCCCATGGTATGCTGATATTGTGAACTATCTCATTTCTGGGAAAGTTCCACAAGATTGGATGCGAATAAAGAAGGACAATATTTTGTCAGATATTCACTTTTACAGTGGGAAGACCCATAACTTTTCATGGAAGCTGAGTATTGCATTTAGCATTGGTGATTCCCGAAAAGTACACCAGTGTCTTCGCGTACTGTCATAAGCTCAAAGTAGGACACCATTTTGGAAATCAAACAACAATGATAGTATTATAGTGTGGCCTCTAGTGGCCTACACTATTCAAGGATGTCGTAGGTTATGTGAAAGATTGCATTGTCTATCATAAATTGGAAGATATCATCAGTTCCAAAGATTCCATATCGCTCAGGTTTATCCAAATGTCTAATGTATTTGATGTTAGGGCATTGACTTTATGTGTCCATTTCCTAAGGGTCAAAAATATGGATACATCCTTCTTATTGTTGATTATGTGAGTCGTTGGTTAGAGGCTATTCTCACCCGATCCACTGATAGTCGTATAGTTTGTCATTTTCTCAAGGACAACATTATCTCATGGTTCAAAATTCTCAAGATTTTAATTTCAGATGGGAGTAGATATTTCATTTATAGAGAAGCCAAAAAACTTTTGAAGGAGTATGACATTGGTCATCATGTCGCATGTCCTTATCACCCACAGTCTAATGACTTGGCCAAGTTATCTAACAGGTAGATCAAGATGATTCTATAGAAACTTGTACAATCGGATAGTAAGAACTAGTCTCAACTTCTTTACTCTGTTTGTAGGCTTATCGGACGTCCTACATTACTCCATTGTCTATCCTTATCATCTTTTATATGGAAAGCCTTGCCATCTGATGGATGAACTAATTTGCAAATCTCTCTGAGCAGTAAACCGATTCATGCAATTCAAAGACTATGATATGATAACAACCTGATGTATAGGGAGAAAGTCAAGCATTGGCACGACAAGCATATTAGAAGAAAGATTTTCGATTCTAGTTAGAAGGTGTGATTATTTGATGCAAAGTTGAATGTATTCTTTGGTAAATTAAAAAGTAAGTGGATTGGGTTGTTTATAGTGAATACTACGCCTTAAAATGGTAGTATTCTGATATCTAAGTTGTCATCTAGCGCATAGCCATTCATAGTCAATTTACAGTTGTTGAAGCTATATTTAGATCATGATATATTCATGTCCATTGTCGATTACATAGATGTGTCATTTGAAGAAGATCTCCCAGCATCATCTGAAGATTCAGACAATGATCTGACCAAAAATATTTTTCTTGATTGATTCTTTTTCATTCTTATTCAATTATTTCATTCTTCTATTATTTTCATCCATCCCTTTCATCGGTTCTATACGTAGGATGACTAGATCCTAAGTATAGGGGGATGAGTGCTTTGAGTTTTTCTTTATTATTTCCTCACTTGTCTCTTAACTTGTTGATGATCTGTTTTATTCTTAGAGATATATTACCCAAAGTATTGGGGGAGATAAATTGAGTCGTGGACTCCATAAACTCTAATCCTCGATCGTCCCTACTAGTGTATAGTCTACTATACTCAGGATTAGTTGATCATAAGTATAGGGTGGTGATCGACGTCTTATTCTTTTGATTGAGTTGTTGTAGTATAGATCTTTTCTATACTTAGCACGAGTTATGTCTTCCTTTGTTTCTCTTTGATCACTATGAGGACATAATTCAAACTAAGTATAGAGGGGTTGTATATATGGTATATATACATTAGCCATAACTTGTACCTTCTTGTATTTTCAATAATATGACTCATATACATTGGGTAAGGGTATATGAACAAAATGACTATATGTGTAATTTTTTTCTAAAATTGTTTGTAGAAATTGGTTTGATAATGTTTTGCACATTATATTGAAAATGGTTTTAAATGTTTGAAATTTTTTTGCAAAATCTTTGAAAAATCTTTGTGAAACGATTTCAAACCTTTAGAAAATAATCGTTTGTAAATATTTGTAAAAAGATGGTAAACTTATTTGTAAAAATGTGTGAAAACTCTTTGTAAAGTTATTTTGCCAAATACATTTTGAAAATTGTTCATCAAATATTTACGAAAATCTTTTCAAATATCTTTGAAAACTTTGTATATAACGATCTTGCAAAATTTATTCAAATAAATTCTTGTATGAAACATGTATATACATGTATAAAACTCATTATAAGCATGTATAATACCCTTTGTAATATGTATAATTCTTGAATATGTATCTAAATACATTCAATTCACTAACCTCTTTAAAATACCTAAAAAGTTTAAAAAGTTTTCAAAAATCATAAAAATGCAAAAACATTTTGAAAAATTCCATAAGAAGTTCAAAACCTTATATTAGCTTTATAAAAATATCTTTGTGTTGCATGAGCATTTTTCAGGATGATTTTAATAATTGGACTATTCTAAATAAATTTGAAATTTGGAGATTGATTTAGACCTTAATACACTTAATTTCACATGAACCTTATAGGAACTAGAATTAAGACTTTTTAGGTCAACGAGACCTAATTCTTTGAGTGTACAAGACTATGTTGACACGTCATCTTGATTAGTCTAAGTAGAATATTTCAAAGCGCACATATGCCACTTGTTGATAATGGCCTAACTTGGACAAGTACTTTGCACTTAGCTCAACTTAGACAAGGTGGTGAGGGAAGAATTCCTTTAGCTTGAGAAGTACGCATGTGGGAACATACGCCGCCCCAATAGGAGGCCTCTGCACCCAAACCCAATCTAGTGGCATGGACATCTAAAGACAGGACGTTGTGAGTTGCAATAAAGCTTCAAAAGAGGGCATAAGAATAAATATTTCTTATATAAATGATGTTGTATATAGTATTAAAAAATGTTTGAAATAAAGACTCCAAAAAATAGTCAAACAAAAATTCAAAAAAAATCAATCCCGTTGGAGTTATGTATCAATAAGTAAGGTGTATGCTTCAATGTCAAAGATTTCAAGGTTTCCTACAATCGGAGACTTGGCTACACTGGCCAAGCTCCAAAGGATATGTGACTACACTGATCACAATACATTCTTCTTCTCTGCCTCCTCTTCTTTGAGTCGGTTGTACTTGAACTTAGAAGGAAATACCCTGCTCCTCGAGGAAAGAGTAGCTGGATTGGGGAATTAGGGTTACCTTACTGAGGAAGACTATTTCGTGTCACTTCAAATGAGAAGTTCTATATTTGACATACATTGTACAATTGATACTAATAGTCATAATCATTTGCATACGGAAAGGCTTATACTGACCTAATTATTGAGGTGAACTAAACAGAGGATTGTGGAACTTGAGGTCTGTTAAGTTTGAAATTCTATTCTCAATAAGGGTTCTACATAATAAAAATCCAAAAGTCTTACTTAGCTCTAAATTATAGTTTTATGAAGATAAGTTTAATAATCATAATCATTCTAAGTTATTTATTTTTCTTTTCTTTATTTTCTCTTTTGCATCACTTATTCTCCTAATAAGTGTTTGCTAGGAACTAGCAAAGCTAAGTATAGGGGGAGATGAATAGCCATTCATTCACCTTTATTATTTCATTTTAGCTTTGAATCCCTAGTAAAATAAATGTAAAAACAACTAAATTGCATACATTAACATCCAACATTCATAAGTAATTAGCATGTAAATATATTTATTTAAACCCAAAATTAAATAATAAAGAAAGGAATAATAAAGAAGTAACAAAAATACTGACTGACCCAAATCCCGAAACCAAAGTCAAATATTGATTAAGTTGACAAGGAAAAAAGTATGGGGATATAAGAAAATAATGTACAATAATTCAGAGAAACCCTAATACTTTTCTATATTATATACTTTATAAAAAAGTCAAACTTACATTAATTTATTCGCATTTATACATACCTCAAATACTAAAATTTTCAAGACAAAAATAATGTATAGAAAATCAGAAAAATATTTGCCAAAATAAATCATGGACAACGCACATGGTACACATAGATGAAAATGCTGCAAACCGAACTTCATTGATCAGTATCTACTCCATATGAATTGAAAATGAACCGAAATCTCCTCGATTGTATTTCAAATTAAATTATCTATCAAATGAAGTAGTTTCATCAACAATGGAGCTAAGATACAAAAGATGGCTTCTGGGGTACTAGTGTACTTGGGCATTTGTACATATAACAAAATATTTTATTATTTATATTTTTTATTCCCTTATATTTTTAAATTATCGCATATATCAAATACATATTAGAAATATAAATACAAATAACAACATTAAAAGATACTAAAATAACTAATACATCATAATTCATAGGTACAATATACCTATAACGCAAATACATGTAATTATTTATACATGTAAATACAATTACTAAAATACCATAAAATAGGAAAACACATATTAGAAAATGTTGTAAACAGAGAAAATATGTAAATATAATATTATATATATAAATCTGGAATAAAATATAAATATATATTATACAACTTTATATACATATATATTTACATGTAAATATTGACACATAATAAATAAGGTCATAAAAATGAATAAAATCGCCATAAATAGTTTATAAAAAAAGAGACATTTTTTATGTTTCAAGTATTTTTAAATAATATTATTTACCATTCTATTTTTAATTTTCTTTTAGTTTCTTTTATGTTTTATCCAAACATGGCCCAATCAGGGTGCGGGGAGCGCGGTCAACACCTCCCCCCGCATGGTCTACCCATGTCAGATGTTGAAACCCCCACCTTATCTGATTTTTTACGCCAACCTTCACTCCTCTTTTAGCCTTGGGCCCTTCATCATCCTTGTGCAGCACATCTTCCTCTACCTTGCCATACCCATAGCTTCCACCAACCCTCTTCGATCTGCACACAATCGCCATTCCAACTTCATCCCTCACCTTCTTCTACAAAATCACCTCAACCCCTTCCTTTCATTTTTTGATCTTCTCTTTGACCACCTATAACACCAAGAATTGTTCTGGAGCATGCCCCTTTGTGACAGGAAGGTCGGCCCTCTAATTTTCAATGAGGATAAGTTATCGTAACTGGTTCCACCTCGTCGGAGTTTGCTTCAGGAGAATTCTCTAAAGGTTCTAACTGCAAGGTTTAGATTTTTAATTATGCATTTTTATTTTTAGTATTTCCCTACATTTCCTTTCATTTGATTTCCTTTTATTTGCACTAAAAATCAAACTCGTAGTTCAATGGAGCTTAGAGATTCGTCCATTGTCTCACCGTAAATGACCCGAGTTTTGAGCATCCTGACCACCCCTTATTCTTCCCCCATCACTTCTACATCAAATACCTCCATCCATATCACCTTGATCTTGCATAGATCAGGTCCACTGATTTCCTCATCTGCCCCATTACTAGAGATCTATCATCCACTCCATCCCTTTGCGATTCAACTTCAAATTGGGTTGAGGACATTCCCCCTCGAGCCCTCTTCATTTTTCTGTAGATTTGAGCCACAAAGAAGACATCTGGTAGGAGGATTAATCGAGGAACATCAGTTCCAGGTCACCGGAGAAGACTTGAGCTCCAGGCCTCCTATGACGAGGCTTGGATGCTCTGAATATCTCCTACAGTCGTGTGGGAGTCCCAAGAAGGTGTTGAGCTGATCAGCAACGAGAAAGACGGCCGGGAGGATTAGCATTCACTGATCGAAGGTCGATAGTGATGAACCTTTTCCCAGTTTTTCCTGATAGCTCCAACACCATCAAATCAGGAATCAGGTTCAGATCTAATCTGGGCCATTGAAATCAAATAATTGTTCTACGCCTTCGACCATCAGATCTTAAGTGGAGCTACGTGGGAGAGCCACACGCCCCTCACGTGCCCCTAGGTATATTTCATGTGAACCATCCCGCCATTTTGTCATTTATTTTTAGTATTGTAAAGTAAATTTGTAGTGTAAAATAATTAAGTAAAATTGCATGTTGGACCCTGAACTTCATTGTAATTTGTTTTAAGTCTCTATTCAGCTCATCTTACGTGTATTCCAACAAAAGGCGTTGGGATATTTGTGTATTTTATCCAACATTGTAGACATGTTATGAATCACATCCTAAGTTGTTAATATGTGCAATCAGTCCCTCTTTAGGTGTATATTATACTTTTGCGCATTTTGTATGTATTAAATATTTTTTTGATGCTAAAAATCATGGGGAAATTAGGATAGATGCTTGGAACCGTGATATCTCACTTATAATTTTTATTCAGTATTTAAACCTAGTTTATTATTTAAAAATATAAACAGTCGCATATTTTCCCTACTTAAATATTAAAAACCCATAAAATGATCATATAACTCCAAAAATTCTAAAAGATGTATTATATATTACATTATATTCTACCACAAATCCAAAAATTACTATAAAATATACTATAAACATAAAATTCACGAACTCTAAAAATTCTCCAAAAAAATTGAAATATATATTTCTATTTGTAAATGTTCTTTATTTTATATAGTATATTAAAAACAATTTAAGAATAACTGGACTTTTTTTATTTATTAAACCCTAACAAGTTCAAATATTTAATATATTTCCTATTTTAACATATTTCTAACCTTAAAAATCCATAAAAATAGAAATATTATATAAAAATATCAAAAGTAGAGAAAATTAAGAAAAACTATTTTCTATTTTTTTACTTATTTAAAAATATAAATGTTATGTATACTATCTTTTACTTATTTGTAATATCTAATAATATCTATATTATATATTATGTTATTTTAAAAATAAAAAAATTGATAATTTATTAAATTAAAAATAAAATATAAATAAAAAAATTTGAAACAATTTAAAATCCATAATAATAAATATAATTAAAATCCACATAAAAACAAGTGAAACTAAAATTCCAAAAAAAAGTATTTACTATGAAGTAGCAATAACTAATAATAATTCGCTACCCTCCTCGTGTTCCAAAGTTCGACACTCTACTTGCTTACGCCTATACACATTCATGTAGAGTTATAATAAATTTTGACTCACAAATATTTTGATCACTTAATCCAATTGTGTATTAATTGTTGCGGATTCATTGGTTGGTTGACGCAACGGTAACCTGTCTACCTTGTTAGATGGTAGACCAGCTGAATTGAATCAACAATAGGTCAAACAACTATATATTTGTATGTATAACCTAATTCCCCTGATTTTTTTTATTAAGAAAAGGCTCTGAGCACGAAACTATATATAAAAAATCACGTCAACTAACTGGAATTCATCTAGTTATACAGGCCTAGAGGTGTGAAACGTCCAGCAAAACACACCCATAAGTCATGGCGAAAGTAAGCATAAAAAATGATAATAAAAAAGAGAAAAAAATCACATTGTAAGCAAGACATGGTCATAACAAGCTAGGAGAGCAACGAGCATCAGTTTCTTAGGCATAACCAACCAAAAAATACTTTTGAGGAGAACCAACATACGATGATCGGAGATGCCATTTTCCATGCGATCTCAGCCCCATGGATCCAAAGTCCAGCAAATGAATAAGACATTAGTGATCAATTGGCATTTTTATTCTAGGCAATGTTTCATCATTAGTGGAAAATTTGTTCTCCTAAAAGTAAGAGCGTCAATCCTTCCAAAGAGTCCATATAAGCGCACTATATAGAGTGTTGATTGAGTTTGGCCATTTTAAGATAGGGAGTATGCAGTCCTATAGTGACAAGAAATAAAGTATTAATCCAGAAATGTGTGGAATTATTTTCTTGGGTAAGGAGTAATTTGCAAGCAAAATTTGTACAACCAGACAAAAAAAGAGGCTACCAAATAGCCGTATAGGTCGCATACATTGTAGTTTTGATAGGGTATTTGGGTGAACGGGAACCTAGTGAGCACAAAAACTTAGGGTCAGTCAATTTTTCTTGATCAGGCTGAAGACATTAGTAATATTGTCAAGTATAGAACCTGCAGAGATGGAACCCGTCCAGGTCCATCTACGATTTCTCTCAGCCCATATGGACCAAACCACCACAGTGATAAGGATCGACATAGCTTTGTGAGATCTCTTGTCCAAGATGCCAACATCCCATGAAAGTGTTTGTGGGAGTGCAAGGATAGGGGGGCACGGTAACCCTAATCCCGCACAGGCAAGCTGCCAAATGCTTGACGAAAATGGGCAGTTGAAGAAAAGATGATCGTGAGATTTTGGTACAGCCGCACATAGGTAGCAATTGTTGGGATCACATAAACCCATTCTTGCAAGCCTATCAATAGTTGGTAAGCGTCCAAGAATAGCACGGTAGAGCATGCAAGCAAATCGAAGGGGGGGTGCCATGTTCCTAAATAGTAGAAGCCCAAGATGGCGAGGGAGCCTTAGTACGAAAAAGGTCATACGCATCGGTAAAGGAGAAGCCATTAGGCGACCACAGCCACACATAGGGTGGTGCATCACCTCTTATAACATGCCGAATAGCATCTCTTCTAGCCAAAATGACACACCAAGCACGGGATCCAGAGCTAGTGGCCTGAACTTCCCAAAACGAATTAGAATGTAGGTACTTTTGCCGCATGAAGACTGCCCAAATGGATGTTCTCAGATATAAGCCTCCAAGACCAAGAGGCAATCATAGATTCACACATTGAAGATAGGGATTTCACCCCCATCCCTCCTTCCTTCTTAGGGAGACACCGTATCCCATGAAATGTCGTGACGTCGCCTCCCCCATAGGAATTCAGCACAATACATGTTAAGTATGTGCATCACTTTAAGAGGGATATGGGCCCCTGCTATCCAGAAGATATAAACACCCCTCACAACAGAATTGAGGAGTTGAGCACGGGCCCGTCATGAAAAGAACCTTGGATTTCCAGGAATTGTGTCGAATTATTTATCGAGCATAGTAAGATCACAGTGTGGTAATAGACATACAGAAATTGTTCCTTAGAGTCCTCTTCTATATTGTATAGCGTGGTAATAGATGTACAGAAATTGTTCCTTAGTGTCCTCTTCTATATTGTATAGCGGGCAACTACTGCAAAGATGAAAACCTCTTTTTGGAGATGTACTTGAAGAAAAAAAGCTTGTCATGTAGAAGCTACTAGAGGAAGATGCTAATTTTCTAACGGTTTCTTTACTACGTTTATAGGAAGAAAGTGTGTCTTGTGATCCTTAATTAAACAAGAAGTTATAAAGTCATGCCCTAGAGTGTGATTGGAGAGTTCATTATAATGCATGTACAGTCACGGATCTGTGGGTTTACCTCAGGCTCGACATTCTGCAATGTATTTTGTTGAGGATTTTATTCTAGAAAGTATTTTGAAGATTTATGGTATGTAGGCCTCATCCTAGATGGGTAATTGTCCAAGCTTCTTACAGAAAACCCTTTTTGGTAAGTAGAGATAGATCAAGATATTCAAAGTTCGTCTTAGAAAAGAAGATTTGCTTTCGGTTTACCATCAGTTATGACATGCGGGAAATGACATCTCTAATTTTACAAATTTTTGTGAGAGATTTTCTTTCACTTTCACAGAATATAAATAGGTAAGCAGGCGAATTGTAGGTTAGAAACCTTAATGGTATACTGTCTCTGGAGGTGTAGCAATGGATCATTCCCACTAGATGAGCATTGTTAAGCATTTCATTATAAATCAGCAAAGGTAAGCATAAAAGAAGAGGAGAGTGTGGGTCCCCCTATCTTAAACCCCTAGTGGGGATAAAAAATTTTGAATCTTTGTTGATTATTCTCATCGCAAGGTAGGGTACCTACTAATCCCATCAGATATCCTTGGGTTGAATCCTTAATATTCCATGAATTTACCTAGAAAATTCAAATCTATCGAATCAAATGCTTTGCAGAAGACAGTTGTCATGGTAATATCATTGGTGTGTCTAGCTTTCCAGTTCGCCATGATCTCAACACTTGACACAATTTGTTTACCTTAATGAATTTGTTCTTAATAAAAACATACACGTTAAAGGGGGGCTACTTGGACATGTTTGGGCTATTCGATTGGCGATAACCTTGGAGAGGATTTAATTGTCGTATTGATAAGTCTGATATGCTAGTAATTTTCTATGTCCAATGCATGCGCTTTTTTTAGTAAGGAGATCGCAGCACAATTCAAGTATTCCATGGGGTCCTTTTACTTGTAGTTAGAATTGTAAGGGGTCAAAATGTGTTTTTTGGTCTCCTGGATGAAGACAATATCCAAGTTGTATTTGGTAATCTATCTTATGACTCTATTTATAGTACTTTTATTTTAAACCTCTCATATTCCATGATAAATGTTAGCGTTCATGGAGAAACAATAAAGGCATCTAAGTAGCAAGATGTGCACCCCTAATACCACGACAGTAAACCAAGTTCTCTTAGGAAAGAAGAATCAAAGCTTGACCAAAAAAATGCGTGGGATCACTAACCTAACCAAGCATCTTAGCAGTCGATAATGTTTTTTGTCCTTCGATGGTGTCATTAGACATCCTTGAAGAGGTATGAAAACCTTCAATTATTGTCGACTCTTGACATGAGGTGGTGGATTGGAAGACTTCTGAAGAGGCCACTGCAATCGTCTTTGTGCCATGGGTGCGGGTTCTCTGGTGTGGTGCGGTGGTGCGGTACAACACCACAGCACCACAACAGACGATCCAAACTCTTGTGCCACTCGTATTGTCAGCAATTATGAGACCTACGATAGGTCTTCTTTGCACATTTGCCAAGGACGACACATCTTGCACTCCCCCCTCCTCCCCCGAAACTGCAAACCTAGGCAAGAAAAATGAGCCCCTTGGGAGGAAGAAGATGAATCTTCTCTGGGGCCCAAGTGGAAATATATATTCTTTGGCATATAATAATGGGGTTTTTACAACACAAATCATATAAACTTTTAAATTACCATCTCGACCTTTGAAACAACTTAATTCCCCCCTCGACCCCTTAAACTTGCTAATCATTACCCCACAGACCATGTGGTTTAAAACTAACTGGATTTTGTTATGTTCTTCTACATTATACCCATTTTGTTTATCAAATTTTCATTAAATGCCTCTTCCCATCTTCCTCATCTCCCCTTTCCAACCCAGCAACTAACACCTCCTCTGCCTCCCTCGCCGTCCTCATTCACCAATGGATCCCAACCCCCGCAAGTTCCCCCTCCTCTGTTTCGTCCTCTTCCACCTTCCCACAACTCAAACCCTAGTCCTGACCCTAACCCCCCTACCGACCTCAAGCAGCTCCTCCCCCATGTCATCAGTGCTGCCTCCTTGCCGCGATGGGCCTCCGACCACGCCGACCTCATGCGGCAGATGCCTCGCCTCAACCACCCTGACCTCCTCGCCACCATGGCTGGCACAGTCGGCCAGACCCGCTCCATTCTCTGCTCCTTCGGTGCATGCCCCAACCACAAGACTATCAATGATGCATGTGCCCGCATCGTTGAGATCGATGCCTCCCTAGTTGCAGAGCTCGACGGCCTCACGACTGGGGGGAGGGGGAGGATATTGCGGCAAGGGGGAAGGAGCTGAGGGCTTGAGCGAAGCGGGAGAGATGCACGTTCTGGGCGGTGTTTGCATGAGGCCTATGAAAAGCTATTGAGGGATGCGGAGGAGAGACTGGAGATGATATATGGGGCGGATGGTAAAGGGAAGGGGGATGGGGGGATGTTGTTGGCAACGTCGAGATAGACGAGGAGGTGGAGAGAATACTAAGGGAGGTGCAAAATGGGAAGGGAAAGGGATTGGAGAGCGTCGATTTGTCCGAGAGGCAACCAACGAAGGCATTCGAGAGGGGGAGAGGAGGGGAGAGAGTAGAAAAAATATACCATTGGATTTGCTAGGTTTGTTTCACTTAACTTAAATCCAAGCTAGTTAACCCAAGTAGTCTCAAATTAACGACAAAATCTGTGGAATAAGACGAAGTAAATTTACGAGGTACGGAAGAATTATGTTGTTTCAAAAGTAGAAAAAGTAATTTACAAAATTTATAAGGTTCGTGGGGTAAACGTTCTTATAATAATTGTCTACTTTTTCTTTTGGGAGTATTTGCCTTTTGATGGAGAAGCAAGACTAAGTTCGGAAACACTGATGATATTCGCCGTTACTAGAAGCAAGTATTAGAAAACACCAATGCCATTATTTGTGTCAAGTCTTCCCGGGACGATTTATGGCGCTCGGTCCTCTCCATGATCTTCCGCCCTAGAGGTGGTGCACTTGGGCAGAGAATGTATTATCGAAAAAGTAATGTAGCAGGGATGTGGGCAGTTTTTAACACCCTCATCTCTTTGAAGGGCACGTGCGATATACGTCTTGTAATTCTTGGCAAGACGACCGCAATCATGACAACAAATTATATCAAAAGTACATTAGTGGGTAAAGTGACCTTACCTATCACATTTGAGAAGCTTCAAAAACAAACGCGAAGCCTTTGCTGGCGATTGAAGCCCTGTTTTTATTTTTTGTATTTTCACTTGCTCTCTTTCTATAGGAAAAAAAACTAAAAGTGGTATATGCGGAATTCGACTAAATGTTATGGATTCCAACAGTTACAGTTACAGAGGATTTCAAAAGATCTCCACCAATTCGCTTGTCAAATTGAAGTGAAAACCATGGTGCACCACCAACCTTGGGGGTGGTGTTATTTTTACCTTGAATTTCTTCTTCTTTTTTGAGAAAAGGCTAAAGTTTATTTCATCAAATATAAAGAGGTAGTAGACTATCAATAACATCGAGAGTTCGGAGAGTCCCACACGGACCCGGATATCACAAAAATATGCAAGCATAGAAAGGAAATCAGAAGTGGGCCAATATGTTTATGAGTGCTTGGGATACGGGATATTCATAATGGCCCGATCCGTAGTCAAACGCCATCGTAGCATGAGGGATGGGCAGGATTAACTCCTTGTTTTTGGGCGATAACGGCAGGTATGGTGACGTGGGCTTACCGGGGCTCCTCAGTTCAGTCACGCAAAGAAGAAATTTGGTGGATGGATATGCATCAGATAGAAGTCAGTTCCAATCATAAAAGTAAGCTGTGTTATTGAGTAGGAAGGAGGCCTCTTTAGCAATAGCAGTAAGGGTTTTGATATACCTTGAAAAATTCTTAAAGAACACTCCTTCCAAATCAACCACTAGGTTGATGCTCGTTTGACTGTTATCGGCCAATGTGATAGGGAATAAGGGTGTGAGTTTTGCTCGATAAAGAAATTATGCAAGTCAAACTTAGTGGCAGAATATCCTCAAATAAAGAAATCATTTAGGGTGTAGACGGGAGCGGAGCCAGAAAATTTTTATAGGTGGGGCCAAAATATATATGTACAATTCTTGTCCAAATCATAAATGAAATTGTCCGATTTGTGTCCGAATCATAAGGCACGTTATGAGATCAATTATATGATTGAAAAGTTAGTTGAAAACATAACAAAAAATGATAAATATGGCATACTGGTATGCCAACTATGGAGAGATGGAAAAGTGTAGTTAGCAACACAATCATTTAAAAAGTATTATTACGAAAAATACAAATGTTATATATATGAGAAAAATAAGGTTGCCTCCTTGAGGTAGCTAACTTGACTCCCCCCCATCCCTCTTTTCCTATTATTTTATTTTTTTAAAAATAAATCTGTGAAAAGTCATCACTATATCACTATATTATGTCATCCAAGTTTCGTGCGAAATAGAGACTCTTACGGCATTCATCTAGACAATCTCTTTTTAACTGTCGTAAAATTGTGAAATCGGCCCCATCTGGACGGAGGCCGTAGAAGTTTCTGTTTCATGTAAAACTTGAATGACATAATACAGGGATATAGCAATGAAAATCCACGAAAGCATTTTTCATAGAAAAAATGGGACGAGGGAAGTATACATTCTTTCACCTATTTGGTATAATTACTATGATATAAACAGCTTTAATACATTCAAATGATGTGCATCTATCCAATATGTGTATATTTAAACTAAATTGTACACTATTTCTAACATTATTCACATGCGATAAATATCCATTTAACATTTGCATCCATCTTTTAAGAATATAGTAATATAATTTTCAGATTCATATCCACATTTATATTCGTATTTAAAAATAGATAATGATATAGTAACACCTATATCACGTATATGTTTCTTTGCATCTTTAATAGAAATGTTTACGGAAATTTGAAAAATAAGGAAAAGAATGGTGGTGTTAGTTATGAAAATTTTAAAAAAAATAGGAGAAAGGAATTGTTACCCTTTATAAAAATTTCAGAAAATAAGAGAATTGGTTAGAAATGGAAAATAGTATGGGTACTTAATAATTTATCAATTTGGAAGGGGGGCCATGGCCCCTACCCGCCCCCCTCTCCCTCCGCCCCTGGGTGTAGAGAAGGTGTTCATTGGATTCTCCGTTAGAAAGACAAATGGGATACACATTCGTAGTGGATAGTTTAAGAAAGGAAATATTGTCTTTTGTTGTGTGTTCGTCATAACATAAGGACGAAAGAAGAAGGATACTAAAGGTTGGAAGGGTATGGACCAAATTTGTGGTTTAAGTTTCGCTTCCAAGCCACCATGTGAAAGGGTTAAGTAGAGGTCTTTGTTTAGATGGTGTGAAAGTGTTCTACCAAGGAAGAGGATTTGGTCCGAGGAGTCATCAAGGCATTGGCTTTAAAGGATATAGTCAATGGTTCGTAACTCGGATAAGTGGTTCGATCTTTTCAATAATGCTTTGAACCAGTTTTGTTTTGTAGGCAATATTCGAAGAGCTTGGGAGAGGGTGGCTTTGTTGTTGGATGTGATGTTCCACATGTTTGGGAATTGTTCGGAGAGTGGGGTATTACAATCGAAGTAGTCAGTCCATATGTATATATTATTACCCGACTTTACTGCCTTGCTTATCGAACCCCCTAATTATCAAGGAACCATTTTTATCTGAATGCCAAAAGGAGGAGTCTTTTGGGTTTATGTTGGAATCGATAGGGATTGTTACCACTGTGATATATGGCCTTGATCATATTAACTATGATCGAATTTTGATCTTATTGAGTTTTAATCCAAGATATGGTGAGAAGAGTGTTGTTTAGTAGCTCTTGGTTTTGAATCTCCCACACATTATTTGGTTTAGGTCTACAAATGTGTTCCCATCGAGCTTTTTGTCTTCGATTATCCGATGTACAACCATTCCACAAGATCTGTCTACGGATTTTATCAATACTTAAGAAACATGTTTTCGTTGTTTCAATGAAGGTAGCATCTGGTTTATGTGGGGGGTCAAGGCTGAGTTTAATAGGGTCATTCGAGAGGGTAATGCAAGCATACGAGACTTCCAACTGAGGAGTTTCTTTTAAAAAATTTCGACGAGGGGTATGCAATCAATACGTTTTAAGGACTTAGGGGCTAGGGGAATGCCAAGGTAATTTATAGGGAATTTTGCAAGCTCCCATCCAAGGATTTCAGAAGCAAGAAATTATTCTTAGGGACATAGGTTGAGATAATTGATAGGGATTTGGCTTGGTTCCCTTGTAGCCCAGAGAAAAGTGAAAATATTTTAAGAGTAAATTTGACACATATTTGGGTATTTTCATTAAATTTGACAAAAATTAGGATGCCATCGGTAAATAGGATGTTGGTAAAAGAGAGATTCTCACTAGGGAGTTGGTATCCCTCGATGAGGTTGTTTTTGGATAGTTTTTCTATCGAGGATGTTGATTGTGTTGATAAAAAGGAAGAGAATGTATCGTCTTGTCTTGCACCTCAAGTAGGTTTGAAGAAGTGATGAATATGCATTTCATCATCTTTATTCATTTATTTTAACCTAAAATACCTTATAAAATACATGTAAATATCAATAAATCCATGCTTCTACTATCCCTAATTTTTGTGTAAATTTATATAATTATCACTATTTAACCTAAAATAAATAAAGAATGAAATAAAGGAAAAATAAAGAAATATAGACTATATATATTTAATAGATACACGCTTATCTGACCCCGAGAGAAGGTCAAGACTTGACCTGATCGACAAGAAATAAAGTAGGGGGAGATAAGGCCCAAAATACCAAAAATTCTAGAAACTCATGCATCACTTATATATATTCATCATCTGTACAATATTGTCTATAATACACAGTCTTTTCTTTAATTTATTTATCAATAAAATTTTTTTAAATCAAAATAATTTCTTCTTAAAAATTATGAATAAAAATCTTTTGTAAACAATAAAAATAATTACAATAAAAAATCATTGTATATTGTGTAAATTACAACACTCTCAAAAAGTTGCAAAGCTCATATTGTAAGATCAATAGTTTTTTCATCAAAACTTAGAATTCATCAAACTCACTTTCATTGTATTCCAAATTAAATAATATTTAAGATGGAGGTAGTTATAAAAATCAGAGTTTAGGTGTGGAATGTGTCTATTTAGGACACTATTGTATATAATACCTATGTATACTACTACTACAACAACAACAACAAAGCCTTTTCCCACAATTAAGTAGGGTAGGCTACATGGATTCTTCGCCTCCATTCAAATCTATGCTACCTACAGTGAAGAAGTGAGAAGAAATCACCTCGATTTACGGTTGCGGCGGAGAGGCAAAACACACAGTGGAGGACTCTGACGGTGTGCTCGATCTCATCCTTTCACTCAAACTCTCGCACTCCAAATCGAGGAGCAGCTACCCTGTCACTATAGCTATCTCCAGAGACCGACCGTCGACAAATATTTTGAGGAAAAACGGATGCAATCGTGTGGCGGAGAATCAAGATGTATAAATACGTAATCAATTCATAAAAACCATTAAATTATATATATGTGTGTATAAATAATTAATTAAAAATCAAAACCTTGTATATATACATACCTATATATAACACCTTGTATTTATTTTAACCCTTGTATATACCTTATTTAATTAATTAAAATAATCTAAATTAACTTTATTTTATCTTTAACATTTTTTATTTATATTATTTATTTATTTATTTCATTTTCGATTTTTAATTACTTATATATATTATACACATTATTTATTTATTTTCTTGTACATATTTGTAAATATTGCATCTTTTATTTAATTGTAAATAATGTATTTGACTTATATAAAATACAAATAAAAATCACAAAATCAAAAATTAACAAAAATAAAATCATGTATATATTATATAGGTATCACTATATATATACTGTATAAATACATATTTATTTAACCTAATAAATTAATTCCTAAAAATCTAACAAAAATACCATTAAAACTCTTGTAAACCATTGTAAATTAATAAAATATTAAATTATGTATATATTTGTATAAATAATTAATTAAAAATCAAAACCTTGTATATATAGGTATGCATACCTATAAATAACACCTTGTATTTATCTTAACCCTTGTATATACCTTATTTAATCAATTAATTAAAAATCACCTAAATTAACTTTGTTTTATCCTTAACCTTTTTTATTTACATTATTTAATTATTTAAATTTATTTTTTATTTTAAATTTATGTATTTCACTTTTTATTGTTTTTTATTGTCTAGCCTATTTTGGCATTTTCCTTCGCTCGTTCCTATTGGTCGTCTAGGGTCTGTTGACCCGGGTCAACTGCCCGGTCCGCCCTTGAAATCCGCCAACCAACTCTCTGTCACTCCTTCTCCCGATTTTCCCCCATGCATTGTTCACTTGTTCACCCAGCTTTCTTCTCCAAACTTTCAACCCATTCATCCCTCTCTGACGCCAATCCTTCAGATCCTAAGATCGTGCCTCGATCCTTACGCAAATTAAATTCAAAAACCCACCGAAGTCACTACCTGTTTATACATCTTGATTCTCCGTCATGTGAGTGGATCTGTTTTCCCTCAAACTTTTTGCCCACGATCTATTTTTGGAGATAGCTATGGTGACAGGGTAGCTGCTCCTCGATTTAGAGTGTGAGAGTTTGAGCGAAAGGACGAGATCCAGCACACCACCGGAGCCCTCCGTCGTGTGTTTCGCCTCTCCGCGGCATCCACAAGTCAAGGTGATTTCTTCTCGCTTCTTCATCGTAGGGAGAAGTAGGTTTAATTTATTATTTTTGCTTCTCAATTTTGTGTTGTTAATTCACATATTAGCTCAAATCAGATCTCCTGCAATCATCTCCGATTTGCATGATCAGAGGCTTTCAGATCACCTTAATAAACATCGAACTCCACCTTCACACTCTCACAACCTTTCTCCATCTCTTCCCTCATCTAACCCCCTTAGATCAGCCCAGATCTGAGGTTCGACTCATTCTTAAACCACCATCGACGGAGCCCCCCTCTCTCATCATTTCCCTAATTTTTCTGCACAATAAATCTGTTGGAGGCCAACCTCTGAGCACCAGCATTTAATTACAGGTGTTGGGAATACAGTCAGAGAAGGTATAGGCATATGGAGCTCCATTTCAGTAGCATCTCTTTTTGAGCCCCAGATCCACATCTAAACGTCTTAAAGCCTTTTCTTCACCGTCAGTTGAAGAAGGATCATTACAGGAGAGAAGAGAGACCTTTAGGCGGAGGAACGGGTTGAGATCGAGTGATATATATCCAATTCTATTTCACCAGAGGTCACCTTCAAGTCAGTTTTTCTAGTCTCTCTTGCAAGCACACGATCAAGAACGCAACGTTCAATTTCAATCTTGGTCATCCAGAAAGCCCTAATTCTTCGTCGTCGATTGAAGCTCTAGATTTGATCCCCGTAGCTCAAGCACAGTCCAGTCTCAACCATATGATCAAAGATCCAACGCCAACCAACCGTCGATCGTGCTACAAATTTAAAGGTTAAAATTGCACCCGATACCCTGCTTATTTCCATTTTGCAAATAAGTCCACATTGGACATGTGTCTATTTGTCCTTCATTAAACATTTGCATTTTGGTCCCCGTAGTTTACTTTTATGTGCATATTTGTCATGTTTGAACTATGCATGTTCCTTGCACGTGTTTCTTGAGTTATTTGCAATTAAAAGTATGATTTTTATGATAAAAATTAAACACTGAAAATAAAATATTTCCTATTTAGTCATGTCCAGCAGGGCTCACGCATGCCCACACACGTATCTTTGGAACTTTTGCACAATTGCCCCTCATGTTGTTTTGTTAATGTTTAGTCCATAAACATTATTTCTTTGCATATATACCCTTGTGCACCTGCATTTATTTGGCATGTTAAAAATAAAATAAAAATTAGCAAAACACCTTTAAAAATTCTACAAAAATTATGTTAACTTTATATTAAGTACATCATTCATCACTAATTTTTATTTTGCATTTAGACCATTTTTATTTGGGTTGCGACGACTATAATTAATTTGTGAATAATATTATTAAATAAATACCCAAAAAGTTGTGTTCAATAAGAAGACAAAGGTAACACTACCTTTGAGTTCTAGCACTTTTTTGACTGCTCTCCATTTAACCATATAGAAAGCTTTTTTACGATCAATATTTAGGATCATAGCTTTTGTTATTTGCTTTTCCCAAGCTGATATTATCTCCTAGGTAATGGCGGAGGCATCAAAAACACTTCTTCCTTTGAGGACAACACATTAGGATGGAGGAATTAGTTATGCCAATTTAGGCGCCCAATGGTTCGCAAGGATTTTGGAGATAATCTTACGAGACAAGTTGATAATGCTTACGCTTATGTAATTTGATAAGTCATGTGGATCCACCTTCTTGTAAATTAGGGAGATCGCGTAGTTGTTGATGGACCTCAGTTCCTTGGGGTCAAATTTATGTATGGAGAATCCATGGATTATAGCCATGAAGGTATCCTTCGTGAGGCCCTAGAAGTTTTTTGAAGAACTCAAGGATGCAACCATCAGGACATGGTGCCTTGAGAGATTTGAGATTTCGTATTGTTTGTTCTACATTCCCTTCATAAATTGATGCTATGAGGTTATTTGGACCTCTGTAACTATAGATGAGTATAAGCCTTGGAGTTTCTCCACAATCTTAATAATCATATTTGGTTCAGTTGTTGTAATTTTGTCTATTTCATGCCTTCTGTAGATGGCACCTGGTATTGGAGATTTAAATTTGAAATACTAGTCGTGGGAAGGCATGGTTTCATTCTACTAGAACTTTTGTGTTTGAAATTTGAGATTGAAACTATTTTTTAGCCCTCATTCTCATAAGGGAAGTCCAGGTGATTTATGAAGGTCAAAGATTCCCATATTATTTTAATTGTCCGATCATAGGAGTATTTGTTGCTCTAGAGGCAACCCCTTTCTCCTTCAAGGCTTTTCAACCAATTATAGCGTTATATTTTGAAATTCTCTTGTTATGGAAATTTTCGTATGCGAACTTCCTTGATGCAGATCATAAATCATAGGATGTCATTGTTTATGAACAGTTTCTTTGAAGCTGACACCATAAAAATAGTTATAATATAATTTTTGGTGTGCGGTTGCCTTTCACCTAACCTTGGAACCATTCTGAAAAGACATGGGAGGTAGAGGCAAAATGCTCGTTAGTCAAAGTGAGAGGGGAATCCAAGGAGAGTAAAGAATCACCTTGGAAACATAAATAATACCACCAAGGAAAAACCTTCAGGCACACCACGCTAGGAAAGAGCCTTCGCCACGCCCCTTACATTCTGACTCACTCTCCTTCTTACTCTCACTATCTCCCACATTCTCTAACTCTTTTGTCAACATCATTTTTGATATGCCTTCACTCCTAACCATTTGACCTAGGTTGAAGAACTGTCATATGCACCTCATGCCATACCATACCCCAACAGGATGGGGGTCCTTTGGGGGGACTACGGTGGAAGCAGGCATGGTTCCCCTGTGAGGATGTGGGGGAAGCACCCTCGACAAAATTGGTTATATTGTGGTTCTATTTTTAACAGGTATGTGGATCTAATTGCATCAGGGATCCATCTGTATGGGAGTAGCATATAAACTCACATAAGGTTAGGGCTCTTTGTATCCGCTATATTCTTCTTTCTCCACATAATGAAAACCAACCCTCATCACCCAAGGATGTATCCATTTATAGGAGATCCTTATAAATCTATGCGTCTTCATGCTTGCGTGATTGATCGTTTGTGCATGTTTCACTTTCATGATTCATAACAAACTAGTATCAAGATAGGTTCCATCATGATCGTCAAGCAAGATGATGTTGCGCAATATAAAGATCGATAAGTTCACATGGAGGAATGGATTTAGTTTTTGGAAGATCAAGTTGTTTGCCCTACTAAATCAATAAGGCGTCAGAGCGTCGAAGGACCAGGAGACGGTGAAGGCTTTTGAACTCTTCGAGTTGAGGGGGCAGGAAGAGAAGGTGCACTCTGATGAATCCATGATCCATATACTCAATATGATTGTTTTAACAAAATCTATTTAATAATTCGCTAATTAAAACACTTAAAACCAATTAATTAACATTCACTATTTGTGCTTAAATTAGGATTGAAATTTGTAAATAAATAACCCTTTTTGACCTGAATTGAGCCTATTATTGTATGTACAAAAATAGTGTATTTTAACCTAATTCTTTCTCTAAATTATTTTTTAATTAATTGACTAACTTATAAAGAAAAAATCCATAAAAATCAGAAAATCAAGAGAAAACTCAAAAAGCTGACTTTATATACTTTCTACATATTTTTTCTTTGTCATTTTTATTCTACAGTTTTCTAACCTATAAAATATCCATAAAAAGTAGATTAATTATGCATAATATATATATATTAATCCATTAATTAAAATTTACAAAATGCAAAAATTCAGCTTTTTTTATTATATATAGAGTTGCTCTAGAAATACTTTTTTGTACAATTGACCTCTTTTGATTTTGGGCCCTTTATGAAAGTTTTAGATCTCATCGAGATGAGCAACTGTTGTGTTGATACTTTTTCATTTTACTTCATTTACCATCTCTTTCTGATTTTTCTTTGCTTTTTATTTATTTTTATCATTATTAATATTTTATATTTTATTTTACTTTCATTTAATCCTTACTTTTAATTTTCTTATTTAAATTTTTATTTATTTTAATTACAAACTTTTATTTTAATTTTTATTTCTCCCTCTCTCTTCTCCTCTTTCATTCAATTCTCTCTTCTCTCTCTCTCTTCATTCCCTTCTCTCTCTACCTCACCCCTCTCTAGAGCACATGGTCGGCCCCATCCCCTTCCTCCCTTTCTCCCTCTCCAGATCACGTGCCTTGCACGTGACCTTCATCTTCCCTTCCTACAACACCCAAGACCGAACTAGCGTTACCTTCTCCTCTGCTACTTGCACGTCGCAACCATTGTGGCCCATGGACGTTTCATCTCCCCCACACCTTCCAGTTGTTACTCTCCTCACCTCCTATAAAACAACCGCCGATCTCCCTTCCTCTTCATCCGTCGATCTTGCGAGGGAGGCCCAGCTCCGAGCAACCCTAGGTGACAGCTAGGATCTTGAGCATTGAGTGATGAAGACCCTGATCTCCTAATGGCGAGATCAGAGGGCCATCACCCCTTGATTGCTGCTCCTCTGGTGAGAATCAACCGAGCTTCCTTCAACTCACGCCAACTCGAGTTGAGGCGAGGACCTTAGATTTCCACCACGAACTATCTTTCCCAAGCGAATGACTCTACAGTCCGCCTTCCATCATTCATCCTCTGCCTTGGCTTCGGCCGATGCACCTCCACCCTCGATCTATGTGCATCCATGCTCCAGCATCTGCACCAGCCACATCGCCATCAACATAGGTCACCTTCCTCATTCCAGAAAGCCACTTCACCTTCTTCGATCGCATGACCTCCCTACTGCACACGAGCATTGTTGCACTTGTCTAAGAAGCAACACCTTCCACCCACGTCTCTATTAATCACCTCCGACTTGCAGCGCTCTTCATTTACCGCCGCAGCTTCATTCTTAATTATTAAGAATCCAAAAAAATAGATTAAGTTATAAATATTTTTTTCATATTTTCTCTAATTTTATTTTGATTTTTATCATATTCAAAATGATGAAAAAATATTTAAAAGACAAAAATACGGTATTTTATATCTACAGGATACCATCAAAAATATTTATTGTACATATGATTTATTTTGATTTCAGTTCCTTTATGAGAGATGTAGATCTCGTCGGTACGAGCAACTTTCTTGTTGATCACTTTTTAATTTGACACCTTTTCTTATTTCTTTCATATTTTCTTTTGATTTAATTTTTTATTTTTCTAGGAGCGACACATGGTATCTCTTGAAGCTGCCACATGTCACCCCCTTTTTCTTTCTTTATTTTTCTTTCCTTTCTTTTTATTTTTACTTTATTTAATTATTATTTCTTTATGTATTTATTATTTATTGTTTATTATTTTACTTTATTTATTTGTTATAGTTTTTTATTTTTTATTTTTAAATTTACTTTTTTTTAAATTTTATTTTTATTTATTTATTTTGTTTTCTCACCGCTACATGGTCGCCCTTGCACGTGCCACGTGGCGCTCTATCTCTTCCTCTTCCCGGAGGGACCCTCCCCTCCTCCTCGCACATCGAGCGGCCCACACAACTGCCAGCGCTCCTCCCTCACGTTCCACTCTCTCCCCTCTTCATGACTCCAACGGCGTGCCTTGTGCCTCTGTTAGCCATGTGAGCTCGACACGAACCATTCCTACAATAATTGTTATCGTAGTATTTGATTTATCAATATAGGTTATTGGTTATTTCACTCCCTGTCTGAAATTAAATGAATGAATGCACTATAAGGTCCCTCTGTACAATTAGGGTTATGTACCATGGCCATCTTAATAATCACACAACTGTTGATTTAATAGTTGAATCATAGAGGTTGGTGCTTGGATGATTATCTAAAGAGTTAGATTGAGGACTCATCAAGAACCGTCAAATGATTATTAAGATATTATCTCCATCTTGAGTACAGATGGAAATTCTTTCTCATTAAAGCAATATCTGACCAACCTCTTAATGCAAGTCCTCTACATGGGAACAGAGTTTCGGAGGTATCATATTAGTTAGGTCAAACAATTGACCAACGAGATCGAGATAACCAAAGTCCTATGTCATATACTGTCATGATATAGGCACACATCCCCTGAACAGAGACAGATATGTTACTATATGTATAACTATGAACATTTAGCAGATCAATAGGTTGATGACCTAACCAAGGTCTATACACCGGCGAGCTGGTGTGCATATGTGGGCATATAAGTAATACGATCTCTCAAAGGGATCATACAGGTTCACTTGTGAATCAGAAGGCATGATCTCACTCATGAGGTATTGGGACCGATCAAATTCCATGCATTGTCGTCATGTATTGGAAGCATGATAAGAATCTGTAGGCATGATATTTGCTTTTGGAAAGCATATTATCGATACCAACTCCCAATGACTAAGAATGAGAAACTTAATGACAAAACCCTAAAGATGATAGTGTACAATTGATCTATATCTTCGGGTTTATCATAGGTTTTCCATCATGCAGCATGTATAGGTATTAGGAATACCTGAGGGTGATGTGATCATAAACGATTGTATAACCATGATGCTTCTATTCCTAGGGAGTGATGAAATATGTCTGAATATTAGTGACTCCTCTTAGTAGAGAAGTAATATGATCTTGGTCCAAGTGTTGGAATTGATCTGAATGAGATTCATATATACAACCTTGATTTAATAACGTATCTATGAGATGTCCGTGAAATCTGGATTTGTGATGTGATATCGATATCCAAGTCACTATATGTGGAACGTACAATCGCCCTGTCCTTATCTGCAAGTATCTGCAGAGAAAGTGTGTTATTCTTGAAAGAGTTGAAGAATATTTCTATTATTAAATTACATCTAAGAATTGAGAAATGGATTATTAAATGTGATTTAAGTATCCTGAATATGTGAATTTGATTCATATTATTTGAATGCATGAGAATAATGATCCAATATAATTAAATGTGATTTACTTATTATGGATAAGAATATTGTGAATAACACTATCCAATATATTATAAATGTGATTTATAATGTATTATAGGGAGACTATTGTGATTTATATTTGTTGATTAATTATTGATTTGAATTGGATTCACATTGAATAATTAATTGAAAATATAATTTACATTTTGTTTTGGGTTGTGAATGTGATTCACATATTTCTAGTGGCACAGTTACAATATTCACAAGATAATTATGAATAATTTTTGTGAGATGATTTACAACAACTGTTGTTGTAAAATCTTGGAGATTTCTTGAGATAATGTAATATCATGAATTGGAAGAAGATTACCCCTTCCCAATTCAAGGAGGTGGATGACCATCATGTCCTAAGGGGATTAGGTGGTTGTCCCCTCCTTTATAGGGATGAGGGTAATCTCCTCCTCATGATCTCCAAGATTAG
This sequence comes from Ottelia alismoides, assembly GCA_037367405.1. Taxonomy (NCBI): domain Eukaryota; kingdom Viridiplantae; phylum Streptophyta; class Magnoliopsida; order Alismatales; family Hydrocharitaceae; genus Ottelia; species Ottelia alismoides. The sequence continues at coordinate 843,187 of JAZKJV010007449.1, forward strand.
TTGATTTAATTTAGAATTTATTAATATTTATTTATCAATATAAATTAATTTAAATTAAAATAATTGTTGTTCTGTTTTTACAACAAAATCATGACCATTGAATGAAAAACAAATCAATCTCATCTATTGATTTTTGTGTTGTCCATGGATTGAGATCCATGGACTCCCAAAATCCTATATAAGAAGAGGCAACCCTTGCTCTTCAATTTACAACTTCAATAGATCTCTCTCTCTCTCTCTCTCATTCTTACACCACCTCTCTCTCCCTTGAGTGGCCATCCACTCTATCCCTAGGGAGAAGGTTATCGTCGTCATCGCCGTTATACTGCTGCTTCGATAACTCTTGGATCTTTGTCTTCTTTGGTGTGCCTCACTCATGAAGAAGGCATTCAATCTCATGAGAAGAGACAAGGAGATCCATTGCTTGGATCAAGTACTTGGATTGCGAGAAGCATGCAACTCATCTCTGCGCTCGCAAGTGTCTCCTCCGATGGATCAGACATGAGACAAGAGGTCTCTTCTCTTAGAGACTCGATCACAACCACGCTACAAGAGATATTCCTTTATCTAGTATGTGGTTTAGATGAAATGATCCGAGAAGTGTTTTTGGATCATGTGGTTTCATTGACTAAATTTTTCAAATTGTGCTGCAAAGAGCAACTAGTGCGACTAGTCGCTATCGATCGTCTATGTGATGAATCCGTGATTCATCATCGCAATATCTTGATCTTAGCAAAATCCCCGAGTAAAATCCCAAATAAATGTCCATAAATTCCATAAATTAACAAAACGACTCTTGTAAATAAAATACACTAATTATTGTATATTAGATTGTACAAAATAAATTACACATAAAAAGCCGCAAAATAAAGGAGTTTTATACTTGTAAATAGTCTAAAACTTCATATTTTTTTAATTATTTCATTTCAACTCCTTTTTATCTAATTCTTTCTCTAACTTATTTATAAAAATGTATATAAAAATACAAAAATACAAAACAAATTTCACCTCAAATAAATGCTCCTAGATCCCAAAGAGAAAAGGCCGTAAAGTCCAACTTCCTAGCTAAATTCCCGCTCCGTATGAACTCCAAATTCACCAAACTCACTTTTAAAGTTCAAGTTAGAAAATTATCTATCCAACGGAAGTGGTTTCATTAAAATCGGAGCTCATTTGCAAAAATTGGGTTTTGGGACCTAGATGTACATTGTACATTATGTATATATTCATTCTTTCTTTAATTTTTATTGTATCTTTCTTAATTATTAAAAATACAAAAAAATCATACTTGTGTTGTATTTTATTGTAGTATTTTATTGTATTTTTCCTTTGTAGATATCTCTTATTAAAAAGATAGAAAAATTACATATTAGAAGAGTAAAAAAAATGTGTACATGTTGGTTGTCTTCCATTGTAAATTCTCCACTATTTCTCTTCTCTTTTTATTTTATTGTATTTAAAGTAGCCAACTTTATTTATTTATTTATTATTTAATTTTCATTCTCTACAATAACCACCAATTCAACTCCATTATTCCACCATTTTTCCCAACTTCCCATTCAACTCCATTAATAAATCAACTTCCCATTCAACTCCACCACTTTAATAACCTCTCATTCCATTCTCTTTATATACCTCTCATTCTCCTCAATTTTGCCTTTGATCCATCTTTATGTGAGGAGAGCCTAGTTCCCTGAGTTGAATCGGTGACAGCGATGCAACCGCGGTCGAGCGACGACGGCACTCTCTCTGGTGTGCTCCGTTGGCTTTTTGGCCAACATCGCAGCTGCAACCGCGAGCTGCTCGAGCTCATCGCACGCAGGCGATTCGAGCGAAGACTGTCCTCTCTATGAGCACTCCATAGGCGCCCGCGTCCATCGTAGGTATTTTTGTTTTCATCTTGTCATCATTTGTACCTTTGCAATTTTTTTAACATATCACGTTACCACATATTTAGTTCCACATCATCCACTTCATCACCGTCATCATAGTATTTTTTTTCACATTATTTACCTCTTGTTTTAACAAAATCAAAAAATATATATAAAAAAATCTAAAACAAAAAAAAAATCATTACAACAGTTTTTCTTTTAATCAAAACAGTAAAAAAAGAAAAAAATGAAAAAAATAGCAGCAGCACCCCTGCCCTTCCCCCTCCACACGGGCAGGCGGCGCCGCCGCCCTTCCTTCCTCCTCCTCCATCATGATGCCGACGGCCAAGGTGCCGCCACCGCTCCCTCGCCGCCGCACCTCCTCCCCACCTGCGGTCGCGCCTCCGCCACGCGTGGGCCCTCCCGCTTCCTGCGGCCTTTCTGCCTCCAAGCCTCCGCTACTCGCCTCTACCGTCCGCCGCCGTGGCCCGCGGGCGCGGCCCCGCGCCTCCGTCCCCGCCGTGGCCGCGCGCCCCCGCGCCTGCCTTCCCAGCGGCGCCGACCAGCCCCAGCCGCCGACCACCCTTTGGGTTCTTCTCCTCCAGCTGACCAGGGAAGAAGAAGGTGCTTTATCTTTGAATTATTTTATTGTGAAAATTACATTTTCTTTATTTATAGTTTTTGTAATTACGTAATGGTCCCTGTACATGTTTTATTGTAAGTATTGTTTTTCTGATTTTGCAAAGACCCCTGTGTTTGACTTTAAATTTGGACATCGATATTACATATTTTTATTCAATGAAAAGTGGCATTGTGTTGAGCAACTAATTTTCTACATTTTGACTATTTATTTGTATTTTTGTGAGTAATGGGTAATTAATTAAAATTGTTTAACTGAAAATCCATTTATTTTACCCATTCCGTGCTCTTAAAATTATTTCTCACACACGGTTGCTCCAAAAATCCACAAAAATTAGGAATGATGCCTTGAAATGTGATAAACTTACTGTCCAAATTTCATCTAAAATGGATATGTCTTGTGCCCAATATAAATTGTAGAGTGAAATTAGTATTTGATTTTTAATTAAATCCACAGACATCCTTTTTGCAAAATTTAAAGTCTCCTGTATGCCACATGAAAATATCTACTTGAGATAATTTGCGCTTTTATTAATTTGATAACGTGGATTAATTAGGAATTATTTACTCACTGTCACTCTGTTTCCACTAAAAAATACATAAAAAAATCATAATTTGTCAAAAAAATCCAAAAATTTTAATGTAGCTTCCTTGCATCATGTTTATATTCCAGTAAAATTTTCATAATTTTTGCTTACTATTTGTGTTATAAATTGTGAAAAAAACCCATAAAAAGTGTGTATTTTTCATTATTGCATTTTAGCCCTAAAAATACAAAAAAATGTATTTTGTGTTCTCCACTGGATTAGGACTTTAGGAAAAATATAATCTGGCTAAATTGGACTTCTTTTCCATTAAACTTAATTTGGCTAAGTTGTATGCTTTCTTAGTGTCGTAATTCAACCGCATTTTGTATTTGGCATTTCCTTTTGCATAAAAAAATCTAAAAAAATACCGCATGGAGATCTAGACCTAAGTTTTTGAATTAAACCCAAGTTGTTCCTTTGCCTCCCTGAGTTCGACCCCGGACTTGCTCGGGATATAAATTAAGCTGAGACACTCTTCACGGAGATCTTCTCTCGGTTCTGACCGAATCGCTAAGTACACGTGCTACAACGAACACGAATTAAACACTGTATTTAGCGACACGTCAGATGGCGTCGTTGCCGGGGAGGCAAATGGCTTAAGGATTAGTTTAAAATTTAGATTTAGATTTTCATTTACTTGGGTAGTCTGACCCCCGAGCCACTTGTATTTATTTCATTTTTTTTTGTTTGCAATTATTTCTCTTTATATTTTTGTATATATTTTGTTTTTATCTCTCTAACATAAATCTTATTTTCCTTGCGAGGGCCCGGTGGACTTGGAGTGCATCAGAGGTCGACGGACGCGACGCGAGCCGACTGCTGAAGAGCGAGGAAAAGTAATTTATTTTTGAGAGAACTTTTTGTAAATTGTTATAATTATTTATCTTGCTCATTTATAGCGGCTCTTGTTTGAGAGCTCGCGCGTGTAAAAAGACTTAGACATTATTTGTGGTGTGTCGAGCCTGTTTCACTCTCCGGTGAGGGTGGGGCTTGACTTGAGTGGTGAACTTAAGGATTAGGCACACGGTAGTTTAGAATCAAATTTGTTTGTGCCCATCGTAAATTAGGCCACACTTATCTTAGAAGATTCACTTATCTTATAAGATTCATAATAAGACGCACATAGACACATACTACTTAGCTCAAATTCAATCAATTCTTCCACGCTAATAGTATATTGTTTAGGTGCGGTTTTCTCGATCTGCATGCATTTAGTGTAATATTTACAAATTCTGTTCTGCATAATGCATGAAGAGTGCTGGGATTCACTGTAAGTATACCTTCTTCTGAGCATGCATCATAGTTTCTCGTTTGCATTCTGATTTCTGATTCCCCTCTTGTTTTACAACTTAAGGTTAAAAGGAAATTGGGACTGAACGGTAGACGTGCTTGTGTGTTCACAAAATTTCAAGTGATAACCTAACTCTAAAATTGGGACTGAATTGAGCAGGTCGATTTAATTAATTGGAATAAAAAGAACCCTTGTTCTCGGGTGCATAAAGCCATCATTGTTTGTTTTAATTGCAAGTGAGAGAGAGACGACCTTAGGATAGAGCCAAGTCTGGATTTCTTACTTACTACTGGTTCTTTCTTTTTAGGCGATTAGCTACTTTTTCAGTGAGGATTTATGGGTAGCCGGTAAAAGGTCCGGACTTCCTTATCAGAGTGGGAGGTTTAGAGGACACATTAGTCCTTAAGGAATGGGTAGCCGTATTTATACGGTCCATATTTACTCCTATACTGGCTGAAAGTAGGTCAAACTAGTCGTAAGAACTGGGCCAGTCTATAGGAAAATACGGGCACCTAACAGCTCGTTAATCTTTCCAAGATTGTATTCTCACCAACTAAAATTGACCAGATAAATCGGCCGAACTCTTACGGCCATCATGTGTTGAGTTGGTGAAATTGGGGGTTTGAATTGCGTTTGTATTGTGTGAGTTCACTCCGTACATTTACGTGCACCATAGAACTAGCGCCTCATTGATTATCGTGATCTAATCGGTTCTTTTGACATCGAAGATGACTGATTGGGGGGATATTTATTCGGACTTTACGAATCTCTCATTGAACCCTTCAAAAAGTACGTCTTCAAAGGTCCAAGCGCAACTTGGACCAACCTGGACTCATGACCCTCTTGAGCCCAGGATCATTCAATCTCGGGATGGTTACTCTCAAACCATTCCCTTTCTCTCTTCCCACCTCATTGAGGAAGACCAACGCCTTGGTGAGAATATCATGATTCATAAATCCTCTTCTAATCAAGAACACATTGTTGATTCAGGACATAAAGAAGATTCGAGTAAAATGCCAAAGAAGAAAGAAGAGGAAGAAGAGAACCATGAAGACCCAATGAAAATGATACTTGCCCAATTAGCTGCATCTGAGCAGCAACAAGCATTACTGAGAGCTCAGTTGGGACAGTTAAATGTTGGGGTCCAACTACCAATGGATGCGGCGTATAACCCCGGACAATATCAAATTCGGAACTACTTGAGTCCGGCCGAACCCGAGGTTGATTTTGAATTGAAGCCGCATTTTCTGAACCTGTTGCTACACTTCGATGGGAATGCTTCTGAGGAACCATATGCATTCCAAAGGGACTTTGAGCTCATCTGCGCTAACCTCAAACATCAAAATGTTAGCCAGGATTATATTAGGCTCAAAGCCCTTCCATTTGCCTTGGGTGGCAAAGCTGATTACTGGGTAAAGAATCTTGGGATCGTCGTCACCACATATGCCCAGTTCAAGGACCTGTTTTTGAAGAAGTTCTACCCTTTGAGTAGAACTAACATGAGGACGCGCATTACGAGTTTTTCCCAATTAACCCATGAAGCTTTTTGTGATGCTTGGGAAAGATTCAAGGACATCCTGCAGAAGTGTCCCTGTCATGGACTAAATGATAACATCTTGGTCCAATCATTTTTCCCTGGTCTCAACCCTGAGATGCAGGGCTTAGTGAGCGCTGCCTGTGGAGGCAGCTATACATCACAAGGAGCGGATACCGTCTGGAGGGTATTTGAGCAGATGGCTGAAACTAGCCACTCACAGATGGCCAGCAGGGCCTATACACCATCCCCCTGTTCACTCTCACTTGGAGGGTGGAAACCAGCTATAGTTGATCTCTCTCAGGATGTGATCCCTAGCATGGGACTCCTTGCTGACAAGCTTACTGTAGTCGAGAAGATGGACAGGAGGATTGATGAGTTAGACCGGAGCGTCTCTAAACTTCCAAAACAGATGGAGGAGTTGACTGAGAAGGTATCTAAGATAAGGATACCCACCGTGACTGCACCCTCTGCTCCCGTATACCGAGTTCACCATGTTCAGGAGCAGTTGGTGTCAGGGCAACCCCAGCCGTGGGAGCAGGACCAATCCTACACCCATTCTTTCCAACAGCCACCTCCAGTAGCAGAGATAGTTCAGGAGGAGCCTCCACCAGTTTGGGAGGTGAATGGGATATGGTATACTCAGGACCCTACCAGGCAGGGAAGTACGGGAGACCGACAGACCTATCAGCGTCCCCCGACCTTTCACCACACCGCATTCACTTCCGCACCACCTCCTTCACAGCAGAGCCCTGGATTCCATCCACCCCAGCAGCAGAGGCAGCAGTACCAGCAGTATGGCCGACAGGGCCATTACCAGACGGGCCAGCAGGGCCCGCAACCCCAGCAGCAGCAGAGGCAGTACACTGGCCAGCAGGGTCAGTCTTCCCGTTCTTCTTCCCAGTCTTATCCACTTCCTTCATCGTCTAGTCCCATGCATATTCAGCAGCAGATACTCGACGAGCTACGTTCCTACAGGAACGAGGTTCAGGACTTACGGGTGGATGTCAACCGCTTGTCCAGATAGCAAGACGAGCAGACTGCACCCTCTACCTCGATCCCATCCCAAGTTCAGGCTAACCCCAATAGCCTGAACCATTCTAGTTCTCAGCAGCACTTTGGTCAGGTATACTATTCAGCATCTCCTAAATCTGAACATGAGATTCTTTCGTGTGACGAGGCTAACCACATGTCACTCAGGAGAGGAAGTACCGTGGTCGTACCTGACCGGGCGAGGGACACGAGGAGGGGCATCTCTGGAGCTCTACCTGAGGAGTCTTCAGAGGACGAGGAGGAGAGGCATCATATTTCAGAGCCCCATCAGCATCATTCGAGGATTTCTACTCAGGAGCCGAGAGGAGGAGGAGAGCACATATGCAGCATCGTCAGCATGGATATTCTTCTAAATCTACGGAGGACCTTGCATCTCCGGTTGTGGCGGATACCACTCCAGCTTCTATTCCACTACCTATAGTAGATAGTTTAGACTTTGAGTCCATGTTGCATCAAAAAGATTCTTGTATGAAGAACTCTGTTTCCATTAATGCAAAGAATGATCTTTCAGTTCATGATTCAGATTCTTCATCCTCTGTTTCCCTAGCTTCAATCCCTTTCCCCCGTGCTCTTACGACAGGAAAGCGCATAAAAAAGATTCAGAAAGTTGACCTCGATATGGCACGGTTTTGCAAAGAAAACATCACAGTTAAGGTGCCATTTGATGAATATGTGGCTAACCATCCTGCCTTCCAAAAATACCTTAAGGTGAGATGCATACCTAAAAGGGTTAGCAGGAAGAAAGATAACCGAAATATAAATACACATGTCTTATCAGTAGCCACAACCTATTGTCTCAAGAATCAGACTTTGCCAAAGAAAAAGAGAGACATGGGTGCTCACTATGTGGAGAGTCGTATTGACGACATTGCGTTTACACGCACACTCTTAGATAACGGTTCTTCGATCAACTTACTTCCCTTAGCATTATATCAGAAATTGGAGTTGGGACCACTTCACAAATCTATAGCTTTACTCCAATTCGCAGATCGTTCAATGAAGAGACTTAAGGGAGAAGTGAAGAACGTCGTTATCTCGATTGAGGGACAGAACTATCAGGTGGACTTCACAGTCTTGGACATGGAGACCCCCAATCATTGGAGAGAATCTCAGATCATTCTCGGGCGACCCTTCCTTAGGACCGCAGGCGCAGCTTTCGACTATGGTACGGGAATGATGAAGTTTCGTTCTCCAGGTGGAGAAGTGAACCTTGAGATGAAGCAAACCAAGTGTCAGCGACCCGATTCAGAGAGTAGCACAGAATACTCATCTTCAGAGGCAGATTGCAGTATGATTAGCACAGTTGGGATTTGGGGACAAATTCCTTCAGGACAGAATGAGACCCTTTCATCTGGAGAGGATATAGTGCATGATGCAGTTTACCAGGTGTTGTCTGATCTTACTAGAGATGCATCAACCTATTCTCATGATGACATAGAGATCCATCCGAATCTGTCAGTTCCATCCTCTTCGGAACAATCATGGGATATAGATGATGAGTCGGACGTGGCTTTTACCGATTGTTTGGATACTTTTGACGATCCGACTCCCGATACTTCTGATTTGGTGGCGAGTACTACTCAGCTTAGCCCACCTTCATGCAGCACGGAACCAGATTCAGATTCAGTTCAGCCAGATCTGCTTGATGATACCACATTGCCAGAACTGAAATCACTACCTCCTACACTTAAGTATGCCTTTCCAAAGACAGATATCATGTCATCATTAGCTCAGACTTGACTTTAGAACAGGAGTCTAGGTTGTTAGAGGTCTTAGAGAGGAACCGCAAAGCAATAGGCTAGACAGTGTCGAATCTCGTGGGGATCAACCCCGCTCTCTCCTCGCACCACATTTTTACTAAGGATAACGTGAGACCTTCCCGTGAGTTCCAGAGGAGACTTAACCCCAATCTACGGGAAGTAGTGAAGAAAGAAATTGAGAAATGGTGCAAAGCAGGGTTTATATACCCTATTTCTGACTCCAAGTGGGTGGCCCCGCTTCATGTTGTCCCGAAGAAGTAGGGAATTCAGATGGTCACCAACGAGGAGGGGGTAGAGATCGCGACACGAGTACCCACGTCGTGGCGCGTCTGTGTTGACTACAGGTGCCTGAATGCTGCGACCAAGAAAGATCACTTTCCCTTACCTTTTATTGATCAGATCTTGGAGAGACTCGCAGGGAAAGAGTTCTTCTGTTTTCTTGACGGGTACTCAGGCTACAACCAGGTGGCCATAGCCCCTGAGGACCAGGAAAAGACCACATTCACATGTCCATTTGGCACTTATGCTTTCAGGTGCATGCCATTCGGGCTCTGCAATGCCCTGGGCACATTTCAGCGGTGCATGATAGCCATATTTGCCGAGATGGTGGGAGATTTTCTGGAAGTGTTCATGGATGACTTCTCGGTCCATGGTGATTCTTTTGATACATGTTTAGCGCACTTGGACCGAGTCCTCACGAGGTGTAGAGAGGTGAATCTGGTACTCTCCTGGGAGAAGAGTCACTTTATGGTGACGGAGGGTATCGTGTTGGGGCATGTCATCTCCAAAAGGGGAATGGAGGTTGACCCTGCCAAGGTGGAGGTGATCAAGAAACTCGATCCACCTACCAACGTAAAGTCAGTGCGATCATTTTTAGGGCATGTTGGATTCTATAGGAGATTCATTCAAGATTTTTCAAAGATCGCCCGCCCACTGACTGAGCTCTTAGGGAAAGACACAGAGTTCCTTGTAGATCACAGGTGTCTGGAGGCCTTTGAGCTCTTGAAAAGGAAGATTTGTGCCTCGCCTATCCTACAAGCTCCTGACCGGTCTCTCCCCTTTGAGATCATGACCGATACTTCAGATTTTGCTATAGGAGCTGTGTTAGGACAACGGTGAGAGGGGATTCCGTTTGCGATTCACTATGCGAGCAAAGTTTTAGATCCTACACAGAAAAATTATACAGTGACTGAAAAGGAAATGCTCGCAGTAGTATGGGCCCTCGAGAAGTTCAGATCATATATTTTGGGCTCTAAGGTGACAATTTATACTGATCACACAGCCATTCGATACTTAATGGAAAAGAAGGACGTGAAGGCACATCTTCTTAGGTGGATTCTACTCCTCCAGGAATTTGATTTGGATATTAAAGATAAACCTGGAGTGATGAATGTCGTGGCTGATCACCTTTCTCGGATTGAACTTAAGGATTCTCCTGATCATGAGCGGATTAGAGAGACCTTCCTAGATGAGTCAATTTGTGTTATTGACTCCCTCCCGTGGTATGCCAACATGGTGAACTATCTTGTCTCCAAGCAGGTTCCCCATGGTTGGACTAGGAGCAACATTGATCGACTGAAGTCGGATTCGAGGAGATACCACTGGGACGATCCTTTCCTTTTCTTCGAAGGACCGGATTGTGTTTGGAGAAGGTGTATTCCTCAGGAGGAATACCATAGTGTCCTCACATATTGTCATTCACTTGAGGCTGGAGGACACCATTCGGGAAAGAGAACCGCTCACAAAGTACTTCAATGTGGATTGTATTGGCCGACCTTGTTTAGAGATGCCATTGATTTTGTACGGTCGTGCCCGATTTGTCAAAGGATGGGAGGGACAGTTGGACAGAGAGATGAGATTCCCATGCAACCGATGATTATTTGTGATGTTTTTGATGCATGGGGCATAGATTTTATGGGTCCCTTTCCCAACAGCCAAGGACATGAGTACATTTTGTTGGCGGTTGATTATTTATCCAGGTGGGTGGAGGCTATCCCAACCCGAACCGCAGACAGCAAGACTGTTTGTAAGTTTGTGAGAGATTATATTATTGCTAGGTTCGGGGTGCCAAAAGTTTTGATATCTGATGGGGGTAGCCACTTTGTGAATCCAGATATGAGATCTTTAGCTAAGAACTATGGATTTGAGCATAGAGTTACTAGTCCTTACCACCCACAGTCTAACGGCATGGCAGAGGTTTCGAACAGAGAGGTGAAGAGTATTTTGCAGAAATTGGTTCGTCCCGTTATGAAGAACTTGTCTCAACTCTTGGACCAAGTTCTGTGGGCCTATAGGACAGCCTACAAGACACCATTGGGTACTTCACCATTCAGAATGATCTATGGCAAGCCATGCCATTTGCCCGCAGAATTGATTCATAAATCCGAATGGGCAATTAAGAAGATTAATTGGAGTTGTCACCTAGGGAAGCTTTGCCGAGACTTGAACTTGAACGAGCTCGTGGAAATCCGAAACAGGGCATATGACAACAGTTTGATTTATAAGGAAAAAGTAAAGAGATGGCATGATCAGCACATTAGGTGCAAAGACTTTGTCCCTGGACAAAAGGTATGGTTGTTCAATGCCAGGTTGAAGGTGTTACATGGGAAGCTCAAATCTAAATGGATGGGTCCCTTTGTGGTTAAGAAAGTGCACGAGAATGGAAGTGTAGAGATAGCTGATCTCACAGATGGTGCACAATCTCATGTGGTGAATGGACAACTGTTGAAGCATTTTGTTGATTCCAAAGAGCAGTTAGTCCAAGTCGAGGTCATCAACTTCATACAGAGTGAGCACAGAGCAGATACATCTTATTACTCTTCATGAAGATGCAGCATCAAGATTCAACATCTTAGAAGATGCAATCACTCTTGTACATATTCTCCCTTCTTTGTATATTCTCGAGATCACATCGGTTCTCACACTTATTCTTGTCCTATACTTAGGCTTACCAAAGCCTAAGTATAGGGGGGACCGATGCCCGCTATATGTATATACTCATCATTTCTCCTCTTGACCTCGTCTGTCCCATTTTTGCTCTTCTTCTACACTTAGGCTGTCCAGAGCCTAAGTATAGGGGGGCGGATCGACTTCTATACTTTTTTTATTTTAGCTTTCCTACGCTTAGTACGAGCTATGTCTTTTTGTCACCTGGTACCATGAGGACATAGCACAAGCTAAGTATAGGGGACGTGTATATATTACATATATACTTTACCCATACCTCGTACTTTCACGTATTTTTGTATATATTATACAATAATTATGGGGTGGGTAAAAAAAACAACAACAAAACAAAAACAAAAAAAAACTTCTTCCTAAATCCTCTTTTATAAAAAAAACTTTTTCAAAAAAAAATATATATTCTTATTTACCTATCTTTTTCAAAAAAAAAACTCTTGAAAAAAAAAGCAAAACTTTTCTAACAAAAAAACTTCTTTTCCTTTGTTTGTTAAAAAAAAACTTTTTGAAAAAAAAACTTTTTCTAAAACTTAAAAAAAATCAATCAATCAATCAAAAAAAAACTAAAACTAATACTTAAAAAAAACTAACTAACTAACTTATAAGTTGGTTTAATCCCTGACACAATTCACTTTCACACAAGACTAGTGATGTTCAAGAACACTTGGTTTATGAGGTCTTGAGATTTTGAGTTAACCAGCCTTAGTCATTAGGGTCCTTGGACTTAATTATTCACATTTCCCCAGTTTGAAAGATTTGTGTGCTATATTGCATGCTTAGTCTCTACCTTAAGAATATGATCAGCACCTCACATACACGACTGCAGTTATGATGAGATGAGTTGAAATTTCACTTGAGGAACTGGGATGAGGGATTTGAGTTTGGACTTGATTTAATGATGCTCGAGGATGGGATAAAATCAATGAAGGCTTCATGAAACCTGAGTGTCATCACATTTAGCCAGTATGAGAACATGGTTCTTGTACTATCTCTTGACATTTACCTATGTGCCAGGGTGTGATAAAATAAAAAAATGTTGATCAGTGTGCGCCAACTCTTGGTAAAAGCAGTGGAGCTAGCCAAAAATACTACAAAGCAATGAAATGTCAAAGAAAAGCTCTCATTCCACAACGTCAATTATCAAAAGAGCTTCCACCAAAGGTCAGCGCTCCCAACCATTTCAAAGTGTCCACTTGGACCACCGCTATTAGGACCTGGAGTCGGGATTGCACCAAAAAAGGGCTCTACATCGTAAATGCTACAAGTCTGGGTGTAGAAGGTACGATAGGTACTCAAAAAAGGCACACCCCGGTGTACTCCCAGGAAAACAAGTGTAGACGGCTCCAACTTCTCTTGACGGACGCATTGATCAACACCAAAAATATGCGTTGCGTAATAAGGCACTCGAGAGGATCCTTGTTCCAATGAGAGGGAGAGAAGAAATGACACAATCCTATGCCCTCCATCAACTGGCCTTCCATCTACACTTTTAAGTCTGACAACTAAAGAGACGGTGAATTGGATGCAAGAAATGGTTTATTCCCTAGTGTTGAGGATCGGGTTCTTAGGAGAGTCCCCTAGACTGGAACCTTGGGTGACGTTGTGACTCTACTCTTATAACTGCAGTCCACACTTAAAGTCATATCCTTTATATATACGTATACAAAGAGAGTCTGATGATTAGGGAAATTGGGTACCTTTTGACTAGAGCTTGGTTCAGCTTAGAATTTTAGGATCTCTAAAACCAAGAGTTCTTGAACGGATCAAGTCTTGTATTCACGTGCACAGTCAGGAGTTAACCCAACTTATTCATTCTTTATTTGCTCGAGGACTAGCAAAGTTTAAGTATAGGGGGGTGATGAATCCGCGATTCATCATCTCAATATCTTGATCTTAGCAAAATCCCCGAGTAAAATCCCAAATAAATGTCCATAAAATCCATAAATTAACAAAACGACTCTTGTAAATAAAATACACTAATTATTGTATATTAGATTGTACAAAATAAATTACACATAAAAAGCCGCAAAAATAAAGGAGTTTTATACTTGTAAATAGTCTAAAACTTCATATTTTTTTAATAATTTCATTTTAACTCCTTTTTACCTAATTCTTTATCTAACTTGTTTATAAAAATGTATATAAAAATACAAAAATACAAAACAAATTTCACCTCAAATAAATGCTCCTAGATCCCAAAGAGAAAAGGCCGTAATGTCCAACTTCCTAGCTAAATTCCCGCTCCGTATGAAATCCAAATTCACCAAACTCACTTTTAAAGTTCAAGTTAGAAAATTATCTATCCAACGGAAGTGGTTTCATTAACATCGGAGCTCATTTGCAAAAGTTGGGTTTTGGGACCTAGATGTACATTGTACATTATGTATATATTCATTCTTTCTTTAATTTTTATTGTATCTTTCTTAATTATTAAAAATACAAAAAAATCGTACTTGTGTTGTATTTTAATTGTAGTATTTTATTGTATTTTTCTGTTGTAGATATCTTTTATTAAAAAGATAAAAAAATTACATATTAGAAAAGTAAAAAAATGTGTACATGTTGTTTGTCTTCCATTGTAAATTCTCCACTATTTCTCTTCTCTTTTTATTTTATTGTATTTAAAGTAGCCAACTTTATTTATTTATTTATTTATTATTTAATTTTCATTCTCTACAATAACCACCAATTCAACTCCATTATTCCACCATTTTTCCCAACTTCCCATTCAACTCCATTAATAAATCAACTTCCCATTCAACTCCACCACTTTAATAACCTCTCATTCCATTCTCTTTATATACCTCTCATTCTCCTCAATTTTACCTTTGATCCATCTTTATGTGAGGAGAGCCTAGTTCCCTGAGTTGAATCGGTGACAGCGACGCAACCGCGGTCGAGCGACGACGGCACTCTCTCCGGTGTGATCCGTTGGCTTTTTGGCCAACAACGCAGTCGTAACCGCGAGCTGCTCGAGTTCATCGCACGCCGGCGATTCGAGAGAAGACCGTGCTCTCGTGAGCACTCCATAGGCGCCCGCGTCCATCGTAGGTATTTTTGTTTTCATCTTTTCATCATTTGTACCTTTGCAATTTTTTTAACATATCACGTTACCCCATATATAGTTCCACATCATCCACTTCATCACCGTCATCATAGTATTTTTTTTCACATTATTTACCTCCTGTTTTAACAAAATCAATATATATATATATATATCTAAAACAAAAAAAATTCATTATAGCAGTTTTTCTTTTAATCAAAACAGTAAAAAAAAAAAGAAAAAAATAAAAAAAATAAAAAAATAGCAGCAGCGCCCCCGCCCTTCCCCCTCCACACGGGCAGGCGGCGCCGCCGCCCTTCCTTCCTCCTCCTCCATCACGGCGCCGACTGCCAAGGTGCCGCCACCGCCCCCTCGCCGGTGCACCTCCTCCCCACCTGCGGCCATGCCTCCGCCGCGCGCGGGCCCTCCCGCTTCCTGCGGCCATTCCGCCTCTAAGCCTCTGCCACTCGCCTCTATCGTCCGCCGCCGCGGCCCGCGAGCGTGGCCCCGCGCCTCCGTCCCCGCCGTGGCCGCGCGCCCCCGCGCCTGCCTTCCCAGCGGCGCCGACCAGCCCCAGCTGCCGACCACCCTTTGGGTTCTTCTCCTCCAGCCGACCAGGGAAGAAGAAGGTGCTTTATCTTTGAATTATTTTATTGTGAAAATTACATTTTCTTTATTTATAGTTTTTGTAATTACGTAATGGTCCCTGTACATGTTTTATTGTAAGTATTGTTTTTCTGATTTTGCAAAGACCCCTGTGTTTGACTTTAAATTTGGACATCGATATTACATTTTTTTATTCAATGAAAAGTGGCATTGTGTTGAGCAACTAATTTTCTACATTTTGACTATTTATTTGTATTTTTGTGAGTAATGGGTAATTAATTAAAATTGTTTAACTGAAAATCCATTTATTTTACCCATTCCGTGCTCTTAAAATTATTTCTCACCCACGGTTGCTCCAAAAATCCACAAAAATTAGGAATGATGCCTTGAAATGTGATAAACTTACTGTCCAAATTTCATCTAAAATGGATATGTCTTGTGTCCAAAATAAATTGTAGAGTGAAATTAGTATTTGATTTTTAATTAAATCCACAGACATCCTTTTTGCAAAATTTAAAGTCTCTTGTATGCCACATGAAAATATCTACTTGAGATAATTTGCGCTTTGATTAATTTGATAACATGGATTAATTAGGAATTATTTACTCATTGTCACTCTGTTTCCACTAAAAAATACATAAAAAAATCATAATTTGTCAAAAAAATCCAAAAATTTTACTGTAGCTTTGTTGCATCATGTTTATATTCCAGTAAAATTTTCATGATTTTTGCTTACTGTTTGTGGGATAAATTGCGAAAAAACCCATAAAAAGTGTGTATTTTTCATTATTGCATTTTAGCCCTAAAAAATACAAAAAAATGTGTTTTGTGTTCTCCACTGGATTAGGACTTTAGAAAAAATATAATTTGGCTAAATTGGACTTCTTTTCCATTAAACTTAATTTGGTTAAGTTGTATGCTTTCTTAGTGTCGTAATTCAACCGCATTTTGTAGTTGGCATTTCCTTTTGCATAAAAAAATCTAAAAAAATACCTCATGGAGATCTAGACCTAAGTTTTTGAATTAAACCCAAGTTGTTCCTTTGCCTCCCTGAGTTCGACCCCGGACTTTCCCGGGATATAAATTAAGCCGAGACACTCTTCACGGAGATCTTCTCTCGGTTCTGACCGAATCGCTAAGTACGCGTGCTACAACGAACACGAATTAAACACCGTATTTAGCGACACGTCAATATGATGCGATCCTCATGCTTCTATGATGATCTTAAGGATTCTCCAATATACTTCAAGTGGTATCAGAGCATTGGTCAGGTCTTTGATGTGATCCAAAACCCATGGCGATCATAGTACATGTTTTGGATGCTCGAGAATCATCGTTTTTACATTGGATGAAAGAATCAAATCGGTTTTGATGAAATAAAAACCTATTGTTTGTGCACTATTTGGAAGTGTATTTTGGTTAATAAAAAATATTTAGAATATCTAAATATGTCTCAAAATAGTAACTTTTTATTGGTACTAAAAGTGGACGAAATTGATTCGAATAGTTCCCGCTATGAAAATTATTTTGCAAGTATTCACGGATCTGTAACAAAATGATTTTTGCTATTGTTTTTTTTTGTCATGAAACATGTTTATTTGGACACTTGAATTAATTAGTTAATCAAACCAGCAAAACACACGATTTTATTTCGTGTGATTCCGACTTCGTTTAGTGGAGATGGGTCGGATGAAGATTGGATCATCTAGATCTCTTTTTTAATTTGTTTATCATTCAATGGCAATCAAGAAAAATGAGAATTTTCCATGATTAGTTGATTATTACTATTTATTTGTGGAAATAATTGATTAAATATAAATCATCATTGAATGAGTGTTTCATGAAAACCCTAGGATATCCTACAATAGTTGTAGAACAATCTCTACATGCAAAACTTGATTTCTTGAATAGGATTGGGGATTAGTTTAGCAAATATACCTATAAAATTAATCAAAATGGTTGTTATTATTTTTATTATATGGTACAACTTCAGTTGAAAAACTTATTAACATCTCAAGTACAAAATGATAAATTGGCATTATCCTAACCTGAGGCGGATATGGTGTCTAGTTAGAGAGGTTTGGGGTAGCAGGTTGCTCCATGAGTGGTTTGTCCCACTCCCATCGGTACTGGCGATGATAAGGGACGAGGAAGGGATAATGTTTGAAGAGATCATGATGTATTTTTTAATTATTAGAATTCGAATAATATATATTTTTGAGATAATACCATCCTTCAAGTAACAATCAAGTTTTTTGGTTGATTGAATTGGATTGATAATTGATTTAATATGATTAAATGAATTATATCCAATTAGAAACACTCTTATTATGAATAGATGTGTATTTCCCTTGTAAGAATTAATTATGTGAATATGATTCATGATAATTAATTAGAATTTAAATATGAGGTGGAGGATCACATAAGTGACATCAATGGCCTCCCGTCAAGGCTAAAGGTTCCATTGTCAGAGATTATATGTAGGAGACGTCTGTCCAAAGTGATAGCTCCTACATACAAGTGTATCTGGATCGAGCTCTTTACTTCTTGAAAGAGCAAGGCCGTATACGTAGTGACCCCAATATCGAGTCCTTATATTATTGAGACGATATTGGATTCCGTATAGCGAGTTCTAATCCTGTTGATGGTTGATTCAATTAACAATGGGTCAACATCACCTTAGGGTGGTAGGTCTGGGTGTTAAAGACCGAATTGGGAAATGCAAGTTGGACTTGCATGGCAGGAAGTGTTCCCGCTTCTTTTTATCCGAGTTGCAAGTTCTCATATTATTGGGATGTAACAAAGGTAAAGAGGAGATCCCAGTTCTTTCTAGAAATATAGAGGTAAGTATATCTCTGCTTTGAAAGTGATTAAGGGAATGAACTTTAAAGTTTAAAAGGCAAGACTAATTTGATTAAAAATTCCTTAATCAAAGAAATACAATTTAATATATAATTATTTATATGTTCTAATATAGTGCAATTTTAATTTAAGAAAATGAAATCTATGAACCTACTTAGTAGGCTCTTAGAGGTCGATCTGTTGACCGGACCAAATTATTCGGATTGGATCGAAATTTGGATCTTGTCCTTTCTGTTGAGCGCATCTCTTATGTGTTGTCCAAGGACAAGTATACTGACCCGAAGACTCCGGGAAAAATTAATTTAAATAAAAAATATGATGAAGATCATAATTTGGCAATGAGTTACATTCTTGGTTCATTGTTAATGTTCTTCAGAAGCTACATGTGGAGATGAACACTTGCCATTATATTATGATGAATCTGAGAGAAATGTTCGGTGATGTAAACTACACACAGCGTTATAATATCATGAAAGAACTTATTCGCTACAAGATGCAGTAAGGGACCTCTATCAGAGAACTTGTACTAATGTTTGGGTACCTTTCTAAGCTGGAAATCATGGGAGCTGACATGGACGCAGATATACAGGCTGACTTCATTCTGTTGTCACTCCCTAAGTCTTTCACCAACTTTGTGGTCACATACGACATGAGTAAAGTTTATTATACTAATGTTGCGTTATTGGCTACATTAAAATCTGCAGAAGGCGTAATGAAGAAGGATGGCCCCGCTAGTAGTGCAATGGTTGCACAAGTCAAAGCAAAGAGCGATCGTAAGCATGATTCTCGGAAGGAAACGAGCCAGAATAGAAAGAAGAAGAGTCACGGTGTTGGTTCATCTTCCAATGCATCCACTTTGTTTATCATCCGGCAAGAAGCCAGAGCACTGGAGGCGTAATTGCCTAGATTACCTAAAGTCGATCGACAAAGGTAAAGCTCTAGCATGTATGAAATATACTTTCATCATTGAAACTAATTTTCTCATTGGACGAGAAGGAAGTTGGGTTATAGATTCTGATGCTTTTATTCATGTATGCAATTTGTTGCATCTTTTTCAGGAAACTAAGAATCTTGATGAATGGGAGATAGTCATCCAGATGGGATATGATGCAAGTATTGCAGCAGTAGCCGTCGTGGCCTGTCAACTATCATTATCTAGTGGAAGAGCCCTAGTACTTAAAGAGTGTCTTTATGTACCAGAAGTCATAAGGAATATGATTTCTATATCTAAGCTTGTTAGAAGCGGATATTCATTCCTTTTCTGTAATAAAGTCGTTATGATAAGCATATTGAGGATGGTGTTTTGACTTATGGTGGACTCTATGAATTGTGCATTGATGAAAATGTCATGAATGTTACTACTACTAATAAAAACCTTAAAAGATCCAAGAAGGATGGAAATCATCCAAACATGATTTGGAATCAAAGGCTTGGTCATTTATATGTTGATAGGATCAGTAGATTGATAAAGTATGGACCCTCAGATTTTGTACATGTTCAATCTTTCTTAAATTTTGTACATGTTCAATCTTTGCATACCTGTGAATATTATATTCAAGGTAAAATGACTAGGATGCCTTTTCGTAACAAGGTTACACGATGCGAGGGTATTCTTGACCTAATACATACCGATGTATGTGATCCCTTTAGTACCGTCACTAGAAATGGATATCGATATTAATTGAAATTTATTGATGAGCATTCACGATATCTGTTTATCTTCTTGCTATGTCATAAATCTAAAACGTTTCAAAAGTTCAAAGAGTTCAAGGATTTGGTTGAGAACCAAACTGGTAGGAAGATTAAACGAATTCGATCTGACTGAGGTGGCGAGTACCTCTCAGATGAATTCAGGGAATACCTTAAAGAGAATGAAATTTTCTCCAATATTGCTCCTCCCTGAATCCCCCAACTTAATGGCGTTGCTGAAAGATGCAATAGGACCATCATGGATATGGTCCATTGAATGATGAGTAAAGCACATTTACCTATTAGTTTATATGGATATGTAGTATAGACTGCAATGTATATCCTGAACAAGATTCCTTGCAAGTATATACCTTAGACTCCTTATTAGATATGGTATATAACAAATCCCAGTGTTAAACACTTGAGAGTTTGGAGTTGCTTGGTCCATGTGAAGAACATGGATGCAAGTAAGCTAGAATCATGCACTCGAGAATGCTACTTCATTGGGTATGTTAAGGATGGTATTGGTTACCAGCTTTATGACCTTGAGACCTAAAAAGTATTCATTTCTAGAGATATGGAATTTCTGGAGCTTGATTTCCTTAAAGGTCAAGACAAAAATGAAGTAGAAGAACTCATTGAGTCCCTTGAGGATTCTGAGCTTCCTGAATCAAAAACTGAAAAGATAAATAAACATGAAAAACCGTACCTCTTCGAAGGAGTTTGAGGGTGGTTGCACCACCTAAAATGTATGGATTCCATGTGTCAGGTGCAACTGACAATGATCCCGCTTCATTTAATAAAGCACTCACAGATCATGATAAGGATAAATGGATGCTAGCAATGAAGTAAGAGATTGACTCCATGCATAAGAATGGTGTATGGGCCCTAGAGTATCCACCTGAAGGAATAAAAACCCATTTGGTGTAAATGGATCTTCAAGAGAAAAAGGGGACATGATGGGAAAGTAAAGGCTTTCAAGGCACGGTTCGTAGCCAAATGCTACACACAGAGAGAAGGCGTCGTCTACGATGATACGTTCTCTCTTATGTCTATGCTTGATTCCATCAGGACACTGCTAGCTATAGTTTCATCTCTTGACTATGACATCTGGTAGATGGATGTCAAGACAACTTTCCTCAACGGGCACCTCGAGGAGGATATCTATATGGAGAATCCCCGAGGCTTCATAATAGAGGAAGGAATAGTTTTCCAGCTAAATAAATCCATCTATGGGCTCAAACCAGCTTCTCGTAGCTGGAACATCAGATTTTATGAAACCATAAAGAGTTATGATTTTGTGCAGAATCTTGGTGAACCTTGTATGTACAAGAAGCTAAGTGGGAGCACCATTGTGTTCATTGTGTTTTACGTAGATGATATCCTTATCAATGGCAATGATACATGGATGATGACCGGTGCTAAGATTTGGATATCCCATACCTTCGAGATGAAAGATCTTGGAGAAGCCTCTTACATATTGGGTCCGAAGTTGTTCAAACCCGAGAAAAGAAGATATTGAGATTATCACAATATGGGTACATTAGAAACTTTTGGAACATTTCTGTATGGAGAGTTCCAAGAAAGGTTTCCTTATCTAAAAACATGGTATCCGCCTGTTTAAAAGATTGGCTCCTCAAAGTGTTGAGGGAAAGAAAGCCATGGCTGTATGCACCTACGCATCAGCAATATGAAGCTTAATGTACGCCATAATGTGTACAAGGCCAAATATCTACCTTGCAGAAGGAGTGGTAAGTCGTTACCAATCCTATCGTGGAGAACAACAATGGAATGCAATGAATAACATTTTCAAGTATATAAGATGCGCGTAAGATTACATCTTGGTATATGGAGATGGTGATCTCCAAGTCATGGGATACACAGATTCAGATTTCCAGTCGGATATTGATAATCGAAAGTCGACATTGGGGTTTGTGTTCCTTTTGAATGATGGTGTTGTGAGCTGGAGAAGCAAGAAGTAGGACACTACAACAGATTCAACAACAGAAGCCGAATATATTGTCGCATGGGATGCTGCAAAGGAGGCAGTGTGATTGCGCAAGTTAATCCTCGAACTTGGCATAGTTTTCTCTGATTCTCCCATCCCGTTACTCTGCGATAACATGGGAGCCATTTCCCAAGTGAAGGAACCTAGATGTCATCAATAGAGCAAGCAATGGAAAGGAAATACCACATCATTCCAGAGATTCAAAAGCATGGTGACACCATCATCACCAAGGTGGCCTCTGCCGACAACATTGTTGATCCTCTTACCAAACCTTTGACACATATGGTTTTCGACCCACATGTAATGAATATGTGTTTAAGGATTGTACCTGAATGGTTCTGAGGGGTAATAGGTGATTGTTAGCCATGTGAGCCCGAGGCGAACCATTCTTATAGTAAATGTTATCATAATATTGATTTATCAATAAAGGTTATTGGTTATTTCACTCCCTATCTGAAATTAAATAAATGAATGCACTATAAGGTCCCTCTATACAATTAGGGTTATATACCATGATCATCTTAATAATCATACATCTGTTGATTCAATAGTTGATTCATAGAGGCTCATGCTTGGATGAATATCTAAGGATTTAGATTGAGGATTCATCAAGCACCGTCAAATAATTATTAAGAGATGATCTCCAGCCTGAGTAGGAGATGGCAATCCTTTCTCATTAGGTTGGTATCTGATTGACCTCTTGATGCAAGTCCTCTATATGGGAATAGATATTCGGAGGTGTCAGATTAGTTAGGTCAAAGAGTTGACTTAACGAGATCGAGATAACCAAAGTCCTATGTCATATACTATCAAGATATATGCACACATCCTATGATCGGAGACATATGAGTTACTATATGTCTAAGTATGTACATTTGCCAGACCAATAGGTTGATGACCTAACCAAGGTCTATACACAGGCAAGCTGGTGTGCATAGTAGGGCATATGAGTAATACGATCTCTCAAAGGGATCCTACAGGTTACCAGGCTACGCGAGCTCGGTCTCCTACCGGCCCTTGAGCGAAGACCGATGACTCCATTTTGAGTGCCAATTCCCAGGTAGATCCCCCCATCTTCTTCTCCGATCTTCATCTTCTCCCCCTCTGATTTTCTTGTATTTTTTCCGACCTCCTTACTCGACACCACCTTGACCATCGATTGAGCTCCGCCTTGGAGCTCTCATCTTCACACAACATTCCATTCGCCCCCACAACCCATCAAACCATCTCCGATGATTGCTCCACCCCTCATGGAGGAGGAGCCCGTTGACAGCCACCCACTCCACTCCATAAGGCCTCGACCATTTCCCACTTCACGCACATCACGTTGCATGCCTCGGTTACTTTGCTAACCCTGCAGGTACCATCTTTGTTCTTGGTCGGAACCTCACTGGAGCTTCTTCGAGATCCTTAGTCTCCGGCCTCCGGGTAGCCTTCTTTCCTTCTAGACGCTCCTGTCGTTCCGGTGCATGTCCACTAATCCACCCAGCTGATCAGAAGCCTCCAACAGTCTTCACCGAGCAAGGAAGAGAGCGGCAGAGCTGCGGACGCTTCGCCAGAGCTCTGAAGTCGCCACCACCACAACGGCGGAGGAGGAATAACCCAGGCTACAGCTGTCGTTGGATTCTCCCCCCGGTGATCATCCAACGACCATCATTCGTCCACGTCGCTCTCGCCAGGAACTCCAGATACCGTCGGATCGATTACGATCTGACGGTCCGCATCACGACACATCTCCAGCTTCAGCAACCATTTGATCATCTCGATCGAACGCCCCATATCGCTCCATGTCGCTTCCTCCGAGCCTCTTCCACGCCCCTTAGGCTCAGAGCTCCCGAGCCAACTCCGAAGCACGTCCGAGCCTGCAGAAGACCCAAGCCACCCTCCGAGCCTCTTCCTCGCCCCTTAGGCTCGGAGCTTCCGAGCCAACTCCGAAGCACTACCGAGCCAGCAGAAGACCCAAGCCACTATCCAAGCCTCCATCGCCATCAGAGCCTAGCACCTCACGTGGTCTTCATGTGCGGTCTGGGTAATTTACATCGAGTCCCTATACGTTTTCAGAATTGCATTCTAGTCCCTGCCAAGTAGAGTTATGTGAGGTGCATGTGTTCCGTGGATAATTTGCACGCATACCCTCTACATTATAGGTATTGCATTTTAGTCCCTGTAAGCACGTTCCTGATCTAAATTATTTTATTCTTGCTTGCATTTTGGTCCTTGTGTTTGTACCTTTATTTAGGCATTCATTTAGCATCAATTTTTAATTCCAAAAATGCATGTTGAAGAGAAACTTGTGCTTTATCATTGTGGATGCTTGTCACATTTTTGTGAGCTTTTAGGATTTTATTATAATTATATTTGTGGTAATTTACATAGTTTTGCCACTATGTGCATTTAATTCTATAATAAATTATTTGTTGCTCCAAAAAGCACCAAAAATTAAAATATGTCTAGTTTAAGTAGCTCTACTTTGTGCCCAAAAATCACATCATTTGCATGCATAACAAGTCCTTAATAAATTAATTAGTATTTTGCATAATTGAATTTAAAATTCATCATTTTTGAGGTTTAATAATTTTCCTGGATTCATCTCACATAGAAGTACCTAGGTGAATTTTGGTATCTGAAAATTAACTAATTTGGTATTTATTAAAATTAATTTTGTAAAAATCATTGTGCATTCATTCCTAATTCATTTTTAATTCATTTAAAGTCGAAAAATTCCAAAATATTGCAGTAGTTTAATTTCATTGTATTTCATATTCTAGTCAAGTTTCATCATTTTTGGACTTAATTTGACCATACATTGTGTTTTAACCTTCAAATTTGTCTCAACTTGCATCACATTTTCTTAATTGCATAAAAAATACAAAAAATATTCCCCTGAAAATCTAACATCGAAACTGGCTTCAAATTATTCTAAGGAAAAAGTTACCTCCCAGAGTTCGACCTTGAGCATGCCCATGTAAAATAAAAAAATTTGCCGCTTGCGTTTAATTCGACATTAGTCTAAGTGGTTTTGATCAGTCTTGATTTACCCGACTACAACAAATGCATCATTAAAATTTAATCATTAATTTGGTTCAATTAGGTAGGGTGATTCGAGGCTCTTCAAATGGAGGTTGTTGGGGATGCTCGGCTTAGGTTAATTTTTAGAAAATTTTGTATTTTAGGTTTTACATCCCCGAGTAGTCTGATTCTCAGTTTTTCTTGTGAATATTTTCCTGTCCAATTTTATTTGTTTATTTTTATATCATCCTTTATCTGACCATCATTTATTTTCGTACGAGGAATACGAGGAATCGAAGGAGCTTCACCAAGCGAGTCGAGGATCCTACATCTAAATAAGTTGAGTGGTTTTTGAGAAGACTTGTAAAAAAGAAACAAAAAATTTGCATTTTCGTTTCCAGCGGTTCCCGTTTGGGTTATCGTGTGTATAAGTCATAATAAAATGAGTCCATGCATGTTGTGTGGTTGCTTAACATAGAATAGGACCTGCACTTGCGGCTCTTAGAGCTCTCTTAGGATTGTTTCTGCTCATAATATCTAGGATCACACTTCACACTTAAAAGACACACCTAGACCGCAGGACTGTAGCCAAATCTAACATGTTCTTCACTTGCTAATAGAACTGCTTGTCTAGGAGCGGCTTTTTCCCTTGCATCCATATAGTGTAAAATTTCAATTCTGTTTTGAATCCCGCATGAAGAGCGTGAGGATCACTAGAAGTCTTCGAAACATGGCACACATCATTGTTTTATTGTGCATTGGCTTTTCTCGACTCCTTCTCCCTTGGTTTTTCAAACTTAGAATTAAAGGAAATTGGGACTGGACGATAGGAGTGCCTTGTGGTTGGATTAATCAAGTGATCATCTAACTTAAAATCGGGACTACTAAACAAATTGACCAAAAAATCAAAATAAAATCAGAAATTCTGTTTGTGGGAGATTAATCCCGACCTTGACTTCAGGCTGAGTGAGGGTACAAGAGTGTGTGTGCACACCATAAGGCAGAGCCAAAATCCTCGCCTTCCATATTGCGTTCCCCGGTCCGAGAAAATATCACAGGCTGAACTATGGGTTCAACTGACTAGCGCCAAGTAGCCTCCGCCTGCTCGGGTAGGTAGATAGGGGTGAAATTACGGTGCATTGCGATAAGTTGCTAGTAGCTTTCGCCTGCCCCGGTAGGTAGATAGGGGCAAAGTTAAAGCCTTGTCAGCCTCTGTCAACTTCGGTAGGTAGATAGGGGCAGGTCCTTGAACTCTCATCTAGGGATAGGAGCGAGGAAAGGAAGGGCGTTGGTATCTTAGGTGACATGTTAAACAGGGGAGATGCATCCGGCTTTGAGCTGCCTTCCCTATAGGTCGCGTAACCTCTGCAACTTGCTTCAAAAATAACACTTAAAATCAACCAGACTAATCGGGTTCGGTTTCGGGTCCTTCACCGTGTTGAGTGCAAAAATCAGGTTTTATGATTCATTTTCTTGCTTCAGGTAGGAGTAAAATCCTATCTTTACACTTATACTCCTGACTCTTCTTCTTACCATCCAAGATGACTGACTGGGGGATATCTACTCACGTTTGGCAAATCTCTCCTTGATCCCCTCACAAAGTTTATCTTCATCAGCCCAAGCGCAACTTGGGCAAACCCGAGCTCATGACCCTCTTGAGTTTGGGATCCATCACCCTCAGGATGGTTACCCTCAAACCATCCCTTTTCTCTCCTCTCATCTCACCGAGGAAAACCATCACCTCAGTGAGAATGTATTCATATATACATCCTCTAACTTGACCAAATTCTTTACCCAGGTAAAGAGCATGAACCAGAAATCAAAATGCCTCCTAAGAAACCCCCTGAAGAAGAGGAACATAGAGATGATCCTATGCACCAAGTCATCGCCCGATTGGCTAGAGCTGAGCATCTGAATGCAGAACTTATGGCTAGGATGGGATAGGTGATCGAGGCGGGTGGAATTGATCAACCAATGGTAGATTCCTACAACCCAGACGAGAATGAGATACATAGTTGGCTTGTACCTAAGGTGCCCCCAGAAGCATTCGAGCTGAAGCCCCATTTTCTGAGTCTGCTACCGAAGTTTAATGGGAATGCCACCGAAGAACCATATGCTTTCCTGAGAGACTTCGATTTGGTTTGCAACAACATTAGTCACCATAGGGTTGGACAAGATTACATCAGGTTGAAGGCTACCTATTTGCCTTAGGAGATAAGGCTGCCATTGGCTGAAGAATCTCGAGATTAGATGTGTGACCTTGATGCAATTTAAAGATTTATTCTTGAAGAAGTTCTACCCACTCAGTAGGACTAACCAGGTGAGGACAATGATTGCCAGCTTTTCCCAGGGCCCCCACGAACCATTCCATGAAGAATGGGATAGATTCAATGATTTGACTCAAAAATGCTCCTTTCATGGCATTACCAATGCGATCTTAGTCCAAATCTTGTTCTGTGGCATAACCCCTGAAATGCAGGGGTTAGTGAGTGCAGCCTTGGAGGAAGCTATCTCAATAAGAACAAAGATGTCGTATGGTAGATTCTGGAGCAAATGGCGGAAACAGGCAGATCTTAGGCCACCAGGGCCTATCAGTTGTCTCCGTCAAGCCTATCTAATGAGACAACTAGGAAGACTGTAGCGGATCTGACAGATGACCTCATCCCCAGCATGGGGATAATAGCTGATAAGCTCACCATGGTAGAGCAGATCCACAAGAGGGTCACTGACCTTAAGGCGCTTTCACGATTGCCAAAACAAGTGGAGGAATTGACTGAGAAGGTAGACAAGATACGACTACCTGCCCCTTCTACACCACCTGTGCTTGTACATCGAGTCCATCTCATACATAAACATGTACATGGGCCTCAAAGTAGATGGGTTGAGGAGCAACAATACACTCAGCAGGAGCAACACGCACCCCCACAAGTGGAGACAGTCTACGAGGAGCCTCCACAGGTGTTCGAGATCAACGGGCTGTGGTACAACCATGACCCCATCGGCAGACAGTCGGGGATAGGGAACGGTCAGCCACACCGACCTTCCCTAACTTACCAGGAAACTAGCTCCTTCCCCGCACCGCGCTTTGTACAGTCCTGGCCAGGTCAAGGATACCAGCCTCAGCAGCACCAGCAGCAACGCACATTCCACTCGGGCCAGCAGGGCCCTCCACCACCTTCCCACCCTCAACCGTATCGGCATCGCCAATAGGGCCAGTATAGACAGTCGAATCACTCATCCTCTAGTCAGTAACAGCAAGCCCCGCCTACTAGTGAATTGGAGTCCCTCACCTTGGCCATCCGGACCCTGACTGATAGGGTACAGCAGATGCAGAATGATTACCTAAATATCAGGATAGATTTGAACCGTATTTCACGTACCCAGGATCAGCAGATGGCACCAAAGACCCCAATTCCCGCCCAGGTTCAGGCCAACCCAAATAGCTTGAATCAGGGTCAGCACTGACCACACGATCAGGTATACTATTCAGATTATTCTCTATCTGAACACGAGATCCTTTCATACGATAATGTAAATCATATGTCCCTCAGGAGCTGAAGGACCACGACCGTACCTGATCGAGCGCGGGTACAGGAGGAAGACACCGCCAAGTCTCTACTTGAGGAGAACTTTGACGCAGAGGAGCATCATCGCCACCACCATCACCAATAGAATAAGAGGATTTCCAAGTCCTCAAGGCACCATGGAAAGAAGAAGGAGAGGAGCACTATCAGTGAATCCGACAAACTAGATGAGGAGCCCACACCTCCAACTGAGGAGGACGTCCCAGAAGTCGCTCGTAAATGCAATGCATCACCTGTTTTGCCACAAGAATTTCTTTTTCGTCCGAATCCATGTCAGAGTCAGAGTCAGTGTCCTATACAAAACTCAGTTTCCCGTTTGAATGAAAATCTTTCAGTTTCAGAATCTGAGTTATCGTCAATAATCCCTTAAGGGTGGAAAGAAGAAAACCAAAAAATCCAAAAAGATGACTGTTGATACGATTTTCCGTGGTTTAAAATGATGATTTAATCATGTCATTGTTTTCCCACATAAATTTGGAATCAAACAAATAATAATACAACTACGAGAATAATTGAGGGACAAAAAATTTAGAGTGCAAGTAGAGGTTTGAATCCACAAGGACCAAGTAAATTTGCATTTTTTAATTCAATATATAACACATAAAATGCTAAATGAAATAATAGAAGTGCAATTTGGAAAAGATTTACTTCAAAGATGTGCACTCTAATTGATGAAGAAACTAAAGACTATGCTTGAGATACTTGAAACAAAGAAGAGTTCAAGGGTTTAAAATGCAGTTGATAAATTAATAAAGGGAAGTAAATAGAGAGAGAGAGAGATGGAAACAAATTATCCTCATGCACGCAAGGATAGTTGTTGGACGCCAGTGGCCGGTGGCGCACACGGGGGAGTCGTTGGACGGACACGAGGACGATAGCTGCGGTGCACAGCAGCGGGCTAGAGGAGACGGGTCGTGCACAGCAGTGTGCGGACTGGAGGAGATGGGTGCGACCTTGTCCTTGTCGCACACGGAAGAACGCAGCAGAGGGAGATGGAGTGCGCAGTGGGGCGCGCAGGTTGCGCTAGAGGATGGTGATGCCTGCGGGGAAGGGATTGTTGGCGTCTATGCTTTCATATGCATGAAACCAAAGAGAGAGAGAGAGAGATAGAAGTAATAGAGAGAGGGGGGGCTTTCCTTCATGTGTCATGCCTCCTTTTATAGATGAATGGATTTTTGATCCGTCTTGCTTTGTTTTTTATTCTTTTTCGAGCCTGCTACTCTAGTCGATTCTCTACTATATAGTATTACTATCCCCCTATTATTTTCAGATACTATATTGTAGATAAATTGATTGAAAAATATCCCTTTGAAAATCAAATAAAAATTTGAAAATTAAAATAAAATAGAAAGATTACAATTTAAAATTACAACCGTAGTTTTCTCACCTTAAAGAAGAAAATAAAGCAACATAAAAATATCACAAAAATATTTCTTCACTCCTCGAAAATCCTAAGCATGATTTTTTGCCTCCTTGTGATCGACCCAGGAACACTTGCTTGGTTAAATAAATAGTGCACCAATCTGATCATGTTTAATCGGAGTCTCCCTTTTCTTTCCAACAAATTGTCAATGGAAATTGTAAAGCCAAATCATTATGTTGGATGCTATATTATTACATCCAATGCACTTTCATTTTCTCTTTTACTGCAGCTGATTTATTCATGGAAATTTAGTATTAAATATATTCTCACCATATATAATCCATAAATAATATGTGAATGGAGATATTTTTAGAGTATTTTATCTGGATATCACGATTTTCTCCTCTGCAATCATGGAATAAATAACATGTGAGTTATGCAAAATTGAGGATTATATGTCAAATATTGAGCTTGTTCTTTGCATCATTTTATCATATTATACCAATAATATTGTAATCATTACACCTCATACTTAAATCTTGCTAGTATCGAGCAAGAATAAGATAAGTAATAATGAAGGATAAGGAAAATAGCCAAGATAGATCGGGCGAGGGTTTGCAGCAGACATGCCCACAAAGTCTCTAGATTCAGATCCTAACCACACAAATACACAAACTTCAGTAGAGTCGACCCATGGATTAATGATTTGCTCAAATAGTCGACTTGACTTGAGTTTTGTAGTTTCAATAGCCTCAAAGTTCCAACAAAATCAGACATGGTTTCAGAAGGTCGATCAAGTCAGCTCATCCCAGAGAAATAGGTATTCTCTTTGACCTTGAGTGCATATAAACAGTGTTAGTGATGTTTTTAGCTTTCGTGAGTCAAGAGAACGAGCTAACAACACAATCTATCAAGGTATCGAATGATTCCCTACACATATAGCCTCAGTCCTCACCTGAATTCAGGCATATTCTCTTTTTCCCAAGTATGTCAGCATAAAAAGTAGGTCATAATTCTTGGAGAATGGGATATTAATTTTCGGGGTTTTCCGTAGATCGCTTTGGTACGTTTCTCTCATTTTTTCACTTTTGCAGAGCATAACCCTGGGCCTCTTTGGGCCTCTTTTAAGAATTTAGGTAGCATAATTGGGCTGCTACCATGGCTTTATTGGTGGAGAGGGATTATTTGGTGGTCTTCTTTCATTGCTTCTACTTTGCATATCTTTGCATGATTGGTGGTTTTTTGGCATTCTTTTGTATTGTGATATGCCTTTTTGTGGTGTTTTTGTCTTGGGTTTGGCATCAAAGGTATTATCGGCTTAATATTGACTTTGGAGGCACGATACTGGCTTATTTGCTGACATACTTAGACTAGAGAGATCATGTTGCCCCTGAGTCAAGTTCCTTCACT
Organism: Ottelia alismoides; assembly: GCA_037367405.1. Lineage (NCBI taxonomy): Eukaryota > Viridiplantae > Streptophyta > Magnoliopsida > Alismatales > Hydrocharitaceae > Ottelia > Ottelia alismoides. The sequence goes on from JAZKJV010007449.1 coordinate 874,457, forward strand.
GGCTATAGATAAGGTTTAGGCATTGGCACAACCAAGAGGACAACTCCTCACCTCAACTAGATTGTAATTGTACCTCCTAAAATAAACTCAATCAAGCTAAGTGCAATGTGCAGTTGCTTAATATCCACTAAAGAGTTTAAGAGTGCTACTAGTTGCTCAGGTGCTCTAGTTAGATACAGAAGTTCATTCACCAATAGAGTTAGTGGAACTGAGAGAATAAAGTCCATATGGACTTGAAGAAAGCTTAAAAACTCATTCCTAGTGAAATTCTGATGAAGTTAAGTGGATTAGGGTCAACTCAACCTCAATCTATGATCTATGCGGTGAAGATCTGATTTCTCAAAAAATAGGATAAAACTAGGAAGGATGTATTTTTGGTGGTTTTTCTTGCTTTTCAAAAATATTTTAAGGAGAATTTTTGCAAAATTTTTGAAGAAGATTATTTTTAAAAGTATGCAATTTTGAAAACTATGCAGACACCCCCCCCATGCTTATCAGAAACCATGTCCTCATGGTGAAGATAAAGTGTAATAGGAGGACCAAAAGAAGGGGTGAGTGATGTGAAAGTATTTTTGTGTTTTTGTTGTTTTTTTGTAAAGAGGTGTACCTCCATACTTATCTAATATAATGCAGTAAAGAGAAGGATACAAAGAAAGGAAAAGATACCTATGGGTGTGGACCCACAAAATGTTGTTGGTTTAACGTCCCAACTCGTCGATTCAGTTTATCAAGAGTATCCAGTGTTGCGTGTGAGTGCATAAGCTGTATTCAGAAAACTCAAATGAAACTCTTGATATGATACGGATATCCTGACTTGGATGTGCGAGTGTGGTTGATGAATTTGATAAATGTGTGCTCTCATTAATACGGTGAAGACATTAATTAGTTGATGAATCGGAATGAGAGATGAATCAGTTTGATCTTAGGTTGGATGTGATCGGAGGGAAATGGGTGGACTGGTCAAGGGCTCATGGACCAGATATGATGTATTGAAGTCGAGCTCTACATGATCAAGAATTGATTCCTCCATGAGGTCCTATGTATATTGTGATAAATCATCATTTTCCCTCAAATAATCATCATGGCTATCCTCGGTGGCATCTATTGTGAATTTCATTTCAGTTCTCTTCTTGAGCCACAACGATGATTCTTTCCAAGACATATGATTAGGAGATTCAGAGGCCAGGAGCGGGGGAATATTGGCTAATGGATGATTTTCTTCGATTATTTTGAGTAGTTCCTTGGTATCAGCCCAAAAAGGATCAGAGAATAGAAAATCACTCTGATCAGACTCGGTAGTAGAAGATATATTCATATAGTCATCGACTGAATTGAATTGATCTTCTTTCCTTGTGGCGGGGTAATGGAATTGGAAATTTCATCTTTGAATGAGTCATCATAAAAAATCTTCAGCATATGATCATGTGTTGGTTGGAAGGGAGTTTTGGTGCATGAAGACGTCAACTCATTGTCTGATATGTCCTCGGATTCCAACTCTAAATATGTACTTTCCTTAATTGAAAAATCACATACGGAATCAACATCAAATGGTATATCTCCTTTTGTTTCTTCTTCCCACTCAACATAAGTGCCATCGTCAATTTCAACTTTTGTCTCAGACCAATCGATATCATTAATACACCGAGGTTCATAACTTTCAAAATCGTTTGAGGAAGGATCAATGCTATCATCAAAACATGTCTTCATCTTTGGCATACCCAGGGTTGAAGTTAATTTGAGATCAGTATTTAGTGTTTCCCAGGTTTCATCTAATTCAAAAATTTTCCGACCAGTGAGAGGACATGGTGGGGCTTCAAGTGCGGAGTCTAGATGAGACAAGTCCTTATGAGTGAGTTGTGAGGTGTTCAGACTAACCTCTAGAGGGTCTTTGGAAAGATAGATAGGGACAAAATCATCAATAGTAGCACAGTTCTCCATCCATCCACAGTCATCAATTTCAGAGTCACCAGAAGTAGGGATGACATGATCCACATGAATATCTTTATCATTGATTTTCAATTCCACTCTCTCATCTTCACAGTCAAAATGTGCCTTGGCAGTGGCCAAGAACGGTCGTTCAAGTATGTTGGGTCTCTCACTTACTGTATTGGCTTGATTGGACTTTTGTTGTGTTGCAGCCAGTTGCTGAATGGCCTGGGTAAAAGCATCAAAATCCACAGCTGAGGTTGGTTGTGTCAGTAAGGGTTCAATCAACTGTTTAGGCTAGGTGTGATTTTGGACCCAATGGACCATGTCTTCTGCTGCAGAGAAATAACGTGTGCTGATGGGTGGTGGTCGGATGAGAGGAGTTATGGTATGTCGGATTGTCGCATTCTCTTCTCTCAAAAGTTGTAGCTGTTGGAAGATGAGGTCCATGGTGTTCGGTTTCTCTGCTCCCATGTCTCCTAGGTTAGGTGAATTCTCAGGTTTCTCAGTAGAAGGAGATGGGTTGGATTTTGATTTGTAAACCGGATCGTATTCTAGAGGTTGTTATAATGGATTTTTCAGGGATCTACGATCTAGCATACACAACACAAACACCAGACAAGTTGTTGATTCACCAACTCACACAGAAATTACCATGGGAGCGGTTGTCTTTTCAATTTTAATTTAGCGATTCAACAAATGTTATCATAGAATTTATGGGTCCTTAATGAAGTGGCGGGGTGAGAAATCGATGTCCTAATCCGGCTGGGGGATCCAGGGTGCGGTACTCAGATCGAGGATCTACTCTTCCCACAAGAACCTGTGCCCAACGCATCGAGAGTTATGATTTCTCTCTACAATACCACGTAGCACCAGGGATTTTTGTCTCTATGCAAGGTTTCTATGTGCTCGTGATTTTTGTGTCATACATGTGCATCAAAATAAGCATTCAGAAATTTTGCCCACTTTCTGCTCGAGCCACTGCGGTGGCCTTTCAAGCTTATCTTTTAGTGTGATAAAGCATGTTTTGGTGATCTTTTTAGGTGAGCAGGGGGAGAAGAAGTATTTTTTAAACTTTTTCGGTTTAAATTTGGAGCACAAACAAATGCAGAAATTTTAAAAACCTAAAATGACTAAGAGAAAGAGAAGCTCACAGTGCATGCACTTCTGGCACTAATCCATAATATTTTGTCATGTTGATGGCAAGCTTTTTCGAGAAGGGGGGAGAAATTAAGAATACAAAATTTTTCTACTTAAAACAAATTACAAGCTCGCTAAAAAAATGCGTGGATCTTCATTTTTTTTCTTTTTCAGAGTTCAAGTACCAGAAATAAAAAAAAATTGGATGGAGTAGAATATAGAAAATAAGTTAGGATTGAAGAAAAAAATTGCAAATGTTGCCTAGTCCCCGGCAACGGTGCCAAAATGTTGATACGATTTTCCACAGTTTAAAATTATGATTTAATCATGTCATTGTTTTCCCACGTAAAACCGGAATCAAACAAACAATAATACAACTACGAGCATAATTGAGGGATGAAAAATGTAGAGTGCAAGTAGAGGTTCGAATCCACAAGGACCAAGTAAATTTGCAATTTTTAATTCGATATCTAACACATAAAATGCTAAGTGAAATAATAGAAGTGCAATTTGGAAAAGATTTACTTCAAAGATGTGCACTCTAATTGATGAAGAAACTAAAGGCTATGCTTGAGATACTTGAAACAAAGAAGAGTTCAAGGGTTTAAAATGCAGTTGACATATTAATAAAGGGAAGTAAATAGAGAGAGAGAGAGATGCAAACAAATTATCCTCATGCACGCATGGAGAGTTGCTGGAAGACAGTGGCTAGTGGCGTACACGGGGGAGTCGCTGGACGGACACGAGGACGATAGCTGCGGTGCACACCAGCGGGCTGGAGGAGACGGGTCACGCACAGCAGTGTGTGGACTGGAGGAGATGGGTGCGACCTTGGCTTGGTCGTACCCGGAAGAACGCAACAGAGGGAGATGGAGTGCGTAAGTGGGGCACGCAGGTTGCGCTAGAGGATGGTGATGCCCGCGGGGAAGGGGTTGTTGGCGTCTATGCTTTCATCTACATGAAACCAAAGAGGGAGAGAGAGAGATAGAAGTAATAGAGAGGGGGGGGCTATCCTTCATGTGTCATGCTTCCTTTTATAGATGAATGTTGCATGGAATGAAGGGACACATCCCATGCACATGAAGACAAACAATAAATCCATTCATGAATGGGGAATGGAGAAGAGTGTTACTTGCATTCAAGGGAAGCACCCCATGCATATAAAGACAAAAACAATAAATTCATTCATGCGTGGGGGAGATACATGGGCAAGATAGAATATGGACGGCTACTTTCATGAGTAATGGGAGAGAGAGATTAAATAAATGGGATGTACATGCATGTTCATGAGTGGCTCTAGACCTGATATTAAAGATTGGAAATTTTTCACTCTCAACCCTCCCCTTTTCTTTCCAACAAATTGTCAATAGAAATTGTAAAGCCAGATCATTATGTTGGATGCTATATTATTACATCCAATGCACTTTCATTTTCTCTTTTACTGCAGCTGATTTATTCATGGAAATTTAGTATTAAATATATTCTCACCATATATAATCCATAAATAATATGTGAATAAAGATTTTTTGAGAGTATTTTATCTGGATATCACGATTTTCTCCTCTGCAATCATGGAATAAATAACATGTGAGTTATGCAAAATTGCGGATTATATGTCAAATATTGAGCTTGTTCTTAGCATCATTTTATCATATTATACCAATATATATTGTAATCATCAATGACCCTAAGATGGCAGAGTTCTGCAACAAGTTTATCAAGGTCACAATCCCCTTTGATAAGTATGTGGACATGACACCTGCATTTCAGAAGTACCTTAAGGTGAGATGCACACCAACTAGGGTCAGAAGGAAGACCAAAAGCCGTGTTGAGAAGAACGTTTTGTCAGTAGCCACAACTTGCGCCACTAAAAATGTGTTTCCCAGGAAGCGAAGGGACATGGGTTCCCATTATGTGGTGAGTCATGTCGATGACACTGTGTTTGCACGCACTCTCCTAGATAATGGATTCTCAATTAGTCTGATGCCCACGACTCTCTATGAGCGGCTAAATCTAGGACCTCTTAGGAAATCCAGAGCCTTACTCTAGTTTGCAGACAAATCAACCAAGAGGTCCTAGGGAGAATTGAGAAATGTAATCATCAAATACGGAGGTCAGGATTACATGGTGGACTTCATAGTCCTGGATATGGAGACCCCTCAAAATTGGAGAGATTCCCATATCATACTTGGAAGGCCCTTCCTTAGAATAGCGGGGGCTTTTTTGATTATAAGATCGGGAAGATTCAGTTCCAAACTCCAGGCGAAGATGAGGAAGTCGAGATGAAGCACACAAGGTGGCAGATGCCATATTCTAAATCTAGCACAGAGTACTCTTTGTCAGAAGCAGATTGTGTTCATGTAGACACCGTTGGGCCATGGAGACAGAACCCAGCTAGCACTGATGAGTCACTTTCCTTTGGAGAAGATCTTGTGCATGAGACAGTTTGCGAGAACCTTAGGAGCGAGTACAGCGCAGAAAATGCATCCCCCTTCATCTTCGATGACGTAGAGGCCCAGCTGGGCATGTCAGTCCTTCCCTCTTTAGGACAATCAAAAGATGAGGATGATGAGTCAGACGAGGCTTTCACCAATTGCTTGGATACTTTTGACGATCCGACTCTAGAGTTGAATGAGTTAGTGGCAGTTACTTCAGAAATAGATCTAGCCACTACCAGCACAAAACCAGAGTTGATTGAGCCAGACTTCCTTGATGATCATACCTTACCTGAGCTCAAAAATTTACCCACAACTCTTAAATACGCCTTCCTTGCGTGACAAGAGAGGAAATATCCGGTCATCATTAGTTCGCGATTGACTGAGGATCATGAATCTCGCTTGTTAGAGATCCCAAAGAAAAACTACAAGCCGATAGGCTGGAGCATCTCCGATCTCCACGGGATAAATCCAGCTCTGTGTTCGCACCATATCTACCTAGAGAATGAAGCTAAACCCTCTCGTGAATTCTAAAACCGGTTGAATCCAAATTTAAGAGAGGTCGTGAAGAAGGAGATTGAGAAATGGTGTGACGTGGGTTTCATTTACCCCATCTCCGATTCCAAGTGGGTGGCACCTATCCATGTTGTCCCGAAAAAGTTGGGAATTCAGACAACCACCAATGACGATGGAGAGCAGATCGTGACACGAGTACCCACGTCGTGGTGTGTTTGTGTAGATTACAAATTCTTGAATGCCGTGACGAAGAAGGATCATTTTCCCCTACCATTCATTGATCAGATCTTAGAATGATTAGCGGGATAAGAATTCTTCTTCTTTTTAGATGGGTTCTCGGACTACAATCAAGTAGTTATCGCTCCTGAGGACCAGGAAAAAACCACTTTCACATGTCCCTTTGGTACCTATGCTTTCAGGCGCATGCCCTTCGAGTTATGCGATGTTCCCGGTACATTTCAAAGGTGCATGATTGTAGTATTCGCGGAGAGGGTCGGTGAATTCCTGGAAGTCTTCATGGATGACTTCTCAGTCTATGACTATTCCTTCGATTCCTGTCTTTGAAATATGGACCGAGTCAAAAGGTGTTGTGAGGTTAATCTAGCGCTCTCCTAGGAGAAAAGTCACTTTATGATGACTAAGGGCATTGTGTTGGAGCATGTCATCTCCAAGAGAGGAATGTAGGTTGACCCTGCCAAGGTGGATGTGATCAGACGACTCCAGCCACCAACCAACGTAAAACAGTTGCGGTCATTCCTCGGGCATGTTGGTTTTTATCGGAGATTTATCAAGGATTTTTCAAAGATCGCCCCACCGCTAACTGAGCTTTTAGGCAAAGACATGGAGTTTATTATTGATCATAAATGTCTTTAGGCCTTTAAGCAACTTCAAGGGATGATCATGGATGCCCCGATCCTACAAGCCTCAGATTGGTCTCTTCCTTTTGAGATCATGACAGACGCCTCATATTTTGCTGTTAGGGCTGTGTTTGGACAGAGGAGGGATGGTGTCCCGTTTGCCATACATTACGCAAGAAAAGTGCTTGATACTGCTCAGCGTAACTATACAGTTATCGAAAAGGAGATGCTTGCAGTAGTGTTCGCATTGGATAAGTTCAGATCTCATCTAATTGGATCTAAGGTGATTATGTTCACGGACCACACAACACTATGGTACCTAACGGAAAATAAGGACGCGAAGGCGCTTCTTCTTAGGTGGATTTTACTCATCCAGGAGTTTGATTTGGAAAGAGATAAACCTTGAAAGAAGAACGTAGTGGCTGATCACCTCTCCCATCTCGAAATTTTGAATACTTCTGATGATACGCCTATTCGAGACTCCTTCCCGGATGAGTCGGTTTTTATTGTCGACTCACTCCCATGGTATGCCAATATAGTGAACTATCTTGTCTCCAAGAAAGTTCCCGAAGATTGTCTAAGAGCCACATAGACCGACTTAAGTCGGATGCGAGACATTACCATTGGGAGGATCCGATCCTTTTTTTTGAAGGACTGTATGTGTCTAGAGGAGGTGTATTCCTCGGGAGGAATATCAGAGTGTCCTCACTTTCTGCCATAGTCTGGAGGCAGGACACCACTTCGGGAAGAGGACCGCATGGAAGGTACTTCAATGTGGCTTATACTGGCCGACTTCATTTCGCGAAATTGTACATAAAATACACAAAAACCCTTGTTTTCAATTCATCAATAATTACATTTTAGGAACTATTTTATTTTATTATTTTTACACCTCAAATAATAAAACCCTCGACATGATAATTATACGTAATAATACAAAGAAAAATACAAAAAAAATAATTTCACTGAAAAATAATGCATATTGTGCTCGTGATACACAAACTAAAAAGCCATAAAGAAAAGTTTGTAGACATGTATCTTCTCTATACTGATTCAAAAATGACCGAATACACCGTTATTGTTCATAAAATTAAATAACATATTTAATGAAGGTGGTTTCATTTAGTTTGGAGTTAAGATGCAAAATTTAGGTTTTGGGACCTCATTATACAATATACATGTATAAGATATTCAAAATATTTATTCTTTACATTTCTCACTTTCTTTTATTTTTATAATAGTATAAATACTATTCAAAAAATGAGTACATAATTAAAATAAAATAAAGACATTAAAAAATAATATAAATAATGTATTCCAATACATAGATAAAGTATACATAAAAGATATATGTCCATAATTAATTAAGTGCACAAATAAATTCGAAAAAATGCAACAAAATACTTAAATATGTATATAAATAAACTAAAAATATATAAAATACCTGTATATAATAATAAAATGTAAAATACAAATTAAAAATATATATACATAATACAGGTATATCTACCTATATTTATACATGTAAATATTAACTTATAATAAATAGCCTTGAAATAAACAAAATAGGCATTAAATACTATATAAAATTACAAACGTTTTTTATGTTTTAATCTAAAATTATTAAGATCATTTGTTATTTTTATCTATTTAATAAAGCATTTCAGCCTCAGATTTTTCTTGTTTGTCCACGTGGACCAACCAGAATCAAACCCTAATTGACTCGGGCAACTGCCTCCTCTCTCCTTCTTGAGCGATGAGCATGTCAGACCCCAATTTTCCTCCCTTTTTCCTGCTCAAACCCATCATTATCTACCTTGGCGTGTTCAACAAATTATGGAGATTTGATCTCCTTAATTCGCACCAAGGCTTGAGATCTTTCCAATCCTCATCGATTCGAGCAAGATCAGAGCCACAACTTCACTCCTTCATTTTCTCTATAAATAAAACCTCCACCTCCTTTTTGTGTTTGATCCTCTTCCTCGACTCGTAGCCCCTCAGATCCCTAAAACTCCATTCTTTTGGTGACAACAAGAGTCTTGGCGAGTTTGTAGCGAGGAGGAGTCGTGGAGGTGTACGATCCACCCCATCATCGGAGGTAGCTTCAGCAGGTTATGTTTCTTCTGCACCTGGTCGAATCGATGCCCTGTCCTTCAATTTCTAGGTAATATCTTAGGTCTATTTTCGATTACAATCTTTAATTTTTCCCATTTAGCTGTTAAATTAGGAGTAATGTCAAACCCCTCTTTGATCTGGAGCTCGAGCTCCAGGTCACATTCATCCATTTCTGGCCATTCTTCTTCTATGATCTTCATCCCAAATAACTCCCCTACACCTTCTCCATGATTTCCCCCAGCTGATCAACCGAGATCCATCGTGGATCTGAGAATCGAGCTTCGCTCCGTCGCCCATCGCCTGAACCCGTCGCCATTCCAATCCCCTCTCTTCCAGCTTCAAACAATCGGTCAAGGATATAGCCCTGGAGCCAGTAAGTCTTTTTGGTGTAGGACCATGCCTCGAGAAGCCATTTGGTACCATCTAGAGCACTTAGAGTACATCCAGGTCACGCCTGAACTGCCCACCTTCTAGATCCTCATCGTCGTCACCTAGAGTTCATCGGAGGGCATCTACACACGCAGACGACCAATAAGTTATAGCCACTGACAGATCGAGAATAAGCCGCCAAAGGTTAGAGAATGGAGCGATCTAAGCTCGGCCCGTCGGTGTTCTTGGGTTTACTTCCAACACCCTTAAACATTGTTGGATCAAGAACCCAACGCCAGATCTAATCGTAGTTAGATCAAAGGAACTTAAGTGGGTAAAATTGCAAAGAAAGCCTCCATGCATTTTGTATTTAACTATTAGCACTGTAATTATTTTAATAAGGCTTATATTTTATGGAAAATTTGCATTGAAGCCCCTATATGTTTTGGATATTACAAGTGGATTCACTACAAGGTCACCTCACGCGGTCCCCCACGTGAGTGGACATTTTGCACTTGTACCAATCACCTTTTTCCTTCCCCTCTTCTTCTTTCTTCTCCTCCTCCTCCTTCTTTCTTCTTCATATTCTTCTTCTTCTTGTGTTCTTCCTTTGTTCTTCTTTCACCATCATCACATCTGCTCCTCCGTTCAACAACGCACCCCCTCATCTCTAAATTTCACCGTCAACCGACATCGAGCTCTTCACTGCCTCGATCACACCTCGGCCACTTCGCACAGTCGCACCACTGACTAGGCAAACTCCATAACTTGTGTCATCGACCATCGGAGCTCTAGATCTACCACTCCTCCTCCGTAGCTCGGCAACTCCACCAAATCGCCCATACCTCTCTGCTGAAGAGCATCAGCACCCCCTACCACAGCTCCTGCTTCATCTTGTGTCGACAAGTAAGGAGCACTTTCACCGCTCTACACCATCAGTTAGCTCGACGACTGCTAGCTCCTCCTCTCCCTTTTAGAGCAGCTTCGCATTTTCTTGAAGCCCGACGCAACTGCCTTTGCGCTCTAGCAGTCGCTGGGTCAGCCAATCTGCCCCTGATCCAATGGCCCCGAACCACCACGTCCCTACTCGATCCTTGGCCTATGCCTCAAGGTTCGGGTGAGCCCAAGCCTCCCTCAACCCTCCACATGAAGACTCAAGCATCTGAGCCGCTGCTAGCCACCCAAGCCTTTACACGCACGTGACTTGCATGCATGGTGGGAAGAAATTACATCGAGCTCCCTTGACTTCTAGTAAATTGCAAAAGGACCCCCGCCTTCAAAGCTCACTTGCGCATCCCACACCCTCTATTCTTTTTGCACAAAACCCTTGGTTTTTGTAAATAAAGAAGTGTTATTTACTTTTTTTTTGTTTGATTTTATTCTCACTTTACAATTAAAATCATGTATTTGAGCATTAGTTTGAACTATCATTTGGCATCATTTTCTAATTCCAAAAATTGCATGTGTTATTTCATTCAATTCTCTACCTTTTAATATTTCATTTGCAATTTTATGAGATGTGCTTAATTTATTAAAGTTGAATTGTTGAACATTTGCATAGTTTACCCATCTGAGATTCATGAATTCATTATAAATTATACATTGCTCTAAAAATTCCTAAAAATTCTCATCTAGTAAAATTGGTGTGCTCTTTATTGTGATAAAAAATCATCTCATATGCATGCATATCTAGATTGAAATAAATTTTTTTTGTGACCAGAGTAAATGATTTTAAATTGATATATAAGTTAATATTTTAAGGATTTAAAAATTGTTCTGGATTCCTCATTATCATATCTTTTTAGGATAACTTTAGTTCGGAAAATTATGAGTTGTGATATTTATTAAAATCAAATTACTTCAAAACACCCTATTTACACTTAGAAAGTCATAAAAATCATCTATTATCAGAAAAAATCTAAAAGAATACAGGAGGTGCATTTCATCAAAATTTGGCTTCAAACTAAGTGTAGTTAATTTTGCAATCTGTTTGCACATGAAATTGCATAAAAAACCCTAAAAGAGTTCATTTTTCATGCATTCATTTTATGTTCTAAAAATACAAAAAAATAAGTTCTGAATTCATGGCATAAATAATTAAGGAAAAATAGTCTCTTGGATTTTTAAGCTAGTTTGTTAATTATTTTGGATTTTTCATATCAGGCTAATTTGACCTCGAAATTGACATCTTGCATTTGCATATCATTTCTATATGGATAAAAAATTACCAAAAATAGTCTTTTAGAAAACCTAGCATCTGATTATCTAAAAATTGACCTAAGGAGACAGTGGCATCCCTGAGTTCGACCTCTAGTTTTTCTAAGTAAATAAATATATTTGACGGCTTGCATTAAAACAAAAAATTTTAATTAAGTAGTCAATTTTTTTAATATAAATTGCCAGCCTACAATGAACATAATGTTAATTCAATTAGAGAGGGAAATTTAGGGTTCATCACATGGTGCCATTGTTGGGGGCACGAATTACGTTGTTTTTTAGACAACTTAGAAATTAAGATTCCCGCCTCCCAAGTAGTCTGACCACCGAGTTTTCTTGTACTTATTGCTCCTTATATTTTCCTGTATTTTTATTTCTTTATTTATTTTATCTGAGTCATCTCTCTAACCACTGCCTTATTTTTTGTGTGAGGGACCCCACTTGATGGAGCAGCTGCTTAGGTATCTGAGCAACTCAGGAGCATTGGAGGCCGGCTTTTTCAAGAAATAAGCCAGTTGAAAGGATGCATAAAATTAAGATCGAGTCGAGTCATGAGAGAGTGTAGAGTCCTTATGTTTTAATTTTGCATTTATTTGATTTTCGTAATAATTTGTAATTACATTTTGCAAGTGAGATGCATTCATAAGGCAACTGAGTTGCTCAACTGCATAAGGCAATTGCACGTTTTTGCCTCAATCTTCTTTCATTCCTTCTCAAAGATGTCAGCTTATCGGTCTCTGTATCCGAACTCTATATATAACTTCTCCTCTACCAAATATCAACCATCTTTACCATTGCACTCCTCCAAGAACCCTATCTTCGAGACGGTCCCTCCTCAGTCGCATTTCTCCTCTCTACGCCATTCCAACTATAAAATTAGACCTTTGATTGACTTCCTAGCCTCTCCCTATTCGTCTCAACATAACCCTCTCTTTGAGATGGTTCTTTTTCGGACACCTTTCTTCCCCCATCCCACCCTGAATATTGAGTCAGAACATCGCTTGTTTCCACTTCTTCGTACTTCTCACCTACCCCATGTTCTTACACTCCGGATCCACTTCCATCCTGGGTTGACTCATCATATTCTCAAGAGCTTGCTGGAATGAAGGAACCATTCGAAAAGAAAGCTACTGCTATAAAAGATAACTAGCAGAGTTATTTACTCCAATAGACCTCATTCTTTCCTCATATCAATGTTGGGACATTTCAATAGATTACAAATACATATCCTGACTTGACCTCAATGTATAACATGGTTGAAAAAATAAACTGAATGGAGAGGCCTATACCTTATGAATTCCCGAACTTTATTAACCTTAGTGATCAAGCATACATTAACCAGCCCTCATACCTCCCATTGAGAGAGCCTACACCAATAGGGAATTGGACTCATGAGCTAGATCTACAAGCCCTTGTATATCGCATCCATTATATGAGGTTCCTACCAATATCTACCATACAGATGGTATAAACTCAACCCAGCATTACATGCCAGGTCTAGGTATGTTGAGTATGAGACTCCAAGTTCTTAGTAGTATCCTCCAATTTAGCATATTTCTCCCATGATTTGTCATGAGAACTTTTTGGAGGATGACATTTCTAGACTTGTTGAGAGATATAAATCATTTGGTGACAAGTTGAGAAATGTCTCTAACCTATTGAATTCAATTGATGCCAGCTTAGTTATGAAAGTGGAGAACGAGATGTATGGATTTGATGCTGAAAACCTAGAGGACATGAGGGAAACCACACACTCTATATAGCTGGAGTCTATTCTATCACCCTCTTCTACAGACCACTTACCTTCTAATCCAAAGTCTGACCATTCAATGGTTAAAAACACCCAAAAATTGATAATCACAAAAAGGTCAAAAAAATTTCAAATCGAGAAATTTCATAAAAATTGAAAATAGAAAGATTTAAAAAATGGATCATGCCCTTTAGGGAAGCCAATGCTAAGGAACTGATTCTTAAGCTCCCATTAATAAAGGTCATAGAACACTCTCCTGATCTTAAAAGATTTGTAAGGAGTAAATTGATTCCTAAGACGTCGGCTAATTAGAGAACCACTATTAAGAGACACTTAGTGTTTATGGACACCTCCTTAGTGACGAGGAGAAAGACCAAGAGCCGCAGAGTAGAGGGACTGCCTAGGGTTGAATGTGAAGTTAGAGACACCATCTTTACCCATGCTAGAATCGATGATGCCTCATCTTTGAGCATCCTTTTGACCTCTTGTTTGACAACCTTATACTTGGACCAATTAGAAAATCGAGAGTGATAGTTCAGATGGTTGATCGATCCATAAAACGGTTGAGAGGGATAATCCCAGTCATCATTTCTTTCCAAGGTGCTCCACTCAGAGTGGACTTTATGGTCGTTGATATTGAGCACCAAAGAGAGTTCGCTCAATCACCTATTATTTTTGGGAATTCATTCTTAGCCTTGGCTAAGGAGACTATATATTGAAAGACTAGGGAGGCTGATTTTACAACATTGGGTACATACAGACCGCACGTGACCTCTGAGGAGACACTCAATCCCAATGTGACCCACATAGCTGCTTACCGTCGTGACATTGAGAGATAGATGAGTCCCACCTCTCCACTACACCTGAGATACCGATTGTCGAGCCGACCATTTGTTTAGGGACTCCCCACACATCCACAATTCTCATTTCTTGCATCACCACAATTGTGACAGCTTCTATAGAGGACTCACAAATAGTAGCTCTCTCCAATCTAGACACCTTCTTTTGTGATTGTATTGACTATTTTGGTGATCCCATTCATGTTCCTTCATTGTCCCACCAACCAGAGATATGACAAACATCTCACAAAATCACTCCAAAAAGGAAGATGTTTCTTCTAATCAATTTTCTACTGAGAAGATGAAGAGCACTAATTCCTCGAGGTGTTCCCCTGAACCCCTCAAGGTGCATCACTCTCATCATCCTCTTCATACTTAAGGTTCTAGAAATCGATTATGATGGTCTCCTTTGAGGATTCCTCTTCGTATTCCAATGATGTGATCATCAGAAATGGGTAGGGCAAGGTTATCATTCAACCATACTCGAGCAAGCAACCGTGTGTTGATTGTCGATTTATATTCCATCCTGCGCACAACTATTCTTATGGGGATGAATCCCACTTTGTCACAGGTCCACACTTCATCTTCCTTATCCGTTCCCACAAGAAGTTTCGTCACAAACCTTCTTGATCCTTGTATATTCTCATTCCATCTTGTATGGATTTCTTCTTTTTGTTCCCTTTCTCTCCCGTGATACGCAACACTCACCCCAATTCTATATCGTTTTCATTTTATTGCTATACTTAGGATGAACAGTTCATAAGTATAGGTGGTGAGTGACCTGAGATACTCCTTCTTTTCTTCTTCATTTTTTTCTCTACATCCCCCAATCCCATCAGTTATCACATTTACTCTTTTTTATATACTTATGCTAGCCAGAGACAAAGTATAGGGAGTACCTATGCCCGTCCTATATATATACGTTATCTTTGTTGGACATGTGAGCCCACAGTGAGCCATTATGTAGTAAATGTAGTAAACGTTATTTCAAATCATTCCCTTATTTGAAATGAAGAACAATTAATTTTCATAATAGGTCCCTTAGTACAATTAGGGTTATGTATCATGGCCATCTTAATGATCATATAGATGTTGATTCAAGTGTTGAATCATAGAGGATGGTGCCTGGATGATATCTAAAAGTTCAGACTAAGGACTCATCAAGCACCGTCAAGTAATTATCAAGAGAAGATCTCTAGCTTGAGAGGAAGATGGTAATTCTTCTCTATATGTTGATATCTAACTGGCCTCTTGACGCAGGTCCTCTACATAGGAATAGAGATTTTGCGGTGTTAGATAAGTTAGGTCAAAAAGTTGAGTTAACAAGATGAAGATAACCAAGACCTATGTTGTATATTGTCACGATATATCCATGCATCCTCTGACCGGAGACAGATGTGTTACTTTATGTTTGACTATGTACAGTTGGCAGATCGATAGGTTGATGATCTAATCAAGTCTACACACTAGCGAGCTGGTGTGCATACAAGGGAATATGAGTAATAATATCTCCCAAAGGGATCATACATGTTCATTACTGAATCGGAAGACATGAGCTCACTCATGAGATATTGGAATCAAATTTTATGCGCGGTCATCTTGCTTTGGATGCTTGATTGAATATGTAGGTTTGATATATGCTTCTGGAAAGTATATGATCAATACTAAGGAATGATATATGTTTTTGGAAAGTATATGACTAATACCAACTTGCAATGATCGAATGCGGAAGTTAATGATAAAACCCATGGAGAAGATAGTGTAACATTGATCAAAAACTTTGGGTTTATTCTAGGTCTTCCAATATGCATGATGTACGGGTATTAGGAATACTCGAGGATGATGCGATCATAAACGATTGTATAACCGTGATGATTCCATTCTGAGAGAGTGATGAAACATGTTTAGATTTTAGTGACTCCTCTCAATAAAGAAGTAATATGATCTCAGTCCAAATGTTGGACATTGATCTGAATACAACTCAGATGCACTGAGAAAAATAGAGTTACGGCTTTGATTTAATCAAACATCTTTGAGAGGTACCCGAGATCTGGATTTGAGATATGATCTCACTATCCAAGTCACTATACGTGGAACGTATAATCGCCATGTCCTTATCTCCAAGTATCCATGGAGAAAGCGCATTATTCTTAAAAGAGTTCTAGGATAATTTCAGTGTTAATATGGTATCTGAGCATTGAGAAAAACTGATATCTAAATAAGATTTAATTATCATGAATAAAATGAATATGATTCATATTATTTGGACATATGAGAAGAGTTATCTAAGATAATTAAATATGATTTAATTATCAAAGATGTGACTAATATAAATGTGATTTGTATTATTTGGGCGCATAAGAATGGACATCCAAGATGATTAAATATGTTTTAGTTGTCAAGGATATAAATAATATGGATATCACTATCCATATTAATGATAAATATTAAAATCGTGATTTATAATGTATTAGAGAGAGTTAATTGTAAATAAGATTTGCGAATTAAATATTGATGAGAATTGGATTCACATTGTACAATTTATTGTAAATGCAGATTACATTGTATTGGATGGTTGAATATGATTCATAATTGGCAATGGGTTTGTTTGCAATTATCACAAATAATTTACAATAAGTTGTTGGTGATATTTTATTGATAAAATATTCCATGAAATAAGACTTAATGTAATGAGATTACATTATTTGGTCGTCAACCATGTATAAGGGGAAGGAGGCTCTCTAGTCCTATTTCATTTGAGATATTTTTGATTTAATTGAAACTAAATATGTTAAGATTATATACAACATATTTAATTTCTTTTAAATTAAATTGATCGTTGTTGTATATTTTTACAACAAAACCTCAATCATTGATTTGAATTAGGAGTGCATCTCCACCATCCAATTTAGTATAAAAGAAAGGATAGACCTAGCATTTTCTTTTAACACAAAAAAGACAAAAACTCTCTCTCTCTCTCTCTCTCCCTCATAATCATGGCTATCCCCTTGCCTCTCTCTCAACATGTGGATATCCATATGTTCACCTATAGAACCCTGCAGTCGTCGCAATGTCGTGTGTTGCCGGATTGACTGCTCGTGGATCTCCATCTTCTTCGATGTCTTTCACTCATGAAAAAGGTGTCAGATTTCTTGAAATGAAATTAGGAGATTCCTCGCTAGGATCATCAACTTGGATTGTGGGAATCACAGGTCTCATCCGCACGACCACAAGTGCAACCTTCATTGGATCAAATTGAGACAGGAGAATCTCTTACTTTAGAGATTAACGATCACAACCATGCTTCAAGAGGTATTCCCTTTTAACCCATTTTTGATCTTGATGAAATAATTTGACAAGTGTTCTCGAATCATATGGTATCAACATTTGAAAATTTTTAAATTTTGTTGCCCTGAGCAACCAGTATGACTAGTCACTCCCGATCACATATGATGCGATCTTCACACTTCCGTGATGCGCTTAAGTTTTCTTCCCATAACCTTCATGTGGTATCAGATCTAGGTTGTCTTAGATCTGATCCAAAACCATAAGTGAACAATGTTTTGTAAATCAAATGCGCGGGGACTTGTTGTTTTGCATTGGATGCAAGTTTCGAATTGGTTTTTTGCTAAAATAAAAATTACTATTTGCACGTTATTAAGGAGTGTTTTTTGGTTTTCAAATGTATTTAGAAATTCTAAATATGTCTGAAAATAGTATCCTTTTATTGGTATCAAAAGTGCATGAATATGATTCGAAGAGTTCACGCCGCAATATTATTTTTGCATGTGTTCACAAATATTTAAGAAAATGATATTTGCTTACTATTTTCCCATCTGAAATATAAAATAAGCACTTGTATTAATTAGATAATCAACTAGCAAACCTCTCAAATTTATTTTGCACGATTCTGATGTCGTTCGTTCTAGATATTCCATATTTAGTGGAGATGGGTCGGATGATGATTGGATCATCAAATATTCTTACTTTATGTGTTTATCATTCAACAGAAATCATGGAAATTGTGAATTTTCCTTGATTATTTATGATACTTAATAATTATGAAAATAATTGATTAATCATCATTGGCCATTGAATGTATGTTTCAAGAAAACCCTAGTTTGTCCTACAATAGTTGTAGAACAACTTTTACATGCAAAACCAAGAACATGTTTGCTTGATATGACTAGAAATTTGGGATCCTTAAATTTTTTTTAAAGATGCCTAAATCTCTGAGTGATTACTATAAATAGTATA
This sequence comes from Ottelia alismoides, assembly GCA_037367405.1. Classification (NCBI taxonomy): domain Eukaryota; kingdom Viridiplantae; phylum Streptophyta; class Magnoliopsida; order Alismatales; family Hydrocharitaceae; genus Ottelia; species Ottelia alismoides. The sequence goes on from JAZKJV010007449.1 coordinate 892,878, forward strand.
ACGCTAGTCATCAAAGTTGATCGATAAAACTACAAGTACATTGGCATTATTTTGTGTTGTTCTCAATCGGAATGGTGAAGGTGTCGAGTATGTTTGCTTAGCTTACTAATTAGCGCATTGCATGTCAAGGAAATGCTCCCTCCTAGCATAACTCGAATGTACTATCCAGATCTATTTTTAGGAAAGAATAATATGAGTAAGTCAAGTTGTACTCTAATTATTAAAATGAAAAATAATACGCACTTGTGAGGGTGTATACTAATATAGTAATATCAAGCAAACCCTAATTGTTTGTTAGTTAATTGATTGGATTGATAATTGATTTAATATGATTAAATGAATTAGATACATTTATAATAAATACTCTATTATGAATAGAGTTGTAATTCTCTTGAAAGAATGATTATGTAAACATGATTGATAATAATTAATTAAAAATTGAACATGATATGGAGGATCGTATAAATGACATCCATGGTCTCCCATCAAGGTGAAGGGTTTCGTCGCCTTGGATTGTATGTAGGAGATGCATGTACGAAGTGACAGCTCCTGCATACAAGCGCACATGGATCGGGCTCTTTGCTTCTTAAAAGAGTAAGGTTGTATGCATATTGACCCCAATATTGGTTCTTCAGTTAATCATGAATGGCATGGTTATTTGCATTATGCAGAACGGTGGCTCAATAAGAGATGATACACTCAAAATGTTTGAGTACCTACCTGAACCAAAAGTCTTTAAGAGTTAAAATGGATGTAGATATGATGAGTGTCAGCATTATGCTATCTATACTCTAGTCTTTCATGAAGCTTCATAATATTCATATTGCATGAATTGAATGAAGCATGTATAATTGTTGAAATGCTCTTATATTGAAATTTTTTGAGTTCAATGTAAGAGATCCTTTGTCTTAAGCAATGGTTGTTTATAGATGAAAGAAGCATCGTGGAAGCATGGGTCTGACCCAAGTAAGACGGAAAGTTAAAGAGTTGATTGTACTTCTGTAATTTTCACACATATGGCATCCAAAGAGTTGGATGAATGCCAATACTGCAACAAGTTGATGTATTGATAGTATGACTATCTAGACTATCTAGGATCCTTGTAGAAGGACTTGGATAGTACATAGGCATATTCTACATCTACATATGATCATTGAATTGACTAGTTGGAACACTAGATTTGATGAAATTATAAATGTTATGATTTCAGATAGAATCTTGATAAACCATATGAAACTTAGTAGGAGTGTCATTGTGTTCATCATACTAAAATGTAGATTAAGTCCTAATCATTTAGAATGATATAAGGATGGGAATAACTGTTTTATAATCTAGTTTTTCCATGCCTTGAGATAATATATCTTGAGGAGACCTCTTAGATCTTAGTTAAGAATGATAAGGATAATCGAAATTACATATCGGTTATAACGATTATTGAATTGTAGTGTTAAAGACACTATAATTGCTTTAATAAGATTGACTATTGGTTGCGTAAAATGCAATATTCGCATTGGGTGCGAGCAATGTTACTAGGAGATATGCAAGTGTCGTAAAAGGACTTGGCGTAGTCTCTTGGGAATAGAGTGACTGATCAACTTACCAAGCTATTTTTCTAAATATCTTATGATTAGCACATGAGTGTGGGTTTAATAGATTAGACCATTAACGGCTCTTTGATATAGTGGGAGATTGTTGGACATGCGAGCCCACGACGAGCCATTATGAAGCAAATGTTATTGCAAATCATTCCCTGATCTGAACTGAAGAATAACTAACTCGCATAATAGGTCACTTAGTACAATTAGGGTTATGTATCATGGACATCTTAATGATCATACATCTGTTGATTAAAATGTTAAATCATAGAAGCAGGTGCTTGGATGATATCTAAAGTTTTAGATTGAGGACTCATCAAGCATCGTCAAGTGATTGTTAAGAGAAGATATCTATCCTGGGAGGAAGATGGAAATTCTTCTCTATAGGTTGATATCTAACTGACCTCTTGATGTAGGTCCTCTACATAGGAATAGAGATTCAGAGGTGTTAGATAAGTTAGGTCAAAAAGTTGACATAACAAGATCGAGATAACTAAGACCTATGTCATATACTGTCACGATGTAGGCATGTATCCTCTAAATGGAGACAGATGCGTTACTATATGTTTGAGTATGTACATTTGGAAGACCGATAGGTTGACGATCTAATCAAGGACTATACTCCTACGAGTTGGTGTGCATACAAGGGCATATGAGTAATATGATCTCTTAAAGGGATCATACAGGTTCATTACTGAACTAGAAGATATGAACTCACTCATGAGATATTGGGATCAAGTTCCGTGCACGGTTGTCTCGCTTTGGAAGCATGATTGAATTTGTAGGTTTTATATATGCTTTTGGAAAGTATATGATCGATATCTAGGTATGATATATTCTTTTGGAATGTATATGATAGATACCAACTCCCAATGATTGAGTGAAAAACTTAATGATAAAACCATGAAGAAGCCAGTGTAAATTTATCTAAAACTTCGAATTTATTCTGGGTCTTCCAATATGCAGGATGTATGTGTATTAGGAATACTCGAGGGTGATGTGATCGTAAACGATTATGTAACCATGATGCTTCCATTCTGAGGGAGTGATGAAACAGGTTTGGATTTTAATGACTCCACTCAATAGAGAAGTAATCTGATCTCACTCCAAATGTTTTAATCTTAATATGATTCAGATGTAATGAGAAGATTAGATTTACGGCTTCGATTTAATCAAACATCATTAAGAGGTCCCCGAGATTAGGATTTGAGACATGATCTCAGTATCCAAGTCACTATATGTGGAAAGGACAATCACCTTATCCTTATCTCTGAGTATCCATGGGGAATGTGCATTATTCTTGAAAGAGTTCAAGGATAATTTCATTGTTGATAATGTATCTGAGCATTGAGGAAATTTATGATTTAATTATCTTGAATAATATGAATATAATTTATGTTATTTGGACATAGGATAAGAGTTATCTAAGATAATTAATATAATTTAATTATCAAAGATCTGACTACTATAAATGAGATTCCTATTATTTTGGGCACATGAGAATGGACACCCTGGATATTTAAATATGATTTAATTGTCAAGGATATGAATAATATGTATATCATTATCCATATTAATCATAAATATTATAAATGTGATTTATAATATATTAGAGAGAGTTATTATAAATAAGTTACGAAGTAAATGTTGATATGAATTGGATTCACATTGTACAATTATTTATAGATGTAATATACATTTTATTGGATGGTTGAATTTGATTCATAATTGTCAATAGTTTTGTTCGTAATTATAACAAATAATTTACAATAATTATTTCATGATATTTTATTGACAAAAGATTCCATGAAATAAGACTTAATGTAATTAGATTACATTAGGATTGGAGAGAGATCTTCTCTCTCTAATCAAGGTGACTGTTCACCATGTATAAGGGAAAGGAGGCTATCTCCTTACCCCTCACATGGAAGGAGGCTCTCTTGTCCTATTTTATTTGAGATGTTTTGATTTTATTGAAACTAAAAATGTTACGATTATTTACAACATATTTAATTTCTTTTTAAATTAAATTAATTATTCTTGTAAATTTTTACAACAAAATCTCAACCAGTGATTTGAATTAGGAGTACATCTCCACCATCCAATTTAGTATAAAAGAAAGGGCGGATCTAGCCTTTTCTTTTAACACAAAAAGAAGACAACTCTTTATCCCTCATTCTCATGGTCATCCCCTCTCTCTATCTCTCATCATGTGGTTGTCCATATGTTGACCTAGAGAATGTCGCAGTCGCCACGACATCGTTGTGCTGCTAGATTGACTTCTCGTGGATCTCCATCTTCTTCGGTGCGCTTCGCTCGTGAAGAAGGCGTCGAATTTCGTGAGAGTAATTTTGTAAGTATTATTATAATGTATGTACATATTAAAACTGGAATAAAAAATAAAGAAAACACTAAAATAAAATATGTATATAAAATGCATAGATGAATTATCTATAATTATAAATATACAAGTAATATATCTATTTAATTAAGCATACGTAATATATCAAAAAAATATAATAAAAATATATTTAAGTATATAAAAATAAGTTATAATTTTATAAAATAATAAATTAAAATAATAAAATAAAAATACAAATTAAAAATAAAAGACCTAAATACATCGATAAATATATCTATAATTTAATCCTAAAAACTAACTTATAAATAATAACCTCTAAAAATAAATAAAAATCATAATAAAATAATACAAAAAATAAGAAACATTTTTATTTTATAACTTAAAATCAATAAAATCATTTATTATTTTATATCAATTTTATAAATATTTTTGAGGTCAACGTTTGCCCCCAATTGACCTCAGTCAACTCTCTAACCGAGGTCATAGAGGTGTCAAACCTGCGGTGTGATCATTTTCTTATTTTTTCCTAAGTCGATCCGAGCATCGACATGGGTAGATTTCTTATGCAATCTTGTGCCTCATTCATCGGTGATTCATGCCCATGTGATACCTCGGACTTTGAATCATTGAATAAATACCAGCACCTCGATCTTTGGAGCCCTACGACCATCTTGTACATAAGCTTTCCTCCACCTCCTACCCAAGTTTGATCCCTATTATGCGCTTAAACCCTAAGTCTAAGGTCCAAGTACTCTTCATGGTGACAACAGGAACCATCTTAACCATCCAGAAAGGCTTTAGCATCGAATCGATGCTGATTCAAGAGCTCTGCCACCTCCTCCGCCGCTAGCTTCGTCTCCAGCGGACCTGTGATGAATCTCCATTTCATCACCTTTATTCTATCATTTTGGCCTTAAAACCCCAGCAAATGCATATAAATGTCACCAATTCACTCATAATAGCATTCATTATTTGTTGTAATAATTGTACATTGAATAAGGTTTTTAATGCTAAAATTATAGAATAAAGAGAAGAAAAGTAAAAGGAATAAAATATTGCAAATATTTTATGACCCGAACCCCGAGACCAAGGCCAGCATGGAATTGGTCGACAAGGAATAAAGTAGGGGGAGATAAGGGCCAACAGTACAATAAATACCTCATTTATTAATTCATTCATCTATGCATTTTTGACACCTATTTTGTATATAATTATTTCTTCATCAAATAGAGAAACTTTGTACATAAAAGTTGTAGATAATAATGTCAATAAAAATATAAAATTGAGTTTGTACAAAAATGATACACAGTGTACATTTTACACTCAGAATAAAAAGCCAAAATATCAACTTCACAGACCCATATCTTGCAAATAAAAACTCAAAAATACCCAAAATTACCTTTAATTATATATAGCTCTTCAAGAAGTATTTAATAAAATTGGTTTCATAATTTTTAGAGTTTATCTGTGAAAGTTAGGTTTTTGGCCTTCATTGTGCAATCTGCCTGAATAAAATATTCAATTTTTTTCATTGTTCATTATTTTTACAAAATTATATTTTAAAATTTTGTAAATAATGTATATAATACATGTACATATTGAAATTAGAATAAAACCATAAAGAATTTGTAAAATAAAATAAGTCTATGCAAGATATAGGCAAAATACCTATGATAAGTATGTACATAAATAAAAAGGAAAAACATTCTCTAATTATTTTATTCTTTCATATTTTTATTGTAAATATTACATATAATATATCAAAAATACAAATCCAAAATATAAACCAATAAAATACATTAAATAAATAAAGTATATATATAGTATAGGTAAACTACCTATAGGTATACCTACATATATATGAACCTATTTATTTAAGTATGAAATTCAACTCATAAAAATTAAATAAAAATATCCTCACACTCACAAAAATAAATTATAAATTTATAAAATAAGAAAATAAAATAATAAAACAAAATAAACAAAATAAAAATAAAATATACAAAATACATTTAAATACATGCATAAATACATTAATTAAAATAAAACCATAATAAAATACATCAAAAAATTAAATAAAAATCATAAATAAATACTACATGAATTAATACACATTTTTCATTTTATAATCGAATTCTAATAAAATCATTTATCTTTTTAAATAAATCATTTTAGAATAAGGTCCCCTATTTTGTCCTCTAGCATCCGAGGTGGACCAATGAGGGCGCGACCTTTGTTGACCGCCCGGTCAACTGTCCCATCCGGGACCTGGCGCTTCAGAATCGTCTTTTCCCCGATTTTGCTTCCCTTTTTTACGACCATCTCGTCCATCGATCGCGCTCGCGTTCTTCGCAAGAAATCATCCCTGATGATCACTGATGCCCGCTGATATCTTAGAACAACATGATGCTCAATGGATTACTCAATAAACGCCGGTGAATAAGGGTGCATTCTCCTGTTTATAAATAAGAAGCTCCGCCCCCTCCTCAAATTTAGCCAATTTTAATCCACCCAAAGGTCTTGATTTGCTTTCTGGAAGCATCCTTGTGACAGGAGGAGAGATCCAGCAGCTTGCATCGGCCGGAGGAGGGGTAATTTTGTCGCGGCGGAGCTCCGGCGTCCGTCCTGCTCCCTGGAGGCCCCCAGGTATAAGAGCTGTGCCTTTTATGTTCTTTAGGTAGTTTTTGATTCCAGCATTTCAATTTCGTCCTTAGTTTAGTCTTTAGAGCAGTAGCGTAGCGTAATTTAGCGAAATCGAAGTTCGCCGGAGCTCCACTCCGACGGCTTCTTCACCGTGATACCCACTGTTTCCGACCGCCATCTTCACCTCACTTCGTTCCCCATCGCATGCTCCATCTCCCGATCATTTTTGTTCAACCAATGACCCCCAGTCCTTGTGAATCGGAGGTCCACCTCCGCCTATCGCTGGAGCTCCTCCGCCTCACCTCATCTTGGACCAAAGCGTCAAAAACTAGGGTCGAGGAGACAGGCCTCGGTCCCCTAGTTCTTCCTGTGCAGGTACCACAAAGAACCGAGCCCCTAGGGACTCGATTTGATCCAGGAAGAGGCTCCTGGAGGTCCAGGCCTTCATCGACCTCGCTTGACCTCCTCGGACCTCCAGGAGCCATGTTAAGCCCACCAGCAGATGCGGGAAGCCTCCAGCTACGACCAGAACACCTCAGACGTGAGGGAGAAGCCCTGAGGAGCCAACGCTCCAAGATCGAAGCTCGCCTGGCGCGAGTTCTTCCCCTGTTCTTCCAGACCTCTTCATCGTTGTCCGATCAGGAGGGACGCCCCAGATTCCATCAGAGCCGTCAGATGAAGCGTTGCCATCACCGTTCGATCAGCGAGGAGGATCTAATCTCAGCGCTTCATCGGCGAAGCAGTACAGGCCGTTGGATGCACAACGCGTGTCCAAGTGAGATCATCATCGCCGTCCACTAGCGCACACTTATGGGTAAATTGCAGATCTTCACACCATTGTTTTTGTATTTATTGTTTAGTCGTGTAAATAAAAGTCGAAGTTCATTTTATTGTGGATATTTTGCATGGACCTCCCTATACGTTTGTGATATTAGTTTTAGGCCCAATCCACATCACCTCACGTGCCGTCCCAAGTGAGGTGGTTAAATTGCATAAGACCCCTTGTATGTTTGTATATTTATCTTTAGTCCATAAAATAAAATTTCAAGTGTATTATTTTTGTGAAAATTTGCGTTAAGCACCTTGAACTTTTTGAAATTACATTTTGGTCCCTGTGGGTGCGGATCACGTGTAGTCCCACGTGATGGTCAAATTGCAAGGGGGCCCTGGCGGGTTTGCTTCTTTGGTTTTAGTCCTTGAAACTGCAGACCACGTGTTATATTTTTGGTGTTTTTGCACTGCAGCCCCTGCCTTTATTTTTATTTGCAAAAATGCCCCTGCCAAACTTATAATTTTTTTCGTCCTCTCTAATTATTACATGCATATTTAAATCACCAAAAATTCCATAAAAAATTATTTAAGCTTCTGTTGCATCATATTATCACGCCATATTTTTGCATTGTATTTTGTTGCATTTTAATATTTATTAAAAATCAAAACATGCATTTTATCTACTGCCTAGCTTAGAAAATACGAGAAAAATAGTAAAACACCTAAAAAATTCCAAAACAATTACCTACTGTCTATTTTATCACACTTTAGTGTCAAGGCCCAAAATCACTAAAAAATTCAAAACAAAAACCTTAAAAATTAGAAAAAAAACCTTAAAACTTCAAAAAAATATATAAAAAATTATAGTAAACTCCAAAAAAATGCAAACTCAACTTCTGCAGATTCCTTATTTTAGTATCTTTATTTTAAATTATTTTGGAAAAATTTTGTGGTTGTTTGATATTTTTCATTCCTATTTTACCCACAGCCAGTGGATTATTCCCTGTTTTCCTTTATTTTGCCATTTAAAAATGTCAAAAATATTCTGAAAAATACCCAAAAATTACAAAAATAGTAAAAATTTAAAAAAAAATAAAAATATTTTATTTCTGAATTTTTTACTATTTTTGCATATTTTTATAAATATTTTAGCACCTCTTTTATTATGGAGTTTATATATTCCAATATTGAAAAAGAAAATAAAAAATATAAAATATAAAAAGAAAAAAAATATAAAATCAGAAAATGAAAATTCAAAATACAAAAAAATATATGTATATATATAAAATAATAAAAAAAATATAAATATATATGTATTATATTCTCTATACGTAACTCTTTAGGGGTGCATATATTTATATATCTATATTATATGAAACATATGCATATATAAAAATATATATCAATATATATATATATTAATAAAAAATTATAATATTAATAAAAATAAAAAATTATAAAACCCCAAAAACCCACAAAAATAGGATTTATGCAAGGAGGACTCTGTTGTACATGAACATCATAGGCTAATTAATTTTTGTATTGTTCCCTGTGGTTCGACCTCTACATGCTTATTCACTATACATTTTGTGGTAGAGTTAAATGTTAATTCACAAATTTTGGGACTTAATTGATTTATTCTTTAATGTGGGTTAATTGTTGATCAACTAGTGTTCTGTGAGCGGTCGCCTCAGCGACACTATATTTTGTCCCTCGCAAAATGCCACGTTATCAGATGGCGCCATTGCCGGGGAGCAATGAATGTAGCCTATCATATTTGTCATTCTTGTTTTGAAATCTATTTATCATTGATTTTGTGAGCAGCTGTTTCTCTGCAATTGATCACCATACTTGATTTATTTATTTGTTGTGATCAAATTTTTTCCTGCTTTATTTAATTGATTAAGCTATACTGATTCAATCTCTTTGTGACTTTGTTGCGAGGGCCCGCCACGCGAGGATGGTTTCTTGGGGAGCCAAGGCAGCCGAGCTTAGAGGAGGTTGGTCTTCACTTCATGACCAGCTGGAGAGAGCACCAAGGATACAAGGGGATGGGAGTTAGATAGGTCTAGAGCAATTAGGATTATTTTTGTAATTTATTGTGAGAGAGAGACAATTTTGGCATGTAATAATTAACAAGACTCTACTCTTCACAATGAGGTCCAGTGCCCGGTGATTGTTCACATGGGGACCTCATCGCGGTTTTTCGAGTTTTCCATTGCTTTCTTTTCTTTGTTTCCCGAAGTTTTGAGCTTTCCACCTTTATTTTACTTTGTTTTGTGTGCTTGGAGCCCCTAGATATAGGTTGCTTGACTCGGTAGCTAGGTCCAAACATTAATAAGAATGCTTGTTTCTATAGTATACTTCGTATGGATCTAGTCAAACTTAAACAAGCCGTTCATTTGTCTCTTAGCCCTTGTGCCACAGCAAGCCCCATAAAGCGCTATCTCCTAACTCAAGTGTGTTGAGTAGAGGAGGGGTGAGCCAAGACCAGATTTTTTAGGCTAAAGATGAATGAGCGACTTATGGTTCTTCATGCTAATAGCAGCTAATGTTTAGGGCGATTTTGTGCCTTGCATACCGACATGTAGATAGGTTTAAAAATTATGTTTTGCATACCGCATGGAGAGAGCTGGGATGCACTGTAAGTATTCTAACTCAGCATGCATCATTCGGTTCAATGGTGAGATTTCCATCATGGAACCACTTGCACGGCTTTTCCGCTATCTCCCTCTGATTTTGAGCACCTAGGACTTAAATGAAAATCTACAAAATGTTAGGCGCTGGTATGAAAACAGACTCAAAAAAAAGTGAAAATCCAAAAAGCTAAAAAAAGGGGACTGTTAAATAAACTTTGACCTTAATAATATCTGTAATGGACTATCATTGTACCGGGTTTATAAAGCCCTCATTGTTTTCAGGTACCTTGGAGGGGGACCAAAACCCTACTCCCTTGAGCGAGTGTGACCCCATAAGGATTAGAGCCAAAAACCCAGTCTGCAACTGCCTTGTGTATCGCCTGGATTTCCGAAGTAATGGCGCTTCTATCGTACGTAGGCGAGTAGGACTTGGTCACCAATGATGACTCTCTATTGTGTAGAGCATCGACCCTGTCCGAAGTAACGAGCATAGGCCACGCCTTCATGGGGGTGTCTGTCTCATCGTCCTGCATCCGAGTAGGTTCTTGTACGCTCACGGGTGATTCCATTGCGAGCAAGGATCATAGTAGCGGTTTTGCCTCTCGGCTTCCTCTCTCTATTTCTTTGGCTGAGTAGGAATCCAGGAAGGGTTACAAGGACCTCAAAAAGTACAGACTACAGGTTACACAGGAGGAGGACAAGTACGGGATACTCTTCTGGCAGTACTCTCTCTCCTATAGGGTAGCATACTAAGGACTTGTTACAAGATATGTCTGAAATAACAACTCTAAAACTTGACAAGATAATAAATAGCCGAACCTTTACGGCTTCATATGGCGTGAGTTGGTGAACCCAATTATGTATTGCGTTCGTATGGATCTAGATTAAGGTTCAAAGATCAAGTACCGCGCCTTTGCGCAAATTCTGTTGTGACATTCTCTTTTGACCACCCCGCTCAGCCGAGCCTTTCTATTGTTTTGCACTCCTTTTTATTCTTCGTTGACCATCGTATCCTTCTTCTAACATTCGATCCTCTCTTGTGCTTTGCGAAGTTGATCCATGGATGGTTTCCGCCGGGACCTCGCCGACACCCACATCGATTCCATAGACTCAACTCCGCCAATAAATTCGAGGCGATTCCCAAGAACCCGATCCGGACTTTGCGGATCGATCTCCAGACTCATCGTCTTCTACCTTTCTCTTGGCCACCCAATAAACTGGGATTACTTTTGTCCCTCTTTCGCCGTTGTGAATGGAAGTCGATTACAGTCCACATCCTTTTCCGTTCACAACATGTTGGGGTTGACTTGAATTCCAGCTTCATAATGACAGTTGTACAATATTGCAAGTGGTCTGATCAGGACTATCCCATTCTGCAGATAGAAGACAGAGCAAGCCCTGGAGACTACTCCGAAGTTCATTTCGTCCGACTCAGACCCCGATATGGCTCCCCAAGGAAAGGGCAAGGGTCAGCAGCCACCCCAACCAGAAGGACAGATGCCAGACCAGAATCAGGTTAATGCACAACTGTTAGCATCTATCCAGGCCATCCAACAGCAGCTGACCGAGCAGGCCCTCGCACAGACAGCATTTCAGGATATGTTGAACGATGTGATGAACCGAGCCGAGGGAGGCAGAGGCAGAGGAGGAGGTGGAGGTGGAGGTGGTGGTCACCCTGATGATGAAGAACCTAAACTACCGCCACCCAAGCCTACACTAAAAGAGACGTACAATCCGGGAGACAGCCAGATGACCGAGTAGATCCTCATTCCACCGGTACACGCTCACTTTGAGCTGAAACCCCAGTTCCTTCCTCTTCTTCCAGCATTCCACGGAAACACTAGTGAAGAGCCGTACATCCACCTGTAGCAGTTCTCACGCATTTGCCGCACCACTCACTATCCCAATGTCCCTTTGGACATTGTCAAGATGATGGTCTTCCCCTTCAGCTTACAGGACAAGGCCCTCTATTGGGTCAACCATCTGGGGAAGGTTGTGACGACCTGGGAGGAGCTGAAGTCAGCTTTCCTGCATAAGTTTTGCCCCTTCGGTCGGCTCAACTAGATGCGAGCCCGAATCAGTAATTTCTCCCAAGGAGCCCACGAGTCAGTACACGAAGCATGGGAGAGATTCACCGATCTGCAAGAGAAATGTCCCCATCACAAGATTCCGAAGACCAGCTTTGTCTAGCACTTCTTTGGGGGACTGAACATCGAGAGCCAAAGGCTCGTTGACGCAACATGTGGGGGTTCGCACTTCAACAAGGATGAAAATGTGGTCTGGCAGATATTCGAAGAAATGGCCAAAGGAGAGGCTGCCCTCTCTTTATCCAAGGCATATCAGAAGCAACCCCAGATCCTCCAGAAACAAGTACAAATGGCAGCGTCCAGAGAAGCAGAGAGAGAGAGATGAGAGCTCCAACCTCAGTATCATCGGGGGCCATCTCTCGAAAGTTGACATCATTGAGAAGCGATCATAGGACCTCAAAAAACTTGCTGTGATCGAAAACAGGACTCAGAATTTAGACAAGCTTGATCAGATCAACAAGCACCTTGAACTGTTGGTGGGCACCATCAACTCTGTTCAGTCGGCAGCACTATCAGAAGCTCCAACTAAGAAGAAGGACGAGCAGCAACCGCAGCATCAGCCTCAGCCGAGCCAGCAGCCACCGGCAGTCCAGCATGTGTACTACGTGCAGGCGCCCGACCAGGGCCAGCCGCAGCAGCAGATGGTTGTGTACCAAACAGAGTTTCTTTCAGGATCTAATACAGTCTTCCCACCACCACCCCTGATTCAAGAAATGAATGGGGTATGGACCAATGAAGCACAGCCGACCCGTCCTATGGGACAACCTCAGGGTCAGCCACTTCCCAACTGGCAATACCACCAACCTCAGGGTGGTCGTTTTGGACAGTCCTCTCAACCACCGCAGCAGTATCATCAGCCTCCCCAATATACAAATCAATGGAGGCAGAATCATCCATACTAGCAGCCGCAATACCGCCACCCACAGCCGATTCATCAGTATGCGGCTGCTCCACCTCAGCAGTATCAGCAGTAGCCTCCTCCCTCTTATCAGCATCTTCAACTTCCTGCACCACCCCAGCACCACCAGCAACAACCTCCGCACCCATCCATGCAACAGCAGCGTGGTCTGCACGTTGAACCCACCGAGGTACCCCCTGTGAACCCTACTATGGATTGTCTGGCCCAACTCGTCAAAGGGCTGGCAGAAATGACCAAGAGGCTTGACGACCTAACCGCCACCAGAACCACTATTCCAGCTCAGGTCGAGGCCAACCCCAATAACTTCAAAAAGAAAGAGCAGGTAGAATGTGATGTCCTGGCCGTGTCTGAAAATGATATTACTGTTTATTCTAATGTTGTTACTCTCAGGAGCGGTAGGGCCTTGCCTCCGCCTGCTACTAAGAATGGGGTAAATAAAGAAACAGGTGGATCGTCATCTTCCGCATCAACCGTGCCAGCTACAGGGGCGGGTGAGGAGGAAGAAGAAGGAGAAGCCATTCCAGCCGTCGTGCAGTGCCAGCATCCCCATCTAAAAATACAAAAAAAATCAGCAAAATCAAAAACAACAAAAAGAAGTTTGCAGCCGAAGCGAAGCCGCGCCAGCCTTGGAGGAGCCGCCAACAGCAACCGATCCCTCGCCAGCCGACGGAGCAAACGCTATACTTTTTGCTTGCCCTGCAGCACCAGCATGTCAGGATACAGTTTGTACTCCTTTTTGTAGTCCGGATGTACAACATTCTATGGGCGATGATTTTGATGTAAATAAGAACTCTGTTTTTCCTGTTAGAGATGTACATATTCCTTTCTCTCATGCAATACAAAAATCCAAAAAAATTGCAAAAAGAAAAAGTGCTTTGTCTGATCCTGGAGTTTTGGAAATACTAGACAAGCTGACTGTTGAGATTCCCTTATTTAAGGTCGTGGAGTACATGCCAGCTGTGAAGAAAGGACTAAAGGAGGTATGTACCAACAAGCATTGCCCAGCACAAGAAAACAGACGTAGAGATGTAGAAAAGCACGTGCTCTCCATGGCCACTGTTGAGGCTATCAGCAACCTCCCACATAAGAAATAAGACACAAGAGCACCTCTTATCAGTTGTGAGATTTTTGATCAGGTCTTCGAGCGCACTCTCCTCGACAGTGGGTCTTCCATCAACCTCTTGCCATCATCAATAATGAAAGAATTTGGGTTGGGTCTGCTCAAGCAGACACGAATGATCCTTCAGTTCGCTGACCGATCCATCAAGCGGTCCCGGGGTCTTTTGGAAGACGTTGTAGTTAAAGTGCATGAGATGCAATTCCCAGCTGATTTTGTAGTCCTTGATATGGACTCACCAGCACCCCTGCTCCAGACCCCTATCATCCTTAGTCTACCATTCCTACGTACTTTAGGTGTTGTGGTTGATTACGGGTCTGGCAAGATTACTTTTAGCTCGAACACCAAGCAGATCACTATAAACATGAGCAGAGAGCCGAACGCTACAACTGATGAGAGGCATGCAGCATCCGAAGCAGACTGTGACTTCATTGCAGAGATCAGAGATTCATCCTCGTCATTGAATGATTCATGGACCCGAGAAATCCTCACACTCGAGGAGGACTTGGAAAGCACAATTACCCTATGCTCCGATGCTTCTTAGGGAGACGGATTCTCAGATGCAGGCGCATCTCTTTGATCATTCACTCCAGACCAAACACGATCAGCCTAGTGCAGAACCGTTCGGCACCTCACTAGGATCTCAACAGAATGATGAGATGGTAGCCCCCTCAAAGAAGTACATCCCACCACCAGCATAGTGTCTGAAGTGACCAACAAGTTGGACAGGGCAAAACCAAAACTCAAGCCACTTCCTGCAGGCCTGAAGTATGCTTTCCTTGTGGGTGAAGAACAAATGTATCCGGTCATCATCAGCAGCAAGCTGAATCCGGATCAGGATTCTCGTCTTCTCGAGGTTCTAGAAAAGAACTGCAAGGCACTTGGTTGGTGCGTATCAGATCTCTGAGGGATAAATCCAGCTTTGTGTTTACACCACATCTATCTGGAAGAAGATGCCAAGCCATCCCGCGAATTCCAAAGAAGGTTGAACCCTAACCTCCGGGACGTCATCATGAAAGAGATAACCAAATGGTGTGATGCAGGCTTTATATATCCCATCTCCGATTCAAAATGGGTAAGCCCGCTGCATGTAGTTCCAAAGAAATCCGGGCTTACCGTGGTTACCAATGACAAAGGAGAGGAAATATCCACTCGGGTACCAACATCCTGGCGGGTGTGTGTTGACTACCGCCGTCTTAATGCATCAACTAAGAAGTACCACTTCCCCTTGCCATTCATTGATCAAGTTTTGGAGAGATTAGCAGGCAAGGAGTTCTTCTGCTTTTTGGATGGGTATTCCGGGTACAACCAAGTGGCTATCGCTCCTGAAGATCAAGAGAAGACTACCTTCACTTGCCCGTTCGGCACTTACGCCTTCAAGAAAATGCCCTTTGGATTATGCAATGCACCTGCAACCTTCCAAAGATGCATGCTAGCAGTCTTCGCCGAGATGGTAGGCAGTTTTCTCGAGGTGTTCATGGACGACTTCTCTGTCTTTGGTGATAGTTTTGATTCTTGTCTTGAGCGCCTAGACAGAGTGCTTCAGAGGTGTCGTGAAGTTAATCTAGTGCTGTCATGGGAAAAGAGCCACTTCATGGTTACCGAAGGCATTGTGTTGGGTCACGTCATTTTCAAACGTGGCATGGAAGTCGACCCTGCGGAGGTGGATGTTATTACAAATCTAGAGCCACCTCAGTCAGTGAAAAATGTAAGGTCATTCCTGGGGCATGTGGGATTTTACAGACGATTCATCAAGGATTTCAGTCGCATTGCCCGACCTTTGACAGAACTTCAGTGCAAGGAAACTGAGTTCAATGTAGATCAGCAGGTTCTCCTTGCTTTCAATCAGCTGAAGGAGCTTATTACTCAGGCTCCAATCCTACAGCCACCTGACTGGTCTCTTCCCTTTGAAATCATGACCGATGCATCAGACTTCGCAGTCGGGGTTGTTCTTGGACAGAGGAAAGAGAAAGCGCCCTATGCCATTCACTACGCCAGCAGAACATTAGATGAAGCACAGAGAAATTATACAGTAATAGAGAAAGAGTTGCTGGCTGTGGTTTTCACCCTTGAGAAGTTCAGATCCTATTTGCTTGGATCGACAGTCACAATTTTTACAGACCACTCTGCTATCCGGTACCTCCAGCAGAAGAAGGATTCCAAGCTAAGACTGATTCGATGGATCCTTCTCCTCCGGGAATTTGATTTGGAAATCAAGGACAAACCTGGAGTTTAGAATGTGGTAGCAGACCATCTCTCCAGAATTGAGCAACACGAGCCTCCTCTGAACAGTGCACCCATTACAGAAACCTTTCCTGACGAATCAATCTTAGCAGTGGATTCCCTTCATTGGTATGCGGATATAGTCAATTACCTCGCCTAGAGGGTAACACCAGCGGATTGGACGAAGAATCAGAAGAACAAATTCATGTCGACCATCCGGTTCTATCAGTGGGAGGATCCTCTTTTATTCAGGGAAGGAGCAGATTGCATTTGGCACAGGTGTATCCCTCAGGAGGAGTATTCTAGTGTCCTCGAGAATTGTCACTCGCTCGAATCTGGTGGACATCACTCTGGAGATCGTACGGTAGCCAAAGTGCTTCAATGTGGCTTCTGGTGGCCCACATTATTTAAGGATGCGGCAGAATTTGTCAAACGATGTATTGACTGCCAGAGATTGAAAGGTACACTCACTGCAAAAGATTTGATGCCCCTAAAAATCATTCAGATAGCAGACGTTTTCGATGCATGGGGCATTGACTTTATGGGACCTTTCCCTAACAGTCAAGGTTTTGAGCACATCCTTCTTGTCGTCGATTACGTGAGTCGTTGGGTTGAAGCTATCCCTGCTCGAGCCACCGACAACCGAACAGTGTGTCAGTTCCTGAAGAAGAACATCATCTCGCGGTTCGGGATACCGAAAATTCTCATATCAGACGGGGGTAGCCATTTTATTAACAAAGAGGTCAAGAAATTGACAAAGGAGTACGACATCGATCATCGTGTCGCATCTCCTTACCATCCTCAGACCAATGGCATGGCAGAATTATCAGACAGAGAAATCAATACTATCCTGTAGAAACTTATCAGGCCAAACAGGAAAGACTGGTCCCAACTCTTGGACTCGGTCCTATGGGCTTACAGAACCGCCTACAAGTCTCCCTTGGGCATGTCACCCTATCGTCTTGTATACGGGAAGCCGTGCCATTTGCCCGTCGAATTAATTCACAAGTCTTTATGGGCAGTTAACAGTTGCAATTTGGACTCACGAAAAAGTGGTCAGAAAAGAAAGGATGATCTGAACAGACTCTTGGAATTCCGAGACTATGCATACGATAACACATTGATGTACAAGGAGAAGGTAAAACGCTGGCATGACCGGCACATCAGACGAAAGACCTTTGATGTTGGACAGAAGGTGTGGTTATTTGATGCAAAGTTGCGGATCTTCCCCGGCCAATCAAAAAGTAAGTGGACAGGGCCATTTCGAGTTTGTGAAGTGCGTGATAATGGAAGTATTTCTATATCAGAATTGTCTCCTAACGCATAGCCATTCATCGTCAACGATCAACTCCTGAAGCCTAACCTCGAACCAGATACATTCTTGGTCATTGTAGACTCCATTCAGCTCGTGCACCATGATGACATATCCACAACAGTGGCAGCATCAGAAGATTCAGACGATGCACCCCAAAAATTGTTTATCTGATTTTCTTCTTTTCTTCTTTCTCTGCATTTTTGTAGCAAAAACTGTTGCTCCTTTTTGTTAGTCTTCTATACTTAGGACATACTTTGTCCTAAGTATAGGGGGTGTGAACCAAGAGTTCTTTTATTCTTTGATCCTCTCCATTGTCTCCTCTTCTTGTCTATACTTAGGAGTATCTTACCCTAAGTATAGGGGGAGACAATATGAGTACGATCTGTGTATTCCCACCCTTGACCCTCCCTGCTTTCTGTACAGTCTGCTATACTTAGGATTCCTTGATCCTAAGTATAGGGGGGGACGGTCAACTTCTCATTCGTTCATTTCTTATTCATATATTATTTAGACTTGTCTATACTCAGTACGAGTTATGTCTGCTCTTTTCTCTTCGACCTATGAGGACATAGCTCAAGCTATGTATAGGGGGGTCGTATATACTATGTATATACTATAAGCCATAACTCATACTGGAAAATAAAACATCACTTCAAGCTAAAAAGTAATGTAAAAAGTAGTTCTATAATAATAAAAGATGATTGTGAGCTCCTCAGACTCTTTGTACTTAGACTGATTAATAAGTCAGGAAAAGCGTTTTGTGAAAAATATTCTCTTTGAAAAATATTTTGAAAATTGCTTGAAAAATAGTGTGTACAAGTATTCAAACTTCATAAAATTAAGTTCCGTTTGTAAAATTTATTTTCTTTGAGTGAAATAAAAATGTGTGAAAATTAGTATGCAAATGGTTGTAAAAATTTGGTTGTCAAATTGTTTTGGAAAATCTATCTATTCTGTGTGAAAAACCTTTGCAAAAATCATTTCTGAATGTGTGTACGTGTTTGTAAAATTATTTTGGACTATAGTTTTCAAAAATCTTTTGAAAATGATTCTCGAATAAGTCTGAGGAGTCTGCACAAAAATCTTTCATACATAAATAAGCAATAATCCCAAATAAAACCTATAAGAGCCTAAACCATGTTGTACATAAAATACAGTTTTTCTTTATATATACTGATTAATAAATCAGGTTAAATACCTTTACAGTATGATTTGAAAATAGAGTGAGCTGTTTGGAAAATTTTGCTGTGAAATGTTTTCAATCTGTGTAAAATTGTTTTGTTTGAAATACTTTTTCTTTGTGTGGAATAAAGGATTTCAAAACCTATGTGCAAATGTTTTGGAAAATGTTTGGAAAAACTATTGTGGAAAATGTATATAGTGTGAAAATTTTTTGCAAAAATAGTTTTCAAATGTGTGTAAATGCTTGTAAAAATTATCGTGTACTATAGTATGCAAAATTCTTTTCAAAGTAAATTTGAGGAATAAAAGCATCATTACAAATACATATAAATCGTAAATAAATTACCTAAAATTCTTTCTGTATAAAAAGATAACCTGAATAAATTACTTCATTAAAACCTGTAAAGTCTTTAAAAATTGTGTAAATAAAGCGGCACGCCCGTGTAAATAATTGTATGCACTTTTTGTGTAAATTTTTATCTGCAAAAATTCTTTGTGTAAAAAGATTCTTTGATTCTTGTAAATTCTTTGTGAAAAATTGCATCATTCATTGTGCATAGCATGAGCATACCATTCATATTCTTTTTGAGTGAGCTTGATGATTGAATCAGTCCAATAAAGTCTAAAATTGGAGCTTGGTTGGACCTTACCGCATCTAACTGCACTGGAACCTTATGGGAACTAGGTTTAAGGTACTTCAGGTCTATGTAGACTTAATTCTTTGAGAAATCAGGGATGGGTTCAAGTCACCTCAACTAACTAACTAGAACTTTTCGAGACACACGCATGACTTTTGACGACCGTGACCTAACTTGGACACTTGCACCTTTCACTTGGCTCAACTCAGTAGGAATGGTGAGGGGGTTGGATTTGCCAGTCTGAGACGCACACGGGTGGAAACACTCGTCCTCGTCTAGGGAGGGAAGTGTACCCCAACCTGGTTTGGTAGACATGAGGTCTAACGACAGGAGATTGTAGGTTGCAATAAAGCTTCAAAAGAGGGATAGTCTACTAGCTCAAGAGGAAAAAAACTCCTTATGTAAATGTTGCTGTGAATAGTAAAAAAAATGGTCAGGCCTGTACAAAAATAAAATGCTTGCAAAGTATGTACATATGTTGTAAAGCCAATAAGCAAGCTTGAGTTCCAAAGTCAAATATGTGAGCCTGCAGCTGGATGACTTGACTACACTGGTCTTGCATCCTAGGATAGGTAGTTACACTGGCTACCGTCCATTCTTCTCCTCACCCCCTCCTCTTGAGATGGTTGCCAGTTGAACTTAGAAGGGAATACCCCGCTCCTCGAGGAAAGAGCTGTTGGATTGGGGAATCATTGAGTTGTCATTCTGGAGAAGTCAGTTCCTTTGTCATTTCAGTTGGGGAGAGCCACCATCACTTACATTGTACAAGTCAGCTTCATAGTCATAAGGGTTTGCGTATGATGTAGACCAGTTCTGACCAGGCTATTGAGGTGGGTTGAACCAAGTTCTGTGAATCTCGAAGGCTGTTATGTTTTAAAGCTGGTCCCCGACTAGGTTCTGCACACATCCACACTCAAGGTCTAGCAGGAGCTCCAAATTTTGATTTTGTAAGGACATATATTGCACTGAAAGCAACCCTATTCACTCTATCCTTCTGCAATTTTCTTTTTCTTTTCTTCTTATTCGTTATTCTTTTTGTACTTATTGCATATGTATTTGCTAGGGACTAGCAAAGGCAAGTATAGGAGGGTGATGAATCTCCATTCCATCACCTTTATTCTATCATTTTGGCCTTAAAAACCCCAGCAAATGCATATAAATGTCACCAATTCACTCATAATAGCATTCATTATTTGTTGTAATAATTGTACATAGAATAAGGTTTTTAATGCCAAAATTATAGAATAAAGAGAAGAAAAGAAAAAAGAATAAAATATTGCAAATATTTTATGATCCGAACCCCGAAACCAAGGCCAACATGGAATTGGTCGACAAGGAATAAAGTAGGAGGAGATAAGGGCCAACAGTACAATAAATACCTCATTTATTAATTCATTCATCTATGCATTTTTGACACCTATTTTGTATATAATTATTCATTCATCAAAAAGAGGAACTTTGTACATAAAAGTTGTAGATAATAATGTCAATAAAAATACAAAATTGAGTTTGTACAAAAATGATACACAGTATACATTTTACACTCAGAATAAAAAGCCAAAATATCAACTTCACAGACCCATATCTTGCAAATAAAAACTCAAAATTACCCAAAATCATCTTTAATTGTATATAGCTCTTCAAGAAGTATTTAATAAAATTGGTTTCATACTTTTTAGAGTTTATCTGTGAAAGTTAGGTTTTTTGCCTTCATTGTGCAATCTGCCTGATTAAAATATTCAATTTATTCATTGTTCATTATTTTTACAAAATTATATTTTTAGAATTTTGTAAATAATGTATATAATACATGTACATATTGAAATTAGAATAAAACCAAAAAGAATTTGTAAAATAAAATAAGTCTATGCAAGATATAAGCAAAATACCTATGATAAGTATGTACATAAATAAAAAGGGAAAACATTCTTTAATTATTTTATTCTTTCATATTTTTATTGTAAATATTACATATAATATATCAAAAATACAAATCCAAAATAAAAACCAATAAAATACATTAAATAAATAAAGTATATATATAGTATAGGTAATCTACCTATAGGTATACCTACATATATATGAACCTATTTATTTAAGTATGAAAATCAACTCATAAAAATTAAATAAAAATATCCTCACACTCACAAAAATAAATTATAAATTTATAGAATAAGAAAATAAAATAATAAAATAAAATAATCAAAATAAAAATTAAATATACAAAATACATGTAAATACATGCATAAATACATTAATTAAAATAAAACCATAATAAAATACATCAAAAAATTAAATAAAAATCATAAATAATTACTACATGAATTAATACACATTTTTCACTTTATAAGAAAATTCTAATAAAATCATTTATCTTGTTAAATAAATCATTTTAGAATAAGGTCCCCTATTTTGTCCTCTAGCGTCCGAGGTGGACCAACGAGGGCGTGGCCTTTGTTGACCGCCCCGTCAACTGTCCCATCCGGAACCTGGCGCTTCAGAACCGTCTTTTACCTGATTTTCTTCCCTTTTTTACGGCCATCTCGTCCATCGATCGCGCTCGCATTCTTCGCAAGAAATCATCCCTAATGATCACTGATGCCCGCCGATATCTTAGAACAACATGATGCTCAATGGATTACTCAATAAACGCCGGTCAATAAGGGTGCATTCCCCTGTTTATAAATAAGAAGATCCACCCCCCTTCTCAAATTTGACCAATTTTAATCCACCCAAAGGACTTGATTTGCTTCCTGGAAGCATCCTTGTGACAGGAGGAGAGATCCAGCAGCTTGCATCGGCCGGAGGAGGGGTAATTTTGTCGCGGCGGAGCTCCGGCGTCTGTCTTGCTCCCTGGAGGCCCCCAGGTATAAGAACTGTGCCTTTTATGTTCTTTAGGTAGTTTTCGATTCCAGCATTTCAATCCTGTCCTTAGTTTAGTCTTTAGAGCAGTAGCGTAGCGTAATTTAGCGAAATCGAAGTTCGCCGGAGCTCCGCTCCGGCGGCTTCTTCACTGTGATACCCACTGTTTCCGATTACCATCTTCGCCTCACTTCGTTCCCCATCGCATGCTCCATCTCCCGATCATTTTTGTTCAACCAAGGACCCCCAGTCCTTGCGAATCAGAGCTCCACCTCCGCCTATCGCTGAAGCTCCTCCGCTTCACCTCATATTGCACCAAAGCTTCAAAAACCAGGGTCAAGGAGATAGGCCTCGGTCCCCTGGTTCTTCCTGTGCAGGTACCACAAAGAACCGAGCCCCTTGGGACTCGATTTGATCCAGGAAGAGGCTCCTGGAGGTCCCGACCTTCATCGACCTCGCCTGACCTCCTCGGACCTCCAGGAGCCATGCTAAGCCCACCAGCAGATGCGGGATGCCTCCAGCTATGACCAGAACACCTCAGACGCGAGGGAGAAGCCGGGAGGAGCCCACGCTCCAAGATCGAAGCTCGCCTGGCGCGAGTTCTTCCCCTGTTCTTCCAGATCTCTTCATCGTCGTCCGATCAGGAGGGATGCCCCAGATTCCATCAGAGACGTCAGATGAAGCGTTGCCATCATCGTTCGATCAGCGAGGAGGATCTAATCTCAGCCCTTCATCGGCGAAGCGGTACAAGCTGTTGGATGCACGACGCGTGTCCAAGTGAGATCATCATCGCCGTCCACCAGCGCGCACTTATGGGAAAATTGCAGATCTTCACCCCAGTGTTTTTGTATTTATTGTTTAGTCGTGTAAATAAAAGTCGAAGTCCATTTTATTATGGACATTTTGCATGGACCTCCATGTACGTTTGTGATATTACTTTTAGGCCCAGTCCACGTCACCTCACGTGCCGTCCCACGTGAGGTGGTTAATTTGCATAAGACCACCTATATGTTTGTATATTTATCTTTAGTCCATAAAATAAAATTTCAAGTGTATTATTTTTGTGAAAATTTGCGTTAAGCACCTTGAACTTTCTGAAATTACATTTTGGTCCCTGTGGGTACGGATCACGTGTAGTCACACGTGATGGTCAAATTGCAAGGGGGCCTTGGCGGGTTTGCTTATTTGGTTTTAGTCCTTGAAACTGCAGACCACATGTTATATTTTTGGTGTTTTTGCACTGTAGCCCCTGCCTTTATTTTTATTTGCAAAAATGCCCCTGCTAGGCTTATAATTTCTTTTTATCCTCTCTAATTATTGCATGCATATTTAAATCACCAAAAATTCCATAAAAAATTATTTAAGCTTCTATGTCATCATATTATCACGCCATATTTTTGCATTGCATTTTATTGCATTTTAATATTTATTAAAAATCAAAACATGCATTTTATCTACTGCCTAGCTTAGAAAATACAAAATAAATAGTAAAACACCTAAAAAAATTCCAAAAAAATTACCTACTGTCAATTTTATCACACTTTAGTGTCAGTCCAAAAATCACTAAAAAATTCAAAACAAAAACCTTAAAAATTAAAAAACACCTTAAAACTTCAAAAAAATATAAAAAATTATAGAAAACTCCAAAATGCAAACTCAACTTCTGTAGATTCCTTATTTTAGTATCTTTATTTTAAAATTAATTTGGAAAAATTTTGTGGTTGTTTGATATTTTTCATTCCTATTTTACCCTCAGCCAGTGGATTATTCCCTGTTTTCCTTTATTTTACCATTTAAAAATGTCAAAAATATTCTGAAAAATAACCAAAAAACATAAAAATAGTAAAAATTTATAAAAAGACTAAAAATATTTTATTTCTGAATTTTTGACTATTTTTGCATATTTTTATAAACATTTTAGCACCTCTTTTATTATGGAGTTTATATATTCCAATATTGAAAAAGAAAATGAAAAAATATAAAATATAAAAAGAAAAAAATATAAAATCAGAAAATGAAAATTCAAAATACAAAAAAATATATGTATATATATAAAATAATAATAATAAAATATAAATATATATATGTATTATATTCTCTATACATAACTCTTTAGGGGTGCATATATTTATATATCTATATTATATGAAACATATGCATATATAAAATTATATATAAATATATATATATTAATAAAAAAATATAATAATAATAATAATAATAAAATTATAAAACCCCAAAAACCCACAAAAATAGGATTCATGCTAGGAGGACTCTGTTGTACATGAACATCATAGGCTACTTAATTTTTGTATTGCTCCATGTGGTTCGACCTCGACATGCTTATTCACTATACATTTTGTGGTAGAGTTAAATGTTAATTCACAAATTTTGGGACTTAATTGATTTATTCTTTAATGTGGGTTAATTGCTGATCAACCGGTGTTTTGTGAGCGGTCGCCTCAGCGACACTATATTTTGGCCCTCGCAAAATGTCGCGTTATCAACCTGGTCTGGTAAGCTTCTTATTTCCTTTGTCTTTTCATTCCTTAAAGTAGTTTTAGTCTAGTTTAGGTCTTAGTTGCGAGTGATTTAGAATTATTTTCCTCGAATTCCCAAAATCATCAATTGCCGGAGCCTCAGCTCTGCCACTTCACTCCGACCATCCTCGTCGTGCCCCAACTCTACCAGCACCTCCATCATCTCCCCCTTCTCATTATCTCCACCTGACACACATCGATTTCATGGGTCCATTTCCTAAGAGTCAGGGATTTGAGTACATTCAGTTGGTTGTTGATTATGTGAGTCGTTTGGTTGAGGCCATACCCGCTCAAACCACAGACGTTAAGAATGTTTGCAAATTGTTGAGGAAAAATATCATTTCATGGTTCGGGGTGCCTAGAGTATTGATATCTGACGGGGGGTCTCACTTTATCAACGACAAGATAAAGGCCCTTGCTAATGAGTTCAACATAGACCATCGTGTTGCCACTCCATATCACCCTTAGACCAATGGTCTTGCTGAAGTATCGAATAGGGAGATCAAGACGATACTGCAGAAGGTAGTCCGCCCAGACCAAAAGGATTGGTCACAGCTTTTGGATGCGGTCTTGTGGGCATATTGGACTTCCTTCAAAACTCCTTTGGGTACATCTCCCTTTCATCTCGTTTATGGCAAGTCCTGTCATTTATCTGTTGAGATTAAGAATAAGCCACTTTGGGCTATCACTGAGATATTATTGGATCCAGAGAGTATAGGTGATCAGAGAAAGGCAGAATTGGCAAGTTATAGAGTAAGTGGAAAGTACCATTCCCGGTCCGCAAGGTGCATGACCATGGAAGTATTGACATATTTGAGATGTCATTTGAGTCCACCTTTCGCGCCAACAGTCAGCGCCTCAAGCCATATCTAGATCATGATCTGTCGATTGTTGACGTCACCCCGATTCATTTTGCATGAGATGTGGTCTTTGACTCACATCATTCGCATCTCAAGCCTAATTATCACTGTCTTTCGCTTTGTATAGATCTATATGTCCATATCATGTCATTCTTTAGTCTAACACCCCATCTGCATCTTGTGATTATGCTATATTTAGGGTGTACTTTACCCTAAGTATATGGGAGGGTGTCAGATTTTTTATTATTCTTTTGATTCTTTTTACCTCTATTTTGCTGCATGTACTTAGGGATATATTACCCTAAGTATAGGGGAGGTAGACCATTTACATTCTTTCACTCAATTTTCCTTTTATGAATAGTCTACTATACTTAGGATTACTTGATCCTAAGTATAGGGGGAATCACCGAGATCTATTCTTTCATTCGTCGTTGTAGTATAGCTTTTACTATGCACGAGTTATGTCTTCTTCATCGCTCTTTGTTCACTCTGAGGACATCGTTCGAGCTAAGTAGAGGGGGTGTCGTATATATTACATATATACTTTAGCCATAACTCGTACTTTGAGTGAGTGTGTTAATAAATAAAATGGCTTAAAATCATTTAATAAAAATAAAAAAAATTAAAATTTTCCTTGTACATAAAAATTCTTTCTTGCACATCAATAGCTATTTATAAAAACTATTTTTGTATAAATGTTTGTAAAAATGTTGTGCTTGTGAGAAGTTTGTAAATACTTTTGTATCAGAATTAGGTATATAGTACAAAACTTTTGTAAAATATTTGAAAAATAAAAGTTTGCAAAAATCCATTTGTAAATGTTTGTAAATAGTTTGCAAAACTTCTGCATTCATGCACGCATTCAAGAATTTTCAAAAATTTTGCACACTTTCAAAAACTTTGCATACAAAGATTGTTGTAAATACTTGTATATTCTTCTGAATCATAGTTGACATTTAAACCAGTATAGAATTAAATTGGAAAATGGAGCTTAATTAAGACCTTAATCCACCTAATTCTAAGAGGAACCTTATAGGATTTGAAGTTAAGACTTTTTATGTCCATTGGTGACTTAATTCTTTGAGTCCACTAGGCTATGTTCACATGTCATCTTGACGAGCCTAAGTAGAACACTTAACAACGTACACATGACTCTCGCAGACAATGGCTTTACTTAGACTAGCACTTTACACTCAGCTCCACACAGATGAGGTGGTGAGGAGGCAGTTTTCCTCGGCTTGGGGTAGCATACGAGGGTAGTACTTCTAGGCGGAACCTCTCGTCTTCCTTTAGGGATTGAAGTGCATCTCAACTTGGTCTGGTGGTGTTGAAGTCTAAAGACAGGAGTTGTGGGTTGCAATAATACTTCAAAATAGGGATAGTCTACTGGCTCAAGAAGAAAAGTCCTTATGTATATATGATGCACCATGTAGATATGTTGTACATATGCACATAAAAAAAGTGCAAAAGAAAGGAAAACTCCAAAAAAGTGGTAGTCCAGATAGAAAATGAAATGCCTGCCGGAGTATATGTAGTCAAATAAAGAAAACCTTATGTTACACCCTTTCATCTCATGAAGCTTGCAGCGGGAGACTTAGCTACACTGGTTGGGCTCCCAGGGATATGTGGCTATACTGGCCACAGTCCATTCTCTTCTTACCCCCTCTTCTTGAGCCGGTTGAACTTGAACTTAGAAGGGAATACCCCACTCCTCGAGGAAAGAGCTGCTAGACTAGGGCATTAGAGTTACCTTGTTGAGGGAGGCTGTTGCCTTATCATTTCTAAGGTGGGGAGCTACATATCACTTACACCGTACAAGAAAAGATTCATGGTCATTAGAGTTTGTGTATGAAGACTTGTTCTGATCTGTTGAGGAGTCTTGACCATAGATTGGTGGAACTTAGAGGCTGTTGAGTCTTAAACCTAGGTCCATGTAAATTTCCGACAAACTAATAATCCAAAGGTTTGACAGAGCTCCATACTTCAATTTAGTGAAGACAAGTTTAATAATCAACCTAGAATCTCTTCCTTTTTCTTTTCTTTTCTTTTTCAAATAAGTGTTTGCTAAGGGACTAGCAAAGGTAAAGTATAGGGGGGTGATGAATATCTGATTCTCACTCTTTATTCTTTTATTTTAACTTTTTATCTTGGCAAAGCATCATGTAAATAGGTGTAAATATAATAAGTTAGCATTCTGCATGCATGTGTTAACTTTGTATATTCAGCATCTATTTGTGCAAAAATAATAGAATAAAGGAAAAGGAAAAGAAAAAGAAGGGAGGTATTTAGAAAAAAACAGAGTGACCCAAACCCAAAGAGAAGGTCAAGACTTGACCTGATCGACAAATAAAATAAGTATAGAGAGATAGGGCTTACTCTATGTTGTACATAGTACCTGTGTATATAAATAATTATAAAGCATTCTTTTTACCTCCTTATATATAGTCATAAAAATAAAAATAAAAATAAAATAAAAATCAGAAAAAGAAAATAAAAATAAAATCCTTCTTACTTGTACAAAATACATGTATATAGATAGCATTCCCTATTTATTTTAGAAGTGTACATAACTCATAAAAATAAAATAAAAATTATTTTATACTCCTAAGATTATGTTGAAGAATAAATAAAATACAAAATTGGGATATTTATGTAAAATTAATAAAAGAAAAACAATTGTACATAATACAAAGGTATATTATACCTGCATATAACACTAGATATTATATATACAACAACAACAAAGCCTTTTCCCACAATTAAGTAGGGTCGGCTACATGGATTCTTCGCCTCCATTCAGATCTATCTTGAGTCAATCCCTGGTTTATATCCACAAAACTAAGATCCCTTCGTATGGTCTCTTTCCAACACTTCTTGGGCTGTCCTCGCCCTCTCTTAGCTGGCTCAACATCCCAACACTCGCATTTCCTAACTGGTTCATCAGTTGATCTTCTTTACAAATGTCCAAATCATCTTAAGCGATTTTCTTGCATCTTATTCTCGATCGGAGCTACACCAACTTTCTTTCTGATTACATCATTCTGAATCCAATCTTTACGTGTGTATGTGTGTGTGTCCACACATCCACCTTAGCATTTTGATTTCTGCTACATTCATTCTTTGCACATGTTTATGGTTCACAGGGCAACATTCAGATCCATAAAAGCATAGCAGGCCTCACAGCTGCTTTTTAAAACTTTTCTTTAATTTTTAAAGGAATTTCCTTATCATAGAGAACAACAGAGGCTCCTCTCCACTTTAGCCAGCCGTCATTTATTCTATTAGTAACATCTCCATGAATTTCCCCATCATGTTGCAGAATAGATCCCAGATATCTAAAGGAATCTCTCTTCTGAATGTTATCGTCACCAATCTTCACCTCGATTCCTTCACCATTGCTTCCATCAAAGGTGCACTCCATATATTCCGTCTTATCCCTACTTATGCGAAATCCTTTAGTCTCCACCTCATGTCTCCAGACCTCAAGCTTCTCATTTACTCCATCTCTAGTCTCGTCAATTAACAAAATATCATCAATAAATAACATACACCAAGGTAACTCATCCTGAATGTGACTTGTCAACTCGTCCATAATCAAAGTAAAAAGAAATGGACTCAAAGCAGAACCTTGATGTAAACCAATGTTGATGTCAAAATATCCAGTCTTCCCAGACGGGGTCCTTACACAAGATAAAGCCCTATCATACATGTCCTTTATGAGGTTAATGTATAGGACATGTACTTGTCTCTTCTCCAACACTCTCCACAATATCTCTCGTGGGACAGAATCATAAGCCTTTTCCAAATTAATAAAGATCATGTGGAGGTTCTTCCTTTTAGCTCTATAAATCTCCATTGTTCTCCTTAGCAAATGGATGGCTTCAATCGTTGAGCGACCTGACATGAATCTGAATTGGTTTTCTTTTACGTTGGAAACTTGCCTCAACCTTCTTTCGATCACATGTTCCCAAATTTTCATAGTATGACTTATCATCTTGATACCTCTATAATTTGAACAATTTTGAATGTCTACTTTATTCTTATAAAGAGGCACCACGATACTCCTCCAATCTTCAGGCATTTTCTTGCTTCGCCAAATAACATTTAATAGATTCGTAAGCCAAGTCAAACCACGCTCACCTAAAACTCTCCATACTTCTACAGGGATGTCATCCGGTCCTACACCTTTCCCGTGTCTCATAACCTTCAAAGCCTCCTCTACTTCCTTTCTTTGTATCCGTCTATAGCTTGCACGATTCAAGTAACTTTCACTACAAGCTAGATCACCCAAAGTGATCTCTCCATTTCCTTCCCCAATGAAAAGTTTATGGAAGTACTGCTCCCACTTAGTCTTTATATCCTTCTGAGTGACAAGCACATGACCTTCCTCATCCTTAATGCATCTTACTTGAGAAAGGTCTTTGGTTTTCTTTCTCTTGCTTTGGCCAACCTGAATATATCCTTCTGTCCCTCCTTAGAGTTAAGATTTTTATACAAAACTTCATAAGCTTTTGACTTAGCTTCGCTTACGGCCTTCTTTGCTTCCATGTTCGCTATTTTGTAGTTTGTGACAGTTTCCTCTATTTTATCTTTAGACATAGCTTTAAAGCAAGCTCTTTTTATTTTCAGCTTCTCTTGCACCCCTTCACTCCACCACCAAGCCTCCTTTTGACCTGGAGCTCCTCCCTTTGACTAGCCTATCATCTCTTTAGCTACCTTTCGGATACAAGATGTTACTGCCTCCCACATCTCGTTTTGCACTACCGCTACAATCCCAAGACAAGTCTTCTAAAACATTCTCCCTGAAGCTCGCTTGCTTCAGTGGAAGATTCCACCAACACTAGATACTGTATATACAAGAATTTATTTATTTTATAGAAATAATTAAAAATCACAAAAAAATAGTTTGAATAAAAATAAACATTTTTTATAC
The DNA here is from genome assembly GCA_037367405.1 of Ottelia alismoides. Taxonomy (NCBI): domain Eukaryota; kingdom Viridiplantae; phylum Streptophyta; class Magnoliopsida; order Alismatales; family Hydrocharitaceae; genus Ottelia; species Ottelia alismoides. Next base: position 923,564 of record JAZKJV010007449.1, read on the forward strand.
ACTTTTTATTTTAAAGCCATTTATTATTTTTTATTTATTTTGTAAACATTTTGTAAAATCCTTTTTTATGATTAATTGGGACCAAATGTTGACTGCGGGTCAATGGCCTCTTCCAGGCTTGACCCGACCCGACTCCGCTCGTCAAAGCTTCTTCTCCCCTTTTTTCTAGTCGGATCGTGCCACCCCTCACCCCAAATTTTCGCCCGTTGCTTCTCCTTGGATCCACGACCCTCGCGGATCCCTTGGAAGGCACGGATCTTCCTAGTTTGCGTGCTATTGCCCGATCATCTCTCACCTTTGAGAAGCCTATAAAGAATCTCCTTCGACCTCCTGGCGCCGCATCTCGTTCCTCGCCCGTTCTTCCACACCTAGGCACCTTTGGCTGAGTGACAGCTACCAGAGGATACCCTTGGAGTGGAGTTTGGTCGCGTGGATCACACATCTCACTCATGTGGCCGGCAAGCGCCGCCGCGTCGAGCCTCCCGGCCTTCTACTGCCTGGTTGAGGCCACAACCATGCCAACCACCTTCACCTGGAGTCAGGAACTCATTCCGACCTTCAGGTATCCCTTATCTCCCTTCCATTTCCCTGTTTGGTTCACTCACTCCATTTCGCGTTGCCGCAGCTTCATCTGCTCAGCTCCGATCGTCGAAGCCCCATTACCCGCAACCATCCTTATCGATTGAACCTACCCATCACCCTACATCTCGCACCGTAGCCTGATCATCCTAAGGCTCGACCATTAGGTCGAGATTGAGGCTAAGATCTCCCTCTGCCAACTTTGCCGGAGATCGACCTTCACCCCCCTACACTTCTTTCACTTTCAGCTTCAATAACGTGGACCGGAGCTTCACCCCGATTCCCTCTACTCTTTGCAGGTACCAGTGCACAAGAGGAGCATCATCTGGAGTCCTCCAATTCAGGCGGAGCAGCTACAGGCGGAGCCACCCCCTTGCGTTCGTCCGACCGTTGGCTCCTTCATCGGAGACCACCACCAGATGCGGAGCACACCCACGATTGTGTTGAGCTCCTCCGCACCTCCATCACAGTGCTGGATCTCTCTCCTCGCTCAGTTGAAGGTCAACCCCGACGAGTTCTTCCAGGACCTTCTCCCACCGTCGATCAGATGCCCCTCCTCCTGGTTTATAACGGTTTGATCAGTACATGGAGCAGATCTACGCTGTACACCCACGACCTTCTGAGGACTGTCAAATCCATACTGTAGCCGCTCATCTAAGGCACACGTCCCCAACCGTGTTAGGACTGTCAGATCTTTTTCGGACGCATCAGAGCCGCCCAAGCCTTCACGTGCCATGCAGGTGCCCCAAGGGGTATTATTTCTTTCCATCCCTGTTAGTTTATGTTTTTCCTTTTAGTACTGTAAAATAAGTAGTAGTAGAAATATTTTGCAGTTTGGACCCCTTGTTTTTGGTATTTGCATTTTAGTCCCTCCGAATCTGAGGCACGTGTTGTCCCACATGACTTGATGGGTTATTTGCATGAGTTGTCCTGAACTCATGAGTTGTTATGGATTGAAAGAAAGTTTATGATATTTACATGCATACCACATTGAGCATGTGTCACGTGGACTGCGCATGTTTGCTTGGCTAATTTACAAAATAGGCCCTTAGCTCTTAAGTGCATTACTATTTGGCCTGTAACTTTTGAATAATTACAAGTGGGTCCCTGTATGCTATATGCTTTGTTTTCAGTCAAATAATTATCAAATCAACTCCAAAAATTCCACAAAAATTTTAGTTAGCTCTTGCTAATGTGTAATATTTATTATAATTTTTGTAACTTAATTTGATTTTATTTGATATTTTCTAAAAATAAAAAAACCTTTTAAAATTATTCTACCTATTTTCTAAAATACCAAAAAATATAAAAATGGTCTTAAAAATTCCATAAAAATTCACATGTGCTTGTTTTTGTGTGTTTTCATTTCACTACCATTTTTGTCTGGAAATCCTTTATAAAAACTCTAAAAATTATAAAAGACTAAAAATCTTATAAAAATCATTAAAAATTCTAAAAAATTCAAAAAAAAATAGAATTCAATGGCTATGTGTAGATACTTTTATTTGCTTTTTCGTAAAAATTACATCCATGACTTTAAGGCATTTTTGATATTTTAAACTTGCCTTTTAATTCAGGCTGTACATTGTTCCCCTGTTTTGATTTTGTTTTATTTTTATAAAATGATATAAAAATCAGAAAAATACCATAAAACCAAAAAAGATCTGCATATTTGAAAAATATAAAAACATTTTTATTTCTATTTTTTTGAATATTTTTAGTCTTAATAAAAATTGCTAAAGCTTATTATTGCCTTGATCTTTTCATTTGTTTTCTCATTTTTAAAATATAAAAAAATTGCAAATTAAAAACCACCAAAAATATGCCTTTTATTTTCTAATTAGGACTACTTCATAGGTTTCACTCGTGCTCCTTGTGTTCGACCCTGGTCGCTATACCAGGTTAAATAAATAGCAGAGACCACTAGCATTCTCGTATTTTGGTTGATTTATTCTGAGTGGTTTCTTTCTTTTCTTGATTGACTGCGCTTTGCGGTTTGGGTCGCAACGACCTCTCGAGCTTTATCCGATAACTTAACCCGAGTCGCGAGCGTGGCTCTTCAGCACCAAACATCTTTTATAGACTATCAACAAAAAAATTATCTTAAACTTGTTAACGTACATGTTGATGTGAATTTATTTGATGATGGAGTTATTTTCATGGTAACGGTGTGATTGGCATGCTTGATAATTACTTAACACTTGCAATAAATGAAACGTTCCATTTAGATGTTGATTGAACTTCTATTCATTCAGATAATTAATTTTGCTTCAATTTAGATATGACAACATGATTCAACATGTGATTGCATCTTCAAATGGAATTAATGTGCATATATACTAGTCTAATATTTTAGAGCTGCAACATTTGTTACAAACCTACTTAAGATACATCACAAATGTCAAAGTTTGGAATTTAATGCAATGTTTTAAAAATCGAATCGGTCGGTTCAAACAGTTAAATCAAGAATCGGAAGAAAAAAGATCCAACCATACGATTTTTTTTTCAAAAATAAAAACAAGTCAAAACCCGGTTGGACCATATTAATCTGGTTGAATCAATAGAACCAAATCATCGGTTCGACCATCTATTTTGTTACAAAAAAATATTTCATATTAAAATGTATTTTTTAGAAAATACTCATAATCTAGTTTCATTCTAACCTATTGTATGACACTCCTTTATCTCTTTTTTGTCCATGTGTGCTAATGGCTCAATATTGCTTCCTGCTTTACAAGCATTGCCTCTCTCTTACCATATTGTGCATGGGATTGCCTCCTTCCAATAGCAACAAATAATGGCTTCACGTAAAGAAGAAGTTGTCATAATTACACTATTATAAGCATTAAATTAACAACACTTATCATCAATTGGAGTTTGAATAGTTTTGAAATTGTTAATTTTGTATATCACAATTATGCATTTACATGAATTTGATTAAATATATTTATTATACCCTTTCTGGTTTTTCTAACAATATTCACAGCCTTCACTTTTTGGCAATTACACTTTTACCCTTGTATTGATAAAAAAGTAATAATAGTCATTATTTTGGTATAATATAGGAGCACAAATGTACTAATGAAAGGTCATTAATATGAATTTTGTGAAAAATATAGTGGTACACATGTAAATGTAAAAAAATAGAGGTATAAATTAAGTCTTATTAAAAAAGTTGGAAACACACATGTGTTATTTAAAAACTTGGAAAGCATTATTCTTTTTTATTGTTTAAACTCGGTTCGATCCGGTTGGACCATACAAACCAAACTAATGATACAACGATTTGGAATTTCTGGATTTGTACGAACTGCTGACGTCATCACCGGTTTAATTGATCGGTCCTTTTGGTCTAACCACAAAAACTTAAAACCGACGCCTTCCTGAATTGATTTGATTTAATTTGATGTCCAAATTGATTTTTAAAATATCGATTTAAAGGCAGCTTCCAAGAATTTCTCCACTTAAAAGGATGCCTTTGCTATATCCATTATGCAAAGTGGAGTACCCATAAGGGAGATGATGGCCCGCTGGCTACACAGAGATGCGTTTCAGCCTTTTGACAACTTCATTATCCTTCTCATTACCATCTGCCTCTCCTTCGAATCCAATGTTATTCCTTCTCGATTCTTCACTCCTTATTTATATAAAATAATGGAAGGAATCACGAGTATCTGAATATGTCATTCTTAATTCGGGATTGCATGCATGTGCGGCCTTCCATGCGCACACTATTTTACTTGGTCGAATATGCACTGAAAGAAAATTCCAACTTTCAATTATCTGAGATAGGACATGAGAGTCCTTCCTGAACTTTTTTTCGTCTAACTTGATTAGTCGTTAGTGCAAAATCTACAGAGGGCCAGCAATGACATAGACATATCACCAAACATGCCAGGAAGCTGTTTAGAATCTGCTGCACATTTGTCCACACATTTTGATCACGAAGTTCACTCTTACCATCTTGACCACTTACCGTATCTATGATGCATAAAGTATTATTCGTTTTTACAAAAGAGATGATGCCGCTATACTGTGAAATGAGGTGCAGACAACAAGAAGCAAGCAGAAGAACAGCACAACCAGAAAGTCCGCACCTTTACCATGATTATCATGAGATGAAATCCAAACCAAAGGGGAAAAGGAAAAGAGAAGACTAGTCTCAAGCCTTAGGTCCCTAGTCTCTGCTGAGAGGGAGGGATATAAGCTTCCAAACAGACATGCTTTTCCAAATGGAGTTCCGAAGACACAACTAGATCCTTTCACTTTCTATTAATTTGGAATAGACCCCATTCGCCCCCTCATGCTTAACTGGATGACAACCATCACGGGCATTGAAAGGACCCATACCAATCTCCACTTCCTCTTTGTTATTTAATTACCGTTTTTGACATTCTTTATTCACAACACCCACAACATTACACACAGCATTCGATACTAAGGTTAAAGGAAGAGCAAAACCAAAATTTATAGAGCCCACTTTAGATAGCCTGTCAGCGAGCTTGGCGTGCCTAACGGCAAATATAAAGGAGAGTCCAAAGCACTGTAGCTTGAGAGAGGAGGAGAGAAGCTCAGGGCTGAGAGGAGATGAGAAGAAAAGAGAGGTGATCACATGAAGTAGATAGAGGGCAGGAAGGGGAGAGATGGTAACTTTCTTGGCTACAGTTCCCAAGGGGAGAGAGAATGGGGTGTAGCGTATGCATGGTGACAGTGGATGGTGCGACCTGAGTTGGGCATTTTGGGTTGTGGGCATTTTTTGTTTTCCTGAGCTTTTTGGTAATTTTTGTTTTTAATGATTATTTTTGGGTGTTAGTGGATTTGTTGGGTGGAGTGAAAGAATTTATGGGTAGTGTTGGGGGTGGCGGAGTGCTGTGAGGAATGGTCTGGCAGATGCTAGTTGATCCTTGGACACAACTTCGGAAAGGGGTTCTGTGTTTTCATCAGGGCTACCTTCCCCTCCTCTCTCTCTCTTTCTCTGCCTCCTTCACTGTTCTATTTCTTTATCATTCTTCTCTTTCTTATTGTACTCCCTCCCTTTACTTTTCGCATTCTCTCTCTTCCTCTCATCTCTTGTTCCTGGTGAGGGGGTTGAGCTTTAGTGCTGGATTTATGTCATGCTTTTGGCTGCACCTTCGCATGTGCTTCAGTCTGTTGTGATTCCCTTCTATGAAGGTGGGCTTCCACACACAGCCCTAGCTTTCTTGTTCTTATAAAATGGAAGAGCTTTGTTTTTTTTTGTTGCACTTGGATTCCCTTTGGATTGTGTGATTTGTAAGTTCCTCCCCCATCACGGCCTCACATCTGCTGCTTTTGATCTTTGTTGTATGATTGATTGCCTGTCATTATTGTATTATAATCAACCAGGTATCTGTTCTTGAAGTTGTGTTTGATCAGAGCTCATCTATCAATCCTTCCCAAATTTATATTCATTATCGTCTATAAAGGCACCTCTTTTCTTGTCCATTGTGAGCATTTCTTTCATTTGACGTTTATCTGTCAGTACCCTCCATATGGCCTCGTATGATTCCTATTATGTGTTCCTTTCTAATTTCCCAATATTTCTATGTGCAATTTTGCTATTATTCTCTTGTGGGTTTTCCATACAAGTTGATGAGATTCCGCTTTAACAGTCCATTCGGTCTCCCCCTCACCCATTTCCCCTTGTTAGAAAAGATTCTTGCTGTCTGGAGCTCCAATTCTCTCTTTTTCTTTCTGCTTATTCATATTCTCTCTGTTTCTTTGTTTGCCATTTGCAGGGAGTGCTGATCAATGACGCCAGTGACTCACAGGTATATAGATTCTAGTGCTTTATGCACCTGCTCTTTAATAACCCTCCAGATCTTGGATGTTCTAAGCCCTATTAATTTTTTGTAGAAACAACACAGTCACAGGGTTGGACAAGAAAGGGAAATCACAATAAACAAAGAGAGGTGTTGGTTTCAATTGAATGCCCATTGGAGTCCCTGGCCTCTTCCTATTTGTTTACTAATTTTGAGGGTTGTTGCTAACACCCATCCATCCTCTTATTGTGAATTTGCAACCGGACTTCACGGCGTCTGTCCCTTCTTGTACGTACAACCCACAAACTGCTACAGTCGGCGACGTATATTTTTGGTCTCTTGTTGCACAAGTAGGTAGTAGAAAAAAATGCCCGCCAGATCTCTAAACCATTACTACTAGTCTGAAATTTTTGCATCCGAGGATAGCTAAGCTGAAGAAACACCGGATATTGGATTTTCATTCAGGGCAAGATGATTTCGAGTTTCTGTAGGAGGGCTGAGGTGAAATAAGTTTTTACATGACAGCAAGGTTGGGTGTTTTGTGTTCTAGTTGGCGAGATGAAGTTTATGAAGCTTGGATCAAGGCCTGATGCTTTTCAGACGAACAGTGATAATTCAAGGTGAGGATTTCAGAAATTTCTAGACTCTGGATGTTGAATATAGTTTTTTTATAGTTAATCACTTTTCTGTTTAACTACAAATGAAATAAGGATGACTTGTGCTAGATCTCTGGTTTAAAGGATCATATTGTAAGATATATTATTTGCATAGTGATGATAAAACTAAACTTCCCGATGTTGCTTATATATTGCATGTTCCTCTTTATGTTGCTTATATATTGTATTTTATTATTTATTGCCGTAAAGTCTCCAAAATCTTTATGTTGCTTATATATTGTATTTCATTATTTGTTGCATAGTGATGATAAAAAATAAACTTCCCGTCAAAAAATTTGTTGCATCAATATTCAACTAAAATGGAATTGCATGTTCCTCTTTGTTGGAGTATTGGTTATGTGCGCCCCATTGAGTTGTAGCAGGGTAAATGGATCCTGGAGAAGATCCATTTACCCCCATCCAGTGTTTAGTCCCACACCGCCTGTGGGTGGGACTTGGAGGCCCTGTGGAGGCTATATAAGGAGCCCCAGGCCTCCTGTAACAGTTGAGAAAAATGAATGAAGTATCCGCCCCTTTGAGGGCTTCTCCTGTGGTTTCATCCCGCTCCTCACGGAGTAGGGTTCCACGTAAAAATCCCGTTTGTTCTTCGTGTTCTTTATATTTTCCATGTTTCGCTTCCGCTTCCGATTTTCTAACATGGTATCAGAGCGGGTTCGATCTTCGAGGATTTTATGATTCAGTTTTATATTCGAGATTCATTGTATGTGAAGATTTTTTGTGGAAGATCATGTTCGTTCAAGTTCCTGTTTTAGGGCTTTTAAACCCTAGATTTATTCTTATGTGGCATCAAGTGCACAGGCGCGCACCACGATCTCCAGCGCCTTCCCGTTCATACTTGCAGAGCCGTCAGCGGATCCAGTTGCATCCAGCACCATCCTGTTACATCAGCGGGCAAGTCCCAGGTTCCCATCCTCATCGTGGAAGCCCACCTTCATCTGGCGGCACTTTCTGGCGCTCGATCGGGTCCCCCGCACCCCGCGCCCCAAGCAACTTGCGCCAAGATCTCTTGCGTAGGCGCAACATTCCATCCCTTGCTCCAGGCACAGGCGCGCAGTCCTACGCGCGCACAGGCGCGCCTCGGTGAGATGCCGCCCCGATATCGCAGCCCTAGGTGCTCCAATACCGCACCTCCAGGTTGTTCGCCCCCGATGAACAGGATGAAGACCCCCTGCTTCGCACAGGCGGCACGCGTGAGAAGCGCCCTCCTTCCAGGCGCCGCTCCTCCCCGAGATCATTCTGGCACAACCCCAGTCGCCTTGCGGAAGGCGCGAGCCCCGCGCGCGATGGCCCTTCATCTCCGGGCGGGCGAAGCCCACCAGCTGTTGCTCCAGATTGGGCGGCGGCGGCGTATGTTCTTTGCGAGAGAAGGGTAACCCTAAGGGCTTCATTTCATTTTGTAAGCACGTGAAGGTCCTTGCGTGTAACCAAAAAAAAGGAAGAAGAGAGAGAAAGGAGGGATGAGTATGCGCAAGGGGGCCAGTTAAAAAAAAATGTTTCAAAAAAAAAGTGAAAAAGGCGCGTAGAAATGCAAAAGCCGTACGCTTTCAAAAAAAATGTCAAAAAAAAAGAGGCGCGTACAAGAAAAAGCCGTACGCAAAATTTAAAAAAAAATGTAGAGCCGAAAAAAAAATGTGTCAACAGCTTAAAAAAAAAATTTATTGGCAGCTTAAAAAAATGATGATAAAAAGCCGCAAGTATGTTTTGTTTCCCCTTCTATCTTGTCTTCTCCCAACTTTGTCGATGTTTATTTTCCGACAAGTATGGGAGAAAGGGGGAGTATATGTAGAGTCGCAGGTCTATTCGGTTCAGATCCAGATTGATGCAGATTGCCAGACCAATCAGATTCCAGACTCTACGGTTCATATCCAGTTTCAGACTCGACGATTGTCTTCCGAGTCTTCAGTTTCAGACACGCACAAGTGTGCGGTCATTGTCAGATGAGCATAAGTTGCCATCGTTTGTTTCGAGGTCCCCATCATTCTTCTAGTTGTCAGGCCAGAGTTTTCATATGAGCCATAGGGACTCCAGAGCAGAGGACCATTTCCTTGAGGGCAAGGATTTTCATGTGGTATCATAGGTACACCAGAGCAGTGCACCATTCTCTGAGCCAGATGGGAGAGACCCAGTTCTCCGACGAGGAGACTTCAGGCGCAAGTTCAGACTCGATGGTCAGGTTCCGAGTCTTCAGTTGACTCACACTCCAGCCCGTTCGTCCTCCTCACCTGCACGGCATGAGAAGCAACGTCCTCGACTGCAGCATGTGCGCGTTGGGTTGATATTGTCCGTAGTGTCTTGTAGCGTTGAGTTGAGTTTCTGTCTGTTTGTCCAAGCTGAGCATTGCATGCTCCAGCTTGAGGGGGAGTGTTGGAGTATTGGTTATGTGCGCCCCATTGAGTTGTAGCAGGGTAAATGGATCCTGGAGAAGATCCATTTACCTCCATCCAGTGTTTAGTCCCACACCGCCTGTGGGTGGGACTTGGAGGCCCTGTGGAGGCTATATAAGGAGCCCCAGGCCTCTTGTAACAGTTGAGAAAAAGGAATGAAGTATCCGCCCCTTTGAGGGCTTCTCCCGTGGTTTCATCCCGCTCCTCACGGAGTAGGGTTCCACGTAAAAATCCCGCTTGTTCTTCGTGTTCTTTATATTTTCCATGTTTCGCTTCCGCTTCCGATTTTCTAACACTCTTTATGTTGCTTATATATTGTGTTTATTTATTGCTGTAAAGTCTCCAAAATCTCCTGATGCTCCGTAAACCTACCTTAATCTCATTTTAGTATCATGATCTTAAGTGGGTTGCATTCTGCAAAAGAAAAGGAGGACTTGACTAGTCTATAGCCTGCTAAATTCACAAAATCAATTGACTAGCTTCCTTGCATTCACTGGAGTTTCCAATTATCCTTCTGTGACATGTTACAAAAATGATTTGTTTTATTGGATTCACCTTTAGCTTTTGTCCTAAAAAAATGATGCTTAGAACGAACTCAAGCCACATGATCGTGGCAAAAATCTCCATGTTCTCTTCTCAAAAAAAAATCTCCATGTCTTGTTTCTTTAATTTGCAACAGTTTGTAATCTGATAGGTATATTATTTTTTCGAGCATAGTGAATCTATTGGATGCTTATGCTTGCTCTACTTGTCTTAGTTAAGTCAGATCATTGAGGTTGCATAGTGTCTTGGCCTTCTGTTTTGTCTGCTTATCTATGGCTCTTATGTGCAAGTGTTTTATGTGATGGTTGTGCCATTGCTTTCATTATTTTCTTTTCTAAGCTGAAAAGATGCATAACTTTTGACATGTTCTGTCACAATGAGCTTGCACAAGTTGATCAGGAGTTTGCCATTCTCTTTCTCTGAAAGCTTACGGACTCATCCATATAATTCTACGGGAAGTGTTTATTTGCTATCTCAGACATTAACATTCACCAAATGACATGCTCTTTGCTTTAATCATTTCCACCATCTTGTAAGGATTGTATTAATAGTTAGAAATCAAACAGTAATTTTCTTATTTTGAGATTCCTTGAATTCTAACCTGATTGTTAGTCTCGATGCAATTGTTCTTCCTGCATGTGACTTCCATTCGTGCCCACCCGAACAGGGTTCTTGCTGTAATACTTTATTCCTTTTTCTCCATATCATGAAGAAGGATGTACTGCATCAAGGACATTTCCTTGTTTAGATGCCTTTTATATACTGTGCTTGATATCTGAAACATCTTTTTCTTTTGGAGTCATCCAGTACATATATGAGACTAAAACTGCAATTTACATGTATTAGCTACTTGATGTCCTTTGTATATCATGATGTTTTCCTGTTTTATAACCAATAGGATGCCTTGAATCCTCATCCATCTGTTCAAATCGATATACATTGAGAGAAAGTTCTGAGACCTCTCTATTTTGCTCATGGGCGAAACCTATGTCTCGGGTGAAGCCCAGGTCTATGGCGGGAGCTTGGGGTTAACGAACTCGAAAGAACATTCAGTTTTCTGATCTTATTTATATTCGGATATGTGGATTCATCCAATTTAGGGGGGATCGTCTGTACAATGGTGTTACGTAAACCATTTTAGGACTATGTATTTTCAACTTTCTCTAATAATAATGTTTTACCACCATACCAGGAGAGACATGTTGATACTGTGGGGGAGTAGCCTGATTAAGAGTGAACCCTGTACATCCTATGCTATAGTTTTTTGTGCTTGCTTGTTTGATTTGCATTTACTTCTGCTAAGTGCAACACTAATAAAATTAATAACATAAAAAACTATGTGGGTCTCTGTAGACTCTGATCAAGAATAAAACCTCGTAATCAACTGAGCTCTCTTCTTTCTTATAGGAACTTTTATTCCTCAATTACCATCATGACTTTGTGTCAAATAAAAGGTTAAGTTGCCAACATTAGACAACAAAGTCTGTTCTGTGGATGACAATCACCAATTAAAGGAAATACTGACAGTTTCTCCATACGTTCCTTGTTTCTGCATGGCATTCATCATTTTTTCTTCATTTTTTTAATTCGTATGTTTTGGTACTCCAAGCCCTGAACTTATTATAGGCGTAGAACTTCGCCCTTCTATAAATTAGACTGATATATTTTATGCTAATTTTAGATGTTGTGATTGTTGAATTAGTCATTTAAATCTTTAAAATAAGTTGGTTTTTGTCTTTTAAACTTCATATCAATAACAACACCATATGTTTAATGTCGTGTCAATTATTGCGACGAAATCTCAATCAGTGTTTACATGCCACATAAGAATTTTTCCCTTGAAAAGTCGTATATGTTAGAGGTATGTAGATGAATTCTTCCCAAGCTTTTTTTTCTGATAAATAATTCTATTGTCTGCAGATATGTCACAACTGAATTGGCCAGTGACATTACTGTTAATGTAGGTGGCATCAAATTTTACCTGCACAAGGTAATTCCTATTCAAACCAACACTGGCTTCCTTCATGCCCGATTGCCAGAAACTCCATTCTTCATCTTGGTTTAGATATTACTATTGGTGTTTCTTGGCCTAATAATATAATATGATGTCCTTTAATTATATAAAAATGCATTATGTAAATAATCAACATATATTCTTTATTTAGTAATGCTCATCGAAGCAACTGCAGAAATAAGGGAAATGTATGCATGCAATTTATTCCATGGTACATAAACAATTTTCCTTGGTCAATATCTATTGAAAATTAACAAAAAATTTTAATGTTTTAACTGTAACTCTGTCCAGAATTTTCCATAGTAATTGTGAAGAAAAGTTATTGCACCGGAATATAAAATAAGGTTTGAGATTTTATTTCATCCCAGTTTTACAGATGAAATCACATATGGAGATGCATCAAGTTTTATAGGAAGAAATCACGTTACATCATTTCCAAACTACACTATGGCCTTCTCTCTCTTGGAAAGACCTTTACATGTTAGAAATTAACTTCTGAGAAGAAAAAAAAAGGCATGATGATATTAATTTGAATTCCTTTTTCCTCATAATCCACTGTTGCAGGAAAAGGTAAATCCGTGCACTTTTCGTCCTCGTCGACACCAAAATTCAGTAAAAAATTGATGTAGATCTATGCTTATAAAGTTAAATTTTCTTAATTTGCTGGCACTTGTAAGCCTTTCATGGTCAACAGTCAATTAACTCTATCATCCCTTTCATGACTTATCCCTCTTGATTTTAACATGGCATTTAAAAGAATAATGAAAAAAATGTTTGTATCTAATGATGCAGTTTCCTCTTCTATCCAAGAGTGCCTGGTTGCATAAATTCGTTGCATCTGCATGTGGAGAAAATAGGGAGGAAATCGAAATTCCGGACATACCTGGTGGTCCAACTGCTTTTGAGATATGTGCTAAGTTTTGTTATGGCATTACATTGACACTCAACTGCTACAATGTAATTGCTGTGCGCTGTGCGGCAGAGTTTCTAGAAATGCATGAAAGTATTGAAAAGGGGAATCATATCTACAAAATTGAAGTTTTTCTCAATTCCAGCATCTTTCGCAGTTGGAAAGATTCGATAATAGTTCTCCAAACAACCAAATCTTTGTTGCCGTGGACCGAGGAATTGAAGGTGATTAACCGATGTATAGATTCTATTGCTTCTAAAGCATGTATTGAGACATCCAAGGTTGATTGGTCATACACCTACAACCGGAAAAAACTTTCATCTGAGAATGGCCTTGATCAGAACTGGAATGGTGTCAGGAAGCAACAACTAGTGCCCAAAGACTGGTGGATTGAGGATCTTTGCGAGCTTGATCTGGACTATTACAAGCGTGTCATATTGGCCATTAAAGCCAAAGAAAAGATGCCGTGTTCGGTTATAGTTGAATCTCTCAAGGCTTATACATATAGAAGGCTTCCAGGTTTCAGCAAGGGCAATACATCGCATAGTGGAGATTCCATGAAATACCGCGCATTTGTCCAAACCATCATCTGGCTATTGCCTGCAAAAACTGGTGTTGTTTCTTGCAGTTTCTTACTCAGGATGCTGAAAACTGCCATTGCTTTAGATTGCAGTGAATCGGAAACAAAGGATCTGATCAAAAGAATCGGCCGTCAATTAGAAGAGGCATCTGTTTCCGATCTCCTCATTCCTTCTACAGTAGACGAGGACTTGATGTATGATGTTGACATAGTCATAAGTATGATAGAAGAGTTTGATGTGCAGGGGCATGGAAATGTTAACCTCGATATTCAATATACCGATGAGGTCCTAGAGGCTAGGAGTCCATCTGTGGCAGGATCCTCAAATGTTACTGTTGCGAAACTTATTGATGGATACCTTGCTGAAATTGCCAGAGACCCTAATTTACCCCTTTCAAAGTTTATCAGTCTGGCCGAAATGGTTTCTGGCATATCAAGGTCATCACATGACGGGCTCTACCATGCGATAGATAGATACTTGAAGGTTAATTTCTTCATCAACCAATTCTTTTTAATTGCATATTTTGTGGATGAGATAATAGTTACTGGCAGGTGATAGGTGGTTGGTAGCAACTGCTGCATATTTACTTTTATATTTTGTGTTAGGACCACACTGGGCTCGAGAAGAGCGAGAAGAAGAAGCTTTGTAGTCTAATGGATTGTAGGAAGCTTTCAGTGGAGGCGAGCATGCATGCTGTCCAGAATGAAAGGCTTCCTATGCGAGTTGTGGTCCAGATCCTCTTCTTTCAGCAGATGAGAGCTGCATCAGCAGGAGTTGCTCAACTTCCTCCACGAGAGAATGGAGGATCCCATGGGAGCTCAAGGTCAGCTGCCACGACGATTACAGATGAAGATTGGGACGGTGCTCCTACCGTCAGTGGTGTAAAATCTCTCAAGTCGATGGCATTGATTGGTGGAAGTGAAAGGAGCAGTGGAAGTAGTATTAACAAGATTTGCAACGTCGACAAGGTGCAACGCAACAAATTGAAAGGCATTGCTACACCCAAGATCATCAGTAAGTTGTGGTCAGGCAAGGGACACAGTGGGGAAAACACCAGCTCCGACACCTCTGAGAGTCCTGGCTCTGTCATCATGGAGGAAACTAAGTCAACAACCTCAAGAAAATCGAGCCAACGAATATGATATAAGTTTTCTGATTGGTCAATTGAAATGTCTCATTAAGACTTTTTGTTGCGTATTTTACTTTCAAGGGGCGGGGGAAATGCTGAGATGAACAGCCAGTTTGGAAAGAAGAGGATGAGTTAACGGGTGTAATGTAGGATGTGTAGGAAGACACCTCAGCTTTTGATGTATCATAGATGGAATGTGTCAAATCTTGTATCAGGACTAATGAAAGGAAGCCTTTGTCAGCTAATTTTTTAATTTTAATCACGAGACTGTGACCTAAGCGAATGTTTACTAAATATCTGGTATTTTCACAGAAATATCATGTTTACGCCATATAGAGTAGTATACAACAAAAAATGGCGAAGCCTTTTCCCACGTTAAGTAGTGTAGGCTACATGGATTCTTGCTCAAATCCATGTTGAAAGATCCGACTATTTTTTACGTTGGTTGTCGGCTACCTAACGCAACCCTCGCAATGAGGGATTTGAACTATGATCTTTTTAATGTTATGCACATTACACTACCACCGGACCATTGAAGTGGGTACATAGAAGGAGGGATTTGAACCATTGTCTTTTGGGTTCTAGGCACATTGCACTACCACCAGACCATTGAAGTCAATACATAGAGTAGTATACAACATAATTAAAAAATATGTATCTTAATTCTTTTCTCGTTGAACCAGATGTCGAAAGAACAAGATTAATATCATTGCGAATAACGGAAGCAGAATATAAATAAATGTCCAATCATGCAAGCATGAAGACACATGAATTAACAAGGCTCACTTGTAATTGGGCTACGTCCTTGGACGGTGCCGATCAATTTTCATTATATGGAGAAAGAAGAAGAATAGGATATTGGGAGCTCTAACCCTAGGAGAGTTTATATACTACCCTCGTATAGACAGACTCTTGATATAAACAGGTCCATATGCCTAAATACATATAGAATATATAATAAAAAATCGTCGAGGTCGCTGCCCCCACACCCCTGCAGGGTGGGAGTGCACCTCCCCCCCCCCTCCCAGGCTCACTGATAAGTTAGCAGGACCCCCGTCTTGTTGGGGTATGGTATGTCAGGAGTGAATGCATACGATGGTTCTTCAACATGGGTCATATGGTTAGGATTCAAGGTATATCAATAATCTCCACCTTGAACTGAATCATCTGAGAAGCGTTGTCATACCACTACCAACCCCTCTTTGGGGATATTGCCAAATGTCGACATTGAACAAGTCCAAACAATGTTTGAACTTACTCTAGGAAATGCCTTTGTGAATATATCAACTGGATTATATGTTGCGTGAACCTTCTTCACCTTGATTCTCTTCTCACAATGAATGAAGTCATATCTAACATCTATGTGCTTGGTCCTCACATGATGTTCTTGATCCTTAGCTAAGCATACTGCACTGAAATTGTTACATTATACTAGAGCTTGATCCTATCGTAGACCGAGATCTCCAACTAAGCCCTTTTAGCCAAATGCCTTCCTTTGCAGCTTTTATCAAAGCCATGTACTCTGCTTTTGTGGTAGATAAGTAATTGATGGTTGTAAGGAAGCCTTGCTACTGATGTCAGGAATCCCCAAAGTGAAAATGTATCATGTCATTGATCTCCTCCCATTAACATCTACAACATAGTATGAATATGCATATCCAATAACCAAACACAAAAAATTACTTCCGAAGATGAGGCCAATGTTAGATGTTCGATAACGAAAAATCCTTTTAACTACATGCCAATGCCCCTTCCCTGAATTGCCTATGAATAAGCTAACAACGATTAAAACACGAGTGATATCAAGTCTTGTGTATATCATGGCATACATAAGACTCCCAATTACGCGGGCATAAGGAATGCATGATATGTGTTCCTTCTATGCATTTGATTGAGGTGCGAAATAAACTAAGAGATGAATAGTCGCAGTGTATGGAGTACCTAGAGGCTTAGCTGTAGACATCCCAAATCTCATTCGAACTTTCTCAATGAAGTTCTTCTGAGATATGAAAAGCTTCCCTTATGCATGATCCCTAATGATCTCCATCCCAAAAATCTTCTTCACTGCACTAAGGTCCTTCATGTCAAACTATGAACTAAGGAGCTTCTACAGATCTTCTATTGTACTCTTCTTCTTGGCAACAATAAACATGTCGTCGACATACAATAACATATAGATGAAGGGCTCATCCTACTATTGTGGTAAACACAACAATCATATGGACTCTTGTTGAACTCATGATCAATCATGAAGATGTAAAACTTCTTGTACCAATGCATGGGAGACTGCTTTAACCCATACAAGGATTTCTTCAATCTACACACATGATCTTCCTTACCCTGAAGTGTGAATCCTTCTTGGTGTCTCATAATAATGTCTTTTTGAGTTCACCATGCAAGAAAAGTTGTTGTCACATCTATGTTTTCCAGCTCCAACTCTCGATGGGTAAAAAGAGCAACTAGCACCATGATGAATGAATGTCTTACAATGGGAGAGGATATCTCATTGTAATCCACTCCATCCTTCCGACTGTAACCTCTCCCAACTAGACGTACTTGTATCTAATGTCTTCACTATCTGAGATCATTGTCTTTTTCTTGAAGATCCATTTGTAGCCAACGACTTTCTTCCCCTTTAGCAACTTGAGAAGTTCCTATGTTTGATTCTTCTTAAGAGACTCCATAACTTCACCTATATCATCAATCCAATTCCTAGATTCAACCCCACCTATAACTTCTTTGTAACTAGAGAGATCTAGAGAATTTGCCTCCTTGACAACCTGTAGTGCAAATGCAACCATGTCTTCAAAGCCATATATCTATATAGGATGTATCTCTCTACATGCTGATCAATAGTAATACTTGGTTGCCTATTCTCTGGTTGCTCAGTTTCAGGGTGTTTAGCGTCATCCTAATCAGGAGTGGTGTGATCAAATGCATGATCACTACTTGGTGTCAATTCAAACTCCACATGTTCATGCACATCATCACATGCCCCGGCATCAATAGACTCACTACTCATGTCAATCATGGAATTCTCATCAAATGTAACATTCCTGCTAATAATAACTCTATGTTCAGATTGTGTACCCCTTAATCATGCACCATAGCATACTAACACCCATTTCTTGGCCCTTGGTTCTAGCTTTCCTTCACTAGCATGATAATAGGCAGCACAACCTAAGACTTGTAAAACAAAATTATCGACATGATTATTGGACCATGCCTCCCATGGTATTTTCCCGTCAATAACACATGCAAGACTCTAATTCACCAACTAATAAGCTGTATTCACAACTTCACCCTACAATGTTCTACCAAGTCTAGCATTAGAGGCACCTTGTTGTCCATTCTTTCTGCAACTTCATTTTGATGTGGCATATCTTTGATGGTGTTGTGTCTCGCGACTCATTCCTCCTTACAGAACTCATTGAACTATGACGAACAGTAGTCCGGCCCGTTATCTGTATGTTGATGCTTCACCTTTTCATAAGTTTGGTTCTCCACAAATATCTTCTATTTTCTGAAGGCCTGAAATACCTCGCTCTTGTCTTCAAAATGTATATCCAAACCATCCTTGAGTAATCATCAATAAAAGACAGAAAATACATAACAACTCTCAAATATTGGACCTGTGAAGGGACCCAGTAATCCACATGGATGTAGTTCAGTGTCTCCTTCATATTGTGAACATCTTTACTGATTTTCTTTATATGTTGTTCCCGAACAAGCAATGCTCACTGAACTCCAACTTGGATCCCTTGAGATCCCCGATGAGACCATTTGATTGAGGATATTCATCCTCATCCAACTCATATTTCCCAACCGCATATGCCACAATTCTGAATCTGAATCAAAGCTTGGGACTCCATGACAACAGAATCCATAATTATAGACCCATGTATGATTTATAGAGTCTTCCTCTTGTTGCCCTTTATGACAACTATCCCAGCTTTAGCATCCTACGTAACTCCACCTTCAAGTTTGTACCTAGATCATTTAGAGTCCAATACTCCAATCGATATCATGTTCTTTCTCAAATGACAAGCATAGTGAACTTGTGTCACCATCTTCATGACTCCCTCATCCATCTTTACCTTCACAGAGCCGATCCATACAAATCTGCATGCTGCATCATCCCCATGATGACGCTTCCATCATCTACCTTCTCATTAGTGCATAACCAATCTTCATGAATATTCATAATGTAAGAACAACCTGAATCAAGAATCCATGTGTTATATGTGATAATGGTAATCGTACTATCTTCAGAATCTGTACCTCCCTGAGCTACTACAATAACTATTGCTTTCCTTTCTTCTTCGGGCAGTCCTTCAATGTCCATGTTCCATGCAGTATTTGCAGATATCCTTGTGATCTTTGACTTGGACTCATGCTTTCCTTTCTTTAGCGAGAAATAGCATAATTACTTTCATGAGTCATAACCAGACCTACGTTGTTAGAGTCCTACTTTCTGATATGCATATGCTGAAGTTCACATGTATGCATACTCATGCAAACTTCCATTAGGGTTATTGATTCTCTTCCCACAATAAATGATTGAAAAAACATCTCATATTACAACGAAAGAGAAACCAACAAAATAAAAGTGATCCTTCTCTTCAATCTTAACATCTACGTTGGTTAAATCCATCAATAATGTATTTGAGAAGCCTAGATGTTATTTAAGAGATGTACCTTCCTACATGCAGAGAGAGAATATGGGTTGCTTCAACACCAACTTGTTAGTTGAGAGACTTTGTCTTATAAAGTTTTTTGAGTCTCAACTAGAAATCGGTCGTAGATTTCTCATCGGAAACCTCCATGATAATCTCATATTCCAAACATAGCATGATCCTCGAGAGTGATGATTGTGAATATGCCCTAAATAATTTATCGATTTTATGTTCTAATCAGACAATCAGAATCAATCAAAAATTAACCCTACGAATAAATAGTTTAATCAATTTAAGCAATGAGAGGTTATGTATTTATTTAACTTGGGAAAGCCCCAAGGTCGACTCAAGGAGGTAAAGGAACAACTTCAAGCTCAATTTATCAAACTTAATGAATGATTTTCCAATGGGATTTTTTGGATTTAATGCAATTAATGATGAAAATGCAATTTGGGCAAAGTTTGAGGACTATAATACAAATTTCAATCAAATGATCTCCAAAATCCTAAAACTTGGCTGGAATGTGCAAATATGCAAAATTAGGCTACTCTATTTTTTTGGATTTTTAGGATGCAAAATGAATTTATTATAAATTTAAAAATGTAAACAATATGATTTTGAGTAATTTAATTTTAATAAAGAGCAAACCTAATTATTTCTCGAAAATTAAATTATCCTAGATAGATCAATGTGAGAGGTATCTAGAATGACTTTGATTTCTTTAAAATACTATGCATACAATTAATTAAAAATCAATTACTCATATCACAAAATGATTTATTTTGACCTAGATATGTGTGCAAATATGATGATTTTTGGGCATGTTATAGAGAGCAATTAAATATTCCTAGTGTGATTTTTAGCAATTTTTGGAGACATAATAATTTAAAACGAATTAAAGAGCATGTAGTGGGTAAGATATGCTAATTTTTACCAAATTAATTAATTTAAATCAAGCATAGCCCACAAAAATATCATTAAATACCCACAAAGTAGAGAATGAACTATTCTTCAACATGCTATTTTTGGAATTAAAAAAGGATGCTAAATGTTTGGTCACATAGACATGGAAATGCATGGGTGTGAATGCAATACATATATAAAAATAAAAAAATAGAAAATACAATAAGGGTCTAAAAGATAATTACGAAAACTAGTGGGTGAATCACACAATTTACCCATAAAGCACATGCGCAGCACATGAGCTCCAGTAGGCGGGGCGGCTTTTGGAAATTGCTTGAACGTGAGGGGCGTGGGTAAAATTGTTCCAGCAAGGTGCGTGCATCGCACCTGGCCTTGCTGGCAGGTCTTCTTGAGATTCACTGGGGGGACTGCTGCAAACTTCATAGCCCCCGCACGTAGGGGCATGCGAGGAGGAGAAAAAGGGAGCGATAGAAAGAGTGTTTCCCGAGGTAGTGCTGGAAGGGCACAACCATGGCGTTCCTCAGTGCGGGCAGCCGATGCGGTGGCGAACGAAGAGCGTTGCAAGGGGTAGAAGTCAAAGGCGGTTGATGGCAACATGGGCGGAAGGTGCTGCTTCTTAGCGAGGCAGAGCAACGATCGTGTGCAGTAGGGTGGTCGTGCGATCGAAGAAGGTGAAGAGGCTGTCTGGAATGAGGCAAGCTGCTGGCGTCGATGGTGATGGGGCTGGTGCAGTTGTTGGAGCGCGAAGATGCACAAATCGAGGGTGGAGGTGCATTGGTCGTATCCAAGGCAGAGGATGAACGATGGAAGACGGACTGTAGAGTTATTCGCCTGGAAAAGAGAGTTCGTGGAGGAGCTCTCAAGGTCCTCGCCTCCACTCGAGCTGACGCGAGCTCAAGGAAGCTTGACTGATCCTCACCGTAGGAGAAACAACAAAGGGGTAATGTCCCTCTAGATCTCGCCATGAGGAGATCGAGGTCGTCTTCACTCGACGCTCAAGATCCTATCTATCACTAGGGGTTCTTAGAGCTGGGACTCCATTGCAAGATCGACAGATGAAGAGGAAGGGAGGTCGGTGGTGGTTCTAAAGGAGGTGGGGAGAGTAATGGTTGGGAGGTGCAGGGGAGATGAAACGGTCGTGGGCCACAACGACCACGGCGTGCGAGTGGCGGAGAAGGTAATGGTGGTGCAGGCTCGAGCATTGCAAGAGGGGAAGATGAAGGTCACATGAAAGGCATGTGACCTGGAGAGGGAGAAAGGGAGGAATGGGATGGGGCCGGTCACATTCTCTGTATAATTAATAATATACATATTTAATCTAAATTTTGTGGAATTTTCTGAAGGTTAGAAAAATGTAGAATAAAAATGACAAAGATAAAATATGCACCAAGTATAAAAAGTCAATTTTTTATTTTCTCTTGATTTTTAAATTTTTTTATGGATTTTAATTCTTTATGTCAAGTTAGCTAATTAATTAATAATTTATAGAAAGAATTAGGTTAAAATACTTTTTTTACATAAATTAATAGGCTCAATTGATATAAAAACTAAGGGTTATTTATTTACAGATTTTAATCCTAATTTAAGTACAATTAGTGAATGTTAATTAATTGGTTTTAAAGGGTCTAATTAGTGAATTATTAAAGGGATTTTGCTAAATAATCATATATAGTAGATGAATCGTGGATTTATCACACCCCTATACTTAGCTCTTTGATTGTCTCCAAGTAAATTTTAGTGAGTTAGAAGTTTGAATCTGTAACAGTGCATGCGGACTTCAAGACTTGTCTCAGTAAGAATCTTTGATTTTAGCAGTTCTAAAATTCTAAGCTCAATCAAGCTCTAATAAAAAGGAATCCAACTTCTCTAATTATCAAAATCTTTGTTTTAACATATAGTATAAGAGATATGACATTTAGTGTGTAATGCAATCATGAGAGTCGAGTCGAAATGTCACTTAAAGTTTAAGTTCAAGAGACTCACCTCAAGACCTAATCCTCAACTCTAGGGAATAAATTAGTTCCTGCATCCAATTCACCATCTCAATAGTTTGTCAGACTTGAAAATGTAGTTGGAAGGCTAGATAATGGAGGACATAGGATTGCGTATATTCTTCTCTCCCTCATATTGGAACACGGATCCTCTCACGTGCCTTATTACTCCACACATGTATTTTTGGTTGTTGACCAGTGTGTCCATCAAAAGTTATTGAGTCGTCTATACTTGTTTTCTAAGGAGTACATTGACGAGTCCAAAATTCACCAAGTTCATTGTCGTGAATTAACGTTTTAAATATGTCGTTGTAATTACGTCTGGAATTCAAAATCAGTCAAGAAATAACCACAGGAAATTTAGTCAATTTTAATCAACGTGGTTTTTTGTTTATTTTACTTGGGCAAGACCCAATGTTGAACTCAAGGAGGCAAAGGAACAACCTAGAATTTTGTCTATCAAAGTTCGTGCACAATTTTCGATGCGATCTTTTTTGGTATTTTTAATGCAATTTTGGGATGTAAAACGCAAATGTGGCCAATTTTAGGGACTAAAATGTATAGATCAACCAAACGATGTCTGAAAATTATGAAATGTGGCCAAGATAAATGAATGCTCTGTAATGTTTTTGGAATTTTTGGATGCAAGATAAATACCTTATGAATTTACGAATACAAATGGTGTGAATTTCAATATCTAACTATAATAAATATTAAATCTATTTATTTTCAAGGGATAAAATTATCCAAGATTTATCACTAGGAGATCAATCTCAGAAAAATCCCAAACCTTAAAAATAAGTGATTTAATTCCTATTAAAAATTAAAGATTGAAATATGAAAAATAACTCTTGCAGAGCAAACCATGCATGCAAATGCAATTCTTTTGGGTACAATGTTAAACTTAATTAATTCTCTTATCCACGAATTTTTGGCAATTTTTTCGACAACGGTTAATTTAATATGAATTTCTAAGCACAGAGTGGGAAAAATATGCAGTTTTCCATGAAAATATTATTTAATAATTAACCACAGACCATAAAAATTTGAAGCACATGCTATAATGTAGAAAATTAATTGAAGAACATCATGCAAATTTCTTTATTAATAAAATGATGCAAGAATTATGTTCAAATTACAGATAAATAAATAGGTCTGTTTGCAGAATTTACAATAACTAAGATAAAATAAGAAGTGCAGTGAGAGGACATAAGAGGAATTACCAATCCCTAGAGGGGAATACTGGCAAAACTTCCAGAGGGACCTCTGGACAGCTGGAGTGGCGTGGATTTGATGAGTTCTTCAAGGGCTTCGGTGCAATTATTCCCTTCCGGGGTGTTGTCCCTCACGTGCTGGTCCCTTGGGATCGCATCCCAACGGAGGAGATCAGCTCTGGTGGTGCTGGAACTCAGCTGGAGGAGCTGTGTAACTGTGGTGGCTCCCTCGGCAGAGATGGCGGAGGTTGTTTTTGAAGTAGACAACTCCTGGATCTTGCCAGGAGGAGTCATTGGAAAGCACGGTGAAGGTGGTGCTCTGGCCTGAGATATGTCTAGGAGGCGATGAAGATAAAATAGCCCGACAGGAGCCTCCTTCTCTTGGAAACGACGACAGAGGTGTCGATGATGAGGGGCCGCATACGCTCGAAGGAAGATGTGGAGCAGGTGAAGGTTCTATAGTGGCTGATGTTGAAGTCGGAAGAAGTGTGGCTCAACTCGAAAGTGGTTGTGGTGGATCGCGTGGTCAAGGTGATCGAGATAGGTATCAGGACTGATGTTGGAAGGTGGAGTTGGGTTCCTAGACGAGGGAGGTCGAAGTGATGTCGGTGAGGATTGGAAGCAGAGCGGCGTAGGAGTATAGCTGGGCTCGACGGCAATTGAAGGGGGCCGGAGCAAGGTAATGACGACGGAGGGGGGCTACGCTGCAGCAAGACCAACGGGCCTTGGATCTCGCCGCAGGTGAAGGGTCTCCGGGTTGTCACCACCGGAGATCTCCTTAGGGACTTAGGGATATCGGTGGATGTTGCTCAATGGAGGTGGGCGTCAGAGTTTTATAGGACGGGTGACAATGGCCAAAGATGGTGCGCCGAGGATGATTGACTGATTGGGGCTGACGAGATCGGACGAGATACGCGGGCGGTGGCGCCATGATTCGCGGGGGAAGATGGTTGACGGCGAGGTGTGAGATCCGTGGGAGTGATTGGGAGTGGGAACGGAAATCGTGGGGGTGGCGGAGCTCGCGAGGGGTGCCGGAGCCATCCAGATTGGGAAAGGGGGAAGCGGAAGGGGGCGATTTCTAGGTCGTCCGATCGGCCGAGATCGGATGGTCCCAAAGATGCCACGTGACCGGGTCTTTTATTTATTTATTTATTTTTGTAATAGTAATAAACGAAAATAAAGGTACCACATGTCAGCCCCATAAAAATTGAAAAATAAATAGAATAATAAATACATAAAAAATAGCAAATGACCTTGAATCGAAAAATTTTCTTCACAAAAGTTGTATTGATGAGGTCTACAACTTTCATGAAGAGACCAAAACCAAAATCGATCATTTGTGCAAAGTGATATTTTTGGGCTATCCCATGCACATAGAATACCTTGATTTTTGGGTTTTATAATTTTTTTATCATTTTTAAATCAAATAAAAATCCAGAAAAATATGATAAAATCAAAGATAATATTTACACATTAATCTTTTTTTTTTGATTTTTATTAAGTAAGAAAAAGAAGAAATAAAATAAAATGTGAAACAGATAATTTTTGTACACACAGTTAGTGAAGACTCGGACTTAGTTAGTTTCTTTGATTTCAAGCTCCATTTGGATTTGGATTTAGTGTATTTTAATAAAACTTCCGTCAAAGAAAATAAATGAAAAAGAAATAAAATAAAATGAGTCAATTATGTACATAAAATAATAGGTCAAAAATCGCTAAAATACAAAATGTACAAAAGAGACCCAAAACCCACCTTTCACATATGAGCTCCGATTCACTTGAACTTGGTCTTATTTTGAAGGTATTTGAATGTACATTAGTTCAAAAGTGAGTAGGATCAAATCGGACACTGAATGAGGAAGATATCGAGTTTTTAGTCCAGAAATCCTAGAACTAGGTTTGGGTTTTTGGTCCACTTATTTTTGTTAGTGATTTGTTTTTTATATTTTTCATTTATTCTTATTAGTAGTATGTACACAATGGAGTGGTTTTAGGACAACTGGAGTTATCATGAATTAGTTAAAAATCAGGTAAGTTAGGCTATTTTACAGGTCAATTTGGCTGAGATTTTTGGCTCCTTATTTTGTGCAATAAAGTTTGATAAAATGTCATTCTTATCAAAACATGCATGAATGCTAATTATGGAGAATAAATAAAGAAATGCCAATGATTTTTAGGGATTTGAGCTTAATTCATGACTTTTAGAGTGATGAATCTGAGATTCATCATCCCCCTATACTTAAACCATGCTCGTACCTGAGCACCAAAAGGAATGCAAGGATGTGAAATGAGATTGGATTCCGTACCAAGACCATGAGCAGAAGGTGAAAATGAAACTAGCCCAGACCTTTGGATTATTAGTTTGGCAGAACTTTTGTGAGACTTAGAATTTTAAAATCAATAGCCTTCAAGTTCTACACATCATTGTCATAGTTTCGGCTTAGAAGTCATCTTAGATCAATCCTCCTCCCAAAGCATACCCCATGAACATTGAACAATCGACACATGTGTGTGAAATGTTTTAGCTCTTCCCATCTAGAATGTCGGACTACCATGGAAACCTCCTCTCCAATAACTCATCCTCAGGGAGTCAGGTATTTTCTTCTAAGGTCTGTCCCGCTGTGTTCACAATCGAATAGAGGGAGAAATTAGAAGAAGGAGAAAAGAACTGGAGGGTGGCCAATGTACTCACCTCTCCTTCTGAAGCCGACCAGTTTAGCCAAGTCTCCACCAACATCTGCAGGTTTTCTTAGAAGCTTGGACCTTTTTACTCAAATGTTTATTTGGTAGTGGCCTCTTTGTATTTGGATTTTTGGTGGTTTTGCATGGATCTTGTTGTACCCCTACAGATATGGAATCTTTTTTCTATACATGTTTTGGGGTCTTAGAAAAAATTATGCCCAATTGTCCATCCCTTTTTCGAAGCTTTATTTCAACCCGTACTCCGGTCTTTAGATGTCCACGCTACAAGAAAAGAAACTCACATAGTCTTCCAACACCCTGTCTGAGTTGAGCTAAGTGCATAATGCGAGAGTACAAATTAATTCCCTATTCCAGAGTCATACCCAGAATAAAGAGACCAGGTTAGACACTAAGAGTCAAACTTTACACATTATCATGTGGAACTCGAAGAATTAAGTCAAAGACCTGAAGCTTCTAAAATCTGATTTCTCTGTGAAGTTCATCTGAAAATTAGGTGGATTAAGATTAAGTCCAGACCAATCTCGGTTTCTACTCATAACTCGGTTTAGAGCCCAAGGGCTTTTTACAAATGCAAATGCATGTAATGCTGGATGAAGTGCAGATGCGTGAAATGCAGACACAATTTTTTTTACTTTGTGATGTTTTTTTGGAAAAATGAATAAGAAGCCTTTTTTTTTCAAAATTGTTGGTTGGACACAGTCAGTGTTAGTAGCAAAACTTTTTTTGTTGTTTTTTTTTGTTTTTTTTCAAGTTAGTTATCCAGCCCGTAAATACATATAGACTTATGTGAAAGTACGAGGTATGGGTAAAGTATATACATAGTATATATATACCCCCTATACTTAGCGAGTGTTGTATCCTCAGAGCACAAGAAGCATAGAGAAGACATAGCTCGGGCTAAGCGTAAGAGAGTGAAAGAGAAAAAGAAAAATATAGATCGGCCCACCCCCCATACTTAGGCTGTGAACAAGATAAGTATAGAAGAAGAGCGAAACTAAGGTGAGGAGCGTATATGCAGATGGGCATCGGTTCCCCCTACACTTAGGCTTTGGTCAGTCTAAGTATAGAAGAAGGGTGGAAATGGGGTGATCGTGAGAAGGGGAGAATGGTATATACAGATGGCATCGGTCCATCCTATACTTAGGCCTTGGTCTAAGTACAGGAAGAAGATGTGCAAGGAGACCATTGGGGGCGAGAAGGAGGGAGAGTAGCCGATGATTAAGGTGGTTTTCGGCCGATCTTTTTGTGAGCCTGTGGTGGGAGATCGTAATGATAAGAAGGAGATGAAGCATATGATTACCGACCATTTTCAGTGTTATCCTCAAAGAAATCATGCTGGAGATTAGATGAAGCATATAAATCAGATGAAAGATAATCATCATCAGAGTTATCCTTAGAGGAATAGTATGTGAAAGTGGAGGCACTCCAGATATTCTTGTTCTTTAGTTTCTTCAGTTGTTTTCTTAGAATTTGTTCCTTCTTGGGATCAAGCAATTCATCCTAAGATGATGAATATTCTGAAGCACCAGTCTCAGTCAGCTCATAAGAAATTATTCCAGTATATTTAAGGAGATCGGGAGAATCGGCTTTGGATGAATAATAGTGAGGAACAAGAATCGTCCAACGGGAATCGAAATTTGGATCCTTGCGCAGATAGGGTTTTAGAACTGCCGAACATACCTCACTCATATAGATTACCCTTTCCGGACCTGATGAGGAATCATCAGACTATTCCTCTTCCGGAAGGTCGAAGGTGACTTTCTTTTTAGATGAAGGAGCAGCCATGTTTCGTGTTGGTGTTGGTACTGTGAGTGAGGTTTTACTTGAGTCTCCAGATGAATAATCATTGAAGTTTTTCTGCTTTATCTGTGCACGTTCTGCGTATTTGTTCTTAGTTTTCTTAATGTTGGTGCACTCCTGAGTTGGAATGAATTGGTCAAGGTAGTCAGATAAGGTTTCGGCCGACTCAGGGTGAACGCATGCATATGTCTCAAGATCATATAAGAAACACTTTCCCATGGTGAGAGCAGTAGGAAATGGAATAGTGGGGAGAGTCTCTGCATGTTTATTCTGAATTGACTTGATGTTGGTGCATTCCGGTGTCAGGTTGATTTGTTCAATGTGGTCAGAGGAGATTTCGGCTGACTAAGGATGCGTCCATGCATACGTCTCAAGATCATATGAGAAATCATTTATCATGGTTAGAGATGCTGGAAATGGAACAATGGGGAGAGTCTCTAAACCAATAGTCTCTTCAGTAGCCATTATCTCAGGTGTAGCAGCGGGGTAGGGCTCTTCTACCGTTTGGTGGTTACAACTGTTGACGGCTTCGTGGGTCACCTCTGAATATAGTGGTTCCTCAAACACTAGGTGAGATCGAAGTGCTCCCAATGTTGTAAAATTGATTCCCCGAGTCTCATACTCAATAATTGCCTTAGCCAATGTCAAGAATGTCTTTCTAAGAATGATTGGAGACTGGGTGAATTCTCCTTGACGCTCAATATCAATGATCGTGATGTCTATTTTGAGCGGAGCACCTAGGAATGTAACGATGACTGAAATTGATCCTCTCGGCCACTTTATAGATCGATCAGCTAGTTGAATGATCTCTCTTATTTTCTTGGTAGGTCCGAATTTGAGCTTGTCAAATGCAGAGGTCAGGAGGATATTGATTGGTGAGTCGTCATCGATTCGAGCATGGGTAAAAATTATCTTTGATTCCACAGTTAAATCTGGGCAACCACTTCACTATGCGACTATTGGTTTTTCTCCTCAACACCACTGAGGTGGCCATTGACAAGATATGTCTTTCCGTCTTTGTTCTCATCCTGCCTGACTTTTTTATCATTAATTTATTCATTAAAAATCCTTTAAGGTCGGGGAGGTGTTCAATGGCCTGTATCAAGGGTAGTTCAAAAATCAGTCTCTTCTCCAATGCTTCTCGTAAAGCAGGATCCAAATTCTTTAGATCTTCTTCAGTTTCAATTTTTATGAAATTTTCCAGATTTTCGATTTTTTGTGTGTTTTTGAATATTTCAATTTTTTGGTATTTTCCATGTGGTGTGTAGATGTGGTGTTTTTCATAGATGATGAGGGGTTTTGATATGACGAGTCAGAGTCAGAATCACATTTATCCCTAGGGGAGTAATAGGCAGAGGTGTCGTTGTCAAGATCATCCCTAGGGTGATAATAGTCTCTAGGTTTCTGAATATCCTCAGAATTTTCAACATGAGATCCAATCTTTTCCTCATCCATTTTTATATCTGAGCTACCATAGAGTGAATTAGTCGGTCGGTGAAATTTCTAAATTTATCCTCCATTAGTTCATATCTCCTGGAAATACTCGAAATGTCATCCTCCAAAAACTTTTCATGATCAATCATGTGAGCAGTTAGTATGTGTTGGGATTCAATAATTTCATCTTCCATTTTCTTGTATGAGCCAAGAGGAGATTCTCTTAGAATATCAAATATATGATTGTCATTTTCTGAAAATTTCTCCTCAAAAGTTAGGGAAGGAGTTTGCTCAGTGGAAGGATTTTACAGGAATCTGTAGGACTCATACTCAGCATGTCGGGATTCAGGCATGCAAAGCTGGTTTGAGTAGAGTCTACTTCCATGGTCATGATTGATCGTATCCCCAAATAATAGAGTTATACATGGTTCATATGTATTGATATCTTCAGTCTGGTCCTCTATATGTGTAGGCTGATCGAAGGAGTGGTATTTTGGTTAGTCAATAGGGATTTGATCGTTAAGGTCAATCCAACCTAGTTGATCATTTGGTTGGGTTTCTATATTATTCCCTGTGGTCAAGGAAAGATGTAAATTTGTGTAGTGTTGACCTATCACAGCAAACTTGTGAGGAATGAATGAAGTTGGTTGGGGTTGATGTCTTGGCTAGTCATGTGTTTCGATGTTTTGCTCTTCAAATGGTTCTTGGGTTCTAGAAAGAAATCTGGCATAAGTCAGGTCATCCCAAGATGGAAGTTGATCATGTGCGGTCACAAGTGGTGGAGGTGAAAAATATGAGGTTGTGGTGACTTTGATTGGATGATTCGAGTAGAATGTCTTGGAATTTATCGAGGGGGCCAGATTCATCTGAGAGTGAAAGTCTCTCGCAAATGTTGGAGGATTCTTGAAAGAAGAGGGTTTATTTGGTTTGGGCCTGATTGAGACAAATTCATTTTCATAGTATAGATCAGATGGGTACTCGGACCATTGTCCTGTATTTGTCAAATGAGGTTGATGATGAATCGACATGGTTGATCTTGGTGCAAGTGCACAGGATATTCACAAGGAAAAAAATTTATCAAGGAGGGTGATGGCACAAGTGTACGTCTTTTGATCTTCGAAATCGGTTCACGCACACCAATGCAAACGCAAATCAAACCCTGGGTTCAACAACTCACACAATGAAGCCGCAAGAGTTCGGCAAATTATCTTTTCAATTTTAGTTAGTGATAAATTCAATCTTGAAAAAATTTAGCGAACTGTTAGGTGCCGAAAATTTTCTTAAAGACTGGCCCGAATTCTTACGACTAGTTGCATCCACTTTCAACAGGTATTGGTGTAAGTATGGACCATAAAACGACTACCCGTGTTACTTAAGGACAGAGCCTTACATAATGTCCTTTAAACTACCTACTCTGCTAAGGAAATACAAACTGTTTACCAGCTACCCATAGATCCTCATTGAGAAGTAGCTAATCATTTTTAGAATCAGTAGTCTGAACAAAAATTTCACAGCTGGGCTCTAACCTTAAATGTCATCTCTCGCTCACTCAGACAGATAAATTCATCCAAGGTAAGGGTTGCTCTCCCGCAAAAATTCATGATTTTTTGAGTTAATCTAATCAGCTTTGTATAGCAGTCCCAATTTTAATTGGGCGATCACTGAAAAATTAGGTGAGCACAAATACACGTCTACCGTCCAGTCCCAATTTCCTTTAAAATTATGTGACAAAATAGAAGGGAGAAATTCGAAAAGCCGATGGACGTGAAACAATGATGTATGCACAGATAGAAGACTTACAGTGATTCCTCGCAATCTCCATATGGGATGCAATACAAGAATTGAAAAATTAATCTATATGAATGCAAGCCGATAAAAATCGCACATAGTAGAAAGTTCTATTAGCCATAAAGAATTGATTTCAATTTGAATAAATTGAACGATCTAATGTGCATCTCAATTAATGTGCAGTGTGGTCCTAGGTTCTTCGAGCACAATAAAAAATTTTAGAAGCTCTAATATCTGTATGTACAGGTCTAACCTATGTGCCACTCAAGTCGGCCCCACCCTCACAGGAGAGTGAAACATGCCACGACACACCAAAGAAAAAGTTCAATGTCTTGTTACACATGTGAGAGTCCAAACGTACATCGTTATAAATGAGTAATTAATTACAGAAATTAAAAATGCAGAAAATAAATCCTAAACTCTACTCTCTCTCACGACTCGATCTTAATTTAATTGCAGTTTTTCGGGCGTTGGTGAAGATGCTTCGGTTTTGTGAGAAACCACTCCATGTACGTCGAGTACCTCGCAAGAAAAATAAGAGAGAGAATATAAGAGAGTAACACAGAAATTAAAAAAATAAGAAAATAAATGCTGGAAATGCAAAAATAATTATGGAAAATATACATTGAAGATTCAGGGGTCAGACTACCCAAATGCGGAAAACCAAACACAAAAATTTTTTAGACAAAATCTAAGCCGTTTGCCTCCCTGGTAGCGGCACCATTTGACGAGTCCAGAATTCACCAAGTTAGATATTGTGAATTATCATTTTAAATATATTGTTGTAATTACGTCGGGAATTCGGAATCGGTTAGGAAATAACCACAGGAAATTTAGTCAATTTTAATCATCGTGATTTTTATTTATTTTACTTGGGCAAGTCCCATAGTCAAACTCAAGGAGGCAAAGGAACAACCTAGAATTTTGTCTATCAAAGTTTGTGCATGATTTTCGATGTGGTCTTTTTTTTGGTATTTTTAATGCAATTTCAGGATACAAAATGCAAATGTGGCCAATTTCAGGGATAAAATGTATAGATCAATCAAACGATGCCTTAAAATTATGAAATTTGTCCAAGATGATAGTTATAACGAAATGATGCATTATAAATTTTTTTAGAATTTTTAGATGCAAGATAAATATCTTATGAATTTACGAATGTAAACGATATGAATTTCAATATTTATTATGATACATATTAAACCAATTTATTTTCAAGGGAAAAAATTATCCAAGATTGTTCACTCAGTGATCAATCTCAGAAAAATCCTAAATCCTAAAAATATGAGTTTTAATACCTATTAAAAATTAAATATTGAAATATGCAAAATAATTTTTATAGAGCAAATCATGAATGAAATGCAATTCTTTTTAGTCACGATGTTAAACTCAATTAATTCTCTTTTCCACAAATATTTGGCAATTTTTCGAGCAACGATTAATTTAATATGAATTTCCAAGCACAAAGTTGGGAAAATATGCAGTTTTCTACGAAAATATTAATTAATAATTAACCACAGACCATAAAAATTTGAAGCACATGCCATAATGTAGAGAATTAATTGAAGACCATCACGCAAAATTTTTATTTAATAAAATGATGCAAGAATTAGGTTCAAATTCCAGATAAATAAATAGGTCTATTTGCAAAATTTACAATAACTAAGATAAAACAAGAAGTGTAGTGAGAGGACTTAAGAGGAATTACCAATTCTTAGAGGGGGATACTTGCAAAACTTTCAGAGGGACACGTGCACGACACGTGTCCTCTGGATGGCTGGAGCGACATGGAATTGATGAGTTCTTCAAGGGCTTCAGTGCAATTATTCCCTTGCAGGATGTTGTCCCTCACGTGCTAGTCCCTTGGGATCACATGCCAACGGAGGAGATCAGCTCTGGTGGCACTGGAACTCAGCTGGAGGTGCTGTGCGGCTGTGGTGGCTCCGTCAGCAGAGATGGCGGAGGTTATTTTCAAAGTAGACAACTCTTGGTTCCGGCCAGGAAGAGTCGTTGGAGAGCACGATGAAGGTGGAGCTTTGGCCTGAGATACGACTGGGAGGCAATGAATATGAAGTAGCCCGGCAAAAGCTTCCCGCTACTGGAAGAGACGGCGGAGGTGTCGATGATGAGGGGTCGTAGATGCTCGGAGGAAGATGTGGAGCCGGTGAAGGTGTTGTAACAGCTGACGTTGAAGTCGGAAGAAGTGTGGCTCAACTCGAAAGTGATTATGGTGGATCGCGTGGTCAAGGTGATCGAGATAGGTATCGGGCCTGATGTTGGAAGGTGGAGTTGGGTTCTTGGATGAGGGAGGTCAAGGCGATGTCAGCGAGGATTGGAAGCGGAGCGGCGGAGGAGTATAGCTGAGATCAACGGCAATCAAAGGGGACCAGAGCAAGGCGGTAGCGGCGGAGGGGGGGCGCGCTGCAGCAAGACCAACAGGCTTTGGATCTCACCATAGGTGAAGGGTCTCCAGGCTGTTACCACCGTAGATCACCTTAGGAACTTCGGGCTATCAACGGATGTTGCTCAATGGAGTTGGGTGTCGGAGTTTTATAGGGTTGGTGACGATGGCCAAAGATGGTGGAAGACGGGCGACGGCGAGGTATGAGATCTGCGGGGGGGGGGGGGGGGGGGGTGATTGGGAGCGGCAGCGGAAATTGCGGGGGCGGCAGAGTTCTGCCGCTCAGATTGGGAAAGGGGGAAGAGGAAGGGGGCAATATCTGGGCCGTCCGATCGGCCGAGATCGAACGGTCCTAGAGATGCCATGCGGTGGGGTCTTTTATTTATTTATTTATTTTTAAATTTATTTATTATTTTTATTTTTTGTAATAAAAATAAATGAAAATAAAGGTTAAAAATGGGTGACATGTGGCAGCTCCAGGAGCCACCACGTGTCAGCCCCACAAAAATTGGAAAATAAATACAATAATAAATATGAAAAAAATAGTAAATGACCTCGAATCGAAATTTTTTCTTAACAAGATTGCCTGTCTCGAAGAGATCTACAACTTTCATGAAGAGACCAAAACCAAAATCGATCATTTGTGCAAAGTGATATTTTTGGGGTATCTCATGTTCATAGAATACCTTGATTTTTGGATTTTTATAATTTTTTTGTCATTTTTAAACCATTAATATTTACACATTTTCTATTTTTTGTCATTTTTTGTCAAAGATGAATATTTAGACATTAATCTATTTTTTTTGGATTTTTATTAAGTAAGAAAAAGAAGAAATAAAATAAAATGTTAAAAAGATAATTTTTGTACAGATAGTTAGTGAAGACTCTGACTTAGTTTCTTTAATTTAAACCTCAATTTGGATTTGGATTTTTTTGTATTTTAATAAAACTTTTATCAAATAAAATAAATGAACAAGAAATAAAATAAAATGAGTCAATTATGTACATAAAATAATAGGTCAAAAACCGCTAAAATACAAATTGTACAAAAGAGGCCCAAAACCAAACTTTCTCATATGAGCTCCGATTCACTTGAACTTGGTCTTATTTTGAAGGTATTTGAATGTACATTAGTTCAAAAGTGAGTTGGATCAAATCAGACACTAAATGAGGAAGATATCGAGGTTTTAATACGAAAATCCTAGATCTAGGGGTTGGGTTTTTGGTCCACTTATTTACGTTAGTGATTTTTTTGTATTTTTCATTTATTCTGTTAATAATGTGTATGTAGGTGATTTCAGGCCAATTGGAGTAAGCATGAATTAGTTACAAATCTGGGAAGTTAGGCTACTTTACAGTTTAATTTGGTTGAGATTTTTGGCTCCTTATTTTGTGCAATAATGTGTCATAAAATGCCATTCATATCTAAACATGCATTAATGCTAATTATACAGAATAAATGAAGAAATTCCAATGATTTTTAGGGATTTGATCTTAATTAATGACTTTTAGAGTGATGAATCTGAGATTTATCATACACCGGGTTTGTCTTCTTTAATGTCTAACATACTTACACCCAACTTGTATCGCTTACGATGTAGAGACCTTTTTGAGGTAATATCCTGACTCATTGGTACTATTAGCTTTGGTCCAATTGGACACTTTGAAAATGATTGGGAGCGGTAGCCTATGATTTAAGCTCTTTAAGATTGACTTTGTTATTTGAGAGTTTTTTTTTCATTCAACACTTTTTTTAGGCTAGTTCCACCGCTTTTACCCAGAGTTGGAGCACATTGATCAATAATTATTTAGTTTCATCACACCATGGCACACAGGTCATTATCAAAATATAACATGTGAACTTGTTCACATACCAACTAGGGTTTGCTGACACTCAAATTTCATGAAGCTTTCATCGACTTTATCCCATCCTCGAGTATGATAAAACTAGATCTAGACTCAAATCTCAAGTCCCATTCCCTCAAGTGAAATCTCAACTCATCTCATCATTCACACAACTGTGCAAGTGATGTGCTGATCATATTATTAAAGGTAGAGATTAAGCGCACAATATAGGATGCACATATTTCAAACTAGGAAAGCGTGGATTATTAAGTCTCAAATCCTAATGACTAAGGCTGGTTAACTCTGAATCAAAGGACCTTAAAAACCTAAGTTTCTTTCATTCCTCAAGTCTTGAGTGTAGTGAAAATGTCAGAGATAAAACCTTAAATTAGTTTTCAGTTTTTAGTTTTTTTAAAGGTTTTCGATTGATTTTTTGGTCTTTTATAAAGCTCATTATACCCCCTATTTTTAAAAATAGGTATTATTTACAAAGAATTTATGTATAGTACACACAACTTATACCCATACCCGATTTTCGATGAAAACAATTAAAGTACGAGCTATAAATTAAGTATATAGGATATAGAATAAACATCCCCTATACTTAACTTATTATATGTCCTCATGGCACTAAGTGAAATGTAGACATAGCTCGTACCAAGTATTGAGTAAAAATAAAATGAAGTCGAGTCCGCCCCCTATTCTTAGGCTTTTGAGGTGCCCTAAGCATAGCAGAAATGTAGGAAATGGGGCGATCGAGGGTGAGGAGGAAGAAATAGAAATGATGTATATGCAATGATATCGACCCCCCTATACTTACGCTCAGGACAACCTAAATATGATCGAGCAATTTACAAGTGGGGTCATGAGTAGATTTACAGATGTACAAGGTCAAGGAGGTTAGTGTGGCAGAATATAGTATGGAGATGTAGAGGGTGGTGAAGAAGGGGAGGATGAAGAGGACCAACCATCGTCAGAGTCGTCCTCCGAAGAATAATAGTCATACGCAGAGGATCTCTAACTATTGTCCAACTAAGAGGTAGTGACCTTTGATCACATCTGCATTATTGCACTTACCTGATGAACCCTTTCAGGACAAGATGAGGATTCTTCAAAAATCACCTCGTTTCTAAGGTCAAAGGAGAATTTCCTGGCCGGTTTATTTCTATGTGAAGTATCAGGAGAGTATGGTCAGAGTTCTTCTCCCTATCATGAGTAACCAGTGTGGCATTTGTAGGTTCCTCGTTAGATGAATCTCCGTAAAATTGACCAATTCTTGTAGGGTCATAACACGCTTCGGGCGAGGGAAGTGATTTCTGGTGGCCTTGTGAGTGATGACTGGGGATGTTGATGTTACCTTATGATATCCATGCATTTCAGTGACATAAAGTTTTTATGAGTCTGCTCCTTATATGGTTCAAGTATTTCATGAATTACTGCTGACTCAAAATTGGACCACTCAAATAAATGTGACGATCTTTATAAATGTGGTCCAATTCCTCGTAATCTCCTAAATATTGTCTCCTCCTAGGAACAATATCAGGTGGGAGGAGTGATGAGAATCCAAATATAGTTTAACAGTCGATCTCTATGGTGTCTCTTCTAGGTTTTATGTCTGTGTCTTGTGAGGAGAGGTCTGTTCATGTGAAGTGGTTGTCTCCTGATCACGACTATCAGTTTCAAATTGGGTTTCCTCAGAGCAGGTCGTATCATTAAGGGTTTGTTCATTGTGGTCTGAGTTTGGAAACTTGATGTTCTATGTCCCACAATCGACAATTGGCTTAGCAGAGGCTAAGAACAACCATCCTAAAATGATAGGAGACTGAGAAAATTCTCCACAGTGCTCAATGTCAAGGACAATGAAGTCCACTTTCAGAAGTTTGCGACGATAGAAATAATTCCTCGTGGTCTTTTAGTATATCGATATAGCAGTTGAACGATCACCCTTATCTTTTTGAGTTGTTTGAGCTTGAGTTAATCATAAACTGTCTTTGGGAGGATGTTTAATGTAGAGTCATCCTCAAGCCGAACATGAGTGAATAAAGGACTCCAAAATTTCACACGTGATCTGAGTCAACTGCTTGACTTTGCGGCTTTTAATCTGGCCATAGATATGGCATGGTATTCCGTCCATGATCGTTTCTTGCCTGTCTTTTTAGGGTTCAATCGACTCTTCACAAATCTCTTAAGATCAGACACATATTCTATGGCCTTGATTAATGGAAGCTCTAAGATCATACTCTTGCAAAAAGCTTCAATATTAGAATTGTCCAATTTGTCGGATTGCTAATCCGTTGTACGAGTTATTCGTACCGAGGGTTCGAATCCCTCTCTCTCCGTTCCCTCTGATCGCTTGAGACTTTATATTCTAATTCCAAAAAATGAAGTTCTCATTTTTTGTTATAATGTATATGTGGAATAGATAAAAAAGTGAGGAGAAACAAAAAATCTCTCTTTTTTTATTCTTCACGCCCAGGATTACATCCTGGATCATTAGATAAGAATCCGAAAATGAATAGATGAACCAAAGAATATCACTACTGTGTAAACAAAGAGTTTCAGAGTAAGCATTACACAATCTCTAAGATCTTTTTTTGGCAAAAGGGAATAGATTATTTATTTTTGTATGACATATTTTGTTTTGACATGACACTAAAAAACAGAAAAAAATTTCTCGAAAAAAAATACTTTTTCGTTCACAAATTTATTTGTGATACGATTCTAATTTTTTCATTACCAAAAATATTTTTGTCATATTTGCAATTAGGTTATTGTGCGGGAACCCAATCAAGTCCTTGTAGTTGGAAGGATAGAACAAGTAAATGGATAAATTGTATGGTTTTTCAATTTTTTTGGTTTTTTGTGTAATGGTTAGTAGGTTGATTGGAGGTCAATGATGGTTGTGTTAGAGTGCACGCCACATGATGGATTTGTGGTTCACATGATGGAGTCCTCACTTGTTCCTATTTTTTCTATGACTGGATGAGATCATATGTATGTTTAGTCAAATCATCTGCTCTTTATTTGATCCAACTGATTTCATCCTCAAACCTCTCATGACTTGGTGCGGAATAATTGTACTCCACATGCTGTGACTCTGACATGTAGTTCTGAGAAGAGTAGTGATTATTCATTGGAGTTGTAGTTTGGTCATGAGTTATATTTCCTTGACCTTGTATTTCTTGTGAACTGTCGAAGGAAAATAGATCGTAATCAGGAAGAGAGTCAACTAAGTAAGGATGGTTGAAAAGGTAGGAAGTCCATAGTAATCGGGAATCATGTTTCTCTGTCAAAATTGGTTACTCTATTTTTTGTCCTCAAATTTGCTTGATTTGTGTTTATTTGAAAGTCAGAATGTGAGAGTGGTCTAATCTAGGAGATGCGTAGGCGAGGGTGGAGTGAACGGGGTAGAGGGAAAATGATGGCTATGGGGGACCGATTTCGAAGAAAGGTTCCCCTAGAATGAAGAGTATCGGAGCAAGGTCATGTATGATGGGCCCACATAGTCTGGGTATGGAGACCAGTGAACTAACATCTTCTCAAGATAGGGATGGATAAGGATTTTCAAACCACGATAAGATTGCAATTGCAAGGATGGAGAAGGATTTGCAAACCACGATAAGATTATAATTGCAAGGACTTTGACACACACATGACAAACACAAAACAAACTCATAGAGTAACGCATTCGACAATTGTGTAGGCACGTTAGAGTTCGACCACTTATCTTTTCAATTTTAATTTAATGATAAAACAATCTTTGAGAAGATTAAGCGGACTTAGATTTCGGAAAGTGTCATAACGACTGGCTAGAATTCATATGGCTAGTTGCACCTACTTTCAACTAGTATGGATGTAAGTATGAATCGTAGAACGTCTACCCATATTACTTCAAGATGGTGCCGTACACGTTGTCTTTTTAACCAACCAATCTTCTAAGGGAGACCGCAGTTCTGTCACTAAGAAGTAGCTAGTCATTTTAAATTCAGTAGTCAGAATGAGGCTCCCATGTTTTGGCTCTACCCTAAGCGTGTGATTCTTTCCTTCATACATGATGATTCTCCCTTACATCACCTTTATTCTTTCATTTTGACCTTTAAACCGTAGCTAAATGCATGTAAATAACATTATCTTTCATAAATTAACATCCATTATTTATTGTATAAATATTGTATAAATACACTGTTTGAAGTCAAAATAAAAGAATAAAGAAAAGAAAAGAAAAGAAATAAAATTCCAAAGCTATTTTATTACCCTAAACTGTCGAGACCTAGACATCATGATGACTGGTCGACAAGGAATAAAGTAGGGGGAGATAAGGGCCAATAAAGACAAACAAACCCTAATTATTTATTCTTTAATAATTCTTTTTTGGGACCCATTTTATTTTCTATTATTTATACCTCAAATAAAGAAACTTTCTATATGAAAGTTGTAGATTAAAATATATAGAGAAGTACAAAATTTGCTTTACACAAAAATAATACTAATTATACATTCTACTCTTAGACTAAAAATACAAAATCCAAACTTCCCAGACCCACATCTTCTCCATATGAACTAAAATGCATGAAAATCACCTTTAATTCTATATACCTTTTAGCAAGCTATTTAATTAAGGTTATTTCATTTAATTTGAAGTTAAGATGCAAAAGTTAGATTTTGGACCCCCATTTTACTATAGACCTGAATAAAATAATCATTTTATTTGTTCTTTATATTATTTATTATTTATATTTTTATAATTTTGTAAATATTATTTATAGTGCATCTACATATTTAGAATATAGTAAAACCATAGAAAATACACTAAAATAAAATAATATAAATAATATGCAGTACTTATACCAACATAATTTATATTTATAATTAATTAAGTGTTACATATTATATTAGAAAAATAGAATAAAAATATATTTATGTATATTTAAATAAGCTATAAATATATAAATTAAGTGTATAACATAGCAAAATATAAAATACAAAAAAAAATAAAATACACATAGCATAGCTATATATATACCAATAAATGAACCATTAAAAAGTAACTTAGAATAAATTAAGTCATAAAAGTAAATAAAAATCACCATTAAAATACTACATAAACTAATAAATACTTTTCATGTTTTACTCAAAAATTAAATAAATCATTTACTATTTTATTTATATTTATTTATCCTTTTTATTTTCATTTTTGTCCTCTTATGGATGATGAGGCCCAATCAGGCCTGTCGTCCGCTGACCTCGGTCAACTCTCTGACCGAGGCCTCTATCTCGTGTCAGACTCTGTTTGACCTCGCCTTCCTCGGATTTTTCATGCCCAATCCTTGCACCCACTCGGATCGATCCCTTCTTGACTTTTGATCCTCGACCCTCAGATTTTCACGCCAATATTATTCCTTAGTCGATGCGTCGCTGAATCAAGGACCAATCCCGAATGAACTCACATTGGTACATATACCCTCCATCACTTTCCATTCATTTTTGATCCCTCTTCCACCATTGAAACCCTAATCTTTACGCATCTAAAGACTCCAGGTGATAGCAGGAACTCCTACGATAACTTGGTGAGGCATTCGGTGTAGAATCGAGGTCGATCTGAGCTCTGAGCACCTGCTCCGCCAGGAGTTAGCTCCACTCAGTACATGTCAGGTAAAACTCCCTTTTCATGTTCTTTTTGTTCCTTAGCGTAATGGTAGTATAGTGTGCCCTTTTATTCCTTAGGTTCTGTCTAGTTTATCATAAAATTCAAAAACTCGATCAGTGGAGCTCTAGCTCTACCTCCTTCTTCCATCGTCTATGACTATCCTCCGCCTATACTCTTGCTTCTATTTCATTTTGCAATGCTTTCTCTTCGCCCCACGCATCTCTAGTCAACCAGAGACTCCTTGGATCTAGATTTAGGTGCCCTTCCTCCATCGTACACCAGAGCACCTCCATCTGACTCATCTCTACCTCATCCCCACTGCTTGAAGCTGCCAGAGGTTTCATTTTTGGTCCCATTTGCTAACTATGCAGGAAATAAGAAGAAAAGACCCGTTTATAGGGATTTGGAACCCAAGGAAGAAGCTCCAGGTCCTCCAGCTCTCTAGGGCTCCTCTTGCGAGCCCTGGACGATTTTGACAGCCACATTCAACACGAAAGACCCCTTGGAGCATTTTGCTCTTCATCAGTGCTCCCTGGGGACGAAGGATGGTGTAGAATCGATCGATTGAAGCTACCTGCTCTCGAGTTGTTCCTCTATAGACCTTGAGAGCCGTCCGATCACGAGCGTGTCCCAGGTGGAGCAGCAGCCATCGGATGCACGAAGCCCGCACCATTGGATCCCCATCTGGGATCTAATCGTAGGCATTCATCATCAACGCGTCATCGGCCATCAACATCTCGACACATGGACAAGTGAAGATCTAAATCCATCACTCATGTGGAGGGTATTTTGGGCACACACCCTCCTGCTTTTTGTCTTTTATCTTCAATCCATAAACATTTTCCTTTAGAATCAATATTTTTGTAAAATTTACAGTTCAACCCATGTACTTTCTTTATTTGAATTTAGGTCTAATCTGCATCATCTCACGTGCTTGTGCACATGAGGGGACTAGACATTTTGCACCTAAGCCCTTAGGCATTTTGTATTTTGATTTAGTCCTTGTTTCCGAATTAATAGTGTAATATATTTTGGAAAAATTGCTTGGACCCCCAAACTTGTTATTAGTTGTAGAAATACACATCCATGTATTGTTTATTGGATATTTTTGAGAAAATTGTATTTTAGTCCTAACTTTCTCTATGGTGTTCTGCTAGTGTCTTGGAACTTTAAATAATTGCATAAATACCCTAGTTTGTATGCATTTTCTTTTTATAGTTTTTATTTTGTTAAAAACAGCTCGAAGCCTTTGAAAATTCATGGAAAATTACTATAAATACATGACATATATATCACACATATTTTTAGTTAGGCATTTTATAGTTATTTTCTATTTATTAGAAATTAAAAATTGAGTTATTTATCCTAGTTTCGATTTAAAAATAAAAAATTATAAAAATGTTTTGAAAAATTACAAAAAATGTATTATGTTTATTATTTTTTTTTTGAGCTGAGATACTAAAAACCACTTAAAATAGAAAAAGAAAAACATTAAAAATTAAAAAGCTCCAAAATTCTTATAAAAATTATAAAAAATATATACATTCTAAAATATTTATTTCTATTTCTCAATATTGTTTATATATATATAATAGTTTTAAAAAATTTTGAGCTATTTAGCTATTTTTAATTTCCAAAACAATCCGGGATATTTATTCTATTCACTCTTTTACCTTATTTATTCAATTGAAAATACAAAAAAATTGTAAAAAATTAAAATGAAAATACCCAAACAAAGAAAAACATAGAAAAATCCAAAATTGCTATATGAATTTTGAGTAATTATAGTTATATTTATAAGTATTAAAGCGATCTCTATATATATGGTAATATATAGACCTTTAGTATGATTATTAATTATAAAAATTGAAAACCAGGAAATTCAAAATGGAAATAAAAAGGTATAAAATCAAAAATGTAAATAATTCATAAAAACAAAAATA
Source organism: Ottelia alismoides (assembly GCA_037367405.1). Taxonomy (NCBI): domain Eukaryota; kingdom Viridiplantae; phylum Streptophyta; class Magnoliopsida; order Alismatales; family Hydrocharitaceae; genus Ottelia; species Ottelia alismoides. Next base: position 966,527 of record JAZKJV010007449.1, read on the forward strand.
AAAAAAATAAATATATAAAAACGAACAAAAATCCAAAAATACCTGAAAAGCCCAAAGTCATTTATTGTCTTTTTTTGCCAATTTGGTTGTTTATTCTCAGTTGTTCCCTGAGATCAACCCCAATTGTACTTGTCCACTATAAATTTTATTTTAGGGTATAATAAATTCTGACTCCTTGCTTGATTGCTTCATTTCTTATATGTGTTAATTGTTGATTGAACATGGATATTGAGAGATCATCACAGAGACTGACTCCTCAACTTTTGAGGATCATTTTAGATCCCATGGTTGTCCCATTCGTCAAATGGCGCTGTTGCCGTGGAGCAACGTGTCAGATAGAATTTTGGGTCATTTTTACTTCATTGTTTTTCATCCTTTCTTTTCTCTTTCATTTGATATAATTGTTGATTGTGATGACATTCATCTCTTCTATTTTCTTGTAGGGACTTAGAGATGTCGGCGACCACCTAGGTGGTTGAGGCTCCCAGTTCATGAAGACTTGGTCATTTTGCTTGTAAACCAAGAGGAGAGAGCGAGAGAGAGAAAGAAGAACTTAGCATAGTTTCTTTTCTTTTTGTGAGAGAGTGAAGTTGTTTTTGCACTTATTCATTTGTAATAATATAAGTACTTCGACTCTTGGAACTCAGGCCCAATTTCCAGGTGTTTGTTCACTTGGGGATTCGCTAGGTTTTTTCGTGACTTTTATCGCCTTTATTTTCTTTGTTTCCCATGTTTTGAGTTTTTCGCCTTTGTTTTATTTATTTCTGTGATTGAGCCCTTAGCTCTCAGTGTGTTTGCTCGGTAACTAGGTCTACATCCATAAGGCAATTCATGCTCCTATATATTACATTTTGATTGGACTTAGCTCAAAATTATTTGTTAAAACATAGAGTGATCATCGAGTGCCGAGAGAGGCACCATACAATGCCAGCAGGAACCGTTGTGGTAGGCACCGAGGCTGTCTCCAAGACCGGACTTTTGGGTGCTTATTCTAGGATTTGACATTCTATTCTTCACGCTAATAACACTTCCTATTCTTTGGGTGATTTCATCGTTGCATTTTCATACAGATTAGGTTTACAAATTTCTTCCTTACATCCACATGGAGAGAGCAGGGAATCATTGTAAGTTTTCTATCTGAGCAAGCATCATCCGTGTTCGACTTGCATTGCATTTCTGCCCTTTCCCTCTAATTTTGACAACCTAAGAAAAAAGAAAAACAACAAAAATATTAGGCGCTTGTATATAATCAACTCAAAGCAAGCGATAACAAAAAAATTTGAAAAAGGGATGCTAAAAACACTTGACCTAAATAAAATTGATTAATTGGATTCATTGTATTGGGTGAGCAAAGACCTCATTGTTTTGAGGTACTTTTAGGGAAGGACGTGCCCTTCCAAAGCATTAGAGCACTATCATAAGGATTAGAGCAAAAAAACCCATCCTGGATACGACTTGTTGTATGCTTGGATTTCTAAAGTACCGACGCTGCTATCATACGTGGGTGAGTAGGACTTGGTCGTCGATGGTGATTCTCACTTGTGTCAAACCACTTCTGAAGTATTTGAGCTTAGGTCACGCCTTTACGGGGGTGTCTGTCTCATTGTCCTGTGTCCGAGTAGGCTCTTGACTGCTCAAGAGTGATTCCGTTGCGGACTTGACCCGAAGTATCTGCTTTGCCACTACCAGCTTCCTCACTCTTATTCTTTGGCTGAGTAGGAAATCCAGATCTGGACACAAGGGCATCAAAAAGTACAAGATACAGGTTAAAAAGGAGGAGGACAAGTACGTGATACTTTTTCGACAGTACTCTCGCTCCTACATGATTAGAGCTTAAGGACTTGTTAAAAGATAATTGCTTGAAAATCAATCTAAAATTACAAAGATAATCGTCGAACCTTTATGGCTTCACAGGTCGAGTTGGTGAATTCATTGTATTATGGTTTGATTGAATAGTGTTGTTAAGGTCAAGATAAAAAATATCGCACCTTCGTGCCATTTTGTCGTATTTCCTCTTTGACCCCCACTCATTTTGTGTCATCTACTATTTTACACCCCTTTTATTTCTTGTTCACGACCATGTATTTCATCTATAATCTATCTCCTTTCGACCCTCTCAGATGTCGTCCCACAGATGGTTTAGTCGGGACTTCATCGACACCCACATCGATTCCGCATCACTGACATCTACAAGAATACAGGGCGATCTCGAGGAAATTGGTTCAGATCTTGCAAAATTTTCCTTAGACTCCCCGATCCTCTCTTCTTTCACCACGAACCTTTCTCCAATAATCCCGTTGTCCGGGATGAACTCGCAGCTCGAGTCAGCTCTGCGCCTCCAAATAAACCAGCATTACTCATGTCCCTGAACTGACCCCATGTAGATGGAGATCGATTTCAGTCAATATCATGTGCTCCATCCACAAACATATGGGATTGACCTTAATCATAGACTTATCTCAGCAATTGGTGCTCAGACAGGGTTTGATCATGGTTTATTCAACCTTGCAGATAAAAAACCTAATCAAGAGACAAAGATACAAGCAAATTCAGAAATGGCTCCTATATGAAGAGGAAAGGGACCACAACCCCAACTAGTCGAGCAGCCAGAGTAGGGGGATGGGCAGTTTACCATGCAGAATGATGACAACAACTGGCTTTTTACCTCTATTCAAGCAATCTAGCAGCAGTGGTTGACGAATCTAGGGTTGGCCCAAGTCTCCTTCTAAGAAATGCTTGATGATTTGAGGAGGAGGACTGGTGAAAGAGATGCTAGACAAGAGGAGGATTTCAACAGAGAAGATGATCTGAACAAAGAGGATGTAGAAGATAACCAATCAGTAGGTGGACCCCATCATGGAGGAGGAGAGGCACGACCACCGTAGCCAAATCCTACACTTAAGAAGACTTACAACCCCTGGGGCAGGTCATGTCTTTGAGTGGATTCAGATTGCACCAATCCATTTCTAATTTGTGATGCTGCTGCAATTCTTGTCTCTATTCTAGTCCTTCCATGGGAACACAATAGAAGAACCATACATACACCTACAATAGTTCAATTGCATCCGTGCCACCACACATTACCCGAACATTCCTCTTGGGGTGGTCAATATGACAACCTTCCCATTTATCCTCCAAGACAAGGCCCTTTATTTAGAGAATCATCTAGGGAAGGTATTGACGACATGGGAGGAGCTGAAGTCTGCGTTTCTTCACAATTTTTATCCTCTCGGTCGCTTGAATAAGATACACGCCCGCATCTCTAACTTTATCCAAGAGCCCTACGAGACAATTCATGAAGCGTGGGAAAGATTCAGAGATCTGCTGGAGAAGTGTCCCCACCACAAAATTCCAAAGACCAGTCTGGTTCAATATTTTTTCGGTGGGCTAACATGATAGTAAAAAATTGGTTGACGTCGCTTGTGGTGGCTCACAATTTAATAAGGACAAAGATGTGGTATGGGAAATTTTTGAGGAGATGGTCAAAGGTGAGGTCGCTCAATTTTCGTCGCATGCTTACATAAAGGTGTCCACAACCAGCCACAAGCATGTCAATATGGCGGTTCATGCAGAGTACAAGGATGAGAGCTCCAATCTGAGCATCATAGGAAGCCACTTGTCGAAAGTAGATTGACGAGTCCGATATTTGCTGTGTTAAATTATGAATATAAATGTGTGTTTGATCGTTCACTTAAAAATAATGATTTTGTCATTTCGTTGTAGGCGGCAATCAGAATCGGTCAAGAAAATAACCACAAATATTTCTTCAATTTTAATCGTGTGGTTTTATGTTTACTTTACTTGGGTAAGTCCTAAGGTCGAACACAAGGAGGAAAGGAACAACCTAGAATTATGTCTATCAAAGTTTGTGTGTGGTTTTCAAGGCGGTCTTTTTTTTGAAATTTTTAATGCAATAAAGAATGCAAAATGCAATTTCGGGCTATTTTAGGGACTAAAATGTAAATTATGCACAAATGATGTTTGAAAAATATGAAACTTGGCCGAGATGATAATTATGAGGAAATGAATATACTATAGTTTTTTTGGAATTTTTGGATGCAATATTAATGTTTTATGAAATTTTAAATGCAAACAGAATGAATTTCAATATTAAATTATAATAAAAACTAAACCTACTTATTTTCAAGGGATAAACTTATCTTACATCTATCACTAGATGATGGATCTTAGAAAAATCCTAAGCCTAAAAATGTGAGATTTAACACCTATTAAAAATTAAACACTGAAATATGCAAAATGATTTCTACAGGGAAATCTATGAATGCAAATGCAAATCTTTTTGGGCACAATGTCAAGAACAATTAATTCTACAATATATGATTTTCCGGGAATTTTTATAGCAATGGTTAATCAATAGCAAATTTAATAGCATGAAATGGGCAAAATATGCAATTTTCCACAGAATAATTAATTATTAATTAACCATGAATCATAAAAATGTCCACGATATGTCAAATCGTAGAGAATTAACTGACAAACAAAGTGCTATTTTTGGATAATTAAGTAATGCAATGTAGAGGTCTAAAAGGAAGGGGAAAGATAGGGGTATTTCTGCAATAAATAAATAAAATAATTATAAAATAAATGCAGTGGGGGGCCTAGATTTAATTACCAACAGTTGAGGGGTCCTCCTTGCAAAATTTCAAGTGGGTCACGTGCGGCGCACGTGACCCCTGGGTCGGCGAGACTAGAAATTTAGAGGAAGTCTCGGGGGGGGGGGGGGGGGCTTTTGCAATTTACCTGGTCACGTGCGGCTGACGTGATGCTGGCATCATTCCCCCACGCACGCGCGGAGTGCGTGCGGGGGGCCTCGAGGCTGGTGCCCGGCCTTGGCGATGTCGACGATTGACGATGGAGCCCCGATGTTGCTGTTAAGGCGGAGGTGGGGTAGAGGTTCTGCTACTGGAGGTGCCTGGAGCCTTGGCTGCGGAGGAGGGGAGGCTCGGCCAAGGCGGTGGTCGTGCAACAGAGCGTCGTGGCGGTGAAGATGACGCAGTCATTGAGGACGATCGGGGAGAGAAGCTCTTGGCAGGGGGTGGCTGTAGTCGTAGAAGACGATGTTGCGGTGGATAAATCCTGGAATACGTGGCGGCTCCAGGAATCTAAAATAAATAGTAAATGACCTCAGATCGAAAAAGTTTCTTCACAAATATTGCTCGTCTCGATGAGATCTACAACTTTTGTGAAAACATCAAAACCTAAATCGTTCAGTTGCACCAAGTGAATTTTTGGGGTATCCCATGTACATAGAATACCTTGTTTTTTGGGTTTTATAATTTTTATGTCATTTTTAAACCAGATAAAAATCCGGAAAAAATATGGTAAAATCAGAGATAAATATTTATACATTAATCTATTTTTTGGATTTTTATTAATTAAGAAAAAGAAGAAATAAAATAAAACAAGAAAAGACCAATTTTGTACAGTCGATTAGTGAAGACTCGGACCCAATTTATTTCTTTGATTTCAAGCTCAATTTGAATTTGGATTTTTACGCATTTTAATAAAACTTTTATCAAAGAAGACAAATGAAAAAGAAACAAACTAAAATATGTTAAATGTGTACATAAAATAATAGGTCAAAATCCGCTAAAATACAAAATGTACAAAAGAGGCCCGAAACCCAACTTTCACATACGAGCTCCGATTCACTTGAACCTGGTCTTGTTTTGAAGGTAATTAAATGTATATTAGTTCAAAAGTGAGTAGGATTAAAAGGACACTGGATGAGGAAGATATGGGATTTTTAGTCCGGAAATCCTGAAACTAGGTTTGGGTTTTTGGTCCACTTATTTGGGTTAGTGATTTTTTTTGTATTTTTCATTTATTCTTGTTAGTGATATGTACACAATGGAGGTCGTTTTGGGTCATTCGGAGTTAGCATGAATGAGTTAAAAATCAGGGAAGTTAGGCTATTTACAGGTCATTTTTGGTTTGGATTTTTGGCTTCTTATTTTATGCATAAATAAGTGTTAAAATGCAATTTTTATGAAAACATGTATGAATGCTAATTTTGCAGAATAGATGCAGAAATGTTGTTGATTTTGAGGGATTTGAGCTTAATAAATGAGATTTAGAGTGATGAATCCGAGATTCATCATCCCCCTATACTTAAACCATGCTCGTCCCTGAGCATCAAAAAGAAATACCATGAGGTGAAATGAGATTGGGTTCCATACCAAGATCATGAGCTGAAGGTGAGAATGAAACTAGAGTCGACCTTTGGATTATTAGTGTGGCAGAACTTCTGTGAGACTTAGAATTTCAAAATCAACAGCCTTCAAGTTTTACACATCATTGCTATAGTTTCGGCTCAGAAGTCATCTTAGATCAATCATCTTCTCAAAGTATACCCTATGAACATTGAACAATCAACTCATGTGTAAAGGTTTTAGCTCTTCCCATCCAGAATGCTGGACTACCATGCTCCTCTCCTCTCCAGTAACTCGTCCTCGGGGAGTCAGGTATTTCCTTTAAGGTCTGTCGCGATGTGTTCACAATCGAATTGTGGGAGAAGATAGAAGAAGGGGAAAAGAACTAGAGGGTGGCCAGTGTAGTCACCTCTCCTTGTGAAGATGGCCAGTGTAGCTGAGTCTCCACCAAGATCTGCAGGTTTCTTGAAGATTGGACCTTTTTGGTCAGATATTTATTTGGTAGAATGCTTCTTTGTATTTGGAATTTTTGGTGGTTCTGCTTGGATCTTGTTGTGCCCCTACGGATATATAATCTTTTCGTTTCAGTGCATTTTTTTGGGGTCTTAAAAAAAATTGTGCCTAGCCATACATCCCTTTTTTTGAAGCTTTATTTCAACCCCTACTCCGATCTTTAGATTTCCACGCTACCAAAAAAGAAACTCACACAGTCTTCCAACATCCTGTCTGAGTTGAGCTAAGTGCATAGTGCGAGAGTACAAATTAATTCCCTATTCCAGAGTTGTACCCAGAATGAAGAGACCAGGTTAGACACTAAGAGTCAAACGGTGCACATTGTCATGTGGAACTCAAAGAATTAAGTCAAAGACCTGAAGCTTCTAAAATCCTATTTCTCGGTGAAGTTCCTCTGAAAATTAGGTGGATTAAGGTCAAGTCCAGACCACTCTCGGTTTCGGCTCATAACTCGGTTCAGAACCCAATGACTTTTCATGCGAATGAATGCGATGCTGAATGAAGTGCAGGTGTGTGAAATGCAGACACGTTTTTTTGTGAAAATATTTTTTTAATTTTTTAATGCAAGGGATTTTTGGTTTTTTTTATGCAAAATGAATAAGAAGCCATTTTTTTTCAAAAATTTTGGGCACAGTTAGTGTTAGTAGCAAAACTTTTTTTCTTTTCTTTTTTTTTGAATTACCCACCCTGTAAATACATATAGACTTACACGAAAGTACGAGATATGGGTAAAATATATACGCAATATATATACAGACCTCCCTATACTTAGCGAGTGTTGTGTCCTCAGAGCACAAGAAGCATAAATAAGACATAGCTCGGGCTATGCAGAAGAGAGTGAAGAAGGAAAAGAATAAGATTTACAGAACCACCCCCCTATATTTAGACTGTGAACAGTCTTAGTATAGAAGAAGAGCGGGAAAAAAGAAGTGATCGGGGTATGTAAATGAGGAGAGTATAAACAGATGGGCATCGGTTCTCCCTATACTTAGGCTCTGGTCAGCCTAAGTTATAGAAGAAGGGTGGAAGTGAGGTGATCGTGAGATGGGGAGAATGATATATATAGATGGCATCGGTTCCCCCCCATACTTCGGCCTTAGCCTAAGTAGAGGAAGAAGATGTACAAGGAGACCGATGTGGCCGGGAGGGAGGGTTGGTAGCCGATGATTAAGGCGATTTTCGGCTGATCTTTTTGTGAGCTTGTGATGGGATATCGGTATAACGAGACAGAGATGAAGCATATGATTCCCAACTATTATCAGTGTCATCCTTAGAAAAATCACGATGGATAGTAGATGAAACATTTGAGTCAGATGAAAGGTAGCCATCATCAGAGTTATCCTCAGAGGAATAGTATTTGAAAGTGGACACACTCCACATATTCATGTCTTTTTGTTTCTTCAATTGTTTCCTCAAAATTCGTTCCTTTTTAGGATCAAGCGGTTTGTCATCAGATGAATACTTAAAAGCACCGGTCTCAGTCAACTCATAAGAAATAATTCCAGTGTACTTGAAGAGGGTAGGAGCATCAGCTTTGGATGAATAATAGTTAGGAACGGGAGTTGTCCAATGAGAATCGAATTGTGGATCCTTGCGAAGATATGGCTTTAGAGCTGCCGAACAGACTTCACTCATGTAGACTACTTTTTCCGGACCTGATGAGGGATCATCAGCTGATTCCTCTTCCAAAAGGTCAAAGGTGACTCTCTTTTTCTTGCCTCGTGAAGGTGTCAGTTCACTTGAGTTTCCAGATGAATAGCCATTGAAATTCTTCTCCTTGGTCGGTGTTTGGCCTGCATGTTTGTTCTTAGTCTCCTTAATGTTGGTGCACTCTCTATTTGGGATGATTTGGTCACGATATTCAGAGAAGGTTGCTCCAGGGTGCGACCATGCATATGTCTCAGGATCATAGAAGAAGGCTTTGTCTATTTTGAGATTCGTGGGAATTAAAAAACTGGGAAGAGTCCCTGCATGTTTGTTCTCAATTGATTTGACATTGGAGCATTCCTGTATCAAGTTGATGTGATCCATGTAGTCAGAATAGGTTGACCTAGGGTGTGGCCATGCATAAGTCTCCGGATCATATGATTCATATACTCGATTCTCCATGGTGAGAGCAGCTGGGAATGGAGCAGGGGGAGATTCTCTAAACCAATAGTCTCATCAACAACCGCTATCTCAGGTGTCAGAGCAGGGTAGGGATCTTCTACCGCTTCATGGTTACGGTTGTCGGGGACTTCGTGGGTTGCCTCAGAAAATCGTGGTTCCTCGAAGACTGGGTCAGATCGAAGTGCTTCCAATGCTGTGAAATTGATTTCCCGAGTCTCACAATCAATAATTGCCTTAGCCAATGCTAAGAATGGCTTTCTGAGAATAATTGGAGACTGGGTGAATTCTCCTTGATGCTCAATATCAATGATCATGAAATCTACTTTGAGCGGAGCACCTTGGAATTTCGTGATGACAGAAATGATTCCTCTCGACCGCTTTATTGATCGGTCATCCAATTGAACAATCTCTCATATCTTACGAATTGGTCCGAGTTTGAGTTCGTGAAATACAGAGATCGGGAGGATATTGATTGGTGAATCGTCATCAATTCGAGCATGGGTAAAAATTATGTCTTTGATTTCGCAGTCAAATCTGGGCAGCCGCTTCACTATGCGGCTTTTGGTTTTTCTCCTCAACACCAAGGAGGAGACCATTGACAAGATATGTCTTTCAGTCTTTGTCCGTATCTTGCCCGACTTTTTCATCATTAATTTGTCCATTAGAAATCCTTTAAGGTCGGGGAAGTGTTCAACGACCTTTATGAATGGAAGTTCAAACATCAATCTTTTCTCTAGTGCTTCCCGTAAATTAGGATCCAAATTCTTCAGATCTTCTTCAGATTCAATTTTTATGTATTTTCGAGATTTTTGAATTTTTTGTGGATGTCAAATATTCCAATTTGTTGGTATTTTCTGTGTGGTGTGGGGGTATGGTGTGTTCCTCAAATGAGCAGGGGTTTTGATGTTCAGAGTAAGAGTCAGAGGCATAGTCATTTCTAGGAAAATAATAATATGCAGAAGTACTATTGTAAGAATCGTCCCCATATTTCTGAATATCCTCAAAATTTTCAATCTTAGATCCAATCATTTCCTCATTCTTTTTTATATCCGAGCCACCAGAGATTGAGATTAATTGGTAGGTAAATTTTCGAATTCTATCCTCTATTAATTCAAATATTTTAGTTATCCTCGAAATATCACTTTCAAAATTCTGTTCGTGATCAATCATGGGAGTAGTCGGTTTGTGTTCAATAATTTCATCTTCCATTTTCATGTAGGTGTTGAGAGGAGAATTTCTTTGGATATCCGATATATAATCATTATTTTCTAAAATTTTCTCCTAAAAAATTATGGAAGGAGGCTGCTTAGTGGAAGGGTTTTGGGGAATGTGTAGGTCTCATACTCAACATGCCGTGACTCGGGCACGTCATCCTGGTTTGAGTAGAGTCTACTTCCATGATCATGATTGATCGTATCCTCAAATAATGGAGTCATACAGGGTGCATATGTGTCTATCTCATTCAAGTGGTCCTCTGTATGTATAGGCTGATCAAATGAGTGATATTCGGGTTGGTCAATAGGGATTTGATCGTTGCGGCCAATCCAACACTGATGATCACTAAGTGCGCGTCTTTCCATCTGGGTTTGGTTTCTCGGCCGGTCATGAGACTCAAAGGGATTTTGATCTTGAAATGGTTTATTGGTGAGAGACCGACAATAAGACGGTTCATTCCAAGATGGTAGGTGGTCATGTGCAGTCGGATGATTCGAGTAGGAATTCAATGAGGGGGGCGAATTCATCCGCGGGTGAAAGTCTCCTGCAAATGTTGAAGGATTATTGAAAGAAGATGATTTAGTTGATTTGGGCCTAACCAAGACAAATTCATTTTCATAGTATAGCTCTGATGGATTTTCAGATAAATTTTCGGTCATTTTTGAAAGAGATGAAAGGAATGAGGGGTTGGGTCTGTAAGAGTTTTTGGACAAGAGTTCCATGTTCAGGTTTAAATCAAGAAATGAGAGAGATGATTGCACGGAATAATCAAAAGAAATTTTATCAAATGTGCGGCTTTTGATCTTTGATATCGGTTCACGCACACCAATGCAAATACAAATCAAACCCCGGGTTCACCAACTCACACAATGAAGCCGTAAGAGTTCGGCTATTTTCTTTTCAAATTTAATTGGTGATAAAACAATCTTGGAAAGAATTTAGCGAGCTGTTAGGTGCCGAAATTTTCGTAATGACTGTCCTGAATTCTTACGACTAGTTGCACCTACTTTAACCAAGTATGGGAGTAAGTACGGACCGTAGAACGACTACGGGTTACTTAAGGACGGAGCGTTACGCAGTGTTCTCTAAACCACCCACTCTGCTAAGGAAATCCAGACCGTTTACCGGCTACCTGTAGGTCCTCACTGAGAAGTATCTAATCGTTTTTGGTAGAATCAGTAGTCAATATAAAAATCCGGGTTTGGGCTCTATCCTTAAGTGTCGTCTTTCGCTCACTCAGAAAAAATAAAAGCATCCAAGGTCGGGGTTGCTCTCCCGCAAAAATTCTTGATTTTATGGGTTATTTGAAGTCGGCTATATTTAGCAGTCCCAATTTTAATTAGGTAATCACTAAAGAATTAAATGAGCACAAATGCACGTCTACCGTCCAGTCCCGGTTTCCTTTAAGAATTATGTGACAAAACAGGAGGTAGAAATTTGGGAAAAGCCGATGCACGTGAAAAATATGATGAATGCTCAGTTAGAAGACTTATAGTGAGTCCTCGCAATCGCCATGTGGGATATAATACAGAAATTAAAAAATTATTCTAGATTAATGCAAGCCGATGAACAACTGCACCTAGCAAAAAGTTCTATTAGCGAGAAGAATTGAGTTGAATTTGGCTAAATTGAACGATCTATGTGTATCTCAATAAATGTGAATTGTGGCCTACTTACTACGAGCACAATCAAAAGATAAAATGCTCTTAAAGCCGTATGTGCAGGTCTATCCTAATCACCACTCAAGCCGGGCCCCACCCTCATGGGAGAGTGAAACAGGCCACGACACACCACAGAAGAAAGTTTAAGGTCCTTTTATATACACGAGAGTCCAAACGGACACCGATATAAATGAGCAATTAATTACAGAAATAAAATTGCAAAAATTAAAATCCTAGACTCTACGCTCTCTCACGACTCGACTCGATCTTAATTTATTTGCAGATTTTTCGGAAGTCGGTGAAGACGCGTCGGTTCCTGAAAAACCGCTCCACGTACGCTAGGTACCTCGCAAGAAAAAATAAGAGAGATTTGTGTAAGAGAGTGACTCACAAATAATTCAAAAATAAAATAAATGCTGAAAATAAAATAAAATAAATTGCAGGAAAAAATGGAATTTACAATGAAAAATTCGGGGGTCAGACTATCCGAATGCGGAAAACCGAACGAAAATTTTCAAAACAAAAAACTAAGCCGTTTGCATCCTCGGGAACGACGCCATCTGGCGAGTCCGATATTCGCTGTGTTAAATGATGAATGTAAATGTGTATTTGATCGTTCACTTAAAAATAATGATTTTATCATTTCGTTGTAGGCGGCAATCAGAATCGGTCAAGAAAATAACCATAAATATTTCTTCAATTTTAATCGTGTGGTTTTATGTTTATTTTACTTGGGCAAGTCCCAAGGTCGAACACAAAGAGGCAAAGGAACGACCTAGAATTATGTCTATCAAAGTTTGTTCGCGGTTTTCGAGGCGATCTTTTTTTTTGGAATTTTTAATGCAATAAAGAATGCAAAATGCAATTTCGGCCTATTTTAGGGACTAAAATGTAAATTACGCACAAATGATATCTGAAAAATATGAAACTTGGCGAGATGATAGTTATGAGGAAATGAATGTACTGTATTTTTTTTGAAATTTTTGGATGCAATAATAATTTTTTTATGAATTTTTAAATGCAAACAGAATGAATTTCAATATTCCATAATAATAAATACCAAACCTACTTATTTTCAAGGGATAAAATTATCTAAGATCTATCACTAGGTGATGGTTCTTAGAAAAATCCTAAACCTCGAAAATGTGAGACTTAATACCTATTAAAAATTAAACACTGAAATATGCAAAATGATTTTTACAGGGAAATCTATGCATGAAAATGCAAATCTTTTTGGGCACAATGTCAAGCACAATTAATTCTACAATATATGATTTTTTTGGAATTTTTATAGCAACTGATAATCAATGGCAAATTTAATAGCATGAAATGGGCAAAATATGCAATTTTCCACAGAATAATTAATCATTAATTAACCATCAATCATAAAAATGTCCACGATATGTCAAGTTGTAGAGAATTAACTGACAAACAAAGTGCTATTTTTGGATAATTAAATAATACAATGTAGAGGTCTAAACAGAAGGGGAAATATATGGGTATTTCTGCAATAAATAAATAAAATAATTATAAAAATAAATGCAGTGGGGGGGGGCTGGATTTAATTACCAACAGTCGAGGGGTCCTCCTTGCAAAATTTCCAGTGGGTCATGCGCGGTGCACGTGACCCCTGGGTCGGCGGGACTGGAGCGTAATTTAGAGGAAGTCCGGGGGGGGGGGCTTTTGCAATTTGCCTGGTCACGTGCAAAGTACGTGACTGGGTGACGTACGACTGACATGATGCTGGCGTCGTTCCCCCATGCACGCATGGAGTGCATACGGGGGGCCTCGGGGCTGGTGCCCGGCCTTGGCGATGTCGACGATTGACGGTGGAGCCCCGATGTTGCTATTAAGGCGGAGGGGGCCAGAGGTTCTGCTGCTGGAGGTGCCTGGAGCCTTGGCTGCGGAAGAGGGGAGGCCCGGCCAAGGCGGTGGCTGTGCAGCGGAGCGTCATGGCGGTTAAGATGATGCAGTTGTTCAAGACGATCGGGGAGAGAAGCTCCAGGCGGGGGGGGGGGGGGGGCTGTAGTCGGAGAAGACGATGTTGCGGTGGTTAAATCTCGCGGAGGCTCGACGGTGGCTGGAGCATTGTCGGTGAAGGTTGTTGGCAGTGGTCGGAGTCGTAGGCTCAACGGGCAAAGGCCAGATCTTGGCAGCAATGCGGCGATGAGTCGTTGCTGCAACGACCACAGGGGGTGTGGCCGGATCTCGCCGCGAAGATGAAGCTCACGGGCTGTCACCACCGGCGAGGCTTGGAGTCGAGGGCTATCGACGGATGGGCTTCTAGAGGTGCGGCGGAGCTCTTTTATAGGTCTGGGGTCACAACCGGCTATGGAAGGAGGTCATGGCAAGATCTATGATTGGAGGTTGATTCGATGAGAGGGAATAGCGAGACGAAGGCGGCGGCCGGACTGGATTTAACGAGGAGATCTGATTGAGATGTGGCGACATGAGAGATGTGCAGTAGAGAATTCGTAGGAGGGTGACACGCCTGAATGGGAAAGGTGGTGAAGGATTCGGAGGTTGAAGATGACCCATGATGCGATCGGCCGAGATCGGACGACCCAGGATGCGACACGTGGCGAGCGGATGGAGTCCAGGAGAAGCACGTGCGTGGCACGTGCGTGGGAGGCACGTGCCTCGCACGTGCGGGGTTTTAATTTTTTAATAAAAACTTAATGAATAAAAATGCCAAAAATGGCTGACACGTGGCGGCTCCAGGAGCTGCCACGTGTCAGCACCACAAAATCCACAAATAAAAGTTTTGTAAAATATAAAATAAATAGTGAATTACCTCGGATCGAAAAAGTTTCTTCACGAAAATTGCTCGTCTTGATGAGATCTACAACTTTCATAAACACATCAAAAACCTAAATCGATCAATTGCACCAAGTGAATATTTGGGGTTTCCCATGTACATAGAATACCTTATTTTTTGGGTTTTCTAAATTTTATGTCATTTCAATACCAGATAAAAATCCGAAAAAATATGGTAAAATAAGAGATAAATATTTACACATTAATAAATGTTTTTGGATTTTTATTGACTAAGAAAAGAAGAAATAAAATAAAACAATAAAAGACCAATTTTGTACAGTCGGTTAGTGAAGACTCGGACCCAATTTGTTTCTTTGATTTCAAGCTCAATTTGAAATTGAATTTTTGTGCATTTTAATAAAACTTTTATCAAAGAAGACAAATGAAAAAGAAACAAACTAAAATAGGTTAAATGTGTACATAAAATAATATATCAAAAACTGCTTAAATACAAAATGTACAAAAGAGGCCCAAAACCCAACATTCACATACGATCTCCGATTCACTTGAACTTGGTCTTGTTTTGAACGTAATTGAATGTACATTAGTTCAAAAGTGAGTAGGATTAAAACGGACACTGGATGAGGAAGATATGAGGTTTTTAGTCCGTAAATCTTGAAACTAGGATTTGGATTTTTGATCCACTTATTTGGGTTAGTGATTTTTTTTGTATTTTTCTTTATTCTTGTTAGTGATATGTACACAATGGAGGTAGTTTTGGGTCATTCGGAGATAGCATGAATGAGTTAAAAATCAGGGAAGTTAGGCTATTTACAGGTCATTTTTGGCTTTTATTTCTGGCTTCTTATTTTGTGCACAAATAAGTGTTAAAATGCATTTTTATGAAAACATGCATGAATGCTAATTATGCAGAATAGATGCAGAAATGCTGTTGATTTTGAGGGATTTGAGCTTAATAAATGAGATTTAGAGTGATGAATCCGAGATTCATCATAGATATCATTAAGAAGAGGTCACAATACCTCGAAAAACTTGCTAAGATTGAGAAGCGAACCTAGGGCTTGGACAAGCTTGATCAGATTGCCACACAACTAGAGCTTCTTATCAAGACAATCAATGCCTGCAACTCAGCGTCCGCTACAAACGAGACTCCTGCTCAGCAGAAGGAGCACACACCGACACAACCTCCTCAACCAAGTCCTCTACCATCTCAGCCTATCCAACACATATATTGCGTGCAAGCCCCTGAGAAGCAGTCACCCCAGCCATAGAACCAAATGGTATTATACCAGCCAG
Source organism: Ottelia alismoides (assembly GCA_037367405.1). Lineage (NCBI taxonomy): Eukaryota > Viridiplantae > Streptophyta > Magnoliopsida > Alismatales > Hydrocharitaceae > Ottelia > Ottelia alismoides. Next base: position 982,272 of record JAZKJV010007449.1, read on the forward strand.
AACCCCAGTTAGTGTACCAGTAGTCGTTGTGTCCGCTCCTACTGCTAATATAAGAAATCAATGGTGTGTAGGACAATGAACATCAGCTGAACCGTCCTCAAGGACAATCCGTGGGTCAGAACTCGACCAACCGACCATACCACCAACAACAGCTGGAGGATGATATTTCCAGCCCTACCAATCCCACTACAAGCAGCATCTGTAGCATGAAAACAATTGGAGGCATGGATATCCGCTGTCCGGCTACCGGTAATTACAATATCACCAGCAGCAGTCGGCTGCTCAATATCAGAACTCCTCTCAACAATACCAATAGTACTCTTCCCCTCCTCCTCCTCACTACTTTTCTAAGGGATACCAACATCAGTCTCTCAAGCATTACCAGAGTTAGAGGCCCCATTATAGTGAATCTTCTGAGGTTGCACCGGTAGACCCAGCTCTTGCTTGCTTGGAGGAATTAATGAAAAACATGGCCGAATTGAGCCAAAAGATCGAGGCCTTGATGGCAGCCAAAAATGTCATCCAGGCCAGATCGAGGCGAATCCAAAAAGTTTTCCGACGCAAGGAGCGAGTAGATTGCAGTGTTGTGCCCGATTCAGATGAAAACATTTTGTTTCTATCTAACGTTGTTACACTCATGAGCGGCAGAACACTTCAAACATCTTCTACACCGAAGGGAAAGCATCTTGTATCTGATGGCGAGCCATCAGCCAGGATAGAAGCATGAGCTAAAGGCATTTTTGGAGGAGCACCAGTTGCAGAAAAAGAACAAAAAATGAAGAAAATACAAAAACATAAAAGATAGCAACAACACCAGACCCGATGGAGTTCAGCTAGCATTGGAGATGCCTGCACATGTAGCAGATCTAGAGCTAACCAATGAAGACTAGCCTGCATTTTTTGGTCCACAACATGTATATGATTTTGCAAAATTTTGTCATCTACGTATACATAATGGTTTGGACAAATTTTTGAATGAAAAAGTTTTAGATTCTATACATATTCCATTTCCAGAAGTAATGAAAAAGACCAAAAAAGTCAAAATTTTGAAAAATGATTTGTTCAATCCTCGATTACAGAATCATTCAGAACTTGGTCTTAATTATGCCATTGATGAAAGCCATGGAGTACATGTCATCAATAAAGAAAGGACTTAAAGAAGCATGTACAACAAGGTGCTGAACTTGGCCCCACAACTCTAGAAGTCAGAATGGAAAGAATGAAACATATCCTCACCATGGCAACCATCAGCACCATCAGCAATCTCCTTGAGAAGAAGAAAGGCAAGGCTGTGTCACTCTCAGGTATAGCATGTTCAATTAGGAGTTCGAGTGAACATTGCTCGATAGTGGGTCTTCTGTTAATCTTATTCCAACTCGCTACTCACAGAATTCATGATAGGACCACTGAAACCAACCAAGATGGTTCTGCAGTTTGCTGACAAACGAGCCAAGCGGCCTTGGGGCATATTGGAGGGCGTGATTGTCACAGTTCAGGGAATGTAGTTCCCTGTTGATTTTGTTGTGCTAGACATGGACGTCTCCACACCTCAATCCATAACCCATCACCCTTGGCCGGTCATTCCTCCGAACGACCGAGGAAGTAGTGAACTACAACACTGGAGAGATTACGTTCATCTCCAACAACAACAAAGTGCATATAGGGACCATACCTAAGTTGAAACTAGTAGAGGCGGCATCTGAGTTGAGCGTGCTTGCACCTAACTACCATGATGACTGCGGCTTTCGTGTGGAGATTCAAGATACAAATCTATTCATGGATGATATTGAGATCCATGAATTCCTTTTCCCTGAGAAGGATTGGAGAAAGCAGTTGAATTCCCTTGTGTTGATGACGACGAGATTTTCGTTGATGCGCCTTACGAATTCATTGTGGGCCCCATGAGTATTGAAGACCAAGAGAAGATTATCGAGGATTTCTACAATCTCAAGGACATCATTGAAAGATTCTATGAATTCTTGAGTGAAGAAGCTGAACTACCATAGATCGACACCGAATTGATGAATGAGACAATACCTGCAGTGATCGATGAAGTCACCACTAAAGTAGCTCACACTCTGTCAACGCTCAAACCTCTACCCTCCAACATGAAGTACACCTTCCTTACGCGAGAACCAAACATGTATCCAATCATAATCAATGATCATCTGATCGAAAACCAAGAATCTCGTTTGACGGAGGTTCTTGAACAAAACCGCAAGACAATAGGCTGGAAGATATCGGATCTCCATGGAATCAATCCATCCCTTTGCTTGCATCACATCTACCTTGAAGATGATAGGAGAACCTCCCAAGAATTCCGGAGAAGACTGAACCCAAACTTCTCGGAGGTTGTCATGAAGGAAATTTAGAAATGGTGTAATGTGGTATTCATATATCCCATCTCCGATAGTAAGTCGATGAGCCCCCTGCACGTCGTGCCCAAGAAGTCTGGTATCACCATTATTACCAATGATAAAGGACAAGAGATTCTGACCATAATGCTGACCTCGTGACGAGTCTGTGTTGACTACAGATGTCTGAACCCCGCCACAAAGAAGGATCACTTCCCATTACCCTTCATTGTCCATATTCTCTAGAGACTGGATGCGGAGGAATACTTCTTCTTGGACGACTATTCTGGGTACAATCAAGCCACAATTGCACCTGAAGACTAGAAGAAGACAACGTTCACCTATCTATTTGGGACATACGCTTTCCAACGGATGCCGTTCTACCTATGCAATGCCCCTGCTACATTCCAATGATGTATGCTAGTTGTATTTGCCGACATGATGGGCATCTTTCTGGAGGTATTCATGAATGATTTCTTGATCTATGGAGATTCATTTGACCAATGTCTTGACTAGTTAGACTGGAGTGAACCTCATGCTCTCAAGGGAGAAGAGAAACTTCATGGTAATAGAGGGGATCATGCTGGGTCACATTGTATCAAAACGTGGTATGGAAGTTGATCCAACCAAGGTAGAGTTGATTTCAAAACACGAGCCACCTACCAACCTTAAACAAGTTCAGTCATTCCTAGGGCACATCGGTTTCTACCGACGATTCATCAATGATTTTAGCAAGCTTGCCCGACCGTTGACCGAATTGCTCAACAAGAAGACGAGTTTTAATGTTGATGACCATGTGCACCAAGCCTTTCACAGTTAAAAGATATAATCACTCAGGTCCCTATCCTGTAGCCACCAAATTGGACATTACCATTTGAAATCATGACGGATGCATCAGATTATGCCATCAGTGCCGTGTTGGGACAGTGGAAAGACAATTTCCATTTGCTATTCACTATGCTAGCAGAATATTAGATGAAGATCAGAAGAACTACATAGTCACCAAGAAATAGATGTCGGCAGTAGTTTTTACATTGGAGAAGTTCAGATCCCATCTTCTTGGATCCAAAGTCATAGTTTACACTGACCATTCTTCCATCCAGTACTTGCAATAGAAGAAGGATGCCAAACCATGCCTTATCAGACTGATCCTTCTACTCCAAGAGTTTGACCTTGCAATCCGAGGCAAGCGTGGAGTAAAAAATGTGGTGGCAGATCATCTCTCAAGACTAGTAGAGACTAAATCTCCTGAGTAGAATTTGAGGTCGATTGCCGAGACCTTTCCAGACGAAGCCATAATTTCAGTCACCTCGCTCCCCTGATATGCTGATGTTGTGAACTATCTTGTGTCCAAGATAACTCCACAAAGTTGTTTGAAACTAAAAGTAAACAAATTCTTGTCTGATATCCATTTCTACCAGTGGGAGGATCCATATCTCTTTCATGAGGGGGCATATTGTATCCGGAGAAGGTGCATTCCTCTGGAGGAAGTTGCTTGCCCTCACTCATTGCCATGATCAAGAATCTAGAGGACACCATTCAGCAGAAGAACGACAACGAAAGTACTCCAATGTGACCTTTGGCGGCCAACCTTGTTCAAATATGAAGAAGGCTATGTAAAGCACTACATTGACTGCCAGAATGGGCAGAACAATCAAAATGGGAGACATAATGCCTATGAAATTTTTCAGATTTCATATCTATTTGATGCTTGGGGGCATTGACTTCATGGGCCCATTACGAAGAGTCAGGGATTCGAGTACATTCTACTTGGTGTTGACTATGTCAATTGTTGGGTGGATGCTATCCCAACCCGAGCCACCGACAATCACATCATCTGTCGTTTTCTGAAAGATCATATCATCTCAAGGTTTGGGATTCCAAAAATTCTTATATCCGATGGGGTAGCCATTTCATCAATAAAGAAGTGAAGAATCTAACTCAAGAACTTTGCATTGAACTTCATGTCGCTTCTCCCTAGCACCCCTAATCCAATGGCTTGGTAGAATGCTCAAACAAGGAGATTAACACAATTATTTAGAAGCTTGTGCATCTGGATCGCAAGAATTGATCTCAGATGCTTGACTCAGTTCTTTGGGCTTACAGAGCATCGTACAAGTAACCTTTGGGAATGTCTTGTCTATATACAACAAGCCATGCCATCTTCATGTGGAACTCATTCATACATCCTTATAGGAAATCAATGTTTGTGATCTGGATTCCAAGAAGGCCAGGAAGAACAAAGAGTTGGATCTGAACAGACTACTTGAATTCCATTACTACTCATATGACAATAGCCTGATGTACAAGGAAAAAGTCAAGAAGTGGCATGACAAGCACATCCGTCGAAAGACTTTTGAACCAGGTCAGATGGTCTGATTGTTTGATGCAAAGTTGAAAATTTTTCCAGGAAAGTTGAAAAGCAAATGGACTGATCCATTTATAGTGAAGCATGTGTATGACAATGGTAGTGTAATGATATCTGAATTGTCAACTGACGCACAACTTTTCCTGATCAACGAATAGCTACTGAAACACCTTCTTGTCCATTGTAGATTCTACTCAAGTTGTATATGAAGATGAGCTGAAAGCCACCACATCTGCTTATTCAGACAAAGCAGACAGAAACATTTTTGAATGATCTTTGTTTTCTTCTTTTCTTCTTTTCGTTATTATTTTCCTCTTTCTTCCTAAAAGGTATTCACCCCTTTCATCACTGCTATACTTAGGACGTACCTTGTCCAAAGTATAGGGGTGTGTGTAACTCAAGTGTTCATTCTTTGAACCCTCACCTGTCCCCTCAACTCTTAATATTCTGTCTATACATAAGGATATTTTACCCTAAGTATAGGGGGGGATAGTTTGAGCCAATGAGTTCGTATACTCCCTCCCTTGACCCTACCTACCTTGGGTATAGTCTGTTATACTTAGGATTATTTCATCCTAAGTATAGGGGGGACGGTTAACTTCTCATTCAAATTCATTAATCGTTGTTGTATAGACTCTTTTATACTCAGTATGAGTTATGTCCTCTTTTTCTCTCCGATCTATGAGGACATAGCTCAAGCTAGTTACAGGGTTCATATATACGTTGTATATACATTAGCCATAACTCGCACTTTCATATTTTCAAATAATATGGCTAATTAATACAAATTAACAAACACAATCAAATTCTTTGTATATACTAATTAATAAATCATGTTAAAATGCTTTTGCAAAATGATTGAAAATTAGTTTGAACATATTTTGAAAGATCTTTTGAAAACTGTTTGAAAAGTATTTTGTAAATTTTTTTCAACCTTTGTAAAAATACTTTTGTTTGTAATTTTTTGTTTGAAATAAAATCTTTTGAAAATATATTTACAAATAATTTGGAAATGGTTGCAAAAATATTTTGAAAATTCTATACATATTGTTTGAAAAATATTTGCAAAATGATTTTCAAATTTTGTAAATATTACATAATTTATTTGTCAAATTAGTTTGCAAAACAAGGTTTCAAAATATTTGTGAAAATCTTTTCAAATTATTTTGAGAATTGGGTACATAACTTAAGGAAATAAACATCCTTTACAAACCTTGTATATACAAACCGGTAAATTCCTAAATCCTAATGCTTATAAATACTAAGAAGCACTCCCGTGTAAATATATGTGCATATTTCTTTGCCAAAACTTTTTTATTTTGAAAAATTCCTAAAAATTTGCAAAATTAAGCATTTACAAAAATCTTTTCAAAAATTGCTTAAAAATTTGCTAAACTTTTTTAAAAATAAAAAAGGTTCATAATTAGAAAATGACGTCACAAAAATATTTTCTTACATTTTTCGGATTGAGTTTGATAATTTATGGAGTCTAAATAAAATCCAAAGATCGAAGTTTGGTTGGACCTTAAATCTACTTAATCATAAGAACCTTATAGGAACTAGAATTGAGGCACTTCTGGTCTGCTAGACTTAATTTTTTTGAGAACACGAGACTTGGTTTAGTGTCGTTTTGACTGCCTAAGTAGAATATTTTGGAACACACACATGACTCTTGTTGATAATGACCTAGCTTGCATACCTACACTTTACACTTTGCTCACCTCAGTTGAAGTGGTAGAGGGCTGGATTCGCCGACATGAGACACAAGTCAATGGAAACATCAGAAGTCACACATTTGTGGCCATTGTACCTCAACCGATCTAGTAACCATGAGGTTCTAATGACAGAAGTTGTGGGTTGCAATAATGCTTCAAAAGAGGTATAGTCTACTGGCTCAAGAAGAAAAAGTCCTTATGTAAATGCTGTTGTATATAGTATTTGATTAAAAAAATGGAAAAACCATAAACTCCAAAACGAAAAGAAAAGAAAAATTTTATGAAAATCAATTCCCTTAGGATTATGTATATAAACGCATGGTCAAATAAGCAAGCTTGAGTTTTCAAGTCATATATTTGTGAGTTTGCAGCTGGATGACTTGGCTACATTTGTCAAGCATCCTAGGATAGGTAGCTAAACTGGTTACCATCCATTCTTCTCTCCACCTCCTCTTCTTGAGCTGGTTGAACTTGAACTTAGAAGGGAATACCCTACTTCTCGAGGAAGGAGTTGTTGGATTGGGGAATTAGAGTCATCGTGTTGGAGAAGACTGACTTTTACTGATTCAGCTGCGGAGATCTACATATCACACACATTGTCCAAGATAGATTCATAGTCATAAGGGTTTGTGTATGAGTTGACTTATTCTGACATGGCTATCAAGGATACGTGAGCAGAGTATCATGGTTCTTAGAAGCTACTTGTTTCAAGTCCGATTCCCACTTAAGGTTCTAACCACACAAAATGTCCAAAGGTCCGACTGAGCTCCAAACTTTGATTTTGTAAAGACAAGTTTAAGAGTTAAAATTGATCCAAATTTTTTCTTTTTATTTTCTTTATTTTCATTTTCTGCATTTATAGGCATAAGTGTTTGTGAGTGACTAGAAAAGGCAAGTATAGGTGGTGACGAATCTCCATTTTATCATTATTCTTTCATTTTGGCCTTTAAACCCTAGCTAAATGCATGCATATATCACTACCTTGCATAAATTAACATTCATTATTTATTGTATAGCATTATTTACCTAGAAAATCAAGGTTCTAATTATTAAGAAATATGTGCAGTGTCGTTGCAACCTTAAATCTTTCAAAAAAAATATTCAATATTAATCCAAAATAAATAAAGAAAATGTAGCAAGAGGTATTTGTTATTTAGTTTACATGTATAACATACATGGTCGAGCTCAGGGAGGTTACAAAAATCCCGAGGGTTATTCAATTAATTGAAAAATCAATGAAAAGAATCAAGGAATTCCTGTGCACACTAGTCTTAGTTTTTGAACTTTTTTCTTTGTATTTTTTTCTGGAATTTTAACTTTTGTAAATGTTTTTATTTTGTAAAACATATATAAAAGATCTTTATGAAAAGAAGAAAATATACCTAAACAATATTTTTGTATTTTTTAGATGTATTAAAAATAATCAAAAAATTAAGGGGAGGCGCATGGTGTAGGGGTGGCAGGGGCAGGGGGAGGTACAGCGGGAGGGGGAGGCACAGGGGGCAGGGGTGGGGTGGGGGGGGGGTAGGGGTAGGCGTAGGGGGAGGGGGAGGCACAGGGCAGGTGGAGGCGTGGGGTGGGGTAGGGGGAGGCACGGGGTAGGGGGAGGGTGAGGCGCATGTGGCGGGGGCGGCAGGGGCAGGGGGAGGTGCAGTAGGAGGGGGAGGCACAGGGGGCGGGGAGGAAGGGGTAGGGGGAGGCGTAGGGGAAGGGGGAGATGCGGGGTAGGGGGAGGGGGAAGCATATGGGGTTGGGCTGCTGGGGCAGGGGGAGGTGTGCATCGGGAGGGGGAGGCGCAGGCAGCGGGGGTGGCAATGGTAGGGGGTGGTGCGGGGCAGGGGGAGGTGCAACGGGAGGGGGAGGCGTAGGGGGCGGGGGTAGGGGGTGGAGCTTGTTTGGGTAGGAGGAGGATGGAGGGAGGAGGGAGAGGGTGAGGAAAAAGACCACTTAATCCATTTTTTTCAATTAATTCCACTTATGTCCCTAAAGTTAACATCCATTTGTATTATGGATGGATGGAAACTAACCCGAGGGGCACAAGTGATAGAATGGGAAGAAGTTGGGGGTGCAATTGATATTCCCGAAAAGGGAGGGGCATAATTGATATTGCAATATCTCGGAGGGGCACAACTGATAAAAACCCATTAAAATAAAAGTGAAGGGTGGTAATGCAAATGTTCAAAACATAAGATACATCTATGTATCCACCTAGGACTTATTTGAAAATAAAATAAAAATAGGGATTTCAGGTGCAATTTTACCCTTAATTGACGTGGCGCTCTGGATGGTTTTGATTCACTGCAAATCTGATAGGACGGTGTAGATTGATGTTCACATGGAGGGCCTCCATTTGATCTAGAATAAGGATCTCGTGGCTCAGATTTGGGGCTTTTTGTATGGCCTAGATCTAAATTGGGCGGCTGCTCATGATTAAGTGGTGATGAAGGGCCATGGAGCATTGTCATAAGCTCGAATCTTATGGACACCATTCTGGAAATCGAACAACAACAAATATACTATAGTGTGGCCTTTGGTTGCCCACACTATTTAAGCATGCACATGAGTATGTCAAAGTCTGCACTGATTGTCAGAATATGGGAAAACCCCATGGTGTTAAAGATTCTATGCCCCTCAAATTCATTCAGATATCTGATGTATTCGATGCATGGGGCATTGATTTCATGTACTCATTTCTTAGCAGTCAGGGTTATGACTACATTTTGCTTGCTGTGGACTATGTGAGTCGTTGGGTAGATGTGATCCTTGCTTGAGTAGCCGACAACAAAACTGTATGTAAATTTTTGAAAGATAGCATCATTTCATAGTTCAGGATACTAAAGATATTGATATTAGATGGGGTAGCTGCTTCATAAATAAAGAGGTTAAGAAACTAGTGAAGGAGTACGTCATTGATCATCGTGTCGCATCTCCTTATCATCCTCATTCTAGTGGCTTGGCTGAATTCTCTAATTGAGAAATCAAGATGATCATGCAAAAACTTATGAGGCTGGATAGAAAGAAGTGGTCACAACTTATGGACTCAATTCTCTAGCCATACAAGATCGCATACAAGTCTCCTCGGGGCATGTCGCCCTGCCATATTGTGTATGGATAGCCTTGCCATCTACCCGTGGAACTAATTCATAAATCTCTCAATGTGAAGTATCTGTAACCAATACTAACAGAAAGGTGCAGAATAGAAATATGGATCTGAACAAGATCCTGGAAAAACCAGGGTGATCGTTCAATTTGCTGATGGATCTATAAAGAGGCTGAAGGGTATTCTAGAAAATGATGTCATTTGGATTCAGGGCATGAGCTATAATGTCAATTTTGTCGTATTTCCCATGGAGACCTCCACTGGGGAGCTCTGTCCAATCATTCTAGGATGACCCTTTCTCGCCCCTGCGAGAGTCATCATTGATTACGGATCAGGAGATATTCAGTTCCATCCTGATGACGAGAGCACTGTGGTCATCAATGCACATACTATCGACTAGAGACCTGCATCTGATGTGACTACACCTATTTTAGCTGGCCCCAAGGGCTATGACCTTGATGAGACTATCAGAGATTTTTGTTGTATGTTGGTAACTACCAAGACCCAAGAATAGCTCCCCATGGAGGAAGACTAGGAAAGCATAGACCTAGGAGTTCCCTTTTCTAGTACTTGGTGATGTGTTGATGACAAACGTGAGATCTACACGATTGACACTTTTGAGCGGAGGGCAAATAAGACTGATGAGGCCAAATTTGATTTGGTTGCTTTTACAGATGAATTAGGGCCTTTTGATGAGAATGATGATCCAGTAGAGACCTCACAATATGAACTTGACCTTACTTCTTACGATGATGAGTTCATCCCTTTTCACTTCGTTATTTGTGAGTCTTCACTGTACAAACCTGACTTTACTTCTTTCGATGATGAGTTCATCCCATTTCATTTTGATGATGACCTAGCTGAAACACCTGAGGCCGTACCTAGCCATAACTTCTACTGGCCCATCTGTGCCTTCTCATCATAGTACTATTGGGGATATCTTCCAGGTCGACCCTGATCGGTTTGTGTCGTCTGAGGACCCCGATGTCGACCTATACCTTGTTAGATCCATTCCTCAACGATCTCACAAGAAGGTCGCTTTGACCTTTGTATAAACATCCTCTTGTATATTCGCATTTGTTTTCCTCTGTACATCCACCGTATCGCTCATCCACCCCAATATCGTGTGTGCCTTGCTTAGGACGTACTTTGTCCTATATGGGGGGGGGGGAGGGCTGGATGAGCCGAGTGTTCTTTCTTCATTCCATTTCATCACTCTTGTTGTTGCCTATATTTAGGGCTCTTCTACCCTATGTATTGGGGGAGCGATGTGTGCATTCTCAATAGTCTCTCCTTCTATCTTCATCTTTCTTTTCTTCGTTTTCTTTTTCTTTTAGTTTTCATTTTTTCTTGCGAAAATGTGTCACCCATTTTGTCACTCTTATATACTTAGGACATACTTTGTCCTAAGTATAGGGCGGTGTCCACCCTGAGTTATTCATTCTTTGATCCACTCTACTGTTTCCTCTTCTTATCTATACTTAGGGATATCTTACCCTAAGTATAGGGGGAGACAACCTGAGTACGATTTGTTCATTCCCACTCATGACCCTCCCTGCCTTGTGTATAGTCTGCTATACTTATTATTTGAATCTAAGTATGGGGGTACGGTCGACTTCTCATTCTTTTATTTCTTTATTTGTTTATTCTTTAGGCTTTTTCTATACTCAGTACGAGTTATGTCTTCTCTTTTCTCTATGATCTATGAGGACATAACTCAAGCTAAGTGCTATTGAATTCATTAAAATCACTTAATAAAAAAAGCATATTATTCCTCAAATTCTTTTTGTATTTTCTGATTAATGAATCAGGTAATAATATTTTTTACAATATTTTGAAAAATAGTTTGAAAATCTTTTTGAAAAATCTTTTAAAAACTATTTGGTTCAACATATGTAAATATATTTTGTTTGTAAAAATTCCTTTTCTTTGTGTGAAATTAAAATGTTTTGAAAAATGATTTGCAATTGGCTTGGAAAATGGTTGCAAAAATATTTGAAAAATATATTTATACTACTTGAAAAATCTTTGAAAAATGATTTTTCAAATGTGTGTGAATGTTTGTAAAAATTATTTGTAGAAATTATTTTCGACTAGAAGATTTAAAATTATTTGAAAAATAATTTTCAAATGAATTTGAGAAATATATACATTACATCGAAATTCTTTATTACTTGTATAAAAATATCTGTAAATATGATGACATATCCCTTGTAAGTTCTTAAAAAACCTAAGTCTTGTAATTATAAGATGCATTCCTGTGTAAATATTTGTACCTATTTTATCCAAATCTTTTGTTTTCAAAAATCATTATAACATTTGCAAAACCTAAAATCCAAAAAACATTTGCAAATCTTTTTGAAAAATTGCATAAAAAGTTGCAAAACCTTTTTGAAAAAAATCATAAAAAGTTCAAAAGTTTGAAAAATTGTGTCACAAAAACATTTTTTGCATTGTCCATAGAATTTGCATAGTATTTGCATTTTTCAGGTTAAGTTTGATAATTGAACAAGTCTGAGTAAAATATGAAGATTGGAGCTTGGTTGGAACTTAAATCTACCTAAGCAGCAGAAACTTATAGGAACGGGAATTGAGGTACTTCAGGTCTGGTTGACTTAATTCTTTGATAATCATGAGACTTGGTTCAATGGATTCTTGAATGCCTAAATAGAATATTTCATAGAACACGTACGACTCTTGTTGATAATGACCTAACTTGGACACTTGCACCTTTCACTTGGCTCAACACAATTGGAGTGGTGAGGGGATTGGATTTGTCGGTATGAGACGGACACAAGTGGAAACATTTGTCCATGTTTAGGGAGGGAAGTGCACCCCAACTAGTCCAGTAGCAGAGACGTATAATTACAGGAGAGTGTGGGTTGCAATAATGCTTCAAAAGAGGGATAGTCTACTAGATCAAGAGGAAAAACTCCTTATGTAAATGTTGTTGCATATAGTATTTAAGAAAAGGAGCAAAAAGCAAAAAATTCAAAAAAGTGGACAAGCCTGATTAAAAATAAAATACCTGTCAGAATGTACATATTTGTATAGCCAATAAGAAAGCTTGAGCTTCAAAGTCATACCTTGTGAGCCTGCAGCTGGATGACTTGACTACACTGGTCATGCATACTAGGACATGTAGCTACACTAGATACCATCCATTCTTCTATTCACCCCTCCTCTTGAGTTGGTTGTCACTTGAACTTAGAAGGGAATACCGCACTCCTCGAGGAAAGAGTTGCCGGATTGAGAAATCATTGGATTGTCATGCTGGAGAAGTCAGTCTCTTCGTTATTTCAGTTGGGGAGAGCCACCATCACATACACTGTACATGTGAGATTCATAGTCGTAATGGTTTGCGTAAGACTTGAAGTATTCTGACATGGCTATTGAGGAGACTTGAGTAGAGTTTTGGGATTCTCGAAGGCTGTTGTGTTTCAAATCCAATTCCCAATAAGGTTCTGACCACACTAAAACTCTAAAGGTCGAACTTAAGCTCCAAAATTTGATTTTTGAAGACATGTTTGAGATTAAATATAAACCACATTCTTTCTTTTTCTTTTCTTTGTTTTTCATTTTCTGTACTTACTGCATAAGTATTTGCTAGTGACTAGAAAAGGCAAGTATAGGGGGGTGATGAATCTCCATTTCATCACCTTTATCCAATCATTTTGTCCTTAAAAACCCTAGATAATGCATGTAAATAGCCTTAATTTGCACAAATTAACATTCGTTCTTTGTTGTATAAATATTGTATAAAATATTATTTTCAATGCCAAATTAAATAAAAAAAGAAAAGAAAAGAAAAATAATAAAATGCCAAAGGTATTTTATAACCCTAAACCTCGATACCTAGGCATCTTGATGTCTGGGTCGACAAGGAATAAAGTAGGGGAAGATAAGGGCCAGAAATACAATAAAAATTCCATTTATTAATTCATCAATAATGCATTTTCGAGAGCCATTTTATTTTCTACTTTTTATACCTCAAATAAAGAAACTTTGTACATGTAGTTGTAGTAATAATATTCAGAAAAATGCAAAATTGAGTTTATAAAAAACAATATCAAGTCTATAAGTTATACTCTAAATAATATTCCAAAATCCCAACTTCCTAGACCCATATCTCTCAAATAAAAACTCAAAATGTATAAAACTCACTTTAATTGTATATAACTTTTAAGAAGCTATTTAATGAAGGTGGCTTCATATTTTTTGATTTAAGGTGTGAAAGTAAGGTTTGGCCCCTATTGTACAATATACCCGAATAAAATACTTTTTTGTTAACTATTTATTAATTTTATAATCTTATATATTTATAATTTTGTAAATATTATTTATAATATATGTACATATTAAAACTAAAATAATTCATAAATAAAACATTAAAATAAAATATGTATATAAAAGACATAGATGAAATACCTATACTTCTACATATATATTTAATATAACTATTTATTTATGTGTATATATTACGGCATAAAAATATAATAAAAGTATGTTGATGTATATACAAACATGCTATAATTTTATAAAATGAAATAATAAAATAATAAAATAAAAAATATAAAATAAAAATAAAAGAACTAAAACATAGGTTAATATACCTACAAAGGAAACCCTAAAAATAAACTTGTAATTAAACACCTCAAAAAACTAAATAAATTCATAATAAAATAATATAAAAATAATAAACATTTTTTATTTTATAACTTCAATTTAATAAAATCGTTTACTATTTATTAAGTTATTTATAAACAATTTTTGGAGGGTTTTTCCTAGTTGGTCCATGTGGACCAACCAGGTGGATCTGTCAGTTGACCTCGGTCAACTTACTGGCTCTCACCCTGTAGCCATGACAACCTATGTTTGACCCCTTCTTTTCGACTTTTTCCACACCGATTCTTTCACCAATCAGTGGGGATTCCTTCAGGCCTTTTTCTCCTCGATATCTCCTCACGCACGCTAACGTGAATAATAGGGGAATGCATCACAGATTTGGCCGATCTCCCTCGATCTTTCCATCGCTTCCTTTCCTGTACAAAGATCACTCCCAAGCTCCTTTTGATTTTGGTTCCCCTTAATGCCAAATCTCTCACTCTGATTGTGTCCTAGGTCTAGAGTATTGTGACATGAGGCTCGGTCGGGCGATCTTGCGGTGAGGAAGGTGGTGCGGAGGAGGTTTCCCATTATCTCTAGAGAGGCTCGCCATCGAGGTCCACCTCACAACTCTAGAGCTCTTTCTTTTTTTTGCCTTTTAGAGTAGTTAGCCTCAGGTTTTATTTCGTTCTTTGTTTTGAATTTTAATCATCAAGTTTAGCTTAGATTAAGATCCAGAGTCCTCGCTGGAGATCTTGAGCTCCGACCAGTCCATGGTAACCTGCCACCTACCAATAATCGTCGGACCTTTCTCCCTAGTGTTTCTATGCTTGTTATTTCATTTGCAGGACCTGAAGGAGGCGTCTGAGCCTCGACTTTTGCTAAGAGAATTTCTTCTAGGTTCCCGGAGGCCTAGCGACCTCCATGGTCCTAACAATGGTCCTCAGAGCACTTGGAGGCACCCGGGGGCTTCGCCATCACTGCAGGAGCACGGAGGACTTCTTGACGACTTTGTAGGGCACCGGAGAGGAATGCAACACTCGATTGAAACTCGCCAAGGGAGAGTTCATGCTCAGTTATTCCATAGCCATCCAGAGCCATTAGAACTCGTCGTGTTCTTCGCGAGGCACAACTGATGTCGGATCTGTAGAACCATGGACCGTTGATCTCAAATTTGAGATCTAATCTTGGGTGTTGGTGCGCAAAGCTATATAGCATACTACGGTTACAACATGTGGCATGAGTGATGGATGATCGCGCCCTTAGTTGGGTATTTTACACTTAGGCCCAACTACTTTTTGTATTTAATAATTGAGACTCAAACTTTCATCCGCTTTATACTATTTTTGTATTATTTGCAAGAAGGCCCCTGCAATGTTTTTATTTTCGTTTGAATCCTTTGCCAGGTCACCTCATGTGCAGTCCCAAGTGAGGTGGGTATTTGCAACTATGCCATGAAGCTTTTTGGATTGTAATTTAGACCGCTATTTTTTTATATCAGTTGTAATTTTTTGTGAAAATTGCAATCTGACCCTTGGATTTTATTTTAACTACCATTATTCCCATGCTAGTATATGCATTTTTGTTGGTTTGCTCTATTTATTTAAAATATCATTTGTGCTAAAAAAATCCCGAAAACAGTAGTTTTATTATTGCTTCTAGTTCCATGCCATTTTTTTATTTTGCAAATTTGGACTTTTTTTATTATTTATTATAAATCATTTAGAGATAAAAAGTCCTTGTTTAAAGTATATGATACCTAAAAAATATAAAATCTTTTTGAAAAATTCCAAAAAATATTTTTGTGTTTATTTATTTTCTAGCTCAAGAAATAAAAAACCCTAAGAATAGAAAAAGAAAATACATAAGGATCAAAAAACTCCAAAATCCAGTTTAAAAAGTGTAAAAATTCTTAAAAAGTAAAAAGTAGTGTTTTCTATTTTATAATTTTGTTTGTATTATTACCCATCTATTAAAATTGATTTGAAGAATATTGGACCTATTTTGCAATTTTTAATATTTAATTTAATTTAGACTATTTATTTAATCCATGATTTAGGGTCTTTTTGACTTAAAAAGATATAAAAAATAGCAAATTTCTATAAAAGCACAAAAGTAGTAAAAATATTTAAAACCTAAAAATATTTAATTATGCAATTTTTGATTATTTTTAGTTATATTTATATCCATTTCTGTATTATTGTATATATAATCTCATATATTCTTATATTACATCATTAAAAAGAAAATTCAAAAATCTAAAAAAATAAAAGAAAATATAAAATAAAAAATTTTAAAAAATATAATATATGAAATAAAAATAAAATGTAAAATATAAAAATTAAAAACCCACATAAATAGATTAGACAAAGAAGCACAAAATTTACCTTTGCATTGATTTGCCCGATCTGTCCAGTTTTGATCCTTGTGTTCGACCTCTACACATACTTGCACCTATACACATCTTTGTTATAAAGTTATAATAAATTTTAACTCCACACCTTATTTTGCATTGCTTTATATATTTTTGTGGGTTAATTGTTTATTGACTTGGGTTTCATGAGCGGTCACTTCAGTGACACTGTAGTTCTCGCCTTGTGTAGACACTTTAGACCATCGCAAAATATGAGTTGAGCCTTGTGGTTTCTTTCAAAATCTCCATTAGGAGAGATTCTTTCACTTCGGTCAAAGATGAGCTAATAATGTTCAGAAACTTTCGATGTGGACCCGTACGGAAAGCATATTTCTTATTGGGTGGCAAGGTCTTTAGTTCTGGCAAGGTAGAATTTGAATCTACCATATCCTGATAAGTATGTGCATTGGGATCTGTACTGGTGGTAGATGTGTCTGCAATATGGTTGTCCACCATCTCAATTTGATTCAGTGATAGACTACAGATGATGTCTAAAATATCATCTGATTCGCTACTATGCTCATGCTCAGAATGACTAGAGGAAAATAACACTGCTAAATGAAAATCAATCTATAGCTCGAAGTGGAGGAATAATGTAAACTATCAAGATTTGAAATATATGCAATGAAGTCATCATGCGTTTGCTCCATCTGCTCACCATCATCTACGCTAAAGTAAAGTGTACCATCAGAAGAACTACCAATTGTAGTCAGACCCATCCTCTGCTAGGATATCACAGGTCTTTACTCGATACCTCTCAAGGTCGTCAAGGTGAACCTCATCCATGTAATCACAAGTGGCTAAGGAACTTAGGGCATCTGACGCGGCACTGGATGTGTGTGATTCTGTCGCCATCTCTATATGTACCTTCTAACCCTCGACATGTAAAGATAAGTTCCCTATATCATAATTGAAAAGGGCTTTCACGGTCTCCAAGAAAGGCCTTCCAAAAATGATCAGGGTAAGGTGCAACTATGTAGGGCAATCCATGTCCAGGATAGTAAAGTCCACTGGAAACTGCAGGCCATGCACAGTCATGATAACATTCCCCAAAAATCCCTAGGCCTCTTTATAGATCTATCAACAAATTGAAGGACCATGCATGATTTTAAAGAGGACCTAACTCGAGCTTTTTGAGTAAACAAGATGGTAACCAATTGATTGAGGAACCGTGTGTGATCGAATACTTTATGGGAAATCTCACATCTAACATAATGTGCTCCTGAATCTTTCTTCTTCTTTGGGTCTATATGGTGAAGGATGTGGCCTTGGTCAAAACATGCTTCTCTGTACGTGATCTCTTCCTCCTATGCATGGTACATCTATTCTTTAATTATTGCTTGAGCGTAGGGAAGTGATCCAAGGCATCATTGAGCGGGATCTTCAGAAAAATGTGATCTTTCAATAATTTCTTAATCTATGGAGTGACAACATCATTCTTTTTGGAATTTTTCTTTACTTTTCCATACTATCCATTAGGAAACAGAACAATCTTAGGAATGACAAAATCATCAATTTTTATTCACATCAGAAGTAGAATCAGTGTGTACATCGAGAGTCTCAGAAGTATGTATAAAACTCTCTAAAGTAGGAGAATAAAATCTACATCAGGAGTATCTGCATGGTCTGGTGTGATATCATCATCTGACTCGCCCGTGTCCATGTCAACTTTCTCTATATCGCTCCCCCATATATCATCATGATGGACATCGTGCTGGTCCTTGTCATGGTGATCCTCCTCAGCATCAGAATGTCTATCATCAAGGACCAGCTCTCGCTCCTCATCAAGTGCCCTCTTCTCCTCTCGATCATGTACTCGTGGTGATCTACCGCTTCTGAGATGAATGAAGTTAATAAAAATTCAGGAAAAAAGATCGTACCTATGGTGGTGTCTACCTGATCTGAAAGCCTCCTCTTGTTGTTCGGGTTCATCTGAGGCTGGGCTGAGAGAGTGATGTTGGGCACGACTAACTCATCCAAGCGATGGTTAACCAATCCATCTCTGTCCTATGCATTGTCTGGAGCTTGCTCAACATGTCCATGATCTGATTTAGTGCTAGGGCCTATGATGTTATCTAAGACTTAGTGTTGTGTCCCTAGATATCTACTCTCTCTTGCCTAGGAGTGTGCTATTGTGGTGTGTAAGGTCGAGGAGACCTCTGTGGTGTAAAGGAAGACTGTTGTTATTGGTGCTAATATGCATGTGGATATGTAGCAGGATAGCGATGTGAATATGGTCTCTGATAGACGTGTTGGTGAGATTGGTGCTGCATGAAGTGCTATCGGTGTTAGAAATGTGGGAGTCCATGCTGCGGATGGTTATGCTACTTTTGTTGCTGATGGTGTACGCTCTAAGGAGTAAAATATGACAATAGTTGAACATGAGCATGCCAAATCCCATTGATCTCAAGAGTAGCATGAGAATCAACATCATCATCTCCAAGGCTAGTGATTTGACTTGGGTTGGCATTGGACAGATCCTCATGCCAATTAATCTGTGGAGGCTTAATAGGTTGTACCGACTCGTTCTTAATGTATTGAATCTGACGGGTGGGAGGAGAGGGTAAAGAACTTTGTACATGATGAGAAGTGGAAGAAGGAGTACGAGACCACTGCTACTGAAAATGCAACTCGGTCACCTTATTCATCAAATCACTCAACTGCTGAGGAAGTGATGAGAGTTTCTCCAACTCTCGTAGCGACAGTAAATCCTGAACTTGCCTCTTAATTACGTCAACTAATTTAGCTTGTCACCAATGAATCCCATGTCAATTCATGAACCAGAATAAAAAACATGTGTCACCTTTTGATGTTCTTGGTTATGTGGTTGTTGTAGGCCCTTCTAGAATGCTCAAGTAGAGTCGACTATGCGTGAATTCTCCACCATCTCCTCAAAGATGGACAAAATTGACTTGACATCTCTATTCAGATAACTATCCTAACATGTGGCACTCACTGGTCCCTGTACATCCGGCTGGAGTCCTCCAAAATAATTCTATACAATCACCTTCAATGGAATCTTGTGATGAGGGCATCTCTTTGTCAAATCCTTGAATTTATCACCTGCCTCATGGCATGTGTTAACTACGTAAAATTGGAGATCCAATACCTCATCGTATTCGTCCATTTAGGAGGAAAATATTTACGTAGGAATGTGGACTTCAGATCGTCCCATGTAGAAATCTCCCTCCACAAGTGATTCAACCAGTAAAGAGTCTTATCTCCTAAGGTGAAGGGGAAGGCCTTGAGGCGTATAACCTCCTGAGTAACTCCTGCATAGCTTGCCATTCCACAAATCATCTCAAACTATTGTAAAAACGTGACCGGCTCCTTTTGAAGTGTTCCCATAGTACTTGGGAAGCAGTGAAATGAAGGACGTTCTCAGCTTGTATGACCCTTGATTCAATGTTAACCGAATCCTATGGTGTAGTGTCCTAGCTCCCAAGTCATACACATCTTGTAAAGTCATGGGAGCCAAGACAGTCGGTGTTGGGTTCCCAACTCCTACTATCAGTGTAGTGATCTCAATTCTAAGCTCATCCTGAACTCTACACCTATCTTTTATCTATAGGATCATCTGCTGTAATGTGTCTGGAATCCCCTCAGTAATATTTGAAGCTGGATCATGTCTCCTATCTGTTCGTTGCTCATCATCGTGTCTATCCTTAACAACTATGTACTCAATCAGTCCCTTCCCTCTAGCCATGACCCTTGAATCCTTTCGGAAGGAAAAAATTCTCATAAGAACTCTGTAAAAAACATGGGGGAGAAATAGATGAAAAATTGATGCGTGGGTCTGCCTCAAACTGAAGGGTTGGGAGGTGAGGGAGTTTGGGTCTAACTCATCTCGTGACTAAGTGGGACCAACTCGAAAAGAGGGTCATTTCGAGTCTGTGAAGATATACGATAGATGATGGAAGGTCGAAAGTTCACGGAGTCTGAGCGCAAAATCCATCTACTCGTCATCTTCTATGTCAAAAGGAAGTATGGGAGAGAATACAATGTCAAGACAAGAACACGAGTGTGAAGGTGTATAAGATGCGAAATAACACACACCTCACATACAAACACAAAAAAACCCCCAAATTCACTAACTTCACACTGTATAGACCGTAAGAGTTCAGTCTTTTATCTTTCAATTTATTTCTGTGATCAAACAGTTGTATTAAACAAACTCACAGAGGGTGTCTCCCTGTCACCCAATGTACACACTCACAGTCCCCCAACCAATGGTACCATCAGTGCGAGCTGTCAGCTTATATCAAGCCCAAAGTGAACTGTGAGGTATGAGTACACCAAAATGACTTTCTATGGTCATAGGCAAGTGCAT
The DNA here is from genome assembly GCA_037367405.1 of Ottelia alismoides. Taxonomy (NCBI): domain Eukaryota; kingdom Viridiplantae; phylum Streptophyta; class Magnoliopsida; order Alismatales; family Hydrocharitaceae; genus Ottelia; species Ottelia alismoides. The sequence continues at coordinate 1,003,157 of JAZKJV010007449.1, forward strand.
ACAGTTGTAACCATGCACCATAAAGTCATGCACATGTACTTGAGGCACACGTCCAAGGAATTTTGGCTTTAATCCTTAAGTCTGCATCCTCATCCACTCTGTCTGGAGTATACCCGAATACAATGAAGGGTTTATTGTTCAATAAAAATTAAGTCCATATTTTTTTTATTGTGAAGTTTTTACAATATTTTTTTATTATTTCCATTTTTTGGATATTTTCAAAAATATCTAACGGGATGACAGTTCTTTTTAATTTTCAAATATATGTTTCACAGAGGGAGAATCATGGAATGCTACAGAAAGCGATGATGCATGTAAAGATAGAAATCATACCTTGCGATGGCAGTCTACATGTAAGTGATCCACACAGAATTCTAAAACCTAGCTAATGCATGTGAAATTAGAGAAAATCAAGTTCTAATCAGTAGCTCTAGCGTAAAAGCATATTAGTTTTTTCAGAAACATCTGAATTACGTCTAAATGTGGATTAGTGATCTGGGTTTTACTTCTAATCATCTAATCAAACAATCATGCACCCCTAGTCTCTACGAAAAAGCGTGAACAAAGAAAAAATTGAGAAAACTAAAAACCGCGTTGAGGTCCCCAAAGTGCACTGTACCTGGTGGAACATACTTTGAAAAATAGTCAAAGTCTGGAAACAATCGGGTGTCGTTAGTGGACCCCTTGCCATAAAAAGAAATACGGGCAAGTGCCCCTTCCTATCTCACAAAAAAGGAAAAATGGGCAAGTGCCCTCTCTCGAAAGAAAACAGAAAATATTGTTTAAAAATATAAAAAATTCTATGCTTGCTAACTCACTCTACCCTCTACAACCAGGTTGGAGAAGAATGACATGTTCTTCGCACTATCAGCTGAATCGACTTCTAAAGAAGCTGTCTAATCCTGCAGAACCTACAAAATGGGTTAGATAAATAGATAAAAAAATCATATAAAAATTCAAAAGAAATCAAATACAATATAGACTTAAAAAATCGAGAAAAAAGAACTCAAGAAAAAGCCTATTGAAAACCGAGAAAAGAATAAAGAGAAAATATATCAAAAAATCAGAGAAAGAAGAATTACACAAAAATCTTAGAGAAAAAGATAGAACATTTAAAAATTCAAGAGGATCTGAAGAAAAAGAAAACAATAAAAACCACAAAAAATCGAAGAAAACTGAGAAAACACGAAAAAAAAGAAAATAGAGAAAGAAAAGGAAAATATCACAATAAATAAACTCAAAAATTTCAAGCACGGCTACGCCTCCTCAGCAATGGAATGTTCAAGACATGTCCACACGTGTCCAATGTCTAATGTAGCAATGTAGAAAAATACAAACAAAAATATAATGCTTCTTTCAAAAAGGTCCCTACTCGGTGACCTTTTTGTAAGAAAAGTTCTGTAACTTTACATTTAGGTCCATGTACAGGGACCTAAATGTAAATAACAAAAACCTTGAGATGGATTAATTTCAGAGACTAGCAGGGGTTTCTTCGCATTTTTCGATCGTTTTGAACTGGATGACTGTGATTAGATGTTACGAAATGATCATCATCCACGGGTGACACTCATCAAAAGCCTGCACTTCGGTCGTTCTTGAGCATTCTTCAACAAAATCAGGTTGGTGGCGATGGATCCTCTCCTTCAGCGGTTAATAGCAGTTGTGGCTACTCCAACAGGGCTAGGAGGAGGTCGCGTACCTCCTTCGAGCTCGAATACGACGAGAAAGGATAAGGAAACACGTCGAGGAGAGAGACATCATGGATTCTAGGGTTCCAGAACTTGTTGGCAGAACTTCCATCATGCCTTTGATCTTGATCAAGAATACGCGAGGAAGAAAGCACTCCTCACTCCATATAATTCTACAATATGCTCCAAAAATGGATGAACAACTTGGGAACAGAAGAATGTATGATCCTTTTAGGTCTTTGCTCGAAGGGTCGGTAATCCCTGAGCTCAACGCGACTTGAAGCTACGATTCAAGGCGTTCTACATCTTGGAACGTCTTCCCATGACATCCCTCTTCCATGCGGTGCTCCTGCCAAGGTGCTGTCACCACTGTGAGCGTCAAGGATCGATGGGCAAAGTAAAAGGTCAAGCAGTTCAGACTGCAGTCGGAAGAAGTTGGTTGTGACAGAGGAGGTTTGGACGATTAAGTAGAATGATAAGTAGTGGTTTTAGTTAGGTCTAATGATGGGCGTGTGTTAGGGTAGTTAGTCTAGGAAATCAAGGGTTTAGATTGGGTGAAGGTGGTTGAATGCGGCGAGAAGAAATAGGAGAAGAAGGGTAATTGGAACAAGCTCCACTAGACCATTCTTGGAGAAGATGAAGTGCTGACACGTATCAACACCTGGTTCGCCAAATATTGAAAATAGATTAATTATTAGGTAATAAATAATAATAGCTTTATTTTAAATAGTTATAAATGAAAAATGTAGATAAATAAATTACCAAAATTATAGCATAATTTATTTTGATAAATAGTAAATGTTTATAGAAATATAAATATTATATTAATACATAGATATATTGAATACTTGATAAATAGATATTGTACTTCTAATTATATAATTTAATAAATAAAATATTATTTTTATATTTTATTAATTATCAGAATAATAAACATGAGTTGTATGGATTTTATTAAATTATTATATATATTAATAAATACATGTATATAATCTACAATTCAATTTTGTCTATAAATTAGGGGTTTCGAATTATTTAAAATATTAAATAAGGTTTAAAAATTATGAAATAATTCATGGTCAAGATACAAGATCAAGAAAATAATAAAATATTATAAAATTAATAAAACCATAAATAGTATGTTCTGAAGAAAATATATAGCTAGAAACCCAGTTGTCATTCGGTCCCAAAACCAATTTTTTGCAAACAGACTTCGATTTTAATGAAATCACCTTATTTAATTAGAGAATATAATTATGAACTTTAAATGTGAGTAGAGAGAAATTGGTTTCTATGATAAAGTTATGATGTTCGAAAGTTGAGAAATTGACAATTTGAAAGTTGGATATCATGGCATATATACAAGATAATATTTTTAAATAATTTCTATATTTTTCTATACATTTTTAGAATTAAACAGGAGAAGAGCTTGGTAGAAAAATTTGTTTGAATGAATTAATTAAAATCCATGAACTTTTGGTTTTTGTTTGATTATTAATGATTAGTGTATAGAATGTAGAACTAATTCTTTTTGTGATTTTCTTCCTTATCTCCCCTACTTATTTGTTTGTCGACCAATCCATACTGACTTGGTCTCAGGGGTTAGTGACGAACGCGGAAATACCCTTTGAATGTCGTCTGATTAGACTAGTGCGTTGCAGTCGGATAGATCCGCGATCGGTCAAAGATAACCGCACAATCGATTAAATCGTCGAATAAATGTATGCGCGGTTTGATGTTTATTTAGCCTGGGCAAGCCCCAGGGTCGACTCAAGGAGGCAAAGGAACAACTCGGGATCACGTTAGATGTATTAGATTACGGTTTTCCAAGTGATATTTTTTTTTGATATTTTATGCGATAAAAATGCCAAATGCAGGACACGGATTGGATTAAGTTAATAAGAAAAGAACCGACTTAGCCAATTTTAATTTTAATGTGAAATTAATCCAAATCAGCCAAATGGTAATTTTTCTAATAACCTAATCCAACAATGAATGCAAATATATTTTTTTTGGAATTTTTGGATTTAAAATGCACACATGAAAAATACCAACTTTTTTGGGGTTTTTATGCAATTTTTCGTGCAAATGGTATGAACAAATTATGAAAAATTCACTGGAAATTAAATATGATGAAATGAAGCTACTCTAATTTTTTTATAATTTTTTGATACTTTTTGATTTTTCAATGATTTTTTTACTGAAAATAGAGCAATAATGAGTATTTAATTTCTAATAAATTCACGAAATCAAATTATCTAGAGATTGATTTTTCTCAAAATGATATTTTAATGATGAATCCAGGAAAGTTGAAATTTCGCAAAAATGTTATTCGTGGAATTAATTAAAAATCATTTACGAAAATTGCTCTATAATTTATTTTATGCAAACGACAACTCTGAATTGGACGAAACTTGGACAATAATTAAAGCATACTTAAAGGCATCATTGACAATTTTTGCACAATTTTTGGAGCGATAAATGACGATGTACGAATTTCAGAGCAAAAATGGGTAAAATATCTTTGATTTTCAGTCTCTGATTTTTAATAAATTATTCAAGGCTCACAAAAATATAAATAAATAGCTAAGAGATAAAGATTTAGATGCTCTACAAAACGATATTTTTAATAAAAATAAATGATGCAAGATAGCTGTCCAAATCAATGCATAAAGATAGGGTTGTCTATGCAATACAGAAATTGAAATAAATGAACTGAAATGTGCCTAAGGGCACTTTTGCAAAAACAACAAACTTGCAGGATGAAATTGTAATTTTCGCAAAAATAAAATAAAGACAATAAGACCTTTTATTCTCCCTCTTGCAAGCTAGGGTTCACAAGGGGCCTTCAAGGGGCGGCGGCGTCGGTGTGCGTTGAGGGCGGCAACGGGCGGCGGCTGGGAGCTCGGGTGCGGCGGCGCGCTCGGCCGCGCTGGCGGGGCACGGTGCGCGGGGGCGGCGCGCGGCTGAGTCGCGCTGCTCGTTGACAGCAGGAGATCGGCGGGTGGCGGTGGAGCACTGCGATGGCGGCCAAAGGGCGGAGGGCTCGGCGCCGATGGTCGGAGCACCGCGCAAGGCGCGCGGCCGTGGAAGGCGCAGCGGCCAGGCGGGCGGCTGGAGGGCGCGGGTGGCCGTCCGCTGGGCGAGGGCGGCGCCGCGTGGAGCAGCCTACTGTTCCAGGAGGGGGCGCGCGGTGCGCGCGACCGGAGGTCGGCGCGAGGGGCTGACGGGCGGCGGTCTCGGCGGTGGCACGGCCCCAAGGCGGGAGGAGGTGCAGCGCGAGGACGGGGCGGAGAGGATCTGAGGTCGGGCCAGCGCGGAGGGCAGCGCCTGGTGCGGCTGCGTGGGCGCACCTGCTGCTTGGAGGCGGCGGGAGCCCAGGAGGTGGCGGAGATCGGCTGCTGCGGCTGAAGGCTGGAGGGTGCCGGTGGAGGATGGCGCGGCAGCTGAGCCGCGCTTCTGGAGCTGCGAGGAGCGGTGTCGGCGGCCGGAGCGGTGGCTGACGCTTGGCCGTGGATGGCCAACGTGGTCCTGCAATGTTTTATTTTTTTTTTGTTGTTTTTTTTTCTTTTGTAATTTTTTTGTTGTGATTTTTTGTAAACAGTAACTAAAATGCAATGGAGAAATAGATGGTGAATAATGGTGGTGATGGTGGTTTGATAAAAAAATAAGATTGGGAGGATGATGGTGGTGGTGTTAAATGATGAAAATGCTTTGGTGGTAAAAAAAAATGATGTTGTGTTTGTAATGGTGATCAACACGAAAACAAAGAGATGATATTAGATAAAAAAATGAAATGAAAAGATATGATAGAGTACTTACCTGTGGTCGCCGAAGATGGAGCCGCGTCGTGCGGCTTCCGTCGTCGCCTCGAGGAGATGGCGGTTGCTCCGAAGCTTGGTAGCCTCACGAGTGGGGCTACTACGGCGAGAGATCGCCGGATCGCACCTGAGAATAATCTCGAGGAGGTTGTTGCTCAACCGTGAAGAAGCCGCAGCTGTCACCTGAAACTTCAAGGGGGCTCGCTCCTCTCTTATCGAAAGAACGGTGGATGAGGGAAAATGAAGGAGATGGTGGTGAATAAAAAGAGAGGAGAGGGAAGTTGGAGAAGGGATGGAGAAGATGGAGGAAGTGGAGATAGTGGGGAGTTATTGGCTTGGAGTGGAAGAAAAGAAAGGGGAGAAGAAGTAAAAGAGAGATAAATAATAAAATAAGTAGGCTACTAAAATAACAATAATAAAAATAATAATAATTAAAATAATAAAATCCGAAAATAATAATAATAATAATAAAAATAAATACGAAAATAATAAATTAAATCCGAAATTAATAAAATAATGGGGTGACATGTGGCGGCTCCAGGAGCTGCCACATGTCGCTCCTAGAAAAATCAAAAATTAAATGTAAACAAAAATCAAAAAGAAATAATAAAAGGGATTAAATCAAAAAGTGGTCAACACGAAAGTTGCTCGTCTCGACGAGATCTACAACTTTTGTGAAGGGCCGAAAATCAAACGAGATCATCTGTAAAAAATGTATTTTTGGGTGGTACGTTATAGATCTAAAATACCGCATTTTATCTTTTGTAATTTTTTTTTGTCATTTTTAATTAAGAGAAAATCAAAATAAAAATAAAGAAAATATGAGAGGAATATTTACAACTTAATCTATTTTTTTTGGATTTTTAATAATTAAGAAAATAAAAAGATAAAATATAGGGGTAAAATGGTCATTATGTACAATGTACAAAAGGGGCCCAAAACCCAAGTTTTGCATACGAGCTCCGATTTTAATGAAATTGGTCTTGTTTCGAAGGTCTTGAAATGTATATTACTTTAAAAGTGAGTACACCTAATTCGGAGGTTGTATGAGAGAGATATGCACATTTTAAGGTTCCTAGTCTCAAACTTGGATTGGGGTTTTATTGGGTGATTTTGCAAGTTAGTATTTTTTAGATATTTTTCTTTAATTAGTGTTAGTAATATATACACCATGGAGTTGGTTTTATTAGCTTTGGAGTTAGTATAAAATATATACAAATAGGTTATTTTAACTAATATACAAGTGAATATTTACAAAAGAAATTGGCTTCTTATTTAATGCAAGTATGAATGCTAAAATGCAGATATTATGCTTGCATGCATGAATGCTAATTTTACAGTATAAAGGGAAATATGCATCTATTTACTCGGGAACAAGACTCTATTTTCAACTTTTAGAGTGATGAATCACAGATTCATCAACCCCCTATACTTAAACCTTGCTCGTCCCCGAGCAACTAAAATGAAATGCAAGAGTGAAATGATTTTGGGTTCCATACCAAGGTCATGAACAAAAGTTGAAAATGGAGCGAGACTCGAACTTTGGATTAATTGTGTGGCGGAACTTTATTGGGACCTGAACTTAAGACCTAACAGACTTTAAGTTCCACAAGTCTTCTATTCAAGACGCCTCAACAGTCAGGTCAGAACAAATCCTCAAACGCAAATTTCTGATGACTATGATTCTTACTTGTACTGTGTAAGTGAGATGTAACTCTCCACATCAGAAATGACTCGGAACCAGCCTCCTCTAACAAGGTAACTCAATAACCCGGTCCAGTAACTCTTTCCTCGAGGAGCGGGGTATTCCCTTCTAAGTTCAAGTGCGACCAACTCAAGAGGAGGGGGTAGAGAAAAGAATGGATGGTAGCCAGTGTAGCTACCTATCCCGGGATGCCTGACCAGTGTAGCCAAGTCATCCAGCTGCATTTTCTTTGCTAATATACATACTCCGACAGGTATTATTTTTTTCTTGGACCTGTCTGATTTTTTTGGAGTTCTTTCTTGCATTTTTTTCTTTTTTTTTTCTTTTTTTTTGGAACTATATACAAGGTGCAGCATGTACATCAGGAGTTTTTCCTCTTGAGCCAGTAGACTATCCCTCTTTTGAATCATTATTGCAACCCACAGCATCCCGTCCTTAGACGTCAACACTACCAGACTAGGTTGAGATGCACTACCCTCCCTAGAGGAGGACGGATGTTTCCACCCGTGCGCTACTCCAAGCTAAAGGATTCTACCTCCTTACCATCTCATCAATGAAGAGCTACGTGCATAGTGCTTGTCCAAGTTAGGTCATTATCTAAAAGAATCCTGCGTATGCACGAGATATTCTACTTAGACTAATCAAGATGACATGTGAACATAGACTTGCGGACTCAAAGAATTAAGTCACTTGACCTGAGAAATCTTAACTTCAGTTCTTATAAGGTTCCTCTGAAATTAGGTGGATTAAGGTCAAATCAAGTCCATCCTCAATATCTACTCATAACTTGGTTCAGAACCCACTAGCTTTCCACCTTGCATATGCAAGATATGCAGATGAGATGTAGATTACATGCTATGAATGAAATGCAAGACTTTTTTTTTTGGAAAATGCAAGATAATATGCAAGAGTAAATAAGAAGCCTTTTTGTTTTATTTTTTGGTACACAACAATTATTTACAAAAATTTTTAGTTGATACAATTTTTACATAGTATACACGAATTTTTTTTGGTATACAACCTGTTTTACAACAAATTTTACAAGAATTTTACAACTTTTTATACAAGTATTATACATATAGTACATATTATACAAGTATACAAAATTTTACTTTATTATTAATTTTTTAATTTTTACAAAAGGTTTACAAGTATTATACAAGTATAAATTTTTTTTTTCAATTTTTACCCACCCATAATTATTGCAAAATATGTACAAAAATACGCGAAAATACGCGAAAGTACGAGCTATGGGTAAAGTATATATGTAATATATACACGCCCCCCTATACTTAGCGTGTGCTATGTCCTCAGAGCACGAAAGCGACTAAAAAGACATAGCTCGGGCTAAGCGTAGGAGAGCTAAAATAACAAAAAATGTATAGAAGTCGTCCCGCCCCTATACTTAGGCTCTGGCAGCCTAAGTGTAGAAGAAGATCAAAAATGGGGCGGACGAGGTTAATAGGGGAAATGGATGAGTATAGACATGGCGGGCATCGGTTCCCCCTATACTTAGGCTCTGGTCAGCCTAAGTATAAGACAGGAGTGAGTATGTGAACCGATGTGATCTGGAGGATGTACAATGAATAGATGCGGGTCACTCTCCCCCTATACTTAGGATCTGGTTATCCTAAGTATAGTCATGAGATGGAACCGGGGCGAGTGATTCGAATCACTGGGGAGGGAGGGAGAGAAATGTATGTAAAAGAAAGAGTGAGAATATACAAGGATTAAGAAGGTTTGTGACGAACCTTCTTGCGGACGCGAGGAGGTGGATAATATACATATGTGTCGCTGTCGGAATCGTCCTCAGATGAATAATAGTGAGGTGTAGGGATCGTCCAATGGATGTGTCGGTCTCCTTAGAGTAAAGTTTATCAAAGAATGGATGAGGTCGAAGCGCTCCCAATGCTGAAAAATCGATTTCTCGAGTCTTGCAATCTATAGTCTCCTTAGCCAAGGCTAAGAACGGCTTCCCGAGAATAATCGGAGACTGGGAAAACTCTCCTCGGTGCTCGATATCAATGATCGTGAAGTCCACCTGGAGTAGAGCACCTTGGAAAGTAACGATGACTGAAATGTTTCCTCTCGACCGTTTGATGGATCGATCAGCCAGCTGAACGATCTCTCTCGATTTTCTGATTGGCCTGAGTTTGAGCTTGTCAAACACAGAGGTCGGGAGGATATTTATCGGTGAGTCATCATCGATTCTTGCATGGGTAAAGATGATGTCTTTGATTTCACATTCAACTCGGGGCAACCGCTTCACTCTGCGGCTCTTGGTCTTTCTCCCCATCACCAAGGAGGTGGCCATAGACACTATGTATCTTTCAGTCCTTGTCCTCTTATTACCCGACCTATTGGGCATCAATTTACTTCTCACAAATCGTTTGAGGTCGGGAAAGTGATCTATGGCCTTTATTAAGGGATGTTTGAAAATCAGTTCTTCATCGAGTGCTTCCCTTAGGGCAGGATCCAATTTTTTTAGGTCATTTTCATTTTCAATTTTTATGTGGTTTTTTGGTTTTTCAATTTTTTTGGTATTTTGGATAGATGAATGATCAGACTCTGGATTGGAGGGCAAGTGGTTAGTAGAAGAGGGAGATAGAATGGACTCCAGCTGTACAGACGGTGTGGGTTTCCTAATGTTTGCTTGGCTTTCAACCTCAAAATTACTCATATCTTTTTCCACTTTCATTCTCAAGCTGGCAGAAATTGAGTTCAATATTTCCATGACATTTCTCAACTCATTACCGAATGATTCACTTTTCTCAATAAGTCTGGAAATGTCATCCTCCACAAAATTCCCATGACAATTCATGGGAGAGTTCTGCTCAATTGGAGGAGACTGCTGAGATGTTGAGGTCTCATACTCCACATACCTATACTCTGGCATGTATTCCTGGGTCGAGTATGGATCATCCGAATGGCAGATATTGGTCAGAGCCTCATATGATGGAGTCAATGAACGAGGGACTAGTAAGTCTAGCTCATTAGTCCACTCCTGTGAATGTATAGGCTCTCCGAATGAAGGCTGGTTAATGGAGGCTTGATCACTAAAGTCAATCAAGTCTGGAAAATCATGATATTCAGGCCCCTCAATTTGGGTTGTTTGATCGATCAAGTCGGGAGGTGTATATGTAAATTGTTGTATGGTCCCTACTTGAGGTGAGAATGAAGTAAACGGGGGCATATAATTCTGCCAATCATCTGTCTCAGCCGTGGCTTGCTCTTCATTTGATTCTTTAATTCCTGCAAGCTCTCGAGAATAAGGACAGCCAGCCCAAGATGGAAGTGGATCCGGAATGTCAGAATATGGAGTAGGTGAGAAATGCGAAGAAGTGGAGAAGTCAGTCGGAGTTTTGACTTCAAGATCGGGTTGAGGAGGAGCCGGCCACGGGTAAGGGTCTCCCGTGGATGGCGGAGGAGAAAACGAAGATGAAAGGTAGATGGTCGAGGAAGAGTGACCAGAGGTCATGGGGTATGGGGACCAATATCCTGACATCTTGAGGAGGGAATGATGAATGCAAGAAGATTGAGGTAGAAATGTGCAATTACACAGGATAACACACACGACAGACACAAAGACAAACGCAAGAGCAAAACCTCGAGTTCACACTCAACACGGTGAAGGACCTGAAACCGAGTCCAATTAATCTTGTAAATTTTAAGTGTGAATTTCAAGCAAGATAGCAAGGATTACGCGGCCTAAAGGGAAGTCGGCTCAGAGCCGGATGCGTCTTCCCTGTTTAACCTGTCGCCTAAGATACCGCCGCTCCTTCCTTTCTTCGCTCCTATCCCAAGTAGATGGATTCAATGACCACACCCCTATCTACCTGCAAGCAGGCGGAGGCTGACAAGGCCGGAACTTCACCCCTGGGGGTTACTGGCAGCTTGTCGCAGAGTACCGCAATTTCACCCCTATCTACTTGAGACAGGCGGAGGCTACTTGGTACTAGTCAATGAATCTGAAATTATTCGACTTGTGATATTTGCTAGGATCAGTCAGAACGTGATATGGAAGGCGGGGATTTGGGCTCTGCCTTAAGGTGTTCACACACACTCAAGTACCCTCACTCAGCCTGAAAACAAGGTCGGGGTTACTCTCCCGCAAACAAGGGTTAATTTTAGTTAATTTTTTGGGTCCAATTCAATTAGCAGCCTCGATTTTAGAGATTAGTTATCACTGATATTAATCCACACAAGCAATCACGTCTACCGTCCAGTCCCAATTCCTTTATCCTAGGTTAGAAAACCGAGAGAGAGAATCGGAAAAAGCCGATGCGATCGAGAAAACGATGATGAATGCTTGGGTAAGAAGACTTACAGTGCCTCCAGCTCTCTACAATGCAGGATGCAGTACTGAATTGAAATTTTACACTATATGCAAATGCAAACGAGAAAAGCCGCTCCTAGACAGGAAGTTCTATTAGCGAGTGAAGCACAGGTTGATTTGACTAAATCTGCGGCCTAGGTGCGTCTTTTAAGTGTATTGTGTGGTCCTAATAATTTACGAGCACAAGCAAATCCTAGAGTGGCTCGAGGAGCCGCTAGTGCAAGCCTAATCTAAAATTCAATCCACACAGCACACGGGGACACGGTTCCACTATCTTTACAGACGCGAGAACCCAAACGGGAACCGCTGGAAATGATGCGGACACTTTTTACAAGTTAAAAAAAATAGAAATCTTTCTGGCGTCTCAACAGCCGACTTGATCCACAAATCGTCGGCCTCCGATGCACTTCGAGATGCGTCGACTTCAAGAAAGCCGCTCCAAGTCCACCGGGCCCTCACGCAAAAAGATATAAAAATGTCAGATAAAGAGAGAGAAAAGAAAAAAATAAAGAGAAAAGGAAATAATTGAAAAAATGGTATAATTACAATGTGGTTCGGGGATCAGACTACCCGATTAAATGGAAAATACAAATCTAAGTGTCTAAAGTGATGCTAAGCCGTTTGCCTCCCCGACAATGGCGCCATTTGACGAGCGCGGAATCTACCCTTTGGATGTGGTCTGATTAGACTAAGTGCGTTGCAGTCGGATAGATACGCGATCGGTCAAAAATAACCGCACAATTCTATTAAACGTCGAATATAAATTAAGATGCGGTTTTATGTTTATTTAGCCTGGGCAAGCCCCAGGGTCGACTCAAGGAGGCAAAGGAACAACTCGGGATCAAATTAGAGGTATTAGATTACGGTTTTCCAAGTGGTTTTTTTTTGTATTTTTTTATGCAGGACACATGAAAAATCAGGCCAGATTATGAGTTAAATCAGATATATGATCAAATTAATTCTAAAAATTATGAAACTTGGCCAGATTATGAAATGGGATGAAATTAAGCTACTCTAATATTTTTAGAATTTTTTGACATTTTTTGATTTTTTTATGAATTTTTTATTGAAATCAGAGCAATAACAAGTATTTAATTTCTAATAAATCCACGAAATTAAATTATCCAGATATTGATTTATCTCAAAAAGATATTTTAATGACGAATCCAGGAGAGTTGAAATTTCTCAAAAATATTATTCGTGGAATTAATTAAAAATCAATTACACAAATAACTCTAGAATTTATTTTATGCAATCGACAACTCCGAATTGAACGAAACTTGTACAATAATTAAAGTACACTAAAAGGCATCATTAACAATTTTTTCACAGTTTTTGGAGCAATCAATAGGCCTGTGCAAATTTCAGAGTTAAAAAGGGCAAAGTATCACTGATTTTCAATCTCTGATTTTTAATAAAATATATAAGGCTCACAAAAATTTAAATAAATAGCTGAAAGATAAAGAATTAGTTGTGCTACAACATGCCATTTTTCATTAAATAAAATAATGCAAAATGATTGTCCAAATATTCACGCGAAATCAGGGATATCATTGCAATACAGAAATTGACTTAATAAATAGACAACTGTGCCTAAGGACACTTTTGTAATTACTGAAACTGACGGAGCAGACTATGCAATTGTTTCAAAATAAAAAAAAATAAAATAAATAGACTTTTGTAATCGTGGGTTCCAAACCCACCTTCTCCAAAGCTAGGGCACAACGGCAAGGGGGCGGCCGGGTCGGGCACGGAGGTGCGCGGGCGGCTGTGCGCGCGGAGGGAACCGGCCAGCAGCAGCTCGGCGAGGCGATGGCGGGCCGAGGGCGACCTGGCTTTGGCGAGGGGCGCGCGGCTCGAGGTCGCTGGCGCGACGTGTGGCCGAGGGCGGCACACGGTCGCGCGGACTGGCGGAGGTGCTCCTGGAGGCGGCGGGTGCTGCGCGTGGACAGCAGGAGATCGGCGGCAGGCGAGGGGCTTCACAGTGGCGTTGGCAAGCGGAGGAGGGGCTCGCTGGCGGCGCGCGGCCCGGCGAGTCCTGGGGCGGTGGCAACGCGCGTCTGTGTCGCGCAGGTGAAGGCTGGAGGCTGTCCGCACGTTAGGCCGGCGCTGCGAGGACCGTGGGCTGGTCGCGAGCGTCGGCAGGTGGTTGGCGGCGGGCAGGCATGCGGCGGCCTGGAGAGGAATGGGGTGCCGGCCGCCGGCGGCGGCGTGGAGGTGCGGGGGAGCACGACCTTAGGAGGAAGATGAAGGTGGCTGTGCAGTGGCCAACCTGTTGTGATTTTTTATTTTTTATTTTTTATTTTTTTGTAATTTTTTTGATTTTCTTTGTAAACAGGAAATGGAAAATGCAATGGAAAAAAAAAGTGTGTGTTGATGTGACGATGAAATAAAAATGAAATGATAAATGATGGTGGTGAATGATAAATAAGGTGATTATGGTGTGGTGATGGATAAAAAAATGGAGTGGTTTTTATGTGATGATGATGATTGTGATATGAATAGTGGCGGTGAATGAAAATGATGGTGTGATTTTTGTTTGATGATTTATGGATGAAACAAGGAATAAAAATCGTTAGATAAAAAAAAATTGAAGTGACAAGATTAAGATAGAGTATACTCACCTGTGGTTCGTCGAAAATGAAGCTGCGTCGTGCGGCTTTCGTTCATGGCCTCGATCCGGTTCGACGAAAAATCGGAGAAGCTTTGCGATCTTGATGGGAAGTTCGCTACGCGGAGAAAAACCGCGGATCTCTCCTGCAGGTCGTCGTCGCTCAACGTCTAAGGGGGAGCTGTCACCTCACGACTTAAAACGGGGCTCGAACCTCTCTAACTCGTAGAATGGCGGATGGGGGTGAACGGTGCCGGTGGCTGGGTATTTATAAGGAGAAGGAGGTGGTCTGGCTGGGTGAGTGGCGAGGTTGGTGGTCGTCGTGGGGCGAGTGTGGTGGAGATGGTGGTGCTCGAGGGAGCTGGCGAGGGAGAGGGACGAGTGGGGGACGTCGTGGGGAGGTCAGCGGCCGGAGGAGATGGCTGACGTGTGTCCAGAAAAAGAAAGGGGACGCCCCTCCCGCAAGGCAAGGGACGTGGGGGAGAGGGGCGCCTGGAGGTAGGAGACGAGGTCTCCACCGTTGGATCTTGTGATCCAACGGTGGAGATCAGAGCGTGGAGCGACGGTGTAGATCTGATTTGGGAAGGAGCGATCAGAGGCGGATGGAAGCGCCACGTGGCGTGCTGTGGATCAGGCGGTTACGAATGGCTGTGATGGACAGTGGGGGCCGATTGAGCGGATGAGGATCGAGGTGGAAGCGTCGGCTGAGATGGAAGATCAGAAAAGTGATCCAGTGGTGGATGGATGCGCCACGTGTCTGGCTGAGGGAGCGGCGCTAATGGAGGGATCAGATGGAGCGCGGGGGGAGATCTGACGGCAAGGAGAAGGGAAGCGCGTGGAAAGAACTGGACCGTTGGATCAGAAGCGAGATCCAACGGCGGAAGGCGCGGGCGGATGGGGCGATGGGCAGCGGGCCGCGTGGCGCAACCAGAGGGCGCCACGTGGCCTGCTGTGAATGGCTGGAGAAAGAAACACGTGTAGGGAGAAGAGGAAGCCGAATTTGGAAAAACTCAAAACATGAAAGTTGTAGATCTTGATGAGATCTACAAGTTTCATGTTGACCAAAGACGGAGAGAAGGTCTAATATGATACATAAATACAAGGATACATAAATATACATGTGTAGTATACAAAATGACCCAAAAACCCAAGTTTCTCATACAAGCTCCAATTTCAATGAAATTAGTCTCAATTTGAAGGTCTTTTAATGTGTAGTATTTTAAGAGTGAGTAGACCTAATTATGGGTTTGTATGAGGGCTTTATGTGTGTTTTGATGTACAAGGGTTCTCAGGCTATTTTGGCTATTTTACAAGGGTGATTTTTAGCATTCTTCCCTATATTATTAAGGAATATATACATATATTATAGAGAAGAAGTTATTTTGATGAAGAGGTATTTTACAGGGGATTTTTGGCTTCTTATTTAAATGCAGATGAGCTGCTAAAATGCATGAATTATGGATGCATGCATGAGTTTTATTTATGCAAGATAAAAGGAAATATGCCTCTATTTTCTCGGGAACAAGGCTCTATTTTTGACTTTTGATGTGATGGATCACAGATTCATCAGTTAGTTATATAAATATATCATCCAGCTATATTATATTTTGTAAGTCATATTGTACATATATACACATTTACAATATGCCATTCTTTTTAGTTTCTTTATTTTATTCTTTTATTTATTTACATGTTTTTAATGCATAAAAGTGCATTTTTATTCATGAATGGTATTTTGATAATATATGATAATCAATGTGTATTTACATGTACTTGTTAAGGATTTTATAATAAAATGCAAAATGAATCTTAATGAATAAGGGATTCATCAGCCGTTGTCGGGGGGCAATGCATAGGATAGAATTTTTGGTCATTTCGACTTCATTATTTTCCTTCATTTATTTTTCTTTCATTTGATATAATTATTGATTGTGCAAACATTCATCTCTTCTATTTTTCTTGCAAGGGACTTTGAGACGATGGTGACTGCCTAGGTGGTTGAGGCACCTGGTTCAAGAAGACTTGGTCCTTCTGCTTATGGACCAAGAGGAGAGAGCGAGAGAGAGAGAGAAGAATTTAACACATACTTCTTTTTCTTTTTGTGAGAGAGTGAATTGTTTTTGCACTTATTTAATAATAAAAGTACTTGGACTCTTGGACCCAATTTCGAAGTGTTTCTTCACTTGGTTGCTTACCTGGATTTTGGTCATTTTTATCGCCTTTATTTTTTGTTCTTTCCCATGTTTTTAGTTTCCTGCCTTTGTTTTATTTTTTTCTGTGATTGAGGCCTTAGCTCTAGGCGTGCTTGCTCAGTAGGTAAGTCCACCTGCCTAAGGCAATTCATGTTTCTATAGATTACATTTTGATTGGACTCAGCTCAAAATAATTGTTAAAACTTAGAATGATCATCGAGCAATAAGAGAGGCACCATACAACGCTAGCAAAACCTGTTGTGGTAGGCACCGAGGATATCTCCAAGACCAGACTTTTGGGTGATTATTCTAGGGTTTGACATTCAGCTCTTCACGCTAATAGAACTTCCTGTTCTTTGGGCGATTTCATCCTTGCATTTGTATATAGATTAGGTTTACAAATTTTTGTCTTGCATCCTCCATGGAGAGAGTTGGGAATCACGGTAAGCCTTCTATCTGAGCATGCATCATCGTTTTCAACATGCATTGCATTTCCGTCTTCTCCCTCTGATTTTGATAATCTAGGAAAAAAAGAAAAACCATAAAAAAACATTAGGCGCTTGTATTGAATCTACTCAAAGAAAGTTATAACACAAAAAAATTAGAAAAGGGGATGCTAAAAACACTTGACATAAATAAAATTGATTAATTGTATTCATTGCATTGGGTACTATTAGGGAAGGAGGTGTCCTTTCCATGTGAGAGATCGTGATCGTAAGTATTAGAGACAAAAACCAATCTTGGATACTGCCTTGTTGTATGCCTGGATTTCCAAAGTACCGGCACTACTATTGTACGTGGGTGAGTAGGACTTGGTCGTCGACAATGATTCTTGCTTGTCTAGAACACCGACCATTTTTGAAGTATTTGAGCTTAAGCCATGCATTCACGAGGGTGTATTTCTCATCATCCTGTGTTCGAGTAGGCTCTTGATTGCTCACGAGTGTTTCCATTGCAGACTTGTACTGAAGTATTTGCTTCGCCACTATCGGCTTCCTCACTATAAGTCTTTGGCTGAGTAAGAAATCCAGATCCAGATACAAGGACCTCAAAAAATACAAGATACATGTTACAAAGGAGAAGGAAAAGAACATGATACTTTTCTGGCAGTACTCTCGCTCCTACGAGATTAACGCTTAAGGACTCGTTCAAAGATAATTGTATGAAAATCAATCTAAAACTTACAAAGATAATCACCGAACCTTCACAGCTTCATGGGTCAAGTCGGTGAATCCATTGTATTATGGTTTGATTGATTAGTTTTGTTAAGGTCAAGATCAAAAATATCACGCCTTTGAGCCACTTTGTCGTATTTCATCTTTTGCATATTTCATCTTTGACCCACTAACTTTAAGCCATCTACTGTTTTACACTCCTTTTGTTTCTTGTTCACCTCAGTATTTTTCATCTATCATCTATCTCCTTTTGATCCTCTCAGTTGTCATCACACAGATGGTTAAGTTAGGACTTCGCTGACACTACATCGATTCTGTGTCGTCAACATCCCAATAATGCATGGCGATCTCCAGGAAACCAGTTTAAATCTTGAAAACTTCTCCTTAGACCCCATGATCCTCTCTTCTTTCAACACCTGCCCTTCTCCAATAAACCCACTATTTGGGATGGACTCGTAGCACGAGCCAGCTCTGCCCCTCCAAATAAATCAAAATTACACTTATTCCCAAACAAACCCCTTGTGGATGGAGATCGATTTCAGTCAATATCATGTGTTCCATCCACAACCATCTGGGATTGACCTTAATCCCAGACTTATCTCAGCATTTGTTGCTCATACAGAGACTAATCATGGTTTATTCAATAGTGTAGATCAAGAACCTGATCAAGAGCTAGAGATATATGCATATTCTAAAATTTCTTCTACAGGAAGAGGAAAGGGACAATAGCCCCAACTTGACGAGCAGTCAGAACAAGGGGATGTGTAGTTTACCATGCAGAATGACGTCAATAGCCAACTCCTCACATTGATTCAAGTAATCAAGCAGTGGTTGACAAATTAAGGATTGACCCAGGTTGCCTTCTAATAAATGCTTAATGATTTGAGGAGGAGGACCGATGAGAGAGATGCCAAACGAGAGGAGGATTTCAACATAGAAGATGATCACAACAGAGAGGATGTATAAGATAACCTATCAGTAGGTGGACCCCATACGTGAGGAGGAGAGGAAAGACCACCACAGCTAAAGCCCACACTAAAGCAGACTTACAACCCTGGGGAAGACCATGTCACTGAGTGGATTCAGATTCCACCAATCCTTGCCCACTTTGAGCTGAAATGCAATTCTTGTTTCTAGTCCCATCCTTCCATGGGAACACAACAGAAGAACCATACATCCATCTGCAATAGTTCGGTCACATCTGTGCCACCACACATTACCCCAACATTCCTCTTAGGTGGTCAAGATTACCACCTCCCCATTCAACCTCCAAGATAAGTCCCATTATTGGGTGAATCATCAGGGGAAGATAGTGACGACATAGGGGGAGCTTAAGTTTGCTTTTCTTCACAAGTTTTATCCTCTCATTCACATGAATTAGATGCACACCTGCATCTCTGGCTTCATCCAACAACCCTTTGAGACAATTCATGAAGCATGGGAAAGATTCAAAGATCTGTAAGAGAAGTTTCCCCACCACGAAATTCCAAAGACCAGTCCGGTTCAACATTTTTTCGGTGGGCTGACACTTGAAATTCAGAAATTGGTTGATGCCGCCTGTGGTGGCTCACACTTTAACTAGGACAAAGATGTGGTATGGGAAATTTTTGAAGAGATGGCCGGAGGAGAGGCTGTTTGATCTTCGTCGTGTGCTTACATGATGGAGCCCACAACCAGCCACACGCTTATCAATATGGCAGTTCATGCATAGTAGAAGGACAAGAGCTCCAACCTGAGTATCATAGGGTGACACTTTTCCAAAGTAGATATCATTGAGAAAAGGTCACAGGACCTCGAATAACTCGTTGTCACTGAGAAGCGAACCCCGTTCTTGGACAAGCTTGATCATATTGCCACACAACTGGAGCTGCTTGTCAAGACCATCATCACTTGCAACTTGGTGTCTGCTACAGCTAAGACTCCTGCTGATCAGAAGGAGCACACACTGACACAACCTCCTCAGCCGAGTCCTCCGCCATCTCAACCTATCAAACACGTATACTACATGCAAGGACTTGAGCAGCAGTCTCCCCAGCTGCAGAACCGGATGGTATTATACCAGCTAGAGCCCCAGCTAGTGTACCAGGAACAGTTCTGTCCGCCCCCACTACTAATCCTAGAAATCAATGATGTGTGGGACAATGAACAATAGTTGGCCCATCCTTAGGGACAATTTGTGGGTCAGAACTCTGACAACCAACCATATCACCAGCAACAACAAGGGGAAGGAATTTCTAGCCTTCCAATCCCAATACTAACATCCTCCACAACAAGGCAACAATTGGAGACAGGAATACCAGCTGCTCGGCTATCGGAAATCACAATGTCAATAGCAGCAACCATCTGCTCAATATCAAAATTCCTCTCGACAATACCAACAGTACTCTTCATGTCTTACTCCTCACTACTTTTCTTAGGGATGCCAACAATAGGACCCATCAAGGTGAATCTTCTAAGCTTGCGCTGGTAAACCTGAGTCTTGCTTGCTTGAAGCAATTAATGAAAAATATGGCCGAAAGAGCTAAACAATCGACAACCTGACGGCTGCCAAAACCTTCATCCCAACCGAGGTTGAGGCAAATCCAAATAATTTCTGACGCAAGGAGTAGGTAGCTTGCAATGTTCCGTCCAATTTAGATGAGATAATTTGTTTTTGTCTAATGCTATTACACTCAGCAACAATAGAACACTTCATCCATCGGCTACAACGAAGGGAAAACATCTTGCATCTGATGGCGAGCCATCAGCCAGGACAACAACAGGAGCCATATACATCTTTGAAGGAGCACCAGTTCCATAAAAAGAATAAAAAAATGAATAAAATGAAAAAAACACAAAAAGATAGCACTAGACCCGTTTGAGTTCAGCTAGCATTGGAGACACCCACACATGCAACAAATCCAGAGCCAGTCAATGAAGTCGAGCATGCATTTTTGGTCCACAACATGTAGATGATTTTACACAATTTTGCCATCTACCTGTACAAAATGATTTAGACAAAATTTTTAATAAAAAAGTTTCGGATTCTTTACATATTCCATTTCCTGAAGCAATGAAAAAAACCAAAAAAATCAAAAAATTAGGAATGCCTTGTCTGAAACTTCGATTTTGGAAATTATTCAGAACTTGGTCTTAAATATACCATTGATGAAATCCAAGGAGTACATGCCAACAATAAATAAAGGACTTAAAGAAGCATGTACAACAAGGTGATGACCCTGGCCCCACAACTCCAGAAACAATAATTGAAAGATGAGAAACATATCTTCACCGTGGCATCAACACCATCAACAATCTTCCCGATAAGAAGAAAGATAATGGAGCACCACTCATCAGGTGTAGCATGCTCAATCAGGAGTTCGAGCAAACATTACTCGATAGTGGGTCTTCTGTCAATCTTATGCCATCTTTGCTACTCAAAAAATCAATATTGGACCTCTTAGACCAACCAAGACGATTATGCATTTTGCAGATAAATCAATCAAGCAGCCTAGGAGCATATTGGAGGAAATGACTGTCACGGTTCAGGGAATCTCGTTCCATGTTGATTTTGTTATGCTACACATGGATGTCTCCACACCTCTGCTCCACACCCCCATCATCCTTGGCCGATCACTCCTCCGAACAGCCGAGGCAGTAGTGAACTATGACACTTGAGAGATTACATTAAGCTCCAGCAACACCGAAGTGCAGATAGAGACCATACATGTGCTGAAACCAACATAGGTTGCATTTGAGTTGAGTGTGCTTGCACCTAACTACCATGATGACTGCAACTTTCTTTTAGAGATTCATGATATAAATATATTCATGAACGACATCGAGGTCCATGAATTCTTTTTCCGTAAGCAAGGAGTGGAGAAAGTAGTCAAATTCCCCTATGTCGATGATGATGAGATTTTTGTTGATGTGCCTGACAATTTTATTGTGGGATCCATGAGTCTCGAGGACCAAGAACAGATTGATTTTTGCAATGGCGAGGACATCATTGAAAGATACTGTGAATTCTTGAGTGAAGAAGCTAAACTGCCACATGTGGACACTGAATTGATGAATGAACCAATACATGCAATGATCGTCAAAGTCACGACTAAAGTAGGTCCTGCTCTGCCAGAGCTCATTCCTCTACCCTCCACCATGATGTACGTCTTTCTTGTAGGAGAACCGAATATGTATCCAGTCATAATGAATGCTCACTTGAACGAAAAACAAGAATCTCATATGATGGAGGTTCTTGAACGAAACCACAAGGCGATCTGCTGGAAGATATTGGATCTTTGTAGTATCAATGCATCCCTATGCTTGCATCACATCTACCTCGAAGATGACAACATACCGTCCTGCAAATTCAGAGAAGACTGGGCCCAAACCTCTGGGAGGTTGTCATGAAGGAAATTCGTAAATGGTGTGATGTGGGATTCATATCACATCTCCTTCATATATATAGCATAATTAACAATCACGCATATGTAAATATCAATTGCATTTTATCATTCATAATTGCATAAAGTAAGAAGCAAAAAATCCCAACCCAATAGACTTGTAAAATAAGCTAACTTCTCTTATTTTTAATTAATTCATGCTAACTCAAATCACCTAAAACCACCTCCATTGTGTACATATTACTAACATGAATAAAGGAAAAATACAAAAAAAAACACTAATAGAAATAATTGATAAATAAACCCAAACCCTAATTTCAGAATTTCAGGAATAAAACGTTCATATCTTCCTCATACTATGTCCTATTTTAACCTACTTTCTTTTGAACTAATGCACATTCAATTATCTTCAAAACAAGACCAAGTTCAAGTTAATCAGTGCTCATGTGTGAAAGTTGGGTTTTTGGCCTCCTTTGTACATTATATATTTTAGAGGTTTTTACCTATTATTTTATGTACATAATTAACTCATTTTCTTTTACTTATTTTTCATTTATTTTCTTTGACAAAAGTTTTATTGAAATGTATAAAAATCCAAATCCAAACTAAAACCAAAATCAAAGAAGCTAACCGAGTCTGAGTGTTCCCTAACAATCTGTACAAAAGTTATGTTTTTCATACTTTATTTTATTTCTTCATTTTCTTAATTACTAAAAATCCAAAAAATATATTAATATGTAAACAATTATCTTGTATTTTATCGCATTTTCCCAAATTTTATCTTATTTAAAATAATAAAAAAGTATAAAACCCCAAAAATCTGGTATTTTATACACATAGAGTACACCAAAAATACCACTTTGTGGAATTGACTTATTTTGGCTTTGATGTCTTCATGAAATTGTAGATCTCATCGAGAAGAGCAACTTTTGTGAGTAAAATTTTTCGATCTGAGGTCACTTGTTATTTCTTCTGTATTTATAATTAAATTTTAATCTTCGAATTTTCTAGAGCTGACACGTGGCAGCTCCTGGAGCTGCCACATGTCACCCTTTTTTGGTATATATATTCATTTTTATAAAAAATAATAAAAAAATATTAAATTAAAAAAAATAAATCACACGTGCAAAGCATGTGCGTCCGCACTTCTCTCCCCCTTTCCCCTTTGGGGCACCGCTGCCCGCAATCATACTGCCACCACCTCCACGATTCCCGGTCGCCTTGCTTCTTCCATATATGCACTGCCTCCATGCGAATCTCGCCAATCACCACCGCAATCAAATCTTCTACAATTCACCATCGATCTCCCCTCGCTAATCAGATCCAAATCAATTCGTCATCCAATCGCTGCCATCACTGATCTTCCACCAATATCCTTCGTGATTTTTGCAATCACAACCCCTTGCAATCACTATTTAAGCATCACCTCCCCTCCATTGAAATTCATCTACTGATAGTCCCAAAGTCGAGGAGGATCTCGGTGGTGACAACACCCCTCCTCCCCATCAAGACAGTGAGATCCGGCCTCCCCCACGGTTGTTGTAGTTCATCGGCACTCGCGACTGCCTTGCACCGTCCATCGATGTGTTGTTGAGCATCACCTGTGTTCCTTCACACCCTCTATGAACTCGTCGGCTCCAGGTCTTCAACAACACCTCACCTTCTTTAGTCGATCCTCCTGGAGTAGCAAGTCTCAACTTCTCCAGAAAACACCTAGGCGGAGATCACTGGGCCACAACCGCCCTTGTGAACCACAACACGGGTCCTTGCACCTTCCGACGGAGGCTTCATTACCACATCTCTAGCAGGACGATGCACTGCCCCATACCACCACCATGCGGCAACGGGAATTTAGCCCGAGGCCCTCCCACGTATTGCACATGTGTGGGAGGGAACACGTGAGGGAGACACCCCTTCTGGGGAATTTCACGAAGTCCCTCTCAAAGCTCATCTAATTCCAGAAATGCCCCGCCCTTCAGGGTCACATGCCACACACGTGACCATTGGGAATTTTGCAGAAGATCCCCCAGAGATCTAGATAATTCAAAAGAGGTCTAGTTAGCTCTATTTATTGTAATTGCAGACATACCCATGTCTTCTTCTGTGATTTTGCACTACATCATTATATTATTTTATTATTAAAAAATGCACTTCTATTCTACAATTAATTCTCTACATTTTGGCACATGCTTTGTACTTTTATTCTTTGTGGTTGATTAATAATAATTATTTTTTTGGAAGATTGCATATTTTACCCTGTCTTTTCTCAGAAATACATAGATAATTAACCATTGCTCAAAAAATTACTGAAAATTCACGACAGTAGAATTAATTGCATTTCACATCATGACCAAAAGGATTTGCATTTGTCTGCATATTTTCCTCTATAAAAATTATTTTGTATGTTATAGTAATTAAGTTTTAATAGGTATAACATTCAACATTTTTAGGGTTTAAGATTTTTCTGAGATAGATCACCTAGTGTTATATCTTAGACAATTTTATTTGCTAAAAATAAGTAGATTTAATATTTATTATAATTAATTATTGAAAATCTTACTGTCTTCATTCATTAATTAATTAAAAATTCATATTATATCAGAAAATTCCAAAAAACATTACACTGCATTTAGTTCATCATTATTTACATCTTGGCCAAGTTTTATAATTTTTGGACATCGTTTGATTGACATTAATTTTCTAGTCCTTAAATTTGGCTCGCATTTGCATTTGCAATAAAAAATAGCATCAAAATACCAAAATAATTCCACCTCAAAAACCGCACACAAAAATTTGATAGTTTAAACCTAGGTTTTTCCTTTGCCTTCCTGAGTTCAACCCTGGGACATGTCCTGGCTAAATAAACATAAAACTGCTTCGATCAAAATTAAATTAAACATTTAAGTGATTATTTCTTGATTGATTCTTGTTACCCACCTACAACGAAACGACAAATTCATTTTAGCGCACGATAATTCACACAAATTAATTGATGGAAATCCAGACTCATAAGATGGCATCGTCATCGGGGAGGCAAACGACTTAGGTTTTTGTCTAGAATATAATGTTAGGTTTTCCATATATTCGGATAGTCTGATACCCGAGACTCATCACTGTACATTTTCCATATTTTTCCTACATTTTATTTATTTTATTTTAATTTATTTTCATCATTTATTTTCTTATTCAATTTTTTATTTTTTGTGTCACTCTCTTATAATCTCTCTCTTATTTTTTACGCGAGGCACCCTACGTATGTGGAGCGGTTCTCTTAGAACTGACACATCTTCACTGGCCATCGAAAAGCCACATAAAATTAAGATCGAGTCGATCCATGAGAGAGTGTAGAGTGTAGGATTTATTTTCTGCAATTTTAAGTATTTGTAATTAATTGCTCATTTATAATGGTGTCCGTTTGGACTCTCACATGTGTAACAAAACCTAAACACTTTTTTCGTGGTGTATTGTGGCATGTTTCACTCTCCGGTGAGGGTGGGACCTGACATGAGTTGTTTGTAGGATTAGATCCATACATATGGCTATTAGAACTTCTAGGAATTTTCTGATTGTTCTCATGGAACCTAGGATCGCACGACACTTAATTGAGATGCACATTAGCTCGTTCAATTTAGTCAAAATTCAAATCATTTCTTCCTGGCTAATAGAACTTTCTGATAGGTGTACTTTTGTCAGATTACATTTCATATAGAATAATTTTCAATCTTGTATTGCATCCCACATGATGATTTCGAGAGATCAATGCAAGTCTTCTGACTGAGCATTCATCATTATTTTCCGGGTGCATTAACTTTTCCTGATTTTCTCCCTCCTGATTTGTCACGTAAATTTTAAAGGAAATTGAGATTGGATGGTAGAATTGCATTTGTGCTCACCTAGTTTTTCAATGATCTCCTAATTAAAATTGGGATTGTTAAATAAAGCCGACTTTAATTAAACTCATAAAATCAAGATTTTTTATGGGAGAGCAACCTCGTTCTTTGATTCATTTATCTGTCTGAGTGAGCGAGAGAAGACACTTAAGGCTAGATCACAATCCGGAATCTTCATTTAGGCTACTGAATCTATAAAAGCAATTAACTACATCTTTGTGAGGAAACACGAGTAGCCATTTATGGTTCTTTTTTCCATAGCAGAGTGAGTGGTTTAAAGGACACTGTGTAAGGCTCCATCCTTAAGTAACGGGTATCCATTTTATGGTCTATACTTATACCCATAATGGCTGAAAGTAGATGTAACTAGTCGTAAGAATTCGGGCCAGTCTTTAGAAAAATTTTGAACGCTTAACAACTCGCTAATTTTTTCCATGAGTGAATTTATCACCAAATTAAATTGATAAGATAATTGGTTGGACTCTTACGACCTTTACTATGTGAGTTGGTGAATATGCGGTTTGTATTGTGTTTGCATTGGTTTGCGTAAACCGATTCCGAATATCAAAATCCACACACATGTGCCACCTCTCTCCTCTATTGATTTGGTATCTGTAGAAATTAGGGTTTCCTCTCTTTGAATTTGTATCTTGTGTACTTACGATCCATTCTTTCACCACATCAACTTCTTTTGAAGATGTCGAGACATTGTTCCTAGTACCCATCGGATTATTACTTTAAAAATGAATTCTTCTCGTTCAAAACCAAATCATCT
Organism: Ottelia alismoides; assembly: GCA_037367405.1. NCBI lineage: Eukaryota > Viridiplantae > Streptophyta > Magnoliopsida > Alismatales > Hydrocharitaceae > Ottelia > Ottelia alismoides. Next base: position 1,029,732 of record JAZKJV010007449.1, read on the forward strand.
AAACCCTTTTCTTCTAAGCCTCCTCCAACACTCACAAGAGACTCCCACCCACGGATGAATTTGATCAACTGTATTAATTCCAATCCATTTTACTCAAAACATCTGAGTGAATTCAGCACTCGGCCAACTCCCCAACCCATTTCTAAACATGATCAACTCCCATCCTAGGCTAACCCATCTTATTCCATATCTCTTGCCAAAAATCAAGAACCATTTAGAGATCAAACCACTTTTGACCAGCCAAGACATCAGTTCCAACCGAGTTCATTTTTTCCTCATCATAATATTGGGACATGTCAACCAATCACAGAACCACATACTGACTGGACTGTAGGGAATAATATGATAACCCAACCAAATCGGATGGACCGACCTGCACCTGTTGATCATCTGTGTTGGATTGACCCTAATGATCAAATCCCTATTAACCAACCCACATATCACTCCACCAGACAACCTGCACATACAGAGGATTTGACTGATGGTATCAACACACATGAACCTTGTATGATTCCACTATATGAGAATCAGACCAATCATGACCATGGAAATGAATCATCAACCCAGCATTACATGCCTGAGTCAAGATATGTTGAGAATAAGACCTCAAGTTCTTAGCAATATCCTCTAATGAACATACGAATCCCATGATTTGTCGTGAAGAATTTTTGGAGTATAACATTTTTAGGGTTATTAAAAGGTATGAATTAATAGAGAATATATATATATATATAGAAGGTTAGCTGATCGACCACTTTCTTTTTTGCCAGCTCGAGTAAGGAAATGAAGACTGAAAGGACTGAATCTCAGGTTGAAAACATAGAGAACACTCAGAAATCCACAAACTCTGTACATCCTAGGGATGTCTCTGACACCAACACTTCTGCATATTACTCACTTAAGGATGACTCTGACTCAGCACATCAAATCCCCTCCTCAGATATGGAAATCAACACATCCACACGCCACACCAAAAAGATCAAAAAATGGAAAAATTCAAAAAACACCAAAAAATTGAAAAACCAGAAAATCCATAAAAATTGAAGTGGAGAAGATTTGAAAAAATTGGATCCTGCTCTGAGGGAAGCACTGGATAAAAGATTGATTTTTGAACTTCCCTTAATACAAGCCATTGAACATTTCCCTAACCTTGAATGATTTGTAAAGAAGTAAATTAATGCTAAAAAAGTTATTCAGGAAGAGAATAAGGACTGAAAGACACATATTGTCAATGGCCACCTCTTTACTAATGAGAAAAAAGACCAAGAGATGAAAGTGAAGCGGTTGCTTAGATTTGACAATGGAATCAAATACACAACATTCACCATGCCTGAATTGATGATGACTCACCAATTAATATCCTCCCAACCTCTATGTTTGACAAGCTCAAATTCAGACCAATCAGGAAATCAAGAGAGATCGTTCAGTTGGCTTATCGATCTATAAAATGGTCAAGAGGAACTATTTCAATCTCATTTCATTCCAAGGTGATCCTCTCAAGATGGATTTCATGATCATTGATATTGAGCATTAAGGAGAATTTACCCATTCTCCAATAATTTTCAGAAAGCCGTTATTAGCCTTGGCTTAGGCAACTATTGAATGCGAGACTCGAGAAATCAATTTCACAGCATTGGGAGCACTTCAATCTCAACCAGTCTATGAGGAAACAAGATATAAGGTAACCCACAAAGTCGACAATAGCCCTAATCATCAGTGGTAGACTAGCCATACCCCGCTGATACACCTGAGGTAACGACTGTTGAGCCGACCATTGGATCAGAGACTCACCCCACACTCCCATTCACCGTTGCTTGCACGTCAACCACTTCCTTGACAAACCCAATGGATGAGCACCTAATGTAGTACTGTTACCTTATATATGGTGATTATGATGAAGACACATATGCATGGGCTCACCCTGAGTCAGACAAGATCTTCTCTGACCACTTTGACCAACTCAACCCGATACAGGAACTCACCAATGACATACCAATTGAGAACACATACGTAGGACGTCCGCTAACCAGGGAAGAATACTAAAATGTTTATTCATCTAATGAGGGCCCGATTATCAACACATCATAGACAACAAGGACCAAATTCACCCTTCTCGATAGACAAACTAAGAAAGTCGCCTTCAACATTCCGAGAAAGGAAGCTTCTGATAACTCCTCATAAGGGACAGATGAGGTAATCTACATGAGGGAACTCAGTTCGGTAGCTCTAAAGCCCTATCTTAGAAAGAGGCCAAAAATCGACCACGTTGCACTATTCCTTCTCCTCACTATTATTCCTCTAGAGCCGATTCACCTGGTCTCGTTAGATATACTAGAATTATTTTTTATGAGCAGACTGAGACTGGTACTTTAGAGTATTCATCATCCGAGGATGAATCGCTTGACGCCAAGACTGAGCACATTCTGAGAAAATAGCTTAAGAACAAAAATATCTCCAGTACCTCCACCTTCAAGTACTATTCTTCTGAGGATAACTCCACGATTGCTGGGAATCATCTGATTCATATGCTTCATCTCGTTTCCATCAATATACCTCCAGTACAATTCTCTTGAGAATAACATCAATGATGGTTGGGAATCTTCCGCTTCATATTCTTCCTATCATTACGATCTCCCACCACATGCTTACAAAAAGATATGCCAAAAACCTCCTTAATCATTGGCACCCCTCCCTCCCGACCCCATCGGTCCCCATGTACATCTTCTTCCTATACTTAGGTCAAGGCCTAAGTATAAAGGGGGACAGATGCCATCTATATATATCCTACTCTCTTCATCCACTTCTACCCTCATCCCCACCCTTCTTCCATAATTAGGCTGACCGGAGCTTAGGTATAGGGGGGACCCGAGACCCACTATATATACACTCCTCATTCATATTCCACATCCTCGTCCACCTCATTTTTCACCCTTCTTCTATACTTAAACTGTTTACTGCCTAAGTATAGGGGGCGGGTTGACTTCTGTTTTTATTTTTTCCTTGTCACTCTCTTATGCTTAGCCCGAGCTATGTCTTCTCTATGCTTCTTGTGCTCTGAGGACATAGCACTCGTTAAGTATAGGGGGTGTATATATACTGTGTATATATTTTACCCATAGCTCGTACTTTTGCGTAAGTCTATATGTATTTATGGGATGGGTAACTAACAAAAAATAAATAAAAAAACCATAAAAATTATGTTTTGCAACTAACACCGACTATGCCCAATTTTGTGTAACCAAAACTTTGAAAAATAGCTTTTATTCATTTTTACAAAAAAAAACAAAAAAACTTGAATTAAAAAAGGTCCAAAATAAATATGAAAAAAGTAAAAAAATCATTAAAAATATATTGCATAGAAAATCTCATAAAAAATTTCTCTCTCCATTTGCACTTCATCCAACATTTCATGCATCTTTGAAAAGCCCTTGGATTCCGATCTGCGTTATGAGCAGAAATAGAGAGTGGTCTAGACTTGACCTTAATCAAGCTAATTTTCATAGGAACATCACCGAGAAAGAGGATTTTAGAAGCTTCAGCTCTTTGACTTAATTCTTCGAGTTTCACATGACAATGTATAGAGTTTGACTCTTGGTGTCTAACCTGATCACATCATTCTGGGCACGACTCTTGAATAGGGAATTAATTTGTGCTCTCGCACTATGCACTTAGCTCAACTTAGACGAGGAGTTGGAAGATTGTGTTAGTTTCTTTTCTGGTAGCATTGACATGTAAAGACCGGAGTATGGGTAGAAATGAAGCTTTAGATAAGGGATGGACGACTGGGCACAATTTTTTCTAAGACCCCAAAACATGTACGAAAAAAAAGATTCCATATTCGTAGGGGCACGACAATATCTACAAGATCCATGTAGAGCTACCAAAAATCCAAACAAAAAAAGCCACTTACCAAATAAATATTTGACCAAAAAATTCCAAGCTTCAACAAAACCTGCAGATCTTGGTCGAGACTTGGCTAATTTGCCTGTTGCACAAGGAGAGGTTACTACACTGGCCACCCTCCTGTCCTTTTTCCCTTCTTCTAATTTCTCCCCCTTTTCGATTGTGAACACAACGCGACAGACCTTAGAAGGAAATACGTGACTCCTCGAGGACGAGTTATAGGAGGAGAGGTTTGCATGGTAGCCCAACATTCTTGATCGGAAGAGCTAAAACCTTTCACACACATGAGCCGATTATTCAATGTTCATGGGGTATGCTCTGGGAAGAGGATTGATCTAAGATGACTTCTGAGCCGAAATTGTGACAATGATGTGTAGAACTTGGAGGTTGTTGATTTTAAAACCCTAATTCTCACAGGAGTTCTGCCCAACTTATAATCCAAAGGTTGGGTCTAGCTTCAATTTCACCTTCTTCTTATGGTCTTGGTATGGAACCCAATTGTTGGACATGTGAGCCCACGACGAGCCATTATGCAATAAATGTTATTGCGTATATCATTCCCTAATCTGAAATGAAGAATAAATAGTTTGCATAATAGGTCCCTCTGTACAATTAGGGTTATGTACCATGGCCATCTTAATGATCATACAGCTGTTGATTCATTAATTGAATCATAGAGGCTGGTGCTTGGATGAATATCTAAAAAGTTAGATTGGGGACTCATCAAGCACCGTTAAATGATTGTTAAGAGATGATCTCCAACCTGAGTAGGAGATGGCAATCCTTTCTCACATGGCTGATATCTGACCAACCTCCTGATGCAGGTCCTCTGCATAGGAATAGATATTCGAAGGTGTCAGATTAGTTAGGTCGAAGAGTTGACTTAACGAGATCGAGATAACCAAAGTCTTATATCGTATGCTGTCACGATACAGGAACGCATCCTCTGACCGGAGACAGATGTGTTACTATATGTTTGAGTATGTACATTTGGCAGACCAATATGTTGATGAACTAATCAAGGTCTATACACTGGCGTGCTGGTGTGCATATAAGGGCATATGAGTAATACGATCTCTCAAAGGGATCATACAGGTTCATTACTGAACCGGAAGACATGACCTCACTCATGAGATATTGGGAAGAATCAAATTTCGTGCACGGTCGTCTCACTTTGGAAGCTTGACTGAATTTGTAGGTTTGATATTAACTTTTGGAAAGTATATAATCAAGACCTAGGTATGATATATGCTTTTGGAAAGTATATGATCGATACCAAATCCCAATGATCAAATGAGAACTTACTGATAAAACCCTTAAGTAGATAGTATAAAGTTGATATAATACTTTCGGTTTATTATGGGTCTTCCAATATGCAGGATGTACAGGTATTGGGAATACCTGAGGGTGATGTGATCATAAACGATTGTATAAACATGACGCTTCCATTCCGAGGGGGTGATGAAACATGTCTGGATTTTAGTGACTCCTCTCAGTAGAGAAGGAATCTGATCTTGGTCCAAGTGTTGGACATTGGTCTGAATGAGATTCAGATGCAATGAGAAGATTAGATTTGCGGTTTTGATTTAATCAAGCATCTATGGGAGGTTCGTAAGATCTGGATTTGAGATGAGATCTCAATATCCAAGTCACTATACGTAGAACAATACAATCGCCCCATCCTTATCTCCAAGTATCTGCGGAGAAAGCACATTATTCTTGAAGGAGTTCAAGAATAATCCATTTGATGAATTACGTATCCAAGCATTGAGAAAATGGATAATTAAATATGATTTAATTATCATGAATAATATGAATTTGATTCATATTATAAGAAGGGATATCTAAGATAATTAAATGTGATTTAATTGTCAAATATATGAATAACGTGAATATGATTCATGTTATTTGGGCACATGAGAAAAGAGATCCAAGATGATTAAATGTGATTTAATAATCATGGATATGTATAATGTGGATAATACTATCCGTAATATTTATGTGTAATATAAATATGATTTATAATATACATATATTAAAAAGAGAGAGAAATTTCGTAAATAGCATTTGTTAATTATTAAATGTGGATTGGATTCGCATTTATTAATTAATTGAAAATGTAATTTACAAAATAGTTTGGGTTGTGAATATGATTCACATTTTTTTAATGGCATGATTGAAATATTCACAAATTAGTTTGGAATTAATTTGGTGGATATTTTTATTATAAATACATTAAGAAATAATAATACAAAATAAAAGAGAGATGAATAACCACCTTATGAGGTGGCGTCACCAATGACATGGTCAAAGGTGATGCCCCCTCATTTTTGGGGAATATTTGTTATCTCTCTTTTATTATATTATTATATCTTGATGATTAATTTATGTTAAATTAAATTGTGTTGATAATGTTTCAACATATATTTAATTTAAATATAAATTAATGTTATTGGCTTTTAACCAACAACAATCTTGTCCATTGATTGATACATAATCCACCATGACCGTTGGATCTATGTATCCCATGGATTGAGATCCATTGGATCCTAAACTAATATAAAAGGAGGGCTAGCCTAGCCTTTCTTGAAACACATTAATCAAGAGTTGTAGAAGCCTACTACTCTCTCTCTCTCTCATTCTCGCCCTCTCTCTTTCTCTTCTCCAAGAAGTGGTCGTTCACTTTGTGTTGAGGAGGAGAGCGTCTTGCCTTTGCCTTCGACGACTCGAGGATCTCCTTCTTCTTTGGAGTTGTTTACTCTAAAGGAAGACAACGGATTTCGCTTGACAAAATCAGGGGATCCACTGCTTGGATCTTCATCGAGGATTGCCGGAGGAACGCGACTCATCATCATGCCCGCAAGTGCGTTCTTCATGGATCGGACTTGAGACAGGAGGATCTCTTGTTTGGGATCTCACGATCACAACCACGCTTCAAGAGGTATTCCTTATACTTTGTGATTTGATGAAACGATCCGAGAAATGTTCTCGTGATTATGTGGTTTCATCGTTAGTTTTAAAAAATTTTAATCTCCGCTGCATCTTGCGACTAGTGCGACTAGTCGCCCCGATCGTATGAGATACGATCGTCATGCTTCCATGATGCGCTTGAGGATTCTCAATATCCTTCAAGTGGTATCAGAGCCTTAGGTCGGAAAATGTTTTGGATACGATCCGTGAACCAAAGATGACTTGGGTTTGAAAAGGTAGCGAAAGTTTTATCGCATTTCAATTTTCGCACCTATGTTAATTTTATTTTTTCTGCACTTTTTAAATTGTTTAAACACGAAATATTCAATTGGATTTTGTTCCCCATTGAATAAGGAAATCATAGGATCTGAGTTTACTAAATTTGGATTTAATTTGCTCAAGATATGGCCTTTTGAATATGCATGTATTCACAGTTGCGGGAACTGCAGAACAGAACGTGATTAATTTGTTAATTACGGTTTTGTTGCACCTCGAAATGCGTGAAATATCACTTAGGTTCTGTGTAAATCAAGGTGGCAATCTTAGGGCACTAATTTTGCTAATTTTGGATTTAAATTGTCAAGATAATATAATTTTAGTGATTAGGGGTCACTGTTGGAAATTGACAAAACTTGATCATGAACCTTGTGATAGTCATTCAAATATGTTGATGAAAATTAATTGTTAATTTTCTGAAATTGGTTATTAATAAATATTTGTGAAATGTTTAAAGATGGTAATCAATTCCTTGAAGGACGTCCCACTAACTATAATGATAAGATACTTGATCTTGATCATTGGTTAATTTGAAATCATCAACAAACATTGTTTTGCATACAAAACCCTAGGTCATCCTGCAATAGTTGTAGGACAGCTTTTACATGCAAAAACCTTCTTGCTTGAATAGGATTGGGGATTTGTTTAGCAAATCTCCTTATAATATAATCAAAATTGTTTTGATGTATATTATATGGTATAATTTTGGTTGAAAGACAGATGAGCATCTCAAAGTACATGATGATCTATCTGGCATTATCCTTTCCTGAGGTGGATATGGTGTCTAGTCGGAGATCGCTGGGATAGCGGGTTGCAACGTATGTGGTCCGTCCCACTCTCGCCGGTACTGGCCATGACAGCGGGTAGGTACTGGATAATGTCGGAGAAATCAAAGTGTATTTTTCTAATTATTAAAATTTGAAATAATACGTACTTTGAGATTATACCTACTATTCAAGTAAAATTCAAAGTTTGTTGATTGATAATAGGATTGATAGTTAATTTAATGTGATTAAATTAATTATATCCTATTAGAACACTCTATTATGAAAAGATGTGTATTTCCCTTGGAAGAATTAATTTTGTGAATATGATTCACGATAATTAATTATTACAATTGGAATAAGAGGCGGAGGATCACATAAGTGACATCCATGGTCTCCCGCCAAGGCAAAGGATTCCGTCGCCAGTTGTTGTATATAGGAGACGCCTGTCCTAAGTGACAGATCCTATATATGATTTAATTGGATCGCATTCTTTGCTTCTCGAAAGAGTAAGGCCATATAAGTAGTGACCCCAATATCGGGTCCTCATATTATTTGGGCGATATTGGGTTGCGTATAGAGAGTATTAAGCCTGTTGACGGTTGGTTCAATTAGCAACGGGTCAACATCACCTTAGGGGTGGTGGGCCCGGGTGTTAAAGATCGAATTGGGAAATGCAAGTTGGACTTGTAAGGCGGAATGTGTTCCCGCTTCTTTTTATCGGAGTCGCAGGTTCTCATATTATTGGGATGTGGCGAAGATAGGAAAGGAGATCCCAGATCTTGCTAGAGATATAATGGTAAGAATATCTCTTACATTGAAAGTGATGAAGGGAATAAACTTTCATTGTTGACAAGGCAAGACAACTTTGATATAAAAATTCCTAAATCAAATTAAAATATGTGTATATATAATATATATATACCCCTATGCAAAATTTCTTATTTCAGATAATCCTTCATTAAACCCACTCAATGTTATACTCAATAACAACCAGTAAAATATCATGGATTGGACTCATGATCCAGATATTGTAATTGCAATTAGACACATAATGAATATGGTTGCAATGTGCAAGTTTCCTCAAACATAATGAGGAATGACAATTAAATAAGACAATAAGACATCACCTTAGGGTTTGAATGTCTCTATAGTCTTGATCTTTCATCGAGTGTAATTTGGAAGTGACATATTGATGGTGATCATAATTGTCAAATAATCCTTATAAAATCAAAGAAGATGTTTTGGCATACATACGTGCTCTAGATATTTAATCATGAATGACATGGTTCTCTGCACTATGCAGAATGGTAGCTCGAAAGAGATGATGTATTCAAAAATGTTTGAATACCTACCTGAACCAATGTTTTAGAGTTTAGATAGATGTAGACATGATGAGTATCATCATTCTACTATCTATACTCTAGCCATTCATGAAGCTTCATAATATTCATATTGTATGAATTTAATGAAGCATGTATAAATGTTGAAATACTCTTACATTGAATTCTTTTGAATTTAATGTAAGAGATCCTTAGTCTTAAGCAATGGTTGCTTATAGATAAAAGGAGTGCAGTAGAAGCATGGGTTAGACCCAAGTAAGAACTATAATCAAAGAGTTGATTGTACTTCTGTGACTTCCATATGACATCCTAAGAGTTGGATGAATGCCAATACTGCAATAAGTTGTTGTATTGATAGTATGACTATCAAGTCTCTCTTGAATCCTTAAAGAAGGACTCGGATAGAGCACCTAAATAATATACATTAATCATTGATATTGACTTGCTTATTTGATAAGATAAAGTCTAATAATTGTATCTCATTCTTCTAATGACACCTGCAATTGTTGCATATTTTATAGAAGATTAATAAATTTGATTTTCAGGTTTAATGGTCAACTACATGGTTTTTGATGAAATTGTTGCAACAATCTCTATTGGATAGATGGACTTCATATTTTCAGTGGGAGAGCCCTTTGTCTTAGAGAATGTTTCTATGACCTAGATATAAGAATACACTCATAGTTTATTTCTAAATGTTGGAAGTAAACATGAATTCTGGAATAAACCTATCATAAAGAGTTATGATGGATATATTTCAGATAGTAATCTGACATCTAGTGGACTCTACTAAATTAGAAATTTAATGAATGGTTCATTAAGATTTCTAATATTGAAAATTAAAACCTTTATAAGATCAATAGGAGGATGAAGATCATTTGACAATGATTTGGCATCAAGTCTTGGACATATATCTGCTGATGAGATCAATAGACAAGCAAGAGATGAAACTTTAGAATGTCTAAAATTTCAAATCTTACATACTTGTGAATATTGCATTCAAAGTAAAATGTCCAATACACCCTTCTAAGAGAATGGTATTAGATGTCGAGGTATTCAAGATCTCATACATATTGATGTATGTAGATCATCTATATCATAGTGAGCATTATGGATATATGATATCTATTGATGATCATGTATGATATGAGATTTCTTCTCTTCACCTGAGAAACCTTTGAAATATTCAAAGATTTCACAATTTTGGTTTAGAACCAAAATTTGAAGGAAGATTAAATGAATTTGATCTAACCAAGGTAACAAGTACTTATTAGATGAATTCAATGAATACCTTATGAAGATATGAATATCATTTCTATCTCAATCTTCCTAACACACCTAAACTCAATGGAGTTGTAGGAAGATACAATTGGATCATGTGTGATATGATTTGATCAATGATGAATTTTAGTATAGTTATCCCTTAGTTTCTAGGTATATATGTGTAGTAGAGACTACGCTATATATCCTTAATAAGATTCCATGCAAGTAAGCTGGAAGTAAGAACTAGAGAGTGCTACTTCATTAGGAAAATAAAGGATGGTATTGGATACCTACTTTATAACCCTAAGATTCTTAAAAGATCTCATCTCTAAGAATGTGATACTTAGAGGATGACTCTCTTGAGAATCGAGATGAAAATGAAGTATAGGAACTCATTTAATCTTGAGAAGATAAGAGACTCCTGAAATCAGAAACTAAATGGGACATTTAAAGATGAAGCACTAATACCTCTTCAAATGAGTTTGAGGATGTATTCCATGTGTCAGTTAAGTCTGACAATGATCGGACTTCATGTGATGAAGCTCATGAGGATTATGACATGGAAAGATGGATATTAGCAATAAATTCTAAAATAGACATCATATACAAATGTTGTATATGGACCCTTGAGCATACACCTATATGGGTAAGACCCATTAAGGTGTAAATGGATCTTCAATAGAAAGAGGGAACTTGATGAGAAGGTAGAGACCTTCAAAGCATGGTTCATAGCCATGAGCTACAAACCAGAAGAGAAGACATTGCTTGCAATGAGACTTTCTCTTAGGTAACCATGCTTAAAATCATCAGAATATTGCTAACCTTAGCTACACAACTTGACTATTGCATCTTCAAGATGTAAGTCAAGATTGCATTCCTCTAAGAATACCTAATACCTCTCTGAGGATATTCACATGAAGTAGCTCAAGGGCTTCATGATTGGGGAACGTAAAGTGTGAAAGCTAAATAAATCCATCTATAGACTCAAATAAGCTTCTTGTTGTTGGAACATAAGATTTGATGAAATTATAAATCTTATGATTTCAGATAGAATCTTGATGAACCATGTGAAGCTTAGTGGGAGTTCTATTGTGTTCATCGTGCTACATGTAGATAATATCCTAATCATTTGAAATGATATAAGGATGATAATAAGTGTTTTGTAGACTGGCAATTCCATATCTTGAAATATGATTTCAAGGATACCTCTTAGATCTTAGTTCTGAAGGTGTTCAGAAGCAAAGAAAAGAGGGTGTTGGGACTGTCACATTTGTAGTGAACCTTGGACATGTTCCATTTTTCTGGAAATTCCAAGAAAGGCTTTCTTACCTTAAGATTTGGTACTGACCTATTAAAAGGGATAGCACCTCAAAGAGTCGAGGAAGTGAACGCTCGAACTGCTTGCACTTGTGCATCAGTTACGAGAAGCTAAGTGTACGCTAGATGTGTACAAAAGCTAGATATCTGTCATGTAGTGGGAGTAGTAAACTGTTACTAATCCTAATATGGAGAAAGAACACTTGATTGCAGTAATAACAATATCTTCAAAGATGACAAGGCTTTAGAGATAGTGATCTCTAAGTCTTATCTTCAAGAGCTTAAGACTTTATAGATAGAGATCTAAAAGGTCTTAACTGTAGAAACCTTATGAGATAGTGATCTCAAGGAATAAGGGTATTCTGATAAGGATTATGGAAATACTGGTTATAATGATTATTGAGTAATAGTGTCAAGGACACTATAACTGCTTTGACAAGATTGAGTATTGGTTGCATTAGATGCAACATTCGCATTTGATGCGAGCACTGTTACTGGGGATATGCAAGTGTCGTAAAAGGACTTGGCATAGTCTTTTCGGAACAGAGTGACTGATCAGCTTACCTAGCTATTTTCTAAATAGCCTATGATTGTCACATGAGTGTGGGTTTAAATGATTAGCCCATTAATGGCTCTTTGGGCTAGTGGGAGATTGTTGGACATGCGAGCCCACGACGAGCCATTATGCAATAAATGTTATTGCATATATCATTCCCTGATCTGAAATGAAGAATAAATAATTTGCATAATAGGTCCCTCTGTACAATTAGGGTTATGTACCATGGCCATCTTAATGATCATAGAGCTGTTGATTCATTAATTGAATCATAGAGTCTGGTGCTTGGATGAATATCTAAAGAGTTAGATTGGGGACTCATCAAGCACCGTCAAATGATTGTTAAGAGATGATCTCCAGCCTGAGTAGGAGATGTCAATCCTTTCTCACATAGGCTGATATCTGATCGACCTCTTGATGCAGGTCCTCTGCATAGGAATAGAGAGTCAGACGTGTCAGATTAGTTAGGTCAAAGAGTAGACTTAACGAGATCGAGATAACCAAAGTCCTATATCGTATGCTGTCACGATACAGGCACACATCCTCTGACCAAAGACAATTGTGTTACTATATATCTGAGTATGTACATTTGGCAGACCAATAGGTTGATGACCTAATCAAGGTCTATACACCGGCGCGCGGGTGTGCATATAAGGGCATATGAGTAATACGATCTCTCAAAGGGATCATACAAGTTCATTACTGAACCGGAAGATATGAGCTCACTCATGAGATATTGGGAAGAATCAAATTCCGTGCACAGTCGTCTCACTTTGGAAGCTTGACTGAATTTATAGGTTTGATATATACTTTTGGAAAGTATATGATCAAGACCTAGGTATGATATATGCTTTTGGAAAGTATATGATCGATACTAAATCCCAATGATCAAATGAGAACTTACTGATAAAACCCTTAAGTAGACAGTATAAAGTTGGTCTAATACTTTGGGTTTATTCTAGGTCTTCCACTATGCAGGATGTACATGTATTAGGAATAACTGAGGGTGATGTGATCATAAACGATTGTATAACCATGACGCTTCCATTCCGAGGGAGTGATGAAACAAGTGTGGATTTTAGTGACTCCTCTCAGTAGAAAAGCAATCTGATCTTGGTCCAAGTGTTGGACATTGGTCTGAATGAGATTCAGATGAAATGAAAAGATTAGATTTGCGGTCTTGATTTAATCAAGCATCCATTGGAGGTTCGTGAGATCTGGATTTGAGATGAGATCTCAACATCCAAGTCACTATACGTTGAACAATACAATCGCCCTGTCCTTATCTCCAAGTATCTGCAGAGAAAGCACATTATTCTTGAAGGAGTTCAAGAATAATTCATTTGATGAATTATGTATCCAAGCATTGAGAAAATGGATAATTAAATATGATTTAATTATCATGAATAATATGAATTTGATTCATATTATAAGAAGGGATATCTAAGATAGTTAAATGTGATTTAATTATCAAATATATGAATAACGTGAATATGATTCATGTTATTTGGGCACATGAGAAAAGAGATCCAAGATGATTAAATGTGATTTAATTATCATGGATATGAATAATGTGGATAATACTATCCATAATATTTATGTGTAATATAAATATGATTTATAATATACATATATTGAAAAGAGAGAGAAATTTTGTAAATAGCATTTGTTAATTATTAAATGTGGATTGGATTCGCATTTATTAATTAATTGAAAATGTAATTTACAAATTAGTTTGGGTTGTGAATACGAGTCACATTTTTTCAATGGCATGATTGAAATATTCACAAATTAATTTGGAATTAATTTGGTGGATATTTTTATTATAAATACATTAAGAAATAATAATACAAAATAAAAGAGAGATGAATAACCACCTTATGAGGTGGCATCACAATGACATGGTTAAAGGTGACGCCCCCTCATTTTTGGGGGGTATTTGTTATCTACCTTTTATTATATTATTAAATCTTGATGATTAATTTATGTTAAATTAAATTGTGTTGATAATGTTGCAACATATATTTAATTTAAATATAAATTAATGTTATTGGCTTTTAACAAACAATAATCTTGGCCATTGATTGATACATAATCCACCATGGCCGTTAGATCTATGTATCCCATGGATTGAGATCCATTGGATCCTAAACTAATATAAAAGGAGGGCTATCCTAGCCTTTCTTGAAACACATTAATCAAGAGTTGTAGAAGCCTACTACTCTCTCCCTCTCTCTCTTTCTCGCCCTCTCTCTTTCTCTTCTCCAAGAAGTGGCCGTCCACTTTGTGTTGAGGAGGAGAGCGTCTTGCCTTTGCCTTCGACGACTCGAGGATCTCCTTCTTCTTTGGAGTTGTTTGCCTTTGCCTTTGGACTCGAGGATATATTTCTGAAATAGTTTCTTATTTTATCCTACTATTTTTTGAACTAATGTACATTCAATTATATTCAGAACAAGACCGAGTTTAAGTGAATCGGAGCTCATATGTGAAAGTTGGGTTTTGGGCCTCTTTTTTAAATTGTATATTTTAGCAGTTTTTGACCTATTATTTTATGTACATAATTAACTCTGTCTCTTTTTTTCATTTTCATTTATTTTATTTGATAAAAGTTATAATAAAATGTGCAAAAATCCAAATCCAAACTAAAATCAAAATCAAAGAAACTAAGTATGAGTGTTCACTAACAGTCTCTACAAAAATTATCTTTTTCGTACTTTATTTTATTTCTACATTTTATTAATTATTAAAAAAATTAGAATCAAATGTAAATAATTATCTTGTATTTATTGTATTTTTTCATGATTTTTATCCTATTCAAAAAAGACAAAAAATTATAAACCCACAAAATCCGGTATTTTTCACACAGAGTAACACAAAAAACACCACTTTGTTCAATATCTTATTTTGACTTTGGTATCATGAAATTGTAGATCCTACAGAGGTGAATAATTTCATGAAGAAAATTTTTCGATCCGAGGTCATTTGCTATTTCATCCGTATTTATCTTTGAATTTTATTGTTTGAATTTTCTGGTGCTGACATGTGGCAGCTCCTGGAGCCACCACATGTCACCCTTTTTTGGTGTATATATATATTTTCATTTTTATAAGAAAAATATTTTAAAAATTATTAAATTTAAAAAATAAAATAAATCGCATATGCAAATCATGTACGTCCCCTCTTTATTTTAGTTGATGAATCTGCGATTCGTCATCTTTATTATTTTATTTTAGCTTAAAATCCCTTATAAAACACCTGCATATAACACTAACTCCATATTCTTACTAACTTGCATCTGTGTGTAAATATTGTACACTTCTTACTAATTTTAACCTAAAATTAATAAATAAAGAAAGAAAGGAAAAATAAAGAAAAAAAATAGAAAAAAAGAAAAAAAGAGAAGACTGTATACAGATTGACCCGAACCCTGAGAGAACGTCAAGACGACCTGATCGAACAGGAATAAAGTAGGGGGGGATAGGGTCCTCGAGCAGAAAATCCAAAAAAATGTGTGTGTGTTGTTGTAAATACTTCTCACTTATTTTGTGTATATCTGTATAAAATCGACACTAGTTTATTTATGTCTTAATTGACCTCAAATCAAATAACTTTCAAAACTAAAGTTGTAAATAAAAATGTGGTCTAATTATTAAAAATAATTGCACAATAAAATCATGTACAAAATAAAAGTAACCACACTTGGAAAAAGCCATTAAGCACTAATTTAAAGACCAATTTCAGCTCCATATCAACTCAAATTGAACTAATCTCATTCCATTGGATTCTAAATTATATTATCTTTAAAATGGTTGTGATTTCATAATTTTTTGAGTTACGAGTAAAAAGTTGGTTTTCCAGGGTGGTTTGTGCAATTTTCCCATGTATTTTGTAAATATTGTATTTGTGTATATTTGTAAATTATTTTTACTATTTTTATAAAAAAACAAAAAAAATAAAAAATAAAAAATTTTAAAACAACAAAAACACTAATTTGCTTATTTACCCATGTAGATAATTTCATATTTGTATATAGCATATTTATATATTTAATTTTCTTAACTAACTACCATAAATAATAAAAAAATATAACTTTTAATCTTCCAATAAATAAAGTGATGAAAATTCAGAAAAATAGATAACTTTTTAAATAGTTTTATCTCTATTACTTTATCTCATTTCAAATTCCATCTCTCTTATCTCTTCCACCAAAAAATTCAAAAATTCAAATTTCATCTCTATCTTTTCTATTTATATGGCTCCTTCTTCTTCATTTCAACTAGATCAATCTTTAGAGAGAGGAGCCCGATCTCCAAGAGAAAATTTTGTCGAGAAAAGTGCCTAGCCTTCGAGCCGTCCGGTGACAGCGAGTCGGCCTTCGTCGAGGCGATCACGGTCCATTTCCGCTCCTAAGGTGAGATCCACATTTTTTATCTTAGGTTAATCGTAGTTTATTTCGTCGCATTTTAATTCCATCGTCATTTTATTTCTCTAGATTTAAAAAAAAATCATCACAATTTTGATCCGCTTCGACTCGATTTTTCATATCACGTTCTTGATCTCCCCGCATTCTAATTCTATCATCCACAATTCTCAACTCCGGTCGCGTATGGTGGCCGGAGATCGGATTCGAATCTCTCATTTCCGTCGGATCCTCGTTCATTTTTTCGAGTTGTAAATAAATAAAAAATAAATAAATAATAATACAAAAAACCATTTATTTTCTTTATTTCTAACATTTGTTTTGCAGGTCCCTTAAAAAGAAAATAAAAAATAAACGTAAAAAAATAAAAAAACATTCCTCATTTTCTGTTTTTTTTAATATTTCGGATTTACAAAAAAAAGGTTCTTTTTATTACTGTTTTCATTCACTATTTACAAAAGAAATAAAATTACAAAGAAAAAAAATAAAATAAAACGAAAATTAAAAAATTGTAGCAGACGGCGGGCCGCCACCCCCGCCGCCCGCACCTCCAAACAGCCGCGATCGGCAGTGCTCTCCACTGCTCCTCCTCGCGCGTAGATGTGCCTCCGCAAGCAGTACCTCCACCAGATCAGCGCGACCGCCCTACGCAGGCAGCGCACCTCCCGTGACCCCTCATCACGTGGTCTGCCGCCCGTGCCTCCCCTTCTCCAAGGTGCCTCCACATCACCGTCCACCAGGGGCTCTCTTCACCACCGCACCTCCGCGTCCGAGCGGCGCCGCCCGCTGCGGTGCTTCTTCTCCCGCGCGAGGCCGTGCCTCCTCTGCCTGACTCGTGCTGACTGTACATGGCCCTCCTCCCGCTGAGCCCTCTTCCACCCTCAGCCCGATCCAGATCCACTGGGAGCAAGCGGCCACCGCCTCCAGATCTCAACGGCGCCCCTGCGTGGGGAGAAGGAAGGTGGGCGGCGGCCCAATCCAGTTCCCCTCTTGGCTTGTGAACGAAGGAAGAAAAGAGTCAGGGAACCCTAGGGATAAAAAATTAATATTTGGAAAAATTGCATTCAACCCCCCAGAAGTTTTCTTAATTGCAGAGACGACCCCCACCAGAACAGATCACGTGTGACGCACGTGCAACTAAGGTAATTTAAACCTTCTTGCCTTCTTTTTTTTGTTTATTTGATGCAAAAATAAAACTTATTTACATTTTAGTCCCTGTTCTCATGCATTGATTTGCATGATTCTTCAATTGAAATAAATGTTTTTTATTAGTAAAAAATTTTGAAAAATTATGCTATACTTCTGAGGTGCTTATCTTTATTGCATAAAATTTCCATTGCATTTTGATTTCACTTATTATTATTAAAAAATCAAAAACATGTCATTTTTCACTATTTGAAATTCAAAAATTCATAAAAATTCGAAAATAACTCCGAAAATTCTAAAAACATATTTTAGGTGTATTTTAATGTCTTCTAATTTCTGACCAATTTTCGTGCATAAATCTCTAAAAAAATTGCAAAATACTAAAAGTCTTATAAAAATCAAATAAAATTCTAAAAAATCCAAAAATAGTGATTTCAGATCCTGCTTGTAGATATTTGTATATAGTTTGTATAAAAATAATTATCCGGAGTTTTGGATACTTAAAATATTTTTAAGTTGCAAATTACTCCAGGTTGTGCATAATTTTGCATTTTCTCACAGTTTGATTTTTAGAAAGATTTAAAAATATCTGAAAATTCCACAAAAATTCTCAAAAATATTACAAAATTTTTGAAACCCAAAAATATTTTCTCTGGATTTTTCTGAGCATTTTTGATAAATTGAAAATTAAAAAAAAGTTGGTGTGCATATTTCTTATGCTTGTGCATATCGTTCGTTATTTGAAAATTAGAAAAAATTGCAAAATCAAAATCACTAAAAATTTAAAAATTAGAAAATAAAAAAATTAGAATTAAAAAATTAAAAATATAAAAAAATCACAAAAGCCAAGGATAGTCATCCTTTGAGATTCCTGTTTTTCTCTTAATTGATTTTTTATTAACTGAATAACCCTTGGGATTTATAGCCTCCCTGAGTTCAACCATGTCCTCTATATAGGATAATAAGTAGTAAAAATAAAAAAATTTGTTTGTTTGTCGCGGGATTTTTGGGGATAGCAACGACATTTCTTATCATTAATTTCCGTCCTCGAGAAAACCACTATCAACAAAATGGCGCCGTTGCCGGGGAGGCACGACAAGGATAGTTAGGTTTCTCTTTTGACCTACTATTCTTGGTTGTAAATATCTGTTTTTATTTTTCGCCATTCACTTCATTGTTTATATCCACTGCATTCATTTAATTTTTTTCTCATATTTGATAATTGTATTTCTGACACATTCTCTTTTCTTTTCCTTACGAGGGCCTGCGGAGCGAAGGAGGCGATCTTAGGAGAGCCGAAGCACCCAAGCGACATGGAGGCGGCTTGATTCTTCACCAAGCCACAGGGTAGCGTGAGAAGAGGAGAAAAAATTGAAAAAAAATCTAGAGAGAGAGAGTTTCTTTTCTACCATTTGAACTCTTGTAAACGGACATTCATTTATTGCGGAGTCTGTTTCGCCAAGTGCTGGTGCATTTGGGAGACCTCAACGGTTTTGTTTTCATCGCCTTTATTTTTCTTTGTTTCCCGCAGATTTCGTGAGCTACCTCTTGATTGCTTTAATTAATTTGCTTGAGCCAGGTAATCAATTAGGTCCGAACACCCTAAACAAGAATTTTTTTTGCCTATAAAGTAGAGCGTAATTTGAACTTAGTCAAATTAACTTGTCCTTGCCCGTTAATAGAAGCTATCATCTAGGACGGTTCACTTGCATCATATATGATAGTTTATTTAATTCTGCGCGGATCACTTGCATGTAGAGTGCAGATGATAAGGCACACATCTCTAACCCTTGCATGCATCATTGTTTTTTATCACGCATTAGCATTATCGATCTCCTTCCTTGTTTTCACTCACATAAGTTAAAAAGGAAATTGGACACTCGGTAGGCGATTCGTTGAAAATATTTTAACCAAGTGATAACTGCTAAATCAAGACTGCTAAAGAAAACTCTACCCTAAAAAATACAAGGAAAAATTATTGTTTTGGGAGAGTAACCCCCTCATTGTTTGGTTTGATCGAGTGAGAGAGCGGCCCACACACTAGGATAGAGCCACACCCGAACTCTTTTCAGACTATTATCTTGGGTTAGTCGCTCTCCAGTAAGGATCTCTCCGGTAAACGGAAAAGCGGCCCGTGACGTCCTTAACAGATTGAATTGATCGGGTAGCCGGTAAACGGTCTACAATTCATACTGGCTGGGAAAGATCTAACTTTGGGATTAGTCCAGTCTCCTGAGAGCATTGGATTCCTAACAGCTCGCTTTAACCGTTCTGATAGATTGTATTTTCACCAAACTCTAAAATTGACAATATAATTGACCGAACCTTCACAGTCTTCACTTTGAGTTGAGTTGTTGAACTGGGGGTTTGTATTGTATTTGATTTCTTGTGTGCATACTCGATCCTTCTGTGCATTTTGTCCTTTTTTCTCCATATCTTTTGACTTGACCACTCGTGCTCTCCCGATCCCATCGTTTGTTTCGAAGATGGCCGACTGGAGTTATTTTAATCCGATCTTCACGGATACCTCGTACTCTCTAGACGATCCACCTTCCCTTTTCCAGGAGGACTTTCCTCCTGATTTTTGTGCATATCTGCCTAACCCATTATTTCAGGAATCAGACAATGATTTTCACCCACCCTCACTCAACCCACCCAATCCTGGGATTTTGGTGTCACCTTTCATGATTTCCACACTTGAGACACTGAATCAGATGATGGAGCATATGAATTCGAGGATTAGAAATCTATTTAACATAAATACGAGCCAGAACGCTGCTCCACTATTTGAGAATATGGATTCACTTGAGGATAATCATGAGAGCTTACAATCGCCTAAAATACAAAAAAATGAGAAAGTTTTAAAAATCCAAAAAGATTCTGGGAAACATATTGCTGATTCATTTTGTGAGGAGAGGACCCAAATGCCCGATCATCTACCTACACATCTATTCACATCATGTCCCAACCTTGACCCCGAGGATTCCATTATACAGACTGCTCTTGGCAAACCTCGTGTATATGCTGATTCTGATATCCTCCCTTCTATGGAGGAGGTCCAAAAATTCAAAAAATTAACTGAACCTAAAGTGGTAGCCATCCTTCATGAGATCATTAAAGCACCACTTCAACAGGCCATGATAAATTTATCTACTCCTCAACACAAGAAGAGAAAGCGAAGGAGAAGATCTAAGCATCACATCTTGACCATGGCCACTGCCTAAGCCATCTCTCACTGTCCCTATTTTAAGAAAGGGAACACTGCCACACCTCTTGTGAGTTGCTCCATATACGACAAATCTTGTGATAACACTCTCCTTGACGGTGGTTCATCAATCAATATAATACCTTTCTCTATGGTACAATCTCTTCATCTTGGGCCTCTAAAAAAATCAGGATGATAGTTCAATTTGTTGATGGATCTATCAAGAGGCTGAAGGGTATTCTAGAATACGCTGTCATTCTCATTCAGGACATGAATTTTACTTCAGATTTTGTTGTAATGCCCATGGAGACCTCCACTCCTGTGGAGCACCCTCCAATCATCCTGGGACGGCCTTTCCGCACCTCTGCGGGAGCCGTTATTGATTATGATTTAGGAGAGATTCGTTTCCGTTCTGATGTTTGGACTGATGTGTTAATCACTAAACCCGCTACTGTCCAGAGACCCGAATCCCATGAGAGCCCGCCCATGTTAGACAACCACAAGAAATTTGACCTCGATGATAATATCATATATTCTTGTTATATATTGGATGATACTGAAACCCAAGAATTCCTCTTGAGGGAGGAAGACTCAGAAAGCACAGACCTTGGAGTTCCCTCTTCTACTATGTGGCGATGCATTGATGACATCCGTGGAATTTACACGATAGACACCTTAGAGCGGAAGGCAGAATCTGAGACTAGACAGGACATACATGATTCGACTACTTCCACTGATGAGTCTGTTCCTATTCACCCGGATTCAGATGAGACCGATCAGGCCAAATTTGATTTGATTGCTTTTATATAGGAATTTGGGCCTTTTGATAAAGATGATGATCCGTTAGAGGCTCGCCAGGCTGAAATTGATTCTACTTTTTCAGATAATGAATTCGAGCCATTTTACTTTGTTGTTTGCGAGAATTCCCAGGAAGGACATGACCACACTACTTCCAATAACCGGTTTAGGCCTGCACAATCTGAAACCGCTGAGGATACAATCTTGGTCGATCCTACTCAGATTATGTCTAATGATGATCCTAATATCGACCTATACCTTGTCAAATCCATACCTCTGCGGTCCCGCAAGAAGGTTCGCTTTTGACCTTCTTGACCTTTGTACATCCACTCCTCTTGTATATCCTTTAGTTTCACTCTTTCTTCTCCCATTTTATCACTCACCCCTTTTCCGTGTGTGCGTATATATGTTATACTTAGGATGTGCCTTATCCTAAGTATAGGGGGTGAATGATTTGTGTTGTTCATATTCGTCCTGTTCATCACTCTTATTGTTGCCTATACTTAGGGATACTCTACCCTAAGTATAGGGGGTGATGTTGTTCATATCGTGTCTTTTTATTTTTGAGTCTATACATTCTCTACATCGGTTTTCCCCTTTTGTACACTCTACTACACTTAGGACTACTTGATCCCAAGCATAGGGGGGATCACCAACTTCTCTTCTTTTTATCTTTTCTTCGAGTCATTGTAGCATACGAGTATTTTCACTTTTCTATACTTAGCACGAGTTATGTCTTCCTTTTTCGCTCTCTTATCACTATGAGGACATAGTTCGAGCTAAGTATAGGGGGATATCGTATATATTGTATATATACTTTAGACATAACTCATACTTTTAAATACGTTTATTTGGGGGTTATGCGTATAATTTTATAAAATCCACGTGTGTAAAAAATAAAAATAAAAAAATATAAAAAATAATAAATAAATAAAAATAAAAAACAAACAAAAACAAAAAAAGTCTTGTATATACTTGTACATTTTTATTACTAACCCTTTTTCCTTATAAAAAAACTACAAAACCAAAAATCCATAAAAACTTGCATAATTCAAAAAAAACCCCTTTTCGTTTACATCTGCATTTCTCTACAAAAATCCATAAAAAGTTCAAAATTAGAAAATTGTTTAAAAAAATGTTCTTTTCACATGTGCATCATTTTTTTCAAAGAAAAAAGAAAAAAATCTTTGCATTGTTCATCTTTTCTTGCATTTGTATGTGCATTTATCAGGATAGTATTGACATTTAAACTATGTATGGAATAAAATTGAATAATGGAGCTTAGTTGGAACTTAATCCACCTAATTCTTAGAGGAACTTCACCGAGAAATAGGATTTTAGAAGCTTCAGGTCTTTGACTTAGTTCTTTAAGTTCCACATGACAATGTGCAGTGTTTGACTCTTAGTGTCTAACCTGGTCTCTTCACTCTGGGTACAACTCTGGAATAGGGAATTAATTTGTACTCTCGCATTATGGACTTAGCTCAACTTAGATGGGATATTGGAAGACTATGTGAGTTTCTTTTCTGGTAGCATGGAAATCTAAAGACCGGAGTACGGGTTGAAATAAAGCTTCGGAAAAGGGATGGACGACTGAGCACAATTTTTTTAAGACCCCAAAACATGTACGGAAACAAAAAGATTCCATATCCTTAGGGGCACAACAAGATCCAAGCAGAACCACCAAAAATCCAAATATAAAGAAGCCACTACCAAATAAATATCTGACCAAAAAGGTCCAAGCTTCAAGAAAACCTGCAGATCTTGGTGGAAACGTAGCTACACTGGCCAGCTTCACAAGGAGAGGTGACTACACTGGCCACCCTCCAGTTCTTTTCTCCTCTTCTAACTTCTCCCCCAATTCGATTGTGAACACAACATGACAGACCTTTGAAGGAAATACCTTACTCCCCGAGGATGAGTTACTAGAGAGGAGATTTGCATGGTAGTCCAGCATTCTGGATGGGAAGAGCTAAAACCTTTCACACACATGAGTCGATTGTTCAATGTTCATAGGGTGTGCTTTGGGAAGAGGATTGATCTAAGATGACTTCTGAGCTGAAACTGTGACAATGATGTGTAGAACTTGAAAGCTGTCAATTTTAAAATTCTAAGTCTCGCAGAAGTTCCGACACACCAATAATCCAAAGGTCCGACAGAGCTCCAAACTACAATTTTATGAAGATAAGTTTAATACTCAATATTGTCCTACTTTCTTTATTTTCCCTTTCTTTTTCTTTTTCTTCACTTATTCTTTCAAAGAAGTGTTTACTAAGGGACTGGTAAAGGTAAAGCATAGGGGGATGATGAATATGCGATTCATCATCTTTATTCATTTATTTTAGCTTAAAATCCCTTATAAAACACCTGCATATAATACTAATTTTATATTCTTACTAACTTGCATCTGTGTGTAAATATTGTACACTTCTTACTAATTTTAACCTAAAATAAATAAAGAAAGAAAGAAAGGAAAATAAAGAAAATAAAATAAAATAAATAAAAAAATAAAAAAGAAAAGAAAGAGAGGAAGACTGTATATAGGCTGACCCGAACCCTGAGAGAAGGTCAAAACTTGACCTGATCGACCAGGAATATAGTAGGGGGAGATTGGATACTTAAGCATAAAATCGAAAAAAATGTGTGTATGTTGTTGTAAATACTTCTCACTTATTATGTGTATATCTGTATAAAATTGACACTAATTTATTTGTGCCTTAATTGACCTCAAATCAAATAACTTTCAAAATCAAAGTTGTAAATAAAATTGTGTTCTAATTAATAAAAATAATTGCATAATAAAATCATGTACAGAATAAAAGTAACCACACCTGGAAAAAGCCACTAAGCACTAATTGAAAGACCAATTCCAGCTCCATATGAAATCAAATTGAACCAATCTCACTTCCATTGGATTCTAAATTAAATTATCTTTAAAATGGCTGTGATTTCATATTTTTGGAATTACAAGTAAAAAGTTGATTTTCCAGGGTGGTTTGTGCAATTTTCCCATGTATTTGGTAAATATTGTATTTGTATATATTTGTAAATTTTTTTACTATTTTTTAAATAAAACAAAAAAATAAAAAAATATAAATTTTTAAAACAACAAAAAACTATTTTGCTTATTTACCCATGTAGATAATTTATTATTTGTATATAACATATGTATATATTTATTTTTCTTAATTAACTACCACAAAAAAATTTAAAAACTAACTTTTAATTTTCCAAAAAAATAAAGTGACGAAAATTTAAAAAATAAGATAATTTTGTAAATAGTTTTATCTCTTTTACTTTATCTCATTTCAAATTTCATCTCTCTTATCTCTTCCACCAAAAATTCAAAAATTCAAATTTTTCATCTCTATCTTTCCTATTTACATGGCTTCTTCTCTCTCATTTCAACTAGACCAATCTTTAGAGAGAGGAGCCCGATCTCCGAGAGAAAATTTCGTTGAGAAAAGTGCCTAGCCTCCGAGTCGTCTGGTGACAGCGAGTCGGCCTTTGTCGAGGTGATCATGGTCCATTTCCACTCCTAAGGTGAGATACATATTTTTTAATCTTAGGTTAATCTAGTTTAATTCGTCGCATTTTAATTCCATCGTCATTTTATTTCTCTAGATCTTAAAAAAAATCATCACAATTTTGATCCGCTTCGACTCGATTTTTCATCTCACATTCTTGATCTCCCCGCATTCTAATTCTATCGTCCACGATCTCTCAACTTCGGCCACGTACGGTGGCCGGAGATCGGATTCGAATCTCTCTTTTCTGCCGGATCCTCGTTCGTTTTTCCGAGTTGTAAAGAAATAAATAAAAAATAATAATACAAAAACATTTATTTTCTTTATCTCTAATGTTTGTTTTTCAGGTCCATTAAAAAGAAAACAAAAAAATAAACATAAAAAAATAAGAAAAGCATTCCTCATTTCCTGTTTTTTTATTATTTCAGAACTACAAAAAAAGGTTTTTTTATTACTGTTTTCATTCACTATTTACAAAAGAAATAAAATTAGAAAGAAAAAAAATAAATAAAACAAGAATTAAAAAATTGCAGCAGGCGGTGGGTCGCCATCCCAGCCGCCCGCGCCTCCAGACAGCAGCGATCGGCGGTGCTCTCCACCGCTCTTCCTCGCGCGCAGCCGCGCAGGCATGCCGTCGCGCCTTCGCAAGCAACACCTCCACCAGATCAGCGTGACCGCCCTCCGTAGGCGGCGCACCTCCCGCGACCCCTCAACACGTGGACCGCCACCCGCGCCTCCACTCCTCCAAGGCGCCTCCGCGTCACCGTCCACTAGGGGAGCTCTTCACCACCACGCCTCCGTGTCCGAGCGGTGTCGCCCGCTGCGGCACTTCTTCTCCCACACGAGGTCGTGTCACCTCTGCCTGACCCGTTCCACCTGTACATGGCCCTCCTCCTGCTGAGCCCTCCTTCGCCCGATCCAGATCCGCTGGGAGCAAGCAGCCACCATCTCTAGATCTCAACGCTACCCCTGCGTGGGGAGAAGGAAGGTGGGCGGCGGCCCCATCCAGTTCCCCCTTTTGCTTGTGAACGAAGGAAGAAAAGAGATAGAGAACCCTAGGGATGAAAAAAAATATTTGGAAAAATTGCATTCAACCCCCTAGAAGTTTTCTTAATTGCAGAGACGACCCCCACCAGAACAGATCATGTTCGACACACGTGCAACTAGGGTAATTTACACCTTCTTGCCTTTTTATTTTTGTTATTTATTTTATGCAAAAATAAAACTTATTTACACTTTAGTCCCTATTCCCATACATTGATTTCCATGATTCATCAATTGAAATAAATGTTTTTTTATTAGTCCAAAAATTTTTGAAAAATTATGCTATGCTTCTGATGTGCTTATCTTTGTAGCATAAAGTTTCCATTGCATTTTGATTTTATTAATAATTATTAAAAAATCAAAAACATGTCATTTTTCCCTATTTGAAATTCAAAAATTCATAAAAATTCGAAAATAACTCGAAAATTCCAAAAACATTACTGTATGTGTATTTTGATGTCTTTTAATTTCTGACCAATTTTCGTGCAAAAATCATTTATAAATCCAAAAAATTGCAAAATAATAAAAATCTTATAAAAATCATAGAAAATTCTACAGAAATCCAAAATAGTGATTTCAAATCCTTTTTGTAGATATTTACATATAGTTTGTTTTAAAAAATAGTTGCCAAGAGTTTTGGGCACTTAAAATATTTTTAAGTTGCAAATTACTTCAGACTGTGAATAATTTCGCATTTTCTCTCTTTTTGCTGAAAATTCCACAAAAATTCTCAAAAATATTTCAAAATTTTCAAAATCCAAATATATTTTCACTGGATTTTTCCGAGCATTTTTGATAAATTAAAAAATTATAAAAAAAGTTGGTGTGCATATTTCTTGTGCTTGTGTATATCGTTCGTTATTTGAAAATTAAAAAATTTGCAAAATCAAAATCACTAAAAATTTAAAAATCAGAAAATACAAAATAATAGAATTAAAAAATTTAAAAAGATAAAAAATCACAAAAACCAAGGATAGTTATCCTTTGATATTCTTAGTTTTCTCTTAATTGATTTTTGATTAATTGAATAACCCTCGGGATTTGTAGCCTCCCCGAGTTCGACCATGTTCGCTATATAGGTTAATAAGTAGCAAAACAATTTTTGCTTGTCACGGGATTTTTGGGGATAGCAACGACTACATTTACCATTAATTTATCGATACCTCAAAGAACCTCTGTCAACAGCCACCACCTTATCGATTCCTGGCCTTCTTCCTTCTTCCATATCTACACGCCTCCGGGTGAATCTCGCCAAGCACCACCGCCATCGAATCTTCTCATATTCACCCTTGATCTCCCCTCACCAATCAGATCCAAATCACTTCCTCATCGAATCACATCCATCACTGATCTTCCTCCAATCACTATTCAAGCATCACCACCCCTCCATTGAAATTCATCCATCGATAGTACCAAAGTCGAGGAGGAGCTCGGTGGTGACATCAACTCTCCTCCCCATAAAGACGGTGAGATCTGGCCTCCCCCATGGCCGTTGCAGTTCGCTGGCACCAGCGTCTGCCTTATTCCGACCACCTCCATGTCATTAAGTACCACCTACATTCCTTCACTCCCTCCAAGAACCCATCGGCTCCAAATCTTCAAAGATGCCTCAACTTCTTCAGCCGAGCCACTTGGAGAAACAAGTTTCAACTTCTCCAGCAAGCACCTCGACTGAGATCAATAGGCCAGAACCGCCTTCGTGAGCTACAACACGCATCCTCGCACCTTCCGACGGAGGCTTCGTCACCACATCTCTAGCAGGATGGCGCACCACCCCATACCACCATCGTGCACTACCAGGAATTTAGCACGAGACCATCCCACGTGTTGTGCACGTGCGGGATGGACGTGTTGTGCACGTGCGGGATGGAACACATGAGGGAGACGTCCCTTCTGGGGAATTTTATGAAGTCCCCCTCAAAGCTCGTCTAATTCGAGAAATGCTCCACACCAACGTCACATGCCACACACGTGACCACTGTAAATTTTGCAGAAGATCCCCCGGAGATCCTGATAATTCATAAGAGGTCCAACCACCAGGGGGCATGTGTCGTGCACGTGCCTCCCCCTGAAATTTAGCACATGACCCTCCTTGGGCCTGGTAATCACATTTAGGTCCCTTTCTTTGCATTTTCTATTTTAGCTCTATTTATTGTAATTGCAAACATACCCATGTATTCTTCTATGATTTTGCACTACATCATTACATTTTTTATTATTAAAAAATTGCACTTCTGTTCTACAATTAATTCTCTACATTTTGGCACATGCTTTATATTTTTATTATCTCTGGTTGATTATAATTATTTTTGTGGAAATTTACATATTTTGCCCAATCTTTGCTTAGAAATTTATAGATAATTAACCATTGCTTGAAAAAAATGACAAAAATTCACAGGTAGTAGAATTAATTGCATTTCACATCGTGCCCAAAAAGATTTGTATTTGCCAACATATTTTCCTCTATAAAAATTATTTTGTATATTTTACTAATTAATTTTTAATAGGTATTACATTCAACAAGGTTTAAGATTTTTCTGAGATAGATCACCTAGTGTTATATATTAGATAATTTGATTTCCTGAAAATAAGTAGATTTAATATTTATTACAATTAATTTATAAAAATCTCACTCTATGTATTTTTTAATTCGTTAGATATTCATATTGTATCAAAAAATTCCAAAAAACATTAAAGTACATTTATTTTGTCATTATTTACATCTTGGCCAAGTTTCATAACTTTTAAACATCGTTTGATTGACACTAATTTTCTTGTCCTCAAAAGTAGTCCGCATTTGCATTTGCATTCAAAAATTGGATCAAAAATAACAAAAAGATTCTACCTCGAAAACCTTGCATGAAATTTGATAGTTTAAACCTAGGTTTTTCCTTTGCCTTCGAGAGTTCGACCTTGGGACTTGCCCATGCTAAATAAACATAAAACTTCTTCGATTAAATTGAATTAAATACTTAAGTGATTATTTCTTGATTGATTCTGATTACTCGCCTACAACGAAATGACAAATTCATTTTGGCTCATGATAATTCACACAAATTAATTGAGGACAATTCGGATTCATCAGATGGCACCATTACTTGGGAGGAAAATGACTTTGGTTTATTGTACAGACAATTAATGTTAGGTTTTCCATATATTCGGTTAGTCTGACCCCCGAGCCTCATCACTGTACATTTTCCATATTTTTCCCTACATTTATTTTAGTTTAGATTATTTTATTTTCAACATTTATTTTCTTGTTCTATTTTTTATTATTTTTTGTGTCACTCTCTTACACTCCCTCTTATTTTTTGTGTGAGGCTCCTAGCATACGTGGAACGGTTCTCTCAAAATCAATGCATCTTCACCGACTACCGAAAAGTCACATAAAATTAAGATCGAGTCGTGAGAGAGCGTGGATTCTAGATTTATTTTATGCAATTTTAATTATTTATAATTAATTGCTAATTTACAGCGGTGTCCATTTGGACTCTCGCATGTGTAAAAAGACCTAAACACTTTTTCTATGGTGTATCGTGGTATTTTCACTCTCCGGTGAGGGTGGGGACCGACTTGAGTGGTTCATAGGATTAGACCTACACATATGGCTATTAGAGCTTCTGGGAATTTTCTGATTGTTCATATAGAACCTAGGACCACACGACACTTAATTAAGATGCACATGTCAAAATTCAAATTGATTATTCCCAGATAATAGAACTTTTTTTATAGGTGCGGTTTTGTTGGATTGAATTTCATATAGAAGAATTTTCAATTCTTGTATTGCACCCAACAAGAAGATTGTGAAGGATCAATGTAAGTCTTCTGACCGAGCATTTATCATTGTTTTTCCACGTACATCAACTTTTTCTGATTTTCTCACTCCTGATTTGTAACGTAAATTTAAAGGAAATTGGGACTGGATGGTAGACGTACATTTATGCTCACCTAATTTTTCAGTGATCGCCTAATTAAATCTGTGACTGCTAAACAAAGCCGACTTTAATTAAACTCATAAAATCAAGGATTTTTGTGGGAGAGCAACCCCGTCCTTCGATTCATTTATCTGTCTGAGTGAGAGAGTGACAACACATAAGGCTAGAGCCCAGTCCGGAATCTTTGTTTAGACTATTGATTCTATAAAAATGATTAGCTACATCTTAGTGAGGAAACACGGGTATCCGTTTACAGTCCGTCATTCCTTAGCAGAGTGGGTGGTTTAAAGGACATTGTGTAAGGTTCCATCCTTATGTAACGAGTAACCGTTTTATGGTACGTGCTTACATCCATACTGGCTGAAAGTATGTGCAACTAGTCGTAAGAACTTGGGCCCGTCTTTAGGAAAATTTCTGTCACTTAACAGCTCACAATTTTTTTTCAAGAGAAAATTTATCACCAATTAAAATTGACAAGATAATTGATTGGACTCTAACAGCCTTTACGATATGAGTTGGTGAATCTGGGGTTTATATTTTGTTTGCATTGGTGCGTGTGAACCAAGTCCGAATATCAAAATTCACACACTTGTGCCACCTCTCTCACATATGATTTGGTATTTGTAGAAATTAGGGTTCCTCTCTTTGAGTCTATATCTTGTGCACTTACATGTTCTCAACCATGATCCATTCTTTCACCACATCAACTTCTTTTAAAGATGTCGAGACATTGCTCCGAGTACCCATTGCTCTGACTACGCATCAAATTATTACTTTGAAAATGATTTCTTCTCGGGCAAAACCAAATAATCTAAACCCTCTTCTTTCAGGCATCCTCCAACATTCACGGGAGGCTCTCGCCCATGGATGAATCCGGTCCAGTCTATTAATTCCAATCCATTTTACTCGGAACATCCGACTGAATTCAACACTTTGCCACCTCCCCAACCCATTTCTAAATATGATCAACTCCCATCTACTAACCCATCTTATTCTTGATCTCTTGCCAAAACTCAAGAACCATTTAAAGATCAAACCACTTTTGGCCGGCCAAGACATTAGTTCTAACCGACTTCATTCTTTCCTCATCATAATATTGGGACATGTCAACCATTCACAAAACCACATCCAGACTTCACTATTGGGAATAATAAGATAACAAAACCAAATCGGATCGAGAGACACACACCTATTGATCATTTGACCTGGATTGACCCTAATGATCAAATCCCTATTGACCAACACGCATATCACTCCTTCGGACAACCAGCACATACGGAGGACTTGACTGATGGTTTCAACACACATGAACCCTGTATGATTTCACTATATGAGGATCAGACCAATCACGACCATGGAAATGAACTCTATTCAACCAAACATTACATGCCTGAGTCAAGATATGTTGAGTATAAGACCTCAAGTTCTCAGCAATATCCTCTAATTGAACAGACTGGTCCCATGTTTTGTTGTGAAGAATTTTTGGAGGATAACATTTTTAGGGTTATTAAGAGATATGAATTAATTGCGGATAAATTTAGAAGTTTCATCGATTGCCTAATTTCATTTTTTGCCAGCTCGGTAAGGAAATGGAGATTGAATGGACTCGATCTCAGGTTGAAAACCCAGAGAACACTAAGAAGCCCACAAACTATGTACATCCTAAGGACGATTCTGATAATAGCACTTCTGCATATTACTTCCTTAAGTATGCCTCTGACTCAGGAAGAGAATAAGGACTGAAAGACACATATTTCCAATGGCCACCTCTTTGGTAATGAGGATAAAGACCAAGAGATGCAAAGTAAAGCGGTTGCTTAGATTTGACTGTAGAATCAAAGACACAACATTCACCATGCCTGAATCGATGACGACTCACTAATTAATATACTCCCAAGCTCCATGTTTGACAAGCTCAAATTTAGACCAATCAGGGAATCAAGAGAGATCGTTCAACTGGTTGATCGATCTATAAAACAGTCAAGAGGAACTATTTCTATCATCATTTCATTCCAAGGTGTTCCACATAAGGTGGATTTCATGATCATTGAGATTGAGCATCAAGGAGAATTTACCATGTCTCCAATAGTTCTCGGAAAGTCGTTCTTAGCCTTGGCTAAGGCAACTATTGAATGCGAGACTAGGGAAATCAATTTCACGTATTGGGAGCACTTTAATCTCCACAAGTCTTTGAGGAAAAAAGATATAAGGAAGCCTAAAAAGCCGACAACAGCCATAACCGTCAGATGGTAGATGAGCCATACCTCATTGATACACCTGAGATAACAACTGTTGAGCCGACCATTGGATCAGAGACTCACTTATACTCCCATTCCTCGCTACTTGCACCTCAACCACTTCATTGACAAACCCAATGGATGAGCACCTAATGTTGAATTGTTACCTTATATATGGTGATTATGATGAAGACACATATGCATGGGCTCACCCAGAGTTGGAAAAGATCTTCTCTGACCACCTTGACCAACTCAATATGACACAAGAATTCACCAATGGCATACCAACTGAGAACACAGACGTAGGACATTCGCTGACCAGGGAAGAATACTACACTGTTTATTCATCTAATGAGGGCTCGATTGTCAACACATCATAGATAACAAGGACCAAATTGACCCTTTCCGATAAACAAACTAAGAAAGTCACCTTCGACATTCTACAAAAGGAAGCTTCTAATAATTCCTCATCGGGGCCAGACATGGTAATCAACATGAGTGAACTCAGTTTGGTAGATCTAAAGCCCTATCTGGGCATGAAACCAAATATCGACCCCCGTTGGACTATTCCTTCTCCTCACTATTATTTGTCGACAGCCGATTCTCTTGGTCTCATTAGATATACTGAATTTATTTCTTATGAGCAGATTGAGACCGATACTTTACAGTATTCCTCATCTGAGGATGAATATCTTGACCCCAAGTCTGAGAACATTATGAGAAAATGACTTAAGAACAAAAATATCTGGAATACCTCCACCTTCAAGTACTATTCTTCTAAGGATAACTTCGACGATGGTTGGGAATCATCTGATTCATACGCTTCATCTCCTTTCCATCAATATACCTCCCAGTACAATTCTCTTGAAAATAACATCAACGATAGTTGGGAATCTTCTGCTTCATATTCTTCCTATCATTACGATCTCCCACCACAGGCTCACATAATGATCTTCCAAAAACCTCATTAATCATTGGCACCCCTCCCTCCCGAACACATCGGTCCCCTTGTACTTCTTCTTCCTCTACATAGGTCAAGGCCTAAGTATAGGGAGGACTGATTCCATCTATATTCCACTCTCTTCATCCACTTCTACCCCCAATCCCCACCCTTCTCCATACTTAGGCTGACCAGAGCTTAAGTATAGGGGGACTCGAGGCCCACTATATATACTCTCCTCATTCAAATTCCATATCCTCATCTGCCTCATTTTTCGCTCTTCTTCTATACTTAGACTATTCACTGCCTAAGTATGGGGGGGCGGGCCGACATCTATTTTTTTCCCTTGTCACTCTCTTACGCTTAGCCCGAGCTATGCCTTCTCTACGCTTCTTTTGCTCTGAGTACAATGCACTCGCTAAGAATATAGGGTGTACATATACTGTGTATATATTTTACACATAGATTGTACTTTCACGTAAATCTATATTATTTATGATATGGGTAAATAACAGAAAAACCATAAAAATTACGTTTTTCATCTAACACTGAATGTGTCCATTTTTGTGTAACCAAAATTTTGAAAAATGGCTTCTATTCAATTTTGCAAAAAAAATATCTTGCATTAAAAACATCTAATAATAATAAAATAAAAATGGTCCCAGATTAAAAAAATTCTGGCATAAAAAAATCTCATAAATTGTTCTCTACATTTGCACTTCATCCAACATTTCATGCATCTGTTAAAAGCCCTTGGATTCTGAACCGAGTTATAAGTAGAAATCGAGAGTGGTCTAGACTTGACCTTAATCTACCTAATTTTCAGAGGAACTTCACCTAGAAAGAGGTTTTTAGAAGCTTTAGGTCTTTGACTTAGTTCTTCGAGTTCCGCATGACAATGTGCAGAGTTTGACTCTTAATGTCTAATCTGGTCGCCTCATTCTGGGTACTACTCTTGAATAGGGAATTAATTTGTACTCTCTCACCATGCACTTACCTCAACTCGTATGGGATGTTGGAAGACAGTGTGAGTTTCTTGTCTGGTAGCATGGACATCTAGAGATCGGAGAATAAGTTGAAATAAACCTTCGTATAAGGGATGGACGGCTAGTGTGGCACCCATTCTCCTCTAGGATCCGGGTACTCAGTAAACCAATTCACGCACATACATTCCACATTCAAATATTTGACATTCACAAAAGCAGGAGAAAATGGAAATAAGCATTGGAATCTAAAACTTTTGCTTGCTTTGCATTCAACCTATTCACAACAACCTGTATTTCTATTCATTTATTCCATACATCAATTCTATTTCCTTCCATTTTCCATTTCCATGTCCACAAAAATATAAATTTAAGCATAAATATAGATGTCCACAATTATACATTACTTTTCATGTATCTCAAAAAGAAACTAAGCACATGAAATAATTAAAGAACTACCAACCATTGTACCAAAAAAGGATGGAGCTGCATAATAGATGATGCCTCCAACTAGTCACTGCTGCGAACCTGTGGATCGACACATAGGTACGTTATGAGCGAAGTTTCCCAATACGATATAAACAACTATACAACAACAAGTAAGATATAATTTAAGTGTGTGCAAATCAAAATAATTGGGTAATCGATCTCACAAGAATTACCTTTTTATTTATTGTTATTAGATATGGGTATGAGTAACCAAGCTTTATGGATAATCTTCGGTCTCGGTCTATATGAGACCTCATACTATGACTCTAAGGCAAAAAGAGAACCTTAGGGTTGGGGTGCCTCCGTAGGCTTGCGATGGGGTACAATGCATCCTAACTAAGTTCCTAACACGTTCACTTATCCCCACTTCCCAATGATACTTCCGATTCACAATTTAGATTCCAACCCATTAATCATCGCGACAACACAATCCTCCTTATACCCGAAAGAATTATATCCCATTCCCAACTTCATTAAAACATATTTCTCGGAACTCCCCTCTTAGTGCTCCCACTCGGAATACTAACCAATGTGGCTTACACTAGCCAGTACACGAGTGTTAACTCTAAGAGAACATCAAAACACTAGACCACCAACCATGAATACTTGGCCCGCGCTCAAGCATCTGGCTAAAGCACGCAAGTGTCGAGACCAACACCATCATATTAGCACCTCGATGTGCCAAGAAACATGTTCTCATAACATCGCAGCTACCCATAGCAGTTGGGATCACGACCATCTAGGCTTCTACCCGGGGCCACAAGGGTGCATGTTCAAATACCTTGAGGCACCTACTCCATGTACCCACATGGCACTTAAGATCAATCCACCGCGACATTAACAAGAACACAATGGAAAAAGACGTCTGCCAACACATATGTAATATATCGATCTAGATATCCCCTACTATTATTCAAACAATGCTTAAGATGCTCTCAACTCATTGAGCTCACCACATCTAGATTAGCCTAATTCTACTCGTAATAGACTTATTTCCATCATTCTCAACTCATATCCGTTACTATTATTTCTAACCAAACTATTATTTCTAACCAACTTCACAGAGATAACTGAAGAATGTTGTACTGTTCAAACAAGGTCAACCTGTATTCTCACATATTATCCCAAACAAAAAAATGGGTTCTCTGTAATGATATATCAATCTAAATGGGATAATAACAAGCACAATGGCCATCAACTATTAATAAAAGAGCATTCATAAAGAGATATAATATTTTTAGTGAACATATTAACTATATAAAATAAGTTAGGAATAACATGGTGAATGACTTAGCATTATCTTCATATAATACAGGGGATAATATACATTGAGGACATCACAACAAGACAAATATTAATATTCATGACAATTATGAAAAAA
The DNA here is from genome assembly GCA_037367405.1 of Ottelia alismoides. Taxonomy (NCBI): domain Eukaryota; kingdom Viridiplantae; phylum Streptophyta; class Magnoliopsida; order Alismatales; family Hydrocharitaceae; genus Ottelia; species Ottelia alismoides. The sequence continues at coordinate 1,066,229 of JAZKJV010007449.1, forward strand.
TAGAGAGACAACAAACACGAATAAAAATAAAGTTGAACAACGTGCATCAATACGTATCCAATAACATTCATGCATTATTATTAATAGTAATCAAGGTTAACAAGCTTTAGATCTCAGGCAACATGGGGGTTAATTGCTGGAAATCTATCATCACAGTTTTTGTGACTAAACAACATATTATTAATAGTATACGACATTACTCTTTCAAGATGCAAAGAGCCCGATCCAGATGCGCTTGCATACATGAGCTGTCACTTCAGACAAGTGTCTCCTAGATACAATCCCTGGTGACGGAACCCTTCGCCTTGACTTGAGACCATGGATGTCACTTATGTGATCTTCCGTATCATATTCAAATTCTAATTACTTACCATGAATCATATTCCATAATTAATTCTTCCAAGGAAAATAACACATCTATTTATAATAGAGTATCTTAATTTTAATTGGATTCCAATTAATCTAATCATATTAAATTAATGATCCAATTAATATCCAACAAACAAGCTTTATTGTTACTTGAATTATGGTATTATCTCAAATACATATTATTTTGAATTTTAATAATTAGAAAAATACACCGTGATCTCTCCTACATTATCAAGTCCCTACCCACTATCATGACCAGTACTGACGGGAGTAGGACAAACCGCACACGGTGCAACCTGCTACTCCAATGCTCCCCGACAAGACACCATATCCACCTCGAGAAAAGATAATGCCAAATTGATCATTGTGCATTTCAGATTATAATCGGTTCTTCAACTGATGTTATACCATATAATAATAATCAAAATAATTTTGATTAACATCATAATGAGATTTGCTAAAAAAATCTCAAATCCTATTCAAGCAATAATGTTCGTTGGAATGTCGATCATGTAGAACAAGTAACCAATTTGTGATCTAGATCACATCTAATCAAATATTGGTTAACGCAACATCATTTAAGGAAATAATTATCATCAAATATTTCACAAATATTTATCCATAATTATTCCAAGAAATTAAACCATTTAATTTCACTAATTAATTAAATGACAATCACAAGGTTCTTGATTAGGAAAGTAATTTCCAACAGTGACCCTCACTTACTAAAATTAGCATATCTCAATCAATTAAAATCCAAATTAAGCAAAGTAAGTTTTTAAAATTTGATAATTTGATTTATAACAGACCCTAAGTGAATTTCATGCATTTCTAGGCATTTCAAATCCGCAATTAACTCCTTAATTACGTTGAGATTCACAGTCCCCGAAATAGTACATACATGTTCACTAATTTTATCATAACATGAGCAAACGTATTCGAAATCACGCAAACTCAAATCCTCCAGTTTTCTTATTTATTGGGTAATAAAATTCAAGTTTTATTTTCGTGTAGAAAAAATTCAAACAGGGCCGAAAATAATCAATAAACACAGATACGAAAATGAAATACGATAAAACATTCACAACCCTAACGAACCCAAGTCATCATAGGTTTATGGATCATATGTGAAACCTCCAACCTGGCTCTGGTACCACATGAAGGATATGGTGAGATCCTTAAGCACATCACGGAAGCGTGAGGATCACATCGTTTGCGACATGGAGCGACTAGTCGTACTAGTTGCTCGAGGCAGCTGAAATTAAAAATTTTCATGCGATGAAACCACATGATCCTAGAAAACTTCTCGGATCGTTTCATCTAAACCACAAACAGGTATTATGGTTACCTCTTGAAGCGTGGTTGCGATCGAGTCTCCAAACGAAGATACCTCCTGTCTCAAGTCCGATCCGACAGAGGAGACGCTTGCGAGCATGTTGATGAATCGCGTGCTTCTCGCGATCCATGTTGATGATCCAAGCGGAGGATCTTCTGATCTCGACACACGAGATCCGACGTCTTCTTCACGAGCAAGGCGCACCAAAGGAGACGGAGATCCACGAGTAAACGATCGGGCAAGATAACGACGATGTCGCGGCAATGGAGATTCTCTCTAGGGCATCCATGGTGGATGGTCATATGAGAGAGAGTGGGCATGTAGAGAGAGAGAGACTTGTGTTTCTATTTATAATAGAGATATTTACACCCATAACCCTGAGTAATTCTGCAATAACATTCATAACCCTGCATAATCGTGAATTACACGAAAACCCTCGGATAGTTACTCCGTCTCACATTCATAACCCTCTGTTAGTTTTTTCTTTAACCCAACCATTTCATTGGGTTAATCTAACCCTTATCCTATCCAACGGTTGGTAAAAAATTTAAAAAACATCTCTGTCTATCTTGCAGCAACCGACCCCACCCCTTCTTCATCCTCGTCCCCGCGACCGACCCCACCTCTTCTTCCTCCTCCGTCCGAGCAACCGACCCTTCCCCTTCTTCCTCCTTCGTCTCTCTGCCGGAATGAACGGGGAGGGGATGCTACAACGGGGGAGGGGCGGGAGGGGGCACTACACACTAGAGGAGTTCACTGGAATAAGGTTATTGAAGATGGGGGATAGGGTGATAGGGCATGGATTGGAATGGTGATGGGGCATTGTAGGAAGAGGCAAAATGTGCGCTCTTGAGCTTTGGGGATCTTAGGGATTTTCTAGAGGATGAGGACTAGGAGGAAAAGGAGAAGGAAAGTGTGGTGTGTGAGATGATGAGGAAGTTTCAGGAGAGCAGTAGAAGTAGTGGTTGTGGGGTGTTCTGCTATCTATGAGTCGTACATGAAGTTCCTAGAAAAATACGCAACGATCGACAAAGATTGGGATCTCCAGCTGCTTCCAATCACCTCTGTCAAAGTTGGTTCGGCGTGCTCCACACCCAAAACCAGCAGGTTAACCATCAGTGCCTTGTGGATGCGACGCTGTCGGACATAAAGAGTGGGATCTACGGGATAAACGTGTTCTGGATGTACAGCTTCAAGGTGAAGCCGTGCTTGAGGGCATCCTCACACGACTGGATGGAGTGCCCCTTCATGCACCCGAGAGAAAATGCACGCCAAAGAGACCCTCGTAAGTACCGCTACATCTATGTTCTGTTCCCGGACTTTCGCAAGAGCTCGTGCCGGAGCGATAATTCCTGCGAGTACGCCCATAGGGTCTTCAAGTCTTAGCTCCACCCTGCATAATGCCGCACGTGCCTCTGCAAGGATGAGGTCAGCTGCAATCGTCACGTCTGCTTCTTCTCCCGCAAGCTCGAAGAGCCCAGGCCCCTCTACCCATCTTTTGTTGCTGCTTTTAACGTTGGAGGGTCTTCCTCCCTGAGAGCTCTCCCGTCGTTGGATATGGGTGCTGCAGCGATGCTGCTCGGCTAATCCCCTATCCTTCTTCCTCTTTGTGTCTCTGGAGTCCTCCTCTCTCCTCTCCTCCATGAAAAGTCTTCCCTTGAAGCATGGCCCCTTCCAGTCCCCCACAGCGATTCAAAAGCACCAGCAGCTGCTCTTTAGTGGCTATGGAAGTCCCAACCTCCCGTCCTCTCCTTCTTCTCATGGGAGCGGGGGTGAGCCGGAGGAAGAAGAAAAGGAGGGAGCAAGCTAGAGGAGGAAGAAGGGGAGGGGCGACATCCTGGAGGAGGGCGTGCGGAGGTGGCGTCCAATCCCGGGATGCTGGCGGGCAGGAGCCCGTTGATGTCTCAGATTTTTATTTCAATGGCATACTTCATAAATGTGATATGATTTTAAGGGTAAAATTGTCAAGTTGTAACCTTTTCCGTGATAGTTAACGGAGAAAATAGATGTTAACTAAAACAGGGTTATACCATGTAAGAGTTAAGGATTATTCGAGGTCTTGGGTGTAATTCACGATTATGCAGGGTTATGAATGTTATTGCAGAATTACTCAGGGTTATGGGTGTAAATATCCCTTTATAATATTTTGGGATCCATGGATCTCAATCCATGGGCAACACAAATCCAATGTCTCACATTGATTTGTTTTTCTTTTAATGGCTAAGATTTGTGTTGGTAAAAACAAACAACAATGTATTTAATTTGGATTAAATATATATTGATAAATCAATATAATTTAATCCCAAAATTAAATCAATCTCATATGGAGATCAAGGAGTAGAGATTACATTAATCCAAGATTATGGGGGGACGACCACCCTTTCCTTATAGGAGTTGGTGGTCGTCCACCATATCTTATGGATTGTAATCTCATGCAATCTCATGAGATTGCATTACTCCTTGAAAATCTCCAAGATTTACAACAATATTTGTTGTAAATTATTCAACAAAAATAACTCATAATTATTTTGTGAATATTGCAATCTTAGCATTGTAAAATTGTGAATCACATTCACAACCCAAAATAAAATGTAAATTACATTTTCAATTAATTGTTCAATGTGAATCAATTCACATCAACATTTAGTTAACAAATGTAAATTACAAATAGGTCTCTCTTATATATTATAAATCACATTTATAATATATATGATTAATATGGATAGTGATATCCACATTATTCAATATCTATGATAATTAAATGACATTTAATCATCTTGGATCTCTATTCTCATGTGCCCAAATAATATGAATCGCATTCACATTATTTACATCTTTGATAATCAAATCACGTTTAATTATCTTAGATAACTCTCTTTGTAATATGAATCAAATTCATATTATTCATGACAATTAAATTACATTTAATTTATCCATTTTCTCAATGCTCGGATACATATATCAACAATGAAATTATCCTGAACTCTTTCAAGGATAATGCGCTTTCTCTGCAGATACTTGGAGATAAGGACAGGGCGATTGTATTATTCCACATATACTGACTTGGATATTGAGATCACATCTCAAATCCAGATCTCGGGCCTCCCATAGATGCTTGATTAAATCAAGACCGTAAATATAATCTTCTCATTGAATCTGAATCACATTTAAATCAATGTTCAATATTTGGACCAATATCAGATTACTTCTCTACTGAGAGGAGTCACTAAAATCTAGACACGTTTCATCACTCCCTAGGAATGGAAGCGTCATGGTTATACAATCGTTTATGATCACATCACCCTCAGATATTCCCAATACATGTACATCCTGCATACTGGAAGACCCAAAATAAACCTGAAGTATAAGATCAATTTTACACTGTCTACTTCAGAGTTTTATCATTAAGTTTCTCATTCGATCATTGGGAGTTGGTATTGATCATATGCTTTCCAATATCATATATCATATCCAGGTGTTGATCATATACCTTCCAAAAGCATATATCAAACCTACAAATTCAGTCAAGCTTCCAAAGCGAGATGATCGTGCACGGAATTTGATTCTTCCCAATATCTCATGAGTGAGATCATGTCTTCCGGTCCATGAAATGAACCTATATGATCCCTTTAAGAGATCGTATTACTCATATGCCCTCATATGCACACCAGCGCGCCGATGTATAGACCTTGATTAGATCATCAACCTATTGGTCTGCCAAATGTACATACACAGACATATAGTAACACATCTGTCTTCAGTCAGAGGATGCGTGCCTATATCATGACAACATACGATAAAGGACTTTGGTTATCTCGATCTCTTTAAGTAAACTCTTTTACCTAACTAATCTGACACTCCGAATCTCTATTCCTGTGAAGAGGATCAGCATCAAGAGGTCGGTCAGATATCAAACTATGTGAGAAAGGATTGCCGTCTCCTACTCAGGCTGGAGATCATCTCTTAATAATCATTTGACGGTGCCTTATGGGTCCTCAATCTAACTCTTTAGATTTTCATCATAGCACCAACCTCTATGATTCAATAATTGAATCAACAGTTGTATGATCATCAAGATGGCCATGGTACATAACCCTAATTGTACTAAGGGACCTATTATGCAAATTATTTGTTCTTCATTTTAGATCAGGGAATGATATTCGTAATAACATTTATTGCATAATGGCTTGTCGTGGGCTCGCATGTCCAACACCATGCCTATACTGGCGTGGTAGCTATTGTTGTGCGTGAATTCAACTAGTGGAAGGTGATCCTTCCAGGACCCCTTCCACTCAACCGCACAAGCCCACAACATGTCCTCCAATGTCTGAATGGTCCTCTTGGACTGCTCATATGTCTGTGGATGGTATGCTGAACTCATGTGTAGTTTGTTCGTCAAGGCTCTCATGAATTCTACCAAGTAGTGTGATGTGAAACGAGAATCTCTATATGACACTACTTATTTGGGTATCCCATGCAACCGAATGATGTGCTGAATGTATAGCTTGGCTAGCTATACTGGTGTATATGTCATGTTGACTGGGATGAAATGGGCTGACTTGGTCAACTGGTCAATGATGACCCATATCACATCATGCCCTCCAGGGGTGCGCGACATTGATGTGACAAAATCCATGGAGATGCTCCCCCATTTCCACACCAGGATGGGAAGAGGTTGTAGTAAACCAGGAGACCTCTATTGCTCTGCCTTCACCATCTAGCAATTAAAACATCTGTTAACATGTTCGGCTTCGTCCTTCTTCATGCCTTCCCACCAAAATTTTTGGTGGAGATCCATGTACATCTTGGTGCCACCTGGATGTATGAAAAGTCTCGAGCTATACGCCTCATCCAGGATCTCTTTCCTCACCTCCTTGTCATCTGGGATACACATATGATCCCCCTTCCATAATATGGATTCATGGACTCGAAATCCATTGAATTCATCGTTCAAGCACCTATGGTACAACTCCTACATCCTTGGATCTGTCTGTTAATCTTGCACAATCCTGTCCCACAAGTCGCTATACTTGGCAGGCACTGTCACTACATCAGATCTTCCCTCAAATGGATGCCACTCACTAAGTGTAGTGATCACATCCAAAATCTGCAACCAGGCTACCAAACCCCTAGTGTATGGTCATCTAATCAAGACGTTTGCTACCACATTCCCCTTATAAGGATGGTAGGAGATTGCACAATCATAATTTGTTAGCAGTTTCATCCACTATCTTTGCCTCATATTTAGTGATCAAAAATGTATTTGAGGCTTTTGTGATCACTGAAAATGTTAAACGTCACCTCATAAAAATAGTGGTGCCATACCTTTATTGCAAAGACTAAGGACGCCAATTCCAAGTCATGAGTTGGGTAGTTGCAATCATGCTTCTTTAGCTATCGTGACACATATGCCACAACCCGTCTTCGCTGCATCAACACAACACCCAATCCTTCCATGAAGCATCGGTGTAAACTGTGAAGTCCAATACATCGGAAGGAAGGGTAAGGATGGGTGCAGAAGTCAAGCGCTCCTTGAGCGTACAGAAGCTCAACTCACATTTGTCACTCCAGACAAATGGCATGTCATTCTGCATCAGTCGGGTGAGGGGTAGGACTAATTGGGAGAACCCTCTAACCAATCTCTTGTAGTACTCGATGAAGCCAAGGAAACTGTGGATCTTTGTAACCATCTTGGGCCACTCCCAAGACACCACTTCTTCTATCTTGGTCGGGTTAACTGACACCCCCACCCCTGAAATCACATGGCCTAGAAATGCCACCTCAGAAGCCAAAACTCGTACTTGTTGTACTTGGCACACAATTGGTGCTCTCGAAGTATCCCTTAGCATGGCACGAAGATGGGACTCGTGCTTGCATTCGTCATGGGAGTAGACTAGAACATCATCAATGAAAAAGATCATGAACCTGTCCAAATGCGGATGGATGACTCGGTTCATCAAATCCAAGAATGTGACAGGTGCATTCGTGAGTCTAAAAGGCATCACCAAGAACTCATAGTGGCCATATCTAGTGCAGAATGTAGACTTCATTACATTGGCCTCTTTGATCCTCAACTGGTGATATCCTGACCACAGGTCAATCTTGGAGTTTACCACTGCTCCCTGCAACTAATTAAAGAGATTATCAATCCGTGGGAGTCGGTAACTGTTCTTTACCGTTCTCTTGTTCAGTTGTTTGTAGTCTATATATAGCCTCAAGGATACATCCTTCTTCTTCACGAAGAGGATCGGTGCTCCCCACGGTGATGTACTGGGGCGGATGAATCCATTCTCTAACAGCTCCTATAATTGCACTTTGAGCTCAACGTGTGCCAACCTCTATGGAAGGATAGAGATCGGTTGTGTGTCTGGCAATAACGTGTTCTCAAAGTCTATCTCCCTCACTGGTGGTAGCCCAGGTAAGTCATCTGGAAACATGTCTGGAAACTCAACCACAACTCTAATGTCCTCAAGCATCTGAACCTGCACCACTGAGTCTAACATGTAGGCAATGTAGCCTACACAACCATGGATAAGAAACTGGTGCGCCTTAAGGCGGAGATGCACTCGGTCCCGCCCTCGTGTATACGCTCATCAAAGTGAAATGGCGACACTGCAGGTAATTGGAAGATCATCGTCTTCCCAAAACAATCCAGGCACGCGTGATGCCTGTCCATCCAATCCATGCCTAAGATGATGTTGAGGTCCTCTAACTAGATTAACAGTAGGAAAGCATGCATCTCATGTCCACCTATCTGCATAGCTACATCCTCCACTGTCTGGCGGGTGATAAATAATAGGCCCCATGGGCCCTTGATGTACTACGGGGAAGTAACCTCCATTACTAACTTGCCCAATGTGGGCACCATATGATTTGCAAGAAAGGAAAGTGTAGCCCATGAATCAAACAGTGCATGTAAAGATGTCCCATGAGATGAAATCATACCTCTGACGACTGATCTAGAAGCGTGAGCCTACTCTTTTGTCACTACATTCAGCTGGACTTGTGGTGGTGCACTAGAACCTGCAACATCGACTGTCTATTGTGGGGCTCACTGAAAGTCACTACCTCGTTGGTGGGACCCTGATCTTTGAAGTTGGCCAGAAGACCCCGCTGGTCTTAAACTCTGATGTTGCTGCGCGCCTGACTGCTGGCACACAAAGGGCACCCGACTATCTGCAAATGTAACAGGTACTACTATCTACTTGTGTCAAACTCCCTCTAGAAGCCAAATTGCTAGCCCCAGGCCTACAACTAGGTATCTGCGTAGGGGGCGAGAAAAAACTAAATTGTGTCCTACCAAGGCCTACCCCAAGGTAGGGGATGGTGCGAATATGTTAGTGGATAGTGTTGTCGCTGTCGGGTGGTGGCGATAGTCTCTATGTAACCTAGAGAGGTCCCAAGGTGCAACTCTGGTAGGGTAGGGTGGAGGTAACGGTGATTGACCTCCATGTAACTGACATTGTGTAGCCTCCCATTTTGTCGCTTTCGTAGTAACCTCCTTAATGGAGGTAAGTTCCAAGGTGGAAAGTCTGTCCTGAACCTTCTCGCGCATCCCTCGGATGAACTTTTATAAGTTCTCCTGTGGGTAAGCTGTCTTTGCAGGAGAACGGTGAGACAACTCTATATATCGGATCAGGTACTCTTGGTCCATCATCGACCCCCGTGTCAGCTCAGCAAACTCTCTCCTCTAATCATCGACCCAATGGTCAGGATAGAACTCTGCATAAAACTCGTCAAAGAAGACCTCCTAAGTGAGGTGCCCGGTCAGGTGTTCCTTGGTGGCATTCCACCATCGCTCTACATACCCATCTAGAGAGTACTCTGTAAAAGATACCCAAGTGTCGTCGGTTGCATGTATCATCCTTATAACATTGGCCACATGTGTCATCCACAGCTCTGCATCGTCAGGGTGGTGGTACCAAAGAACTATGGTACCACCGTCCGTTGGTAGGCCGCATATGTACTTTGATGCCTCTGCAAGGCATCAATATCCTCCATCTGTCTAGAGGGACGATAGGAGTCATTCTGCTGTTGGAGTCGCTGCTCAATCGTCTCTTGGCACTACTAGATGCCTTGTATTTCCTATACAAGGAAAGCGAGCTGCTGCACCAGATCTTGGTCTACAAGAGGCGACATGGTTTTACATAAAGAATTAAGGTATTAATATATGCTTTATTCAAGAGAGATATTAAGAGAGAGACATATGGACATGAATGTAATATGATATTCTCCTTTGAACTTGTGTTGGGTCAGAAAACTTCCAACAATATCCAGTATTCGAATACCGAAGAGGAAAGATATACCTGGAATGGAATTGAGTACCACTGCTCTGATACCAAGCTGTAGCGCCCGTCCCCGTCAAGGATCTAGGTACTCGGCAAACCAATCCATGCACATACTTTCCACATTTGAATATTTGACATTCACAAAGTAGGAGAAAATATCAACAAATATAGAAATTTAAATTTTTTCCTTGCTTTGTATTCAACCTGTTCACAACAACTTGTATTTCCATTCTTTCATTCCATACACCAATTCCATTTCATCCATTATACATTTCTATGTCCACAAAAATATACACGTAAGCATAAATATAGATGTCCACAATTATACATTACATGCCATGTCTCTCAAAAAGAAACTAAGCATAGGAAACAGTAAAAAAACTACCAATCACTGTACCACAAAAAGAGTAATGCTGCACAAAAGATGGTGCAACTAGTCACTGCTAAGAACCTACGGATCCACACGTAGGTACGTTATGAGCAAAGTTGCCCAATACGATATAAACAACTATGCAACAACAAGTAAGACATAATTTAAATGTGTGCAAAAGAAAATAAGTGGGTAACCGATCTCACACGAATTACGTTTTTATTTATTGTTATTAGATATGGATATGAGTAACCAAGCCTCGTGGATAGTCTGTGGTCTTGGTTGGATGAGACCTCACACTATGACTCAGACAAAAAAAATACCTTAGAGTTGGGGTGCCTCCATAGGCATGCGGTGGGATACAATACATCCTAACTAAGTTCCCAACACGTCTACTTAGCCCCACTTCCCAATGATACTTCCGATTCACAATTTAGATTCCAACCCGCGAATTATCGCGACAACCCAATCCTCCTTATACCCATGAGGATTATATCTCATTCCCAACTTCATTAAAACACATTTCTCGGAACTCCCCTCTTAGTGCTCCCACTCGGAATACTAACCAATGTGGTCTACACTAGCCAGTACATGAGTGTTAACTCTAACCGAACAACGAAATACTAGACCACCAACCATGAATACTTGGCCAGCACTTGAGCACCGGGCTAAAGCACGAAAGTGTCGAGGCCAACACCGTCAGATTAGCATCTCGGTGTATCAAGCAACATGTCCTCCAACCATCGCAACTAGACATAACAGTTGGCATCGTGGCCATCTAAGCTTCTACCCGAGGCCCCAAGGGTGCGTGCACAAATCCCTTAAGGCACCTACTCCATGTACCCACATGGAACTTAAGATCAATTCACCGCGACATTGAGAAGAACCCAACGGAAAAAGGCGTCTGTAGACACAGATGTAATATATAAAATCTAGATATCCCCCACTGTTATTCAGTCAATGCTTGAAATGCTCTCAACTCATTGAGCTCACCGCATCTAGACTAGCCTAATTCGACTCATAATAGACCCATTTCCGACATTCTTAACTCATATCCATTATTATTATTGCTAACCAACTTCACAGAGATAACTGAAGAATGTTGTAATGTTCAAATAAGGTCAACCTGTATTCTCACATGTTACTACAGATTAATGGAGAGGTAGCTCCCAAACAAAAGAATGGGTTCTCTGTAATAATATATCAATCTAAATGGGATTGTAACAAGCATAGTGGCCATCAACTACTAATAAAAGAGCTTTCATCAAGAGATATAATATTTTTAGTGAACATATTAACTTTATAATATAAGTTAGGAATAACCTCGTGAATGACTTAGCATTATCCACATATAACGCATGGGATAATGCATCGAGGACATCATAACAAGACCAACATTGATATTCATGACGGGTATGAGAAAACAGAGACAACAAACGCAAATAAAAATAAAGTTGAACAACCTGCATCAATACCTATCCAATAATACTCGTGCATTATTATTGACAGTAATCAAGGTTAACAAGCTTTAGATCTCAAGCAACATGGGGGTTAATTGCTGGAAATCTACCATCACAGTTTCTGTGACTAAACAGTATATATTTTAGAAGGGTTCCATGATTAGAGTTTAACCATCACAGTTTATGTGACTACACAAGATATTATTTGGGAAGGGTTTCATGATTAGAGTTAAGGTATCATAGATGGTAGTTCTAGATCACAACTCGCCCTTTTTCATTTCAATCGGATCATTCCCAAATTAAAATGTGCTTACAGTAAAAAAACACTCATGATTCTGTTTTACTTCTCTTTTTTTTCCGATTTCTTGTATCTCACCTATCTCTTGTGTTCAGTAGTAACACTCATGTTCATAAACATACGGCTAGGAGAAATACTCAATTACATGTACACTGTATCACTCCTGGAACTTTAAATGATTCCATGTGGACCACCCAAGTCGCATGCCCCTGCATTGTCAACCGACAATGGCATGTTTCGTGATCCAGTGTGCTCACTAGAAATTCCCAACGAATTATTTGGCAATCCCATTTGTTAATTTCTACCACTACCTCAATATTTTATAGTATCTTCATTCCAATTTCACTTCCCCATCTAATATCCATTCCATCCTTTAAGACCTATGTTCAATTATACAGCACAAAAAGGGGAGCATCAAACAATCCGAGATTCACCAGTCCACCAAGCAATATAGAACCACACCTTCATCCACGGCTGTAACTTCAGCACTCTAATGGGTGTTCACCTAAACACTTCTAACAAGCTACAGAGTGACCCTGCACACTCCTAGAGATTCATTCGTATCATCGCAGTATTGTAAATTGCACCATGGACAACAGCCAAGACCAAGAAGGAATAAAAAAAAGCTTCTGACCCCCAAGCCAACATCCGATGAGGTATCCAGGACTCATGCTAATTCAGCTCAATTTAGGATCCTAAGAGAGGATCATGAAAATCATTCCAAAAAACATGACAAACAAATGTTATCACTTTCGTTTGAAGTGGGCGAACGAGCATGGCAAAAGTGTACAATATATAACAAGATACCTATAGCTTTAACAATGTGAAAATAGTATAGGGCCAAAGTAGCGTGGAATCCATAGCAATAGGAATGGGGTATTGTACCTCAGATTTTCCCGTCACCTCATAATCTCCTCCCACGAAGAACGCCGCGGTTGGCACTCTAATCGTGAGATTGAAGACATCCCCGAGGGTGGCCTTGTTCTCCTCTACGTGTAGGTGATCTTGGATCGTCGATCCGAGATGTTCTAGTGAGCTTGGCGGAGCTCCGACGAGGGAGAGGAGGAGGAAGGGGTTGGAGGTCGAAGGGGCAAGGGGTTTGAGCGTTTTTGGAAGAGGTGGGGTGGTTTTATTGGGTTTAACTCGGATTCGGATCCAAATAAGATCTCGACCCCTCCTCGCTAAAATAGATGTAACTCGGGCTCCGAACTCGGATTTTTGCATTCTTAGACTCTTTGAAAAGATCTCGACGAGTGTGATAGACTACTCAAAAAATTTTTGGATACTGGAATAAAAGCAAATGTGCAATTAAGTCCAGATCCATATGAATTTTGCAGTTAAGTCACTGCTTGGGTTTTTGGTGTCTTTAAAACTAGGCATAATTTTTCTAAGACCTCAAAACATGTACGAAAAAAAAGATTCCATTACCGTAGGAGCACAAGAGGATCTATGCAGAGCTACCAAAAATCTTAACAAAAAGATGCCAACTACCAAATAAATATTTGATCAAAAAGGTCCAAGATTCAAGAAAACCTGTAGATCTTGGTGGAGACTTGGTTTAACTTTCCTGCTTCACAAGGAGAGGTGACGACACTAGCCACCCTCCAATTCTTCTGCTCTTCTTCTAATTTCTCCTCCTTTTTGATTGTGAACACAACGTGACAGACCTTAGAATGAAATACCTGACTCCCTGAGGATGAGTTATAGGAGGAGAGATTTGCATGGTAGTCCGTCATTCTTGATGGGAAGATCTAAAATCTTTCACACACATGAGTCGATTATTCAATGTTCATGGGGTATGCTTTGGGAAGAGGATAGCTCTAAGATGACTTCTGAGCCGAAACGATGACAAGGATATGTAGAACTTGGAGGCTGTTGATTTAAAAAATCCTAATTCTTACAGGAGTTCCTCCAAACTAATAATCCAAAGATTGGGTCTAGCTCAATTTTCATCGTTTGCACATGGTCTTGATATGGAACCCAATCTCACTTCACCTCAATTCATTCGTTTAAATGGTTGGGGACGAGCGTGGTTTACGTATAGGGGGTTGATGAATCTAAGATTCATCACTCTAAAAGTGAATAATTAAGATCAGTTCCCGAAAATTCATTAACATTTCTTCATCTATATTGCATAATTAGCATACATGCATATGTAAATAATAATTGCATTTTGTCATTCATCATAGCATAAAATAAGAAATCAAAAATCCCAACCCAATTGACCTATAAAATAAGATAACTTCCCTTATTTTTAGTTAGTTCATGCTAACTCCAAATAACCACAAAATCACCTTCATTGTTTACATATTACTAACATGAATAAAGGAAAAATACAAAAATCAAATAGAAATAATTGACAAATAAACTCAAACCTTAATTGTAGAATTTCAGGACTAAAATGTTGATATCTTCATCATATAGTGTCATATTTGATACTACGAACTTTTTAACTAATGTAAATTGAATTATCTTCAAAACAATACCAAGTTCAAGTGAATCAGAGCTCATATGTGAAAGTTGAGTTTTTCTACTCTTTTGTACATTGTATATTTTAGCGGTTTTTGACCTATTATTTTATGTACATAAATAACCCTTTATATTTTATTTCTTTTTTCATTTATTTTATTTGATAAAAATTTTATTAAAATGTGCAAAAATACAAATCCAAAATAAAATCAAAATTAAAGAAACTAACCAACTCTTAATATTCACTAACAGTCTGTACAAAAATTGTCTTTTTTGTACTTTATTTTATTTCTTAATTTTCTTAATTGTTAAATATCCAAAAAAAAAATATTAATATGTAAATAAATATCTTGTATTTTATCGTATTTTTTCTCTGATTTTTCTCTCATTCAAAAATGACAAAAAATTATAAACCCTAAAAATATGATATTTTATATAAATAGTAACACAAAAAATACCACTTTGTGCAGTTGCTTATTTTGGCTTTGGTCTCTTCATGAAATTTATAGATCTCATAGAGACAAGAAACTTTCATGAAGAAAATTTTCGATCCGAGGTCATTTGTTATTTCTTCCGTATTTATCTTTGAATTTTAATCTTCGAATTTTCAAGAGCTGACATGTGGCAGCTCCTGTAGCCGTCACGTGTTACCCTTTTTGATATTTATATAATTTTGTTTTTATAAGAAAAATAACGAAAAAAATTATTCAATTTTTGAAAAAATAAAATAAATCGCACATACAAAGCATGTGCGCCCGCTCTTCTCTCCCCTTTCCCCTTCTGGGCACCACTGCCTACAATCTTGCCGCCACCACCTCCACGATTCTCGGCCGCCTTCCTCTTCCATATCCTCTCCGCCTCCGAGCAAATCTAGCCAACCACCGCCGCTATAGAATCTTCTATGTTTCACCCTTGATCTCCCCTCGCCAATAAGATCCAAATCACTTCCTCATCAAATCGCATCCATCACCGATCTTCCTCCTGTCTCCTCCGTAATTTTCGGTGTCACCGCCCCTTCCAATCACTATTTAAGCATTGCCTCCCCTCTATTGAAATTCAACCGTCGATAGTACCAAAGTCGAGGAGGAGCTTGGTGGTGACATCACCTCTCCCCCCCCATCAAGTTGATGAGATCCAGCCTCCCCCACGACCGTTGCAGTTCGCAGCACCCGTGACTGCCTTGCTTCGACCACCTCCATGTTGTTAAGCACCACATGTGTTCCTTCACTCCTTCCAGGAACCCATCGGCTCCAGGTCTTCAAGAACACCTTACCTTCTTCAGCCGAGACACCTGGTGCAGCAAGTTTCAACACTCCAACAAGCACCTTGGCGGAGATCACTTGGGCCACATCGCGAGCCACAACACATGTCCTCACACCTTCCGACGGAGGCTCCGTCAACAAATATCCTGCAGGACAGTGCACTGCCCCATACCACCATCCCGCACCCTCGGGAATTTATCCTGAGGTCCTTCCACGTGCTATGCTTGTGCGGGAGGGAACACGTGAGGGAGACACCCCTTCTGGGAATTTTGCAAAGTCCCCTCAAAGCATGCCTAATTATAGAAATTCCTTGCACTTAGGGTCACATACCACACATGTGACCACTGGGAATTTTGCATAAGATCCCCTGGAATTCAAAATAATTCACAAGAGGTCCAGCCACTAAGGGGTACGTGTCGAGCACGTGCCTCCCCATGAAATTTTCCATTTGACCCTCCTCAAGCATGGTAGTCATGTTTAGGTCACTTCTTTGCATTTTCTATTTTTAGATCTATTATTGTAATCACAAACAAACCCTTAACTTCTTTTGTGATTTTGCATTACATCATTACATTATTTTATTATTTATAAATTGCACTTCTGTTCTATAATTAATTCTCTACATTTTAGCATATGCTTTATACTTTTATCTCTTTGGTTGATTATTAATAATTATTTTTGGAACAAATGCATATTTTGCCCAATCTTTGCTCAGAAATTCATAAATAATTAATCATTGTTCGAAAAATTACCGAAAATTTACGGATAGTAGAATTAATTGCATTTTACATCGTGCCCAAAAAGATTTGAATTTGCCTGCATATTTTCCTCTATAAAAGTTATTTTTTGTATTTTAGTAATTACTTTTTAATAGGCATTACAACATTTAGGGTTTAAGATTTTTCTTGAGATAGATCACCTAGTGATATATCTTAGATAATTTTATTTTAGAAAATAAGCAGATTTAATATTTATTATATTTAATATTGAAAATCTCACTATCTGTATTAATTAATTCATTAGTTATTCAAATTGTATCAGAAAATTCCAAAACAATTACAGTGCATTTATTTCATTATTATTTACATCTTGGCCAAGTTTCATAATTTTTGGACATCGTTTGATCCAAATTAATTTTCTAGTCCTTAAAATTGGCTTGCATTTGCATTTGCATTCCAAAATTGCATCAAAAATACTAAAAAAAATCTTCCTTGAAAACCAAGCATGAAATTTTATAGACTCAAACCTAGGTTGTTCATTTTACCTCCTCAAGTTCGACCCTGGGACTTGCCCATGCTAAATAAATGAGGGCAATTTAGACTCATCAGTGAGTCCCTTGCACGTCATGCCCAAGAAATCCGGGATCACCATTGTTACCAATGAGAAAGGAGAGGAGATTCTGACCAGAGTACCCCTCGTGATGAGTCCATGTTGACTACAGACATATGAACCTCGCCACAAAGAAGGATCACTTCAAATAATCCTTCATCGACTAGTTTCTCGAGAGATTGGTCGAGAAGGAATACTTTTGCTTCTTGGACGGCTATTCTGGGTACAATCAATTTGCAATCGTGCCTAAGACCAAGAGAATACAATGTTGACCTATCCATTTATCATGTACGCTTTCTGATAGATGCCGTTCGGACTGTGCAACAC
Organism: Ottelia alismoides; assembly: GCA_037367405.1. Lineage (NCBI taxonomy): Eukaryota > Viridiplantae > Streptophyta > Magnoliopsida > Alismatales > Hydrocharitaceae > Ottelia > Ottelia alismoides. The sequence continues at coordinate 1,083,737 of JAZKJV010007449.1, forward strand.
CCTTGCTACATTCCAACGATGTATGCTAATTGTATTTGCTGACATGGTGGGTAGTTTCCAGGAGGTATTCATCGATGATTTCTCGATCTACGGAGATTCATTTGACCAATGTCTTGACTCTTTGGACCGAGTACTACGGAGGTGCTGTGAAGTGAACCTCATGCTCTCATTGAAGAAGAGAAACTTCATGGTGACATAGGGGATCGTGCTGGGTCATGTTGTATCAAAACATGGCATGGAAGTAGACCCAACCAAGGTAGAGATGATTTCAAACTCGTGCCACCTACAAACCTTAAACATGTCCAGTCATTCTTAGGACATGCTAGTTTCTACTGACGATTCATCAAAGATTTTAGCTAGCTCGCCCAACCGTTGACCGAATTTCTAGGCAAGGAGATAGATTTTATTGTTGATGCTCGTGTGCTCCAAGCCTTTTCATAATAAAATGAGCTAGTCACTCAGTCCCTATCATGCAGCCACCATATTGGACACTGCCATTTGAAATCATGACGGATGTGCCAGATTATGCCATCGGTGCCGTGTTGGGACAGCGGAAAGACAATGCATCATTTGTTATTCACTATGCTAGCAGAACATTAGATGAAGCTCAGAAGAACTACACCATCATCGAGAAAGAGCGTCTAGAAGTAGTTTTTGCTCTGGAGAAGTCTAGATCCCATCTCCTTAGATCAAAAGTAATAGTCTACACTGACCATTCTGCCATATGGTACTTGCAACAGAAGAAGGATGCCAAATCACACCTTATCAGATGGATCCTTGTAATCCAGGAGAATGACCTCGAGATCTGAGAAAAGCCTAGAGTAAAAAATGAAATGGCAGATCATTTCTCAAGACTACCCAAGCCTGAATCTCCCGAGCATAATTTGAGGCCGATCACCGAGACGTTTCCATACGAAGCCATATTTTCAGTTACCTCACTCCCCTGTTATGTTGATGTTGTGAACTATCTTAAGTCCAAGAGAACTCCATAAGACTGGCCGAAACTAAAAGTAGACAAATTCTTGTCATATATCCATTTCTACTAGTGGGAGGATCCATATCTCTTTCATGAGGGGGCATATTGTATCTGGAGAAGGTGCATTCCTCAGGAGGAAGTTGCAAGTGTCCTCGTGCATTTCCATGATTGAGAATCTGGAGGACACCATTTAAGAAGAAGCGTGGTAGAGAAAGTACTCCAATGCACCCATTGGTGGCCAACCTTGTTCAAAGATCCAGAATACTATGTAAAGCACCACACTGACTACCATAAAATGGGCGGAACAATAAGAATGAGAGACACAATGCCTCTAAAATTTATTCAGATTTCAGATGTGTTTGATCCTTGAGGCATTGACTTCATGGGCCCATTTCTGAATAGTCAAGGATTCGAGTACATTCTGCTCATTATCGACTATGTCACTCTTTGGGTGGAGGTTGTCCCAACCCGAGCTGCCAACAATCACACCATCTGTCATTTTCTGAAAGATCATATAATCACAAGGTTTGGGATTCCCAAAATTCTTATATCCGATGGGGGGTAGTCATTTCCATTAATAAAGAGGTGAAGAAGCTAACTCAAGAATTTTGCATTGAACATCGTGCTGATTCTACCTACCACACACAGTCCAATGGCCTGGCAGAATGCTCAACTAGGGAGATCAAGACAATTCTTTAGAAGCTTGTACGTCCAGATCACAAGAACTGGTCTTAGTTGTTTGACTCAATTCGTTGGGCTTAACAAACAACGTATAAGTCACCTTTGGGAATGCCTTTCTACTGCCTAGTATACGTCAAGCCATGCCATCTGCCCATGGAAATCATTCATAAATACTTGTGGGCAAATAGTGTTTGTAATATTGATTCCAAGATGGTTAGGAAGAATAAAAAGTTGGATATGAACAGACTACTTGAATTCCATGACTAAACATATGACAATAGACTGATGTACAAGGAAAAAGTCAAGAAGTGGCATGAGAAGCACATCCACCAAAAGTCTTTTGAACTAAGTCAGAAGGCCTCGTTGTTTGATGTGAAGTTGAAACTTTTTCCAGGAAAGTTGAAAAGCAGATGGACATGGCCATTTATAGTGAAGCATGTGTGTGACAATGACAGTGGAATGATATAGGAATTGTCAGCTGAGGCACAACCTTTCTTGATCAACGAACAACTACTGAAACCATACACATAGTATGACAACTTCTTGTTCGTTGTAGATTCTATTGAAGTTGTATAAGAAGATGCGCTGAGAGCCACCACATCCGCTGAATCAGACAAAGAAGACACAAACATTTTTTAATGATATTTATTTTCTTCTTTTTCTTCTTTTCATTGTTATTTTCCTCTTTCTTCTGAAAAGTTGTTCACCCATTCATCAATGTTATACTTAGAACGTACCTTGTTCTAAGTATGGGGGGGGGGGGTGTACCCCGAGTGTTCATTCTTTGATCTCACCTATCCTCTCAGCTCTTGATATTCTATCTATACTTAGGATATTTTACCCTAAGTATTGTGGGGGGGTGATAACGGCCAACATCCATGAGGGTCACCATGAATAAATAATACAGAGGTGTCGCTGAGGCGACCGCTCGCAGAATATGGGGGTTGATCAGCAATTAACCCACAACAAACAATACAACAATCAAGCTCGAAAATAAATGTGAATTAATTTTTATTTACTCTACCATAAAATGTATAGGGAACAAGCATGTAGAGGTCGAACCACAGAGAGCAATACAAAATGCATGAGCCTTCAGGTGCGAATGAGTCATCCTTCTGAGATGTGGGTTTTAATTAATTGAATATATATATATATATATTTTTTCTTTTTATTTATTTATTTATTATTATTATTTTTTATGTTTGTTTTTATATATATATAGAGATAGATAATAATAATATAATTAGGTAATATATATATATATATATATATATATATAATTTTTTGAGGGAATACATATATATATATAAAGGGGCACTATAATACTTACAAAAATACTTAAAAATAGTCAAAAATTAAGAAATAAAATCTTTTTAGATTTTTCATCATTTTTTACTGTTTTTGTGATTTTTGGACATTTTTTAGAATACTTTTAGTATTTTTAAATAGCTACATAATAGAAAACAGTGGGATAAGGTCTGGTTGCAGTAAAAATGAGCATGAAAAATAGTTACAAGCCTCAAAATTTTCCCACACGAATTTTCTAGTAAAGAGAATAAAATATAGCATAAATAGGGCCTGAGTTTGTATTTTTTTGATTTTTCTGTGATTTTTAATATTTTTTTGAAGTTTTTGGGTATTTTTGCATTTTTAAGGTTTTCCTTTTGAAATTTTTAGGGATTTTTGGACTGACACTAGAATAAGACAAAGTACACCATAGGGATTTTTTTTAGAATTTTTCAAGGCATTTTGATATTTTTTTTGGGATTTTATACTCTAGATAGTGAATAAAAGACATGTTTTTGATTTTTAATAAATGCAAAAAGGCCATAAAATGACAAACTAAAAATATGACATGCATGTACAGCCAATCAGTAGCTTAAGTCTATTTTTCCAAGATTTTTCGATTTAACATGAAGTACGAAATAAATAGACAAAACATTCAAAAATTAAATGGCCTGGCAGGGGTGTTTTTGCAAATAAAATAAGTCGCAGGGGCATACATGCAAAAATCACAGTAAAAATACACTTTAACTTTTATTTTCAAGATCATTTAATAATTACAGGGACCCGGAGGGACTTAGCTGCAAAATTTCACGCGCCTCACGTGGTTGCTGCACGTGAGGCGCGGAAGGACTAAAGTGCAAATATGAAAACATTGGGGGTCCTTTTGCAAAATAGACATTTTATTTACAACTGTGACTTTTATTTTTGGCATTAAATACTAAATACAAAAAGCGAGGGGGTGGATGTGAATTTTACCGCTAATAAAAACGTGGCATCCGACGGATATGCTCCTCTCACTTGCCACGCGTCGTCTCCTGGACGCCCGATGACGCTTCGCCGATGAAGCACTGAGATTAGATCAGCCCCGCTGATCTGACGGTGGGTACGATGCTCCATCGGACGGTTCCTGTTAAATCTGGGGCGGCTCTCCTGATCCGACGGCGCTGAAGCCCCCTGGAAGAACGAGGAAGAAGCTCGGAGCTAGCGAGCTTGGATCGAAGAGCGTGGGCTCCTCCAGGGTTCTCCGGCGAGTCTGAAGTGTTCTGAAGGTAGCTGAAAGCGTCCCGCGTCGATTGATGGCTTTTTCATGGGTCCTGGGGGTCCGAGTCGATGAAGCGAGGCCGGGGGAGAAAAGGGCCCCCAGGAACCTCTTCCCGGATCCATGCGAGTCCAGTTGGGCTCGATTCTTCGAAGTACCTGCACAGGAAGAACCGCGAGCGAGAGAGCTTGCTCCTCGACCCGGGGTTTTGAAGCTACGATGCACAATGGAGATGGGCGGAGGGGCTCCGGCGAACGGCGGAGGGGGAGCCCCGATTCGCCAGGACCTAGGGTCCTGGGTTGGACAACTACGCGAAATGGATGAAGAAAGCATCGAGGAACGAGATGAGATGCTTGGGGCGGTCGGATACGGTCGAAACGAGGGTGGAGAAGTCACCGGAGCGGAGCTCCAGCGAACTTCGAATTTTGATTTTTAAACTACAGACATTAATTAAAACCTAATCTAATGACTGGAATGAAAAGATAACATCTAAAACTAACTAAAAATGCATAGAAAGGGCAGTTCTTATACCTGGGGGCCTCCAGGGAGCAGGGCGGACGCCGGAGCTCCGCCGCGTCAAAATCTCCTCCCTCCGGCCGAGTCTCGGCGCTGGGCTACTCCCCCTGTCACGAGGAACAATCCGGGAACGAGATCTAGGCTTTAGGTTGGAATAAAAGTGGCCAAATCTGAGGAAGGAGGCGGAGCTTGTTATTTATAAACATTGGCGAGTGGCCTTATTGACCGACGATTATTGCATGATCTAAAGAGTATTAGGTTGACCTAAGGAATCGGCGGGCATCATGGATGATTAGGGAGTGATTCTTGCGAAGGAAGTATCTTCGATTGATGGATGGTATGCCCGGGAAAAAAGGGAGAAGACGGGCGAAGAGATGGGTTGCGTCACATCGGGCGGCTGGAGGTCAAGTTGACTGGAGTCAACTCGCGGAGGGGCTTGATTGGTCCACCTCAGCCGCTAAACGCCAAAATAGAGGACCTGATGGAAGATTGATTTATTTGATGCCCTAAATGATTTTATTAATTTTTTCTTATAAAATAAAAAATGTGTATTATTTCATCTAGTATTTGTTTATGATTTTTATTGAATTTTTCGAGGTGTTTTATTATAGTTTTATTTGAATAATGTGTATGCGTATGTATTTACATGTATTTTTGGGTATTTTATTTTTAATTTATTTATTTTCTTTTATTATTTTATTGGATTATTTTATAAATTTATAATTTATTTTTGTGAGTATAAAGGTATTTTTGTTTGATTTTTTATGAGTTTATTCATATTTTTAAATAAATAGGTATAGGTGTATGTAGGTATACTTATAGGTGTTTTATCTATATATTTTATATACTTAATTTATTTATTATATTTTCTTGATTCTTATTTTGGTTTTGTATTTTTAATGAGTTATGCATAATGTATATTCTATTGTAAAAGTATAAACAATAAAGGAATCAATGCATCAAATCCTTTTCAGTTGTATGTAGGTGTATAATATAGGTATTTGGTCTATGAATTTTGTATATCTATTTTATTAGATTATTTTTGGTTTCCTTCTATTTTTAATATGTATGTGCATTATATACATTATTTATAAAATTCTAAAAATATGATTTTGTACAAATAATAAATACTGAATAAAATGAATATTTTAATCAGTCCTATATACAAGAAGGGCCAAAAACCTAACTTCTGCATATGGACTCCAAAAATAATGAAACCAATTTTGTAAAATAGTTCATGGAATGATATATACAATTAAAGGTGAGTTTGGGTGATTTGGAGTTTTTATTTGCAAGATATGTGTCTGTGAAGTTGAGATTTTGGCTTTTTATTCTGTGTATAAAATGTACACTGAGTATTATTTTTGTACAAACTCAATTTTATATTTTTATTCACATTATTATCTACAACTTTCATGTACAAAGTTTCTTCATTTGTTGAATAAATAATTATGTACAAAATAGGTGCCAAAAAATGCATAAATGAATGGAGTATTTATTGGATAATTGGCCCTTATCTCCCCCTACTTTATTCCTTGTCGACCAATTCCATTCTGAACTTGGTCTCGGGGTTAGGGTCATAAAATATTTGCAATATTTTATTCCTTTTTCTTTTCTTCTCTTTATTCTATAATTTTGGCATTAAAAACCTTATTTTATATATAATTAATACAAATGAATAATGAATGCTATTATGTACAAATTGATGCTATTTACATGCATTTGCTAGGGTTTTTGAGGCCAAAATGATAGAATAAAGGTGATGAAATGGAGATTCATCACCCCCCTATACTTGCCTTTGCTAGTCCCTAGCAAACACTTATGCAATAAGTGCAAAAAGAATAAAGAAAAGAAAAAGGAAAATGAAAGAAATATAGAGTGAATAGGGATGCTTTCAGTGCAATGCATGTCCTTACAAAATCTGAATTTGGAGCTCCTGTCAGACCTTGGGTGTGAAGGTGTCTGGAACCTAGTCGGGAACCAGCTCTAAAATACAACAGTCTTCGATAGTCACAGAACTCGGTTCAACCCACCTCAATAGCCGGGTCAGAACTAGTCTACATCATACGCAAACTCTTATAACTATGAAGCTGACTTGTACGGTGTAAGTGATAGTGGCTCTCCCCAACTGAAATGATAAAGGAACTGACTTCTCCAGAATGACAACCCAATGATTCCCCAATCCAGCAGCTCTTTCCTCGAGGAGCAGGGTATTCCCTTCTAAGTTCAAGTGGCAACCAGCTCAAGAGGAGGGGGTGAAGAGAAGAATGGACGGTAGCCAGTGTAGCTACCTATCCCGGGATGCAAGACCAATGTAGTCAAGTCATCCAGCTGCAGGCTTGCATATTTGACTTTGGAGCTCAAGCTTGCTTATTGACTTTGTACATACTTTGCAGGCATTTTATTTTTGTACCGGCCTGACCATTTTTTTTCAACATACTATTCACAACAGCATTTACATAAGGAGTTTTTCCTCTTGAGCCAGTAGACTATCCCTCTTTTGAAGCTTTATCGCAACCCACAATCTCCTGTCTTAGACCTCATTGCTATTGGATCCGGTTGGGGTGCACTTCCCTCCCTAGACGAGGACGGATGTTTCCACTCGTGTGCGTCTTAGACTGGCAAATCCAACCCCCTCACCACTCCAACTGAGTTGAGCCAAGTGAAAGGTGCAGGTGTCCAAGTTAGATCATGGTCGGCAAGAGTCATACGTGTGTCTCGAAAAGTTCTAGTTAGTCCACTGAGGTGACTTGAACCCAGCCCTGATTTCTCAAAGAATTAAGTCTGTATAGACCTGAGGTACCTTAAACCTAGTTCCCCTAAGGTTCCAGTGCAATTAGGTGCGGTAAGGTCTAACCGAGCTCCAATTTGAGACTTTCTTAGACTGATTCAATCATCAAGCTTCACTCAAAAAGAATATGAATGGTATGCTTATGCTGTGCACAATGAATGATGCTATTTTTCACAAAAATTTGAAAGTATCAAAGAATGTTTTTACAAAAAGAATTTCTGCACAGGAAGTACGAACTGAAAATATTCAAAAAGTATATACACTTATTTACACGGGCGTGCTGCTTTATTTTCAAAATTTAGGAATTTTTTAGCAACTTTACAGGTGTGAATGAAATAGTTTATTTGGGTATGTACAGAAAGAATTGTATGTGTCTTGTTTCTGATTTACTGGTATCTGCAATGGTGTTCTTATTAGCTTTTTGAAAATAATTTTGCAAACTATAGTACACGATAATTTTTGCAATCATTTACACACATTTGAAAACTATTTTTGCAAAGATTTTTCACACTATATGTATATATACAATTTTCATAATAAGTTTGACAAGCATTTTTTTTCAAGACATTTGCACATAGGTTTTTCAAATCCTTTCTTTCACACAAAGAAAAGTTTTGCAATCAATCACAGTTTCACACATTTGAAATCATTTCACATCAAATTTTTTTTTCAAAACTGGTCACACTATTTTTCAAATCATAATGTATAGGTATCTGATTTATTAATCAGTAGATACAAAAGAAGAAAAATTGTATTTGATGTACAATATGGTTTCAGTTCTTATAAACTTTATTTGGCTTATTCCTTATTTACAAATGAGAGATTTTTGTGTGGATTCCTCAGATATACTCGAGAATCATTTTCACAAGGGTTTTTGAAAACTCTAGTCCAAAATAATTTTGCAACATGTACACGCATTTGAAAATCCTTTTACAAATGTTTTACACAACATAGATAGATTTTTCAAAACAATTTTTGACAATCAAATTTTCACAATCATTTGCACACTAATTTTCATAAAGTTTTTGCTTTCACTCAAAGAAAATAGGTTTTACACACAAACTAATTTTTCAAACGTTGAATACTTGTTCACGCTATTTTCAAACAAATTTCACAAGATTTTTCAAAGGAAAATGTTTCGTACAAAACACTTTTCTGACTCAATAGTCAGTACAATTACAATGAGTCTGAGGAATTCACAATCATCTTTCATTATTATAAAGCTACTTTTTACATTTTATTTTGTGTTGTAGTGATATTTTATTTTTCAGTATGAGTTATGGCTTTTAGTATATACATGGTATATACGACCCCCCTATACTTAGTTTGAGCTATGTCCTCATAGATCGAAAGGAAAAAGCAAAGACATAACTCGTACTGAGTATAGACAGATCTAAAGAATAAATATGAAAGAAATGAATGAATGAGAAGTTGACCGTCCCCCTATACTTAGGATCAAAGAATCCTAAGTATAGCAGACTGTACAAAAAGCGGGGAGGGTCAAGGGTGGGAATATACTGATCGTGCTCAGATTGTCTCCCCCTATACTAAGGGTAAGATACTCCTAAGTATAGACAAGAAGAGGAGACAATGGAGAAGATCGAACCGAAATCAAAAACTCTAGGTGCACATCCCCCTATACTTAGGACAAAGTACGTCCTAAGTATAGAAAACTGTCTACAAAGGCGGCACCTTTTAGATAGAAAAGAAAATAGAAAAGGAAAAGAAGAAAAGAAGAAAATCAGAGAAATAGTGGTTGGAGTACATCGTCTGAATCTTTTGGTGCTGCAGGTGCTGTGGAGATGTCATCGTGGTGCACTAGTTGAATAGAGTCAACAATGGCTAAGAATGCATCGGGTTCCAAGTAAGGCTTCAGTAGTTGGCCGTTGACGACGAAGGGCTGTGCGTCAGGGGACAATTCTGATATCGCAATGCTTCCGTTGTCACGCACTTCACATACTCGGAATGGCCCTCTCCACTTACTCTTTAATTTGCCTGGGAATATCCGTAACTTTGCATCAAACAGCCACACTTTCTCCCCAACGTCGAAGGTCTTTCGTCTGATGTGCCGGTCATGCCAGCGTTTCACCTTCTCCTTGTACATCAAGGTGTTATCGTATGCGCAGTCTCGGAATTCCAGGAGCCTGTTCAGATCGTCTTTTCTCTTCTAACCACTTTTTCGTGAGTCCAAGTTACAATTACTAATTGCCCAAAGAGATTTGTGAATTAATTCCACGGGCAGATGGCATGGTTTTCCATATACAAGACGGTAGGGCGACATGCCCAAGGGAGACTTGTAGGCCGTACGGTAAGCCCAATGAGCTGAGTCCAAGAGTTGAGACCAGTCTTTTCTGTTTGGCTTAACAAGTTTCTGCAATATGGTCTTGATTTCTCTATTGGATAACTCCGCCATGCCATTGGTCTGCGGATGATAAGGAGATGCGACACGGTGATCGATGCCGTACCCCTTCGTTAACTTCTTGACCTCTTTGTTGATGAAATGGCTACCCCCGTCTGAGATGAGAATTTTTGGTATCCCAAACCACGAAATGATGTTCTTCTTCAGAAATTGGCAAACTGTTTTGCTGTCGGCGGCTCGGGCGGGGATAGCTTCAACCCAACGACTCACGTAATCGACGGCAAGAAGGATGTGCTCAAAACCTTGACTGTTAGGGAAAGGTTCCATGAAGTCAATGCCCCATGCATCGAAGACGTCGGCTATCTGAATAATTTTCAGAGGCATTGAATCTTTGGCAGTGAGTGTACCTTTCAGTCGCTGACAGTCAATACATCTTTTAACAAAGTCTGCTGCATCCTTGAATAATGTGGGCCACCAGAAGCCACACTGCAATACTTTTGCTGCCGTACGATCTCCAGAATGGTGCCCACCAGATTCGAGCGAATGACAATGCTCGAGGACACTAGATTGCTCCATCTGAGGGATGCACCTGCGCCAAATACAATCTGCCCCTTCTCTGAATAGAAGAGGATCTTCCCACTGGTAGAAGCGGATGGTCGACATGAATTTGTTCTTCTGATTCTCCGTCCAATCCGAAGGTATTACCCCAGAGGCGAGGTAATTGACAATGTCAGCATACCAAGGGAGAGCATCCACGGCTAAGATAGCTTCGTCAGGGAAGGTGTCTGTGATAGGTGCATTGCTCAGAGGAGACTCATGCTGCTCTATTCTGGATAGATGGTCTGCCACCACATTATGAACTCCAGGTTTGTCTTTGATTTCCAGATCAAATTCCTGGAGGAGAAGGATCCAGCGAATCAGTCTTGGCTTGGCATCCTTCTTCTGCTGTAGGTACCGGATAGCAGAGTGGTCCGTGAAAATTGTGACCTTCGACCCCAACAAATAGGATCTGAACTTCTCTAAGGCAAAAACCACAGCCAGCAGTTCTTTCTCTGTCACTGTATAATTTCTTTGAGCTTCATCTAATGTTCTGCTGGCATAGTGAATGGCATAGGGCGCCTTATCTTTCCTCTGTCCAAGAACAGCTCCGACTGCAAAATCTGACGCATCGGTCATTATCTCAAATGGAAGAGTCCAGTCGGGAGGCTGTAAGATTGGAGCCTGAGTGATAAGCTCCTTCAATTGATTGAAAGCAAGGAGAACCGGCTGATCAACAATGAACTCCGTCTCCTTGCACAAGAGTTCTGTCAGAGGTCGGGCAATGCGGCTGAAGTCCTTGATAAATCGTCTGTAAAATCCCACATGCCCCAGGAATGACCTCACATTCTTTACTGACTGAGGTGGCTGAAGGTTTGAAATGACATCCACCTTGGCTGGGTCGACTTCCATGCCACGTTTGGAAACGACATGGCCCAGCACAATACCCTCTGTGACCATAAAGTGGCTCTTTTCCCATGAGAGCACTAAATTGACTTCCCGGCATTTCTGAAGCACTCTGTCTAGGTGCTCGAGGCAAGAATCGAAACTATCACCATAGACAGAGAAATCATCCATGAACACCTCGAGAAAACTGCCTACCATCTCGGCGAATACAGCTAGCATGCATCTTTGGAAGGTTGCGGGTGCATTGCATAATCCAAAGGGCATCCTCTTGAAGGCGTAGGTACCGAACGGGCAAGTGAAGGTAGTCTTCTCTTGATCCTCAGGGGCGATCGCCACTTGGTTGTACCCGGAGTACCCATCCAGAAAGCAGAAGAACTCCTTGCCTGCTAATCTCTCCAATACTTGATCAATAAATGGCAAGGGGAAGTGGTCCTTCTTGGTTGCTGCATTAAGACGGCGGTAGTCAACACACACCCGCCAGGAGGTTGGTACCTGAGTAGAAATTTCCTCTCCTTTTTCATTTGTGACCACGGTAAGCCCGGATTTCTTGGGAACTACATGCAAGGGGCTTACCCATTTTGAATCAGAGATGGGATAGATGAAACCTGCATCACACCATTTTGTGATTTCTTTCATGACCACGTCCCGAAGGTTAGGGTTCAGTCTTCTCTGAAATTCGCGGGACGGCTTGGCATCGTCTTCTAGATAGATATGGTGTGAGCACAGAGCTGGATTTATCCCTCAGAGGTCTGATACGCTCCAACCAAGTGCCTTGCGGTTCTTTTCTAGAACCTCGAGAAGTCGAGATTCCTGATCCGGATTCAGTCTGCTGCTGATAATGACCGGATACATTTGTTCTTCACCCACAAGGTAAGCATACTTCATGCCTGCAGGAAGTGGCTTGAGTTCTGGTTTCAGTCTGTCCACTTTATCGGTCACTTCTGATACCATTCTGGTGGTGGGATGTACCTTGAGACTGTTACCATCCTCAACATCCTGTTGAGATCCCAGTGATGTACCGAACGGTTCTGCGGTGAGCTGATCATGTTCGGTCTGGAGTGAATGCTCAAGAAGATGCGCCTGCATCTGAGAATCTGTCTCCCACAAATCATCGGAGCATATGCTGACTGTGCTTTCCAAGTCCTCCTCAAGAGTGAGGATTTCTCGGGTCCATGGATCGTCCAGCGACAACTCTGAATCTCTGATTTCTGCAATAAAACCACAGTCTGCTTCTGATGCTGCTTGACTCTCATCAGTTGTGGCATTCTGCTCCTTGTTCATATTGATTGTGATTTGCTGGGTGTTCGAGCTGAAGGTGATCTTTCCAGACCCGTAATCAACCACGGCACCTGAAGTACGGAGAAATGGTCTGCCAAGGATGATAGGAGTCTGGAGCAGTGGTGTAGGCGAGTCCATATCAAGGACTACAAAGTTAGCTGGGAATTTCATCTCCTGCACGGTAACTATCACGTCTTCCAACAGACCTCGGGGCCGCTTGACGGATCGGTCAGCGAACTGAAGGATCATACGTGTCTGCTTGAGCGGTCCCAGCCCGAATTCTTGCATTATGGACGAGGGCAGAAGGTTGATGGAAGAACCACTGTCAAGAAGAGTACGCTCGAAGACCTGATCAAAAATCACACAACTGATCAGAGGTGCTCCTGTATCTTGCTTTTTCTGGGGGAGGTTGGTGATAGCTGCAACTATGGCCATGGATAAGACGTGCTTTTCTACCTCTCGGCATCTGTTGTCTTGCGCTGGGCGACGCCTGGTAGTACATGCCTCTTTCAGTCCTTTCTTCACAGCTGGCATGTATTCCACGGCCTTCAACAAGGGAATCTCAACAGTCAATTTATCCAAAATGTCCACAACACCTGGATCAGACAATGCTTTTTTTCTTTTTGCAATTTTTTTGGATTTTTGTATTGCATGCAGAAAAGGAATATTCACATTACTGGCAAGAAAATTTGAGTTCTTATTTACATCAAAATCATCGCCCACAGAATGTTGTACATCCGGACTACAAAAAGGAGTACAAGCTGGATCTGAATATGCTGGTGCGGTTGGGCGATCAAAAAGGGTAGCATCGGCTCCATCGGCTGGCAAGGGATCGGCTATTGCTGGCGGCTTCTCCAAAGCTGGCGCAGCTTCACTTCTGCTACATGCTTCTTTTTGTTGTTTTTGTTTTTGCTGATTTTTTTGTGTTTTTGGCTGAGGCTGATGACATGCCACGACGACTGGACTGGCTTCTCCTTCCTCTTCCTCCTCACCCGCCCCTGGAGCTGGCACGGCTGATGCGGAAGATGACGATCCACCTATTTCTTTATTCACCCCACATCTGGTAGCAGGCGGAGGCAAGGCCCTACCGCTCCTGAGAGTAACAGCATTAGAATAAACAGTAATATCATTATCACACGCGGACTGGACATCACATTCTACCTGCTCCTTCTTCTTGAAATTGTTGGGGTTGGCTTCAACCTGCGCCGGAATGGTAGTGCGAGTGGCGGTCAGGTCATCAAGCCGCTTGGTCATCTCCGCTAGCCCTTTAACAAGCTGGGCTAGACACTCCATGGTGGGATTAGCTCGGGGCACATCAGAAGATTCAACGTGCAGACCACACTGCTGTTGGTTAGATGGGTGGGGAGGTTGCTGGTGGTGTTGTTATGGTGGAGCAGGAAGTTGAAGTTGCTGGTAGGACGGAGGTGGATACTGCTGGTATGGTTGAGGCTGAGCAGCCGCATACTGGTGATACGGCTGTGGATGGCGGTACTGCGGCTGCTGGTAAGGAAAATTCTGCCTCCATTGGTGTGCAAACTGGGGAGGCTGCTGGTGTTGCTGGTGAGGTTGAGAGGTTTGGCCAAAACGACCACCCTGAGGTTGGTGGTACTGCCGGTTGGCAAATTGCTGACCCTGGAGTTGTCCCTAAGGACGGGTCGGCTGTGCATCATTCGTCCATACCCCGTTAACTTCTTGGATCAAGGGTGGTGGTGGGAAAACTGGATCAGGAATGGAAAGGAACTCTGGCTGGTAAACGACCATCTGCTGCTGCGGCGGGCCCTGGTCGGGCGCCTGCACGTAGTACACGTGCTGGACTGCCAGTGGCTGCTGGCTCGGCTGAGGCTGATGCTGCGGTTGCGGCTCGTCCTTCTTCTCAGAGGGAGCGTCTGATGGTGTAGCCGACTGGACAGAGTTGATCGTACCGACCAACAGCTCGAGGTACTTGTTGATCTGATCGAGCTTATCCAGGTTCTGGGTCCTCTTCTCAATCACAACCAGTTTTTCAAGGTCCTGTGATCGCTTCTCGATTATGTCGACCTTAGAGAGATGGCCCCCGATGATGCTGAGATTGGCGCTCTCATCTCTCTCTTCTTCCTTGGATGCAGCCATGTGCACTTGCTTCTGGAGGATCTGGGGCTGCTTCTGGTATGCCTTGGATGAAGAGAGGGCGGCCTCTCCTTCGGCCATTTCTTCAAATATCTGCCAAACAACATCTTCATCCTTGTTGAAATGGCAGCCCCCACATGCTGCATCCACGAGCCTTTGACTTTCAATATTGAGTCCCCCGAAGAAATGCTGGACCAGGCTGGTCTTAGGGATCTCATGGTGGGGACACTTCTCCTGCAGATCCGTAAATCTCTCCCAAGCCTCGTGTACGGACTCATGTGCTCCTTGGGAGAAATTACTAGTACGGGCTCGCATCTGGTTGAGCCGACCGAGAGGGTAGTACTTGTGCAGGAAGGCGGACTTCAACTCCTCCCAGGTCGTCACGACCTTTCCCATATGATTGACCCAATAGAGGGCCTTGTCCTGTAGACTGAAGGGGAAAGCCGTCATTTTGACAATGTCCAGGGGGACATTCGGATAGTGAATGGTGCGGCAAATGCGGGAGAACTGCTAGAGGTGGATGTACGGCTCTTCATTGGTGTTGCCATGGAATGCAGGGAGAAGGGCTATGAATTGGGGCTTCAGCTCAAAGTGAGCGTGTACCGGTGGAATGAGGATCCACTCGGTCATCTGGCTGTCTCCCGGATTGTATGTTTCTTTGAGTGTCGGTTTCGACGGTGGTGGGAATTCGGGATCATCATTGTGGTCATCACCACCTTCTCCACCCCCACCTCCTCCTCCCTTGCCTCCTCTGCCTCGGCCTCCTCCTCCGTCGTTACAGTTCATCATATCGTTCAACATGTCCTGGAAAGCGGTCTGCGTAAGGGCCTGCTCAGTCAACTGCTGCTGTATGGCCTGGATAGATGCCAGCAACTGTGCATTGACTTGGTTCTGATCTGGCACCTGTCCCTCTGGTGTGGGTGGCTGCTAACCCTTGCCCTTTCCTCCTAGCGCCATGTCAGGGTCTGAGTCAGACGGAATGAACTCCGGAGTAGTCTCCAGGGCTCGCACTGTCTTCTATCTGCATAATGAGATGGTCCAAATCAGATCACTTGCAATTAATGTTCAGCTGCTGTGATGAGGCTGGAATTCAGGTCAACCCCAGCATGTTGTGAATGGAAAAATGATGTAGACTGTAATCGACTCCCATTCACAACGACGATAGCGGGACAAAAGTGATCCCAGTTTATTGGGTGACCAAGAGAAAGGTAGAAAACGAGGAGTCTGGAGATCGATCCGCAGAGTCCGGATCGGGTTCTCGGGAATCGCCTCGAAATTATTGGCGAGGTTGAGTCCATGGAATCGATGTAGGTGTCGGCATGGTCCCGACGAAACCATCCATGGATCAATTTCACGAAGCACAAGAGAATGTCGGATTTTGGAAGAATGATACGATGGTCAACGAGGAACAAAAGGAGTGTAAAACAGTAGAAAGGCTCGGTTGAGCGGGATGGTCAAAGGAAGACATAACAAAATTTGTGCAAAGGCGCGGGACTTTGATCTTTGAACCTTAATCTTTATCTATACAAACACAAGACAAAATCGGGTTCACCAACTCACGCCATGTGAAGCCGTGAAAGCTCGGCTATTTATTATCTTTTCATTTTTAGAGTTGTGATTTTCAGGCATATCTTATAACAAGTCCTTAGTACGCTACCCTATAGGAGAGAGAGTACTGCCAGAAGAGTATCCCGTACTTGTCCTCCTCCTGTGTAACCTGTAGCCTGTACTTTTTGGAGTCCTTGTAACCCTTCCTGGATCCCTACTCAACCAAAGAAAAGAGAGAGGAAGCCGATAGGAGAAACCCATACTTCGGTTCTCGCTCGCAACGGAATCACCCGTGAGCATGCAAGAACCTACTCGGACGCAGGACGATGAGACAGACACCCCCGTGAAGGCGTGGCCTATGCTCAATACTTCGGATAGGGTCGGTGCTCTCACAACAGAGAGTCACCATTGGTGACCAAGTCCTACTCGCCTACGTACGATAGAAGCGCCAATACTTCGGAAATCCAGGCGATACACAAGGCAGTTGCAGACTGGGTTTTGGGCTTTCTATCCTTAGGGGTCGCACTCGCTCAAGGGAGTAGGTACCGGAGCAGTTGTAGACAGGTTTTGGTCCCCCTCCAAGGTACCTGAAAACAATGAGGGCTTTATGAACCCGGTACAATGATAGTCCATTACAGATTTTAATTAAGGTCAAAGTTTATTTAGCAGTCCCCAGGTTTTAATTTTTTTGGTTTTCACTTTTTTTTTTTGGATATGTTTTCATACCAGCGCCTAACGTTTTTGTAGATTTTCATTTAAGTCCTAGGTGCTCAAAATCAGAGGGAGATAGCGGAAAAGCCGTGCAAGTGGTTCCATGATGGAAATCTCACCATTGAACCGAATGATGCATGCTGAGTTAGAAGACTTACAGTGCATCCCAGCTCTCTCCATGTGGTATGCAAAACAGAATTTTTAAACCTATCTACATGTCGGTATGCAAGGCACAAAATCGTCCTAAACATAAGCTGCTATTAGCGTGAAGAACCATAAGTTGCTCATTTATCTCTAGCCCAAGAGAGTCCGGTCTTGGCTCACCCCTCCTTTGCTCAACAAATTGAGGGTAGGAGAAAGCGCTTTACAGGGTTCGCTACGGCACAGAGGGCAAAGAGGCAAATTTACAACTTGTTTGAGTTTGACTAGATCCAATCGAAGTAGACTATAGGAACATGCATTCTTATTAATGTTTGGACCTAGCTACCGAGTCAAGCAACCTATATCTAGGGGCTCCAAGCACACAAAACAAAGTAAAAGAAAGGCGGAAAGCTCAAAACTGCGGGAAACAAAATAAAAGAAGGCGATGAAAACTCGAAAAAGCCGCGATGAGGCCCCCAGGTGAACAATCACCCGGGCACTAGACCTCATTGTGAAGAGTAAAGTCCTGTTTAATTACATGCCAAATAGTCTCTCTCTCACCATGAATTACAAAAATAGTTCTAAGTATCTAGCCTATCTAATGCCCCTCTCTTTGCTGCTTTGGTGCACTCTCCAGATGGTCATGAGAAGAGAAGACCATCCCCCTCCAAGCTCAGCTGCCTTGACCTCCTAGGAAGCCATCCTCGTGTGGCGGTTCCTCGCATCAAAGTCACAAAAAGATTGCATTAGCATACTCAGTCAATCAAATAGAGCAGATAAAGTAATCACAGTGAATGAATAAATGAAGCATGGTGATTAATAGGAATAAAACAATAGCTGCTCAATGAATCAAAATTTTTATACAAGGATGACAAAAATCAATTTGGCTATGCTCACTGCTCCCCGGCAACGGCGCCATCTGATAACGGCCAACATCCACGAGGGTCACCATGAATAAATAATACAGAGGTGTCGCTGAGGCGACCGCTCGCAGAATATGGGGGTTGATCAGCAATTAACCCACAACAAACAATACAACAATCAAGCTCGAAAATAAATGTGAATTAATTTTTATTTACTCTACCATAAAATGTATAGGGAACAAGCATGTAGAGGTCGAACCACAGAGAGCAATACAAAATGCATGAGCCTTCAGGTGCGAATGAGTCATCCTTGTGAGACGTGGGTTTTAATTAATTGAATATATATATATATATATTTCTTTTTTTTTTTTATTATTATTATTTTTTTATGTTTGTTTATATATATATATATAGATAGATAATAATAATATAATTAGGTAATATATATATATATATAATTTTTTGAGGGAATACATATATATATATATAAAGGGGCACTATAATACTTACAAAAATACTTAAAAATAGTCAAAAATTAAGAAATAAAATCTTTTTAGCTTTTTCATCATTTTTTACTGTTTTTGTGATTTTTGGACATTTTTGAGAATACTTTTAGTATTTTTAAATAGCTACATAATAGAAAACAGTGGGATAAGGTCTGGTTGCAGTAAAAATGAGCATGAAAAATAGTTACAAGCCTCAAAATTTTCCCACACGATTTTTCTAGTAAAGAGAATAAAATATAGCATAAATAGGGCCTGAGTTTGTATTTTTTTGATTTTTCTGTGATTTTTAATATTTTTTTGACGTTTTTGGGTATTTTTGCATTTTTAAGGTTTTCCTTTTGAAATTTTTAGGGATTTTTGGACTGACACTAGAATAGGACAAAGTACACCATAGGGAATTTTTTTAGAATTTTTCAAGGCATTTTGATATTTTTTGGGATTTTATACTCTAGACAGTGAATAAAAGACATGTTTTTGATTTTTAATAAATGCAAAAAGGCCATAAAATGACAAACTAAAAATATGACATGCAAGCACAACCAATCAGTAGCTTAAGTCTATTTTTCCAAGATTTTTCGATTTAACATGAAGCACGAAATAAATAGACAAAACATTCAAAAATTAAATGGCCTAGCAGGGGTGTTTTTGCAAATAAAATAAGTCGCAGGGGCATACATGCAAAAATCACAGTAAAAATACACTTTAACTTTTATTTTCAAGATCATTTAATAATTACAGGGACCCGGAGGGACTTAGCTGCAAAATTTCACGCGCCTCACGTGGTTGCTGCACGTGAGGTGCGGAAGGACTAAAGTACAAATATGAAAACATCGGGGGTCCTTTTGCAAAATAGACATTTATTTACAACTGTGACTTTTATTTTTGGCATTAAATACTAAATACAAAAAGCGAGGGGTGTGGATGTGAATTTTACCCTTAATAAAAACGTGGCATCCGATGGATCTGCTCCTCTCACTTGCCACGCGTCGTCTCCTGGACGCCCGATGATGCTTCGCCAATGAAGCGCTGAGATTAGATCAACCCCGCTGATCTGACGGTGGGTACGATGCTCCATCGGACGGTTCCTGTTAAATCTGGGGCGGCTCTCCTGATCCGACGGCGCTGAAGCCCCCTGGAAGAACGAGGAAGAAGCTCAGAGCTGGCGAGCTTGGATCGAAGTGCGTGGGCTCCTCCAGGGTTCTCCGGCGAGTCTGAAGTGTTCTGAAGGTAGCTGGAAGCGTCCCGCGTCGATTGATGGCGTTTTCATGGGTCCTGGGGGTCCGAGTCGATGAAGCGAGGTCGGGGGAGAAAAGGGCCCCCAGGAACCTCTTCCCGGATCCGTGCGAGTCCAGTTGGGCTCGATTCTTCGAAGTACCTACACAGGAAGAACCGCGGGCGAGAGAGCTTGCTCCTCGACCCGGGGTTTTGAAGCTACGATGCACAATGGAGATGGGCGGAGGGGCTCCGGCAAACGGCGGAGGGGGAGCCCCGATTCGTCAGGACCTAGGGTCCTGGGTTGGACAACTACGCGAAATGGATGAAGAAAGCGTCGAGGAACGAGATGAGATGCTTGGGGCGGTCGGATACGGTCGAAACGAGGGTGGAGAAGTCACCGGAGCGGAGCTCCGGCGAACTTCGAATTTTGATTTTTAAACTACAGACATTAATTAAAACCTAATCTAATGACTGGAATGAAAAGCTAACATCTAAAACTAACTAAAAATGCATAGAAAGGGCAGCTCTTATACCTGGGGGCCTCCAGGGAGCAGGGCGGACGCCGGAGCTCCGCCGCGTCAAAATCTCCTCCCTCCGGCCGAGTCTCGGCGCTGGGCTACTCCCCCTGTCACGAGGAACAATCCAGGAACGAGATCTAGGCTTTAGGTTGGAATAAAAGTGGCCAAATCTGAGGAAGGAGGTGGAGCTTGTTATTTATAAACATTGGCGAGTGGCCTTATTGACCGGCGATTATTGCATGATCTAAAGAGTATTAGGTTGACCTAAGGAATCGACGGGCATCATGGATGATTAGGGAGTGATTCTTGCGAAGGAAGTATCTTCGATTGATGGATGGTATGCCCAGGAAAAAAGGCAGAAGATGGGCGAAGAGATGGGTTGCGTCACATCGGGCGGCTGGAGGTCAAGTTGACTGGAGTCAACTCGCGGAGGGGCTTGATTGGTCCACCTCAGCCGCTAAACGCCAAAATAGAGGACCTGATGGAAGATTGATTTATTTGATGCCCTAAATGATTTTATTAATTTTTTCTTTTAAAATAAAAAATGTGTATTATTTCATCTAGTATTTGTTTATGATTTTTATTGAATTTTTCGAGGTGTTTTATTATAGTTTTATTTGAATAATGTGTATGCGTATGTATTTACATGTATTTTTGGGTATTTTATTTTTAATTTATTTATTTTCTTTTATTATTTTATTGGCTTATTTTATAAATTTATAATTTATTTTTGTGAGTATGAAGGTATTTTTGTTTGATTTTTTATGAGTTTATTCATATTTTTAAATAAATAGGTATAGGTGTATGTAGGTATACTTATAGGTGTTTTATCTATATATTTTATATACTTAATTTATTTATTATATTTTCTTGATTCTTATTTTGGTTTTGTATTTTTAATGAGTTATGCATAATGTATATACTATTGTAAAAGTATAAACAATAAAGGAATCAATGCATCAAATCCTTTTCATTTGTATGTAGGTGTATAATATAGGTATTTGGTCTATGAATTTTGTATATCTATTTTATTAGATTATTTTTGGTTTCCTTCTATTTTTAATATGTATTGCATTATATACATTATTTATAAAATTCTAAAAATATGATTTTGTACAAATAATAAATACTGAATAAAATGAATATTTTAATCAGTCCTATATACAAGAAGGGCCAAAAACCTAACTTCTGCATATGGACTCCAAAAATAATGAAACCAATTTTGTAAAATAGTTCATGGAATGCTATATACAATTAAAGGTGAGTTTGGGTGATTTGGAGTTTTTATTTGCAAGATATGTGTCTGTGAAGTTGAGATTTTAGCTTTTTATTCTGTGTATAAAATGTACACTGAGTATTATTTTTGTACAAACTCAATTTTGTATTTTTATTCACATTTTTGTACAAACTTTCATGTACAAAGTTTCTTCATTTGTTGAATAAATAATTATGTACAAAATAGGTGCCAAAAATGCATAAATGAATGGAGTATTTATTGGATAATTGGCCCTTATCTCCCCCTACTTTATTCCTTGTCGACCAATTCCATTCTGAACTTGGTCTCGGGGTTAGGGTCATAAAATATTTGCAATATTTTATTCCTTTTTCTTTTCTTCTCTTTATTCTATAATTTTGGCATTAAAAACCTTATTTTATATATAATTAATACAAATGAATAATGAATGCTATTATGTACAAATTGATGCTATTTACATGCATTTGCTAGGATTTTTGAGGCCAAAATGATAGAATAAAGGTGATGAAATGGAGATTCATCAGGGGGGGGGGACAGGTTGAGCTAATGAGTTCGTATATTCCCTCGCTTGACCTTCTCTGCCTTGTGTACAGTATGCTATACTTAGGATTATTTCATCCTAAGTGTAGGGGGGATGGTCAACTTCTCATTCATTATTCTTTAATCATTGTCCGATAGACTCTTTTATACTTAGTATGAGTTACGTCTTCTTTTTTTCTCTCTGATCTATTAGGACATATCTCAAGTTAAGCATAAAGGGTTGGATATACTTTAGCCATAACTCGTACTTTCGTATTTTAAAAAAATATGGATAATTAATAAAAAGTAACACACACAAAAATTCTTTGTATATAATGATTAATAAATCAGGTTAAAAATGCCTTTGTATAATGTTTGAAAAATAATTTGCAAATCATTTTGAAAGCTGTTTGCAAAATATTATGTAAAATGATTTCAACATTTGCAAAAATATTTTAGTTTGTGATTTTTTTGTTTGAAATATTGAAAATCTATTTGCAAATGGTTTGGAAAATTGTTGCAATTTTTTTAAAATCTACACATACTGTTTGAAATTTTTTTACAAAATGATAATCAAATTTTGAAAATCTATGTAAAAAATATTTGTCAAATTAGATTGAAAAATAATGTTTTCAAAAATATCTGTGAAAAAATTTTCAAATATTTTGAGAATAGGGTACATAACTTTAGATAATAGAGATCCTTTATGAACATTGTATATACAAACCTATAAATTCCTAAATCCTAATTCTTGTAAGTACCAAGAATCACTCATGTGTAAATATCTGCACAAATTTCTTTACCAAAACTTTTTGCTTTTGAAAAATCCCATAAAAGTTGCTAGATTAATTGCAAAAAACTTTCAAAATTTGGATAAAAATTGCAAAACTTCTTCAAAAACCCATAAAAAGTTTAAAATTAGAAAATTGCATCACAAAAATAATTTCCTTGCATTGCACATAGCATTTACCTTTTCGGATTGAGTTTGATACTTAAACGAACCAAAATAAAATATGAAGATAGGAGCTTGGTTGGACCTTAAATCTACAAATCACATGAACCTTATAGGAACTAGAATTGACGCACTTCAAGTCTGCTAGACTTAATTCTTTGAGAATAGGAGACTTGGTTAAGTGTCATCTTGATTGCCTAAGTAGAATATTTTTGAACAGACGAACGACTCTTGTTTATAGTATCCTAGCTTGCACACATGCACTTACACTTTGCTCACCTCAGTTGAAGTGGTAGAGGGTTGTATTTGCTGACATCAGACACAAGCCAATGGAAGCATCAGAAGTCACACATTTGTAGCCATTATTACCCAACCTGATCCAATAACCATGAGGTCTAATGATAGAAGTTGTGGGTTGCAATAACGCTTCAAAAGAGGGATAGCCTACTTGCTCAAAAATCAAAAGTCCTTATGTAATTGTTGTTGTATATAGTTTTTAATTAAAAAATGGAAAAATAAAAAAACTCCAAAAAGAAAGACGGGCAAAATTTTAAGAAAAATCAATTCCTGATGGAGTATGTATATAGAGATATAGTCAAACAATAAAGCTTGAACTTCCAAGTCAGATATTTGTGAGCATGTAGCTAGATGACTAGGCTACACTAGTCAAGCATCCTAGGATAGGTAGCTACACTGGCTACCATCCATTCTTTCTCTCCACCTACTCTTATAGAGTTGGTTGTACTTGAACTTAGAAGGAAATACCTCGCTTCTCGAGGAAAGACTTGTTGGATTGGGGAATTAGTTTCATCATGTTGGAGAAGACTGACCTTTACTGCTTCAGCTGAGGAGAACTACATATCACACATACTGCCAAAGATAGATTCATAGTAATAAGCGTTTGCATATGAGTTGACTTATTCTGATTTGGCGATCAAGTAGACATGAGCAGGGTATCATGGTTCTTAGAGGTTGTTATGTTTCAAGTCTGATTCCCAATTAAGGTTCCGACCGCACCTAAATGTCTAAAGGTTCGACTAAGCTCCAAACTTTTATTTTGTGAAGACATGTTTACGAGTTAATATCGATTCAAGTTCTTTCCTTTTCTTGTCTTTATTTTCTTTTTCTACACTTACAGGCATAAGTGTTTGCTAGGGACTAGCAAAGGTAAGTATATGGGGTGATGAATCTCCATTTCATCACCTTTATTCTTTCATTTTGGCCTTCAAACCCTAGCTAAATGCATATAAATAACATTATCTTGCATAAATTAACATTAATTATTGATTACATAAATATTCTATAAAAACATTATTTAAAGCCAAAATTAAAGAATAAAGAAAAGAAAGAAAAAGAAATAAAATGTCACAGGTATTATATGCCCCTAAACCCTGAGAATTAGACATCATGATGACTGGGTCGACAAGGAATAAAGTAGGGGGAGATAAGCGTCAATAAAGAAAATCAAACCCTAATTATTTATTCTGTAATAATTCACTTTTGGTGCCCATTTTATTTTCTATTGTTTATACATCAAATAAAAGAACTTTATACATGAAAGTTGTAGATAAAATTATATAGAAAAATACAAAATTTACTTTACACAGAAACAATACAAATTGTACATTCTACAATAAGAATAAAAATCCAAAATCCAAATTTCCCAGACCCATATCTTCTCCATATGAATTCAAAATGCATCAAAATCACCTTTAATTGTATATCACTTTAAATAATCTATTTAATGAAGGTGTTTCACTTATTTTGGAATTAAGATGCAAAAGTTAGATATTTGAACCCCATTTACTAAAGACTTGAATAAAATAATCATTTTATTTATTGTTTATATTTTTATTATTTTATATTTTAATTATTTTTTAAACATTATTTGTAGTGTATGCATGTATTTAGAATAATTAAACCATATAAAATACATTAAAATAAAATAATATACAGAAACACATAGATGAATATACTATACTTATACCTATGTAATTTATTCCTATATTTAATTAAGTGTACACATTATATCTGAAAAATAAATAAAAATATATTTAAGTATATTTAAGTAAGTTATAAATATATAAATTAAGTTTATAACATAAAAAATATGAAATAGAAAACAAAAATAAAAGACACATATCATAGGTATATATACCTATAAATCAATCCTTATAAAGCAAGTTAGAATAAATTAAGTCATACAAAAAATATAAGTCACCATTAAATGATACATAAAAAATAATTTTTTTCATGTTTTACTCAAAAATTAAATAAATCATTTACTATTTTTTTATATTTATTTCTCCTTTTTATTTTCGTTTTTGTCCTCTTGTAGATGATGTGGCCCAATTAGGGTCCGTCGTCCGCTGACCTCAGTCAACTCTCTGATCAAGGATCTAACTCGCATCGGACTCTGTTTGACGTTGCCTTCCTCGGATTTTCGTTCCCAATCCTTGCACCGACTTGGATTGATCACTTCTCCACTTTTGATTCTCAACCCTTAGACTTTCATGCCAATATTATTCCTTGGTCGATGCACCACTGAATCAAGCGCCATCCCTCGATGAACTCACATCGGTACATATATCCTCTATCACATTACATTCAATTTTGATCCCTCTTCTACCATTCAAACCTTGATCTTCATACATATACAACTCCTGGTGATGTAGGAACTCCTAGGAAGACTCGGAGAGGCATTAAGTGTAGAATCGAGGTCGATACGAGCTCTAACTACATCCTTTGTCGTGAGTTCGCTCCATTCGGTCCAGGTCAGGTAAAGCTCCTAATTTTCATGTTTTTTCTGTTCCATAGTGTAGCAGTAGTATAGTGTGCCCTTTTATTCCCTTAAGTTATGCATGGTTTATCATAAAAAATCAAAAACTCGATCAATGGAGCTTCAGCTCCGCCTCCTTTTTCTGTCGTGTCCAACTGTCCTCTACCTCCGCTCTCTCTTCCATTTTATTCCCCAACGCTTTCCTATTTCCCCTTGCATCTCCAGTCAACTAGAGCCTCTTCGGATATGGATTTAGTGCCCTTCCTCCGTCGTACGCAGGAGCACCTCCATTCGACTCATCTCCGCCTCATCCCCATTGCCTGAAGCTGTCATAGGAGACATGAAGTAAAGACTTATTTGTAGGATTTAGAACCCAAGTAAGAAGCTCCAGGTCCTCCTGTCCTCAAGGTCTCCTCCGACAAGCCCTAGACGATTCTAAGAGCCACCTTCGAGCGGAAGACCACCCCCTCCACCTCTTTATTAGTGCACCTAGGGATGCAAGACGACGGATAATCGATCGATTGAAACTACCCAACCACATGTTCTTGAGTTGTTCCGCCATCGACCTTGAGAGTCATCCGATCACGGGTGCGTCTAGGTGGAGCAACAGTCGTCGGACGCACGAAGCCCGCACCATTGGATCCCCATAGGGGATCGTATCCTAGGTATCCATCATCAAAGCGTCATCGACCAACCACATCTCAACATGGGGACAAGTAAAGATCCAAAGTCGTCGATCACTCATGTGGTGGGTATTTTACACACATGCCCTATTGCTTTTTGTCTTTTATTTTCACTCCATAAACATTTGTTTGCAGCGTATATATTTTGTAAAATTTTCAATTCAGCCCCTGTACTTTGTTTATTTGCATTTAGATACAATCCACATAACCTCATGTACCTGTGCGCGTGAGGGGACTAGACATTTTGCACCAAAGGCCCTTGGCTTTTTGTATTTCGATTTAGTTCTGGTTTTTGAATTAATACTGTAATATTTTCCAAAAAATGGTATTGGATCCCCCAAACTTGTTATTAATTGCAAAAATACCCCTTAGGGTATTGTTTATTAGATATTTTTGAGAAAATTGCATTTTTGTCCTAAACATTTTCTGAGGTGTTCGACTAAGGTTTGGAATTTAAATATTTGCATAAATAGCCCTACCAGTGTGCAAGCCTCCAAAATTCATGGAAAATAGCTCCAAGCCTCTAAAATAGCTCCAAGCCTTTAAATATTGTATAAGGTTTGGAACTTTATTGATTTTATTTTGTTAAACATAGCTCCAAGCCTCTAAAATTCGTCGAAAATTACTATAAATACTTGATATATATATATATATATTTGGTAGGCATTTTATAGTTATTTTCTATTTATTAAAAATGGAAAAAAAGTTATTTGTCCTTGTTTACATTTAAAAATACAAAAAATTATAAAAATGTTATGAAAAATAAAAAAAATATTTTATGTTTATTATTCTATTTTGAGACTATAGACCAAAAATCACAAAAAGATATAAAAAACACTAAAACTAAAAAGCTCCAACATCCTTATAAATAATTCTAAAAAATTCCAAAAATATTAGTTTCCATTTCTGAATTTTGTTTATTATACTTAGTATATATTAAAAATAGTTTTGGAAAAATTGGAGATATTTAGCTATTTTTAATTTCCAAAACAATTCAGGTTGTTTATTATGTTCACTATTTTACCTTATTTATTCAATTGAAAATACAAAAAAATTTGTTAAAAAATAAAAGAAAAATACCCAAAATAGAGAACATAAAAATAGAAAAATATTTTGCTTTATGAATTTTGAGTATTTATAGTTGTATTTATAAGTATAAAATCTATCTACATATATAGTTATATATATACACTTTTATTATTATTAATTATTATAAAAATTAAAAACCAGGAAATTCAAAATAAAAATTCAAAACCAGGAAAATAAAAAATCTAAAAAAATCATAAAAATAAGAATTAAATAATTAAAACCCACAAAAATATAAAAATACGTGAATAAACCCAAATCCATTTATTGTCTTTTTCGCCAATTTTGGTTGTCTATTGTCCATTGTTCCCTGAGTTCAACCCCTACTGTACTTGTCCACTATACATTTTATTTTAGTGTATAATAAATTTTGACCCCTTGCTTGATTTCTTCATTTATTGTGTGGGTTATTTGCCGATTGAACATGTTTATTGAGAGATTGTCACAATGATTGTGTCCTCACCTTGTAAGGCTCATTTTAGATCCCTCGATTATCTCGTTCATCAGTACAATGAGTGGGTTGCTCTTCACCAGAAACAATTGTTAATTTTTGTCAATTTTTTGGTCAAATCTACATCAACAACGCTAATTTTAAGTTATATTATCACTTGTTTAAGTTCTCTCAACACGGCACACCTAACGATCAGTCCTGATTTCCTTTAATCCTAAGTTATAAAACCAAGGGGAAGGGTGTTGTGGAAAACCGATGCAATTCATAAAATCAGTGATGCATGCCAAATTTAGAAGACTTACAGTGATTTTCATACTTTACATGCAAGATGCAATACATAATTGAAATTTTATACTAAATGGGATGAAAGTAAGGGAAAATTGCACCTAGCAGAAAATTATAATATATGGGAAGAATTGATTTGAATTTGACTAAGTTAGTATGATCTAAGGTGCATATTATTAAAGTGATGTGTGGTCCTACGTTGCCACAAGCACAAGCAAATATTAAACCTATGAGGCTCTAATAGCCGTGAGTGTAGGTCTATCCTAAGACAAGCAAACCACACAACCACGGGGTTCTAATGTCCAGTCCCGGTACACACATGAGATTCCAAATGGAATCTGCTAGAAATCAAGAGATTATGATAAATTATACAAAATGAATAAGAAATAAAAACTATCTCAAAGAAAATATCTTCGTGTGTCTAAGTCAGCTTCAAGAAGCACCATTTCCAAGTCCGGCAATTCCTCGCACAAAAACAAAGACTTATATTAGAGTGAGAAAAAATATATATACAAAAAATAAGAAAATAAATGCAAAAAGGGAAAAAATGCAGGAAAATATTCACAGGAAACGTTCGAGAGTCAGACTACTTGAGTGATTGGAAAACCTAACTCTAAGTTTTCTAAAATGAACATAAGCTGTTTGTCACCCCGATAATGCCACCATTTGATGATCGTGAAAATACCCTAAAT
Organism: Ottelia alismoides; assembly: GCA_037367405.1. Lineage (NCBI taxonomy): Eukaryota > Viridiplantae > Streptophyta > Magnoliopsida > Alismatales > Hydrocharitaceae > Ottelia > Ottelia alismoides. The sequence goes on from JAZKJV010007449.1 coordinate 1,112,636, forward strand.
AATTTGTTGATTTTATGTTGTAGTCGAGCAATCAGAATGAATCAAAAATTAACTACATAAATAACTAATTTAATCAATTTAAGCAATGAGCTTTTATGTGTTTATTTAACCTGAGCAAGCCCTAGGGTCAAGGAGGCAAAGGAACAACTTCAACCTCAATTTATCAAATTAACGAAAAATTTTCCAATCGGATTTTGGTATTTTAGATGCAATTAATGATAAAAATGCAATTTTGGTAAAGTTTGAGGACTAAGATGTAAATTTCTAATAAATGATTTCCAAAAATCTTAAAGCATTATCGGAATGTGTAAATATGCAAAATTAGACTACTATGATGTTTTTGGATTTTTAGGACGTAAAATAAATTTATTATGAATTAAAAATAGAGACTATGCAATTTTGAGTAATTTAATTTTAATAAATAGTAAACCTAATTATTTCTCAGAAATTAAATTACCCTAGATAGGTATATGTGATAAGTATCCAGAACGATTTTGATTTTCTTGAAATACTAGGCATGTAATTATTTAAAAATCAATTACTCGGTCATAAAATAATTTATTTAAACCTAGATGTGCATGTAAATGCGATATTTTTTGGCATGTGATAGAGCGTAAATAACTCTACCAAGTGTGACTTTTTTATCAAGTTTGAAGCACAAAATAATTTATGCAAATTAAAGAACACACAGTTGGTCAAATATGCTAATTTTCACCCAATTAATTAATTTAAATCAAGCGTATCCCACACAAATATCAATGAATACCCACAAATTAGAGAATGAACTGTTCTTCAACATGTTATTTTGGAATTAAAAAAGGATGCTAATGTTTGTCAAATAAACATGCAAATGTAGGGGTGTGAATGCAATACACATAATAAAAAAAGGAAAATGCGAACAAAGACAAAACTATAATTACCAAAACTTGGGGTGATTCATGCAATTTACCCACGAAGAACATGAGCTTTAATAGGTGAGGCTGCTTTTGGAATTTGCTTGAATGTAAGGGGTGTGGGTACAATTGTTCCAATGGGGCGTGTACGCTGAACATGGCCATGCTGGTGGGTCTTCTTGAGATTCATGAGTAGAACGGGTTAGGGGGTGCTGCAAACTTCACCACCTCTGTGTGCGGGGAACGTGCAGAGGAGAAAAAGGGAGCGACGGGTGGAGTGTTTCCCGAGGTGGTGTTAGAAGGGCGTGGTTGATGAACCCGTAAAAGCCCTAATTATTTATGTCGAATTGCTGTAGTATTCGGGTAATTAGGATTAATAAAAAGCACTAATTAATTTATTTATTGATTAATGTGGGAGATCAATTTATATTTTTACTTAGGCAAGCCAAAGGCGAACTCAAGGAGGCCACTGTCTCCGTAGGTCAGCAGATGATTCAGAACTTAGGTTTTCAGAGGAATATTTTTTTGTATTTTTAAATGCAAATAATAGAGGAAATTCAATTTTGGCAATGTTCAGGGAGTATTATACAATTTTCATTCAAAAGATGTCCAAAAATTATGAAACTCAGTCAGTATATTAAACATGACAAAATTAAGCTATTATATTTTTATAAAATTTTCTGAAAAATGATTTTTTTATGATTTTTTCAGTAAAACATAGTGACTATGACTAATTAATTTCCAATAATCCACGAAATCAAATTATCGAAAAATTAGTTTATCTCAAATAGGTACTTCAATGGGCAATCTCGGAGACTTGAAATTTCACAAAAAATATTGTGTGTTTTTTTAACCAAAACCAATTATATAAATCACTCTATAATTAATTTTAGGAACACGACATATCTATTTGCAAAGAAAGTTGGATATAATTAAAACATATTTAGATGCATCATTTTCAAAATTTTCACATTTTTTGTAGCAACGATTAATTTAGTATGGATTTTAGACCATGAATTGGATAATATATGTAATTTTTCATAAAAAATATTTTTTGATTAATTTACCTCTGCTCACAAAATTACAAATAAATATCCAAGAGATAAAGAATTAGATGTTCTACAACATGGCATTTTGAAAATAAAAAATTGACAGGAAATGAAGGTTCAAATTAAAATTAGAACACATGGTTATAATTGCAATATAGTAATAAAATAGATAAAAAATGAATATGCTGACACTATTGTTATGCAATTACCTAACTCAGGGGTGGTTTTCATGCAAATTTCACAAGCACACACGTGCCACTCAGCTGTACCCTCAGATCTTGATATTCTTCCTATATTTAGGAATATTTTACCGTACTTATAAGGGGGACAGGATAAGCCGATGAGTTCTTATATTCCCTCCCTTGACCTTCCCTGCCTTATGTACAGTCTGCTATACTTAGGATTATTTCATCCTAAGTATAGGGGCGATGATCAACTTCTCATTCATTATTTTTTAATCGTTGTTCGATAGATTCTTTTATACTTGGTACAAGTTATGTTTTCTCTTTGTCTCTCTGATCTATGAGGACATATCTCAATCTAAGTATGGGTTGTATATACTTTAGACACAACTTGTATTTTCGTATTTTAAAATATTATGGCTAATTAATAAAATTAACACACACACAATAAAATTCTTTGTATATATTGTTTAATAAATCAGGTTAAAAAAGCTTTTGCAAAATGTTTGAAGAATATTTTGCAAATCTTTTTGAAAAATCTTTTGAAAACTGTTTGGAAAATATTATGTAAAATGATTTCAACCTTTGCAAAAACACTTTTGTTTGTAATTTTTATTATTTGAAATAAAATCTTTTGAAAATATATTTTCAAATGGTTTGGAAAAAGGTTGCAATATTTTTTAAATCTATACATATTGTTTGCAAAATGATATTCAAAATTTTGTAAATTTATATAAATTTTATTTGTCAAATTAGTTTGCAAATTAAAGCTTTTAAAATATTTGTGAAAAACTTTTCAATTTATTTTGAGAATTGGGTACAAAATTTTAGCAAATAAAGATCCCTTACAAACCTCGTATATACAAACCTATAAATTCCTAAATCCCAATTATTGTAAATACCAAGAAGCACTCCTGTGTAAATATCTGCACATATTTCTTTACCAAACTTTTTGTTTTTGAAAAATCCCTAAAAAATGCAGGATTAAGCACTTGCAAAAACTTTTCAAAAATTGCATAAAAAATTGCAAAACTTTTTAAAAAATCGATAAAAATTTTAAAATTAGATCGCATCAAAAAAATATTTTCCTTGCATTGCACATAGCATTTTCATTATTTGGATTGAGTTTGATAATTGAATGAGTCTAAATAAAATCCTAAGATTGGAGCTTGGTTCGACCATTAATCTACTTAATCACATGAACCTTATAGGATCTAGAATTGACACACTTCAGGTCTGCTAGACTTAATTATTTGAGAACATGAGACTTGGTTAAGTGTTGTATTGACTGCCAAAGTAGAATATTTATAACACACGAACACCTCTTGTTTATAATGTCCTAGCTTGCACACATGCACTTACACTTTGCTCACCTCAGTTGAAGTGGTAGGTAACTGGATTTGCTGACATGAGACACAAGTAAATGGAAACATCAGAAGTCACACATTTGTGGCCATTATACCTTAACACTATCCAACATCCATGATGTCTAATGACAGAAGTTGTGGGTTGCAATAATGCTTCAAGAGAGGGATAGTCTACTGGCTCAAAAAGAAAAATACCTTGTGTAAATGCCTTTGTATATAGTATTCAATAAAAAATGGAAAAATAAAAAAACTCCAAAAAGGAAAGATGGGCAAATTTTAAAGAAAAATAAATTCTTGTCGGAGTATTTATATAGATGTATAGTGAAATAATCAAGCTCGAACTTTCAAGTCAGATATTTGTTAGCCTATAGCTGTATGACTAGGCTACACTAGTCAAGCATCCTAGGATAGGTAGCTACACTGGCTACCATCCATTCTTCTCTCCACCTCATCTTATTGAGCTGGTTGTAGAACTTAGAAGGAAATACCCCGCTTCTCGAGGAAAGAGTTGTGGATTGGGGAACTAGGGTCATCATGTTGGAGAAGACTGACTTTTACCGCTTCAGCCGAGGAGAGATACATATCACACACATTGTCCAAGATAGATTCATAGTAATAAGGGTTTGCATATGAGTTGACTTATTCTGACTTGGCTATCAAGGATATGTGAGAAGAGTATCGTGGTTCTTAGAGACTGTTGTGTTTCAAGTCCTATTTCCAACCAAGGCTCCGACCGCACCTAAATTATCAAACGTTCACCTGGGCTCCAAACTTCGATTTTGTAAGGACAAGTTTAAGAGTTAAAATCGATCCAAGATCTTTCTTTTTATTTTTATTTTCTATACTTACAAGCATAAGTGTTTTCCAGGGACTAGCAAAGGAAAGTATATGGGGTGATGAATCTCCATTCATCACCTTTACTCTTTCATTTTGGCCATAAACCCAAGCTAAAAGCATGTAAATAACATTATCTTACATAAATTAACATTAATTATTTATTACATAAATATTGTACAAAATACATTATTTAAAGTCAAAATAAAAGAATAAAGAAAAGAAAAAGATATAAAATGTCAAAGGTATTTTATGACCCTAAATCCCGGGAACTAGACATCATGATGATTGGGTTGACAAGGAATAAAGTAGGGGGAGATAAGAGCCAATAAAGACAATCAAACCCTAATTATTTATTCTTTAATAATTCACTTTTGGGACCCATTTTATTTTCTATTACTTATACATCTAATAAAAGAACTTTATAGATGAAAGTTTAGATAAATCTATATAAAAATACAAAATTTACTTTACACAAAAAACAATACAAATTGTACATTCTACACTCAGAACAAAAATCCAAAATCCAAAATCCAAACTTCCTAGACCTATATCTTCTCCATATGAACTCAAAATACATCTTAACACCTTTAATTGTATATAACTTTTAATAAGCTATTTAATGCAGATGATTCACTTAATTTGGAGTTAAGATGAAAAAGTTAGATATTGTGCCCCCATTTACTAAAGACCTGAATAAAATAATCATTTTATTTATTGTTTATATTTTTATTAGTTTATATTTTTATAATTTTGTAAAAGTATTTGTAGTGTATGTACATATTTAGAATATAATAAAACCATGAAAAATACATTAAAATAAAATAATATACGGAAACACATAGATGAATACACTATACTTATACCTATGTAATTTATACCTATAATTAATTAAGTGCACACATTATATCTGAAAAATACAATAAAAAAATATTTATGTATATTTAAATAAGATATAAATACATAAATAAAGTCTATAACATAATAAAATATAAAATCAAAATAAAATACACATATCATAAGTATATATACCTATAAATAAACCCTTAAAAGCAACATAGAATAAATTAAATCATAAAAATAAATATAAATCACCATTAATAATACATAAAATAATAAATGTTTTTCATTTTTTACTCGAAATTAAATAAATCATTTACTATTTTATTTATATTTGTTTCTCCATTTTTTTTATTTTTGTCCTCTTGTGGAGGATGTGGCCTAACCAGGGCTCGTCGTCCGCTGACCTCCGTAAACTCTTTGACCGAGGCTCTAACTCGCGTCAGAGTCTGTTTGACCCCTCCTTCCTCAGATTTTTGTGCCCAATCCTTGCACCCACTTGGATCGATCCCTTCTTGACTTTTGATCCTCGACCCTTGGACTTTCACACCAATATTATTCCTTGGTCGATGCGTCGCTAAATCAAGTGCCATTCCTCGATGAACTCATGTCAGTACATATACCATCTATCACTTTACTTTCAATTTCGATCCCTCTTCTGTCATTCAAACCTTTATCTTCGCACATCTAGCCATCCTGGTGACAGTAGGAACTCCTAGGAAGACTTAGAGAGGCATTAAGTGTAGAATCGAGGTCGATACGAGCTCTGACGACCTGCTCCACTGTGAGTTTACTCCATTCGATCAAGGTCAGGTAAAGCTCCTCCTTTTTGTGTTCTTTTTGTTCCATAGTATAGCAGTAGTATAGTGCACCCTTTTATTCCCTTAGGTTATGTCTGGTTTATCACAAAAATGAAAAACTCGATCGACGGAGCTCCAGCTCTGCCTCCTTCTTCCACTGTGTCCGACTGTCCTCTACCTCCGCTCTCTCATCCATTTTGTTCCCTGATGCTTTCCCTTTGCCCCTCGCATCTCCAGTCAACTAGAGCCTCCTTGGATATGGATTTAGTGCCCTTCTTCCGTCGTATGCCGAAGCTTTCTATCCGACTCATCTCCGCCTCATCCCCATTGCCTGAAGCCACCGGAGGGTTCGCTTTTGGTCTGGTTTGCTATCATTGCATAAACATGAAGTAAAGACCCATTTGTAGGTATTTGGAACCCAAGGAAGAAGCTCCAGGTCCTCCTAATCACCAGGCTCCTCCGACAAGCCCTTGACGATTCTAACAGCCACATTCAATGTGTAAGAGCCCCCCGAAGCATTTTGCTCTTCATCAATGCTCTTGGGGATGAAGGATGATGGAGAATCGATCGATTGAAACTACCCAGCCACATGTTCTTGAGTTGTTCCACCATCAGCCTTGAGAGTTGTCCGATCGTGGGCGCGTCCAAGGTGGAGCAGTAACTGTCGGATGCACAAAGCCCGCACCATTGGATCCCCATATGGGATCTAATCCTAGGTATCCATCATCGAACTTTCATTGACCGTATACATCTCGACATGTGGACAAGTGAAGATCCAAAGTTGTCATTCACACATGTGGTGGGTATTTTGCGCACACACCCTACCATTTTTTGTCTTTTATTTTTAGTCAACAAACAGTTTTCTGTATCGTAAATATTTTTATAAAATTTTCAATTCGGCCCCTGTACTTTCTTTGTTTGCATTTAGATACAATCCACATCACCTCATGTGCTTGTGTGCGTGAGGGGACTAGACTTTTTGCACCATAGCCCCTAGGCTTTTTGTATTTTGATTTAGTCATGATTTTTGAATTAATACTGCATTATTTTCTAAAAAATCGTATTGGACCCCCCATACTTTCTATTAGTTGTAGAAATACCCCTTTGGGTATTGTTTATTGGATATTTTTAGGAAAATTGCATTTTTGGTCCCAACTTTTTCTGAGGTGTTTGACTAAGGTTTGGAACTTTAAATATTTACATAAATACCCCTACTAGTATGCATTTTTACAGATTTTATTTTGTTAAAAATATCTCCAAGCCTATAAAATTTATTGAAAATTACTATATATACTTAACATATATATACACATCACAAATAAATTTGGTTAGGCATTTTGTATTTATTTTTATTTATTAAAAATAAAAATGAGTAATTTGTCCACGTTTACATATAAAAAGAATTATAAAAATGTTTTGAAAAATACAAAAAAACTATATTATATTTATTATTGTATTTTGAGACTATAGACAAAAGTCACTAAAATTTAAAAAAAACACTAAAAATTAAAAAGCTTCAAAATCCTTATAAAAATTATAAAAAATTCTAAAAAAATCCAAAAATATTTGTTTCTATTTCCTAGTATAGACTAAAAATAGTTTTTGAAATTTTTTAGCAATTTATCTATTTTTAATTCCCAAAACAATTCGGGTTTTTTATTGTGTTCACTATTTTACCTTATGTATTCAATTAAAAATTAAAAAGAAATTGGTAAAAAATAAAAGAAAAATAACAAAATAATGAATAAAAAAATCCAACAATACTTTGCCTTTTGAATTTTGAGTATTTATAGAAATATTTATAAGTATAAAAGCTATCTATATATATAGTTTTATATATACACCTTTTTTATTATTAATTATTATAAAAATTAAAACGAGGAAATTCAAAAAGAAAATAAAAAGGGTATAAAATCAAAAATCTAAAAAAATCATAAATATAAAAATTAAATATTAAATAAATAAATAATTAAATAATTAAAAATCCACAAAAATCTAAAAATTTGTAAAAAAGCCCAGATTCATTTATTGCCTTTTTTGCCAATTTTGATTGTCTATTCTCCATTATTCCCTGAGTTAGAGCCCTACTGTACTTGTCCACTATCCATTTTCTTATAGCGTATAATAAATTTTAACCCCTTACTTGATTTCTTCATTTATTTCGTTGATTGAACACTATTGTTGAGAGATTGTCACAGCGACTATGTCCTCGCCTTGTGAGGCTCATTTTAGATCCCTTGATTGTCTCATTCATCAATACAACGAGTGTTTTGCTCTCCACCAGAAACAATTGTTAATTTTTGTCAATTTTACAATCAAATCTGCATTAACATGTCGATTTTAAGTTATATTATCACTTGCTTAAGTTCTCTCAACAAAGCACAACTAACGATTAGTCTCGATTTCCTTTAATCCTAAGTTATAAAAATAAGGGGAAGCGAGTCGAGGAAAATCGATGCAATTGATAAAATCAGTGATGTATGCCCAGTTTAGAAGACTTACAGTGATCTTCGCACTCTACATGCGGGATGTGACATATAATTGAAATTTTATACTAAATGGTATGAAAGTCAAGGAAGATTATACATGGCAGAAAGTTCTAATATATGGGAAGAATTGATTGGAATTTTACTAAGACAATCTAATGTGCATATTATTAAAGTGATGTGTCGTCCTAATTCGCTACAAGCACAAGCAAATATTAGCCGCGTGTGTAGGTCTATCCTACGACAAGCAAACCACACAACCACGGGGGTCTAAAGTCCAATCCCAATACACACGTGATATTCCAAATGGAATCTGTTAGAAATCAAGAAATTATTATAAATTATACAAAAATGAATGAGAAATAAAAACTCTCTCAAATAAAATATCTTCGTGTCTCCAAGTTTACTTCAAGAAGCACCAATTCCAAATCCAGCAATTCCTCACATGAAAACAAAGACTTATATTAGAGAGAGAAAAATATATATACAAAAAATAAGAAAATAAATGCTAAAAAGGGAAAACATGTAGGGAAAATATTCACAAGAAACGTTCGAGGGTCAGACTACCTGAATGATATGAAAATCTAACTCTAAGTTTTCTAAAATGAACCTAAGCCCCGTGTCTCACCGATAACACCACCATTTGATTACCGTGAAAATACTCTAAATAATTTATTGATTTTATGTTGTAGTTGAGCAATTAGAATGAATCAAAAATTAACTACATGAATAATTAATTTAATCAATTTAAGCAATTAGCTTCTATGTGTTTGTTAACATAAACAAGCCCCATGGTCGACTCAAGGAGGCAAAGAAACAACTTCAAGCTAAATTTATCAAATTAATGAACAATTTTCCAATTGGATTTTTTGGTATTTTTTAAACAATTAATGATGAAAATGCAATTTTGGTAAAGTGTGAGGAATAAAATGTATATTTCTAATAAATGATCTCCAAAAATATTAAAGTTTGACTAGAATGTGCAAATGTGCAAAATTAGACTACTATGATGTTTTTGGGTTTTTAGGATGCAAAATAAATTTATTATGAATTAAAAATACATACTATGTGATTTTAAGTAATTTAATTTTAATAAATAATAAACCTAATTATTTCTCAAAATTTAAATTACCTTATATAGGTCTCTGTAAAAGGTATCCAGAATGATTTTGATTCCCTTAAAATAATAAGCATACAATTATTTAAAAATCAATTATTCGGTAATGAATTAATTTGTTTTGACCTAGATACACATGCAAATGCAATGATTTTTGGGCATGTGATAGAGAGTAATTAAATCCACCTAGTGTGATTTTTTAGCAATTGTGAAGCAGAAAATAATATAATACCAATTAAAGTTGGGTTAAATATGCTGATTTTCACCCAATTAATTAATTTAAATAAAGTGTATCCCACAAAAATATCGTTGAATAACCATAAAGTAGAGATTGAACTGTTCTTCAACATGTTATTTTGGAATTAAAAAAGCATGCTAATGTTTTTCAACTAAATTTGCAAATGTAGCGGTGTGAATGCAATACAAATAATAAAAATAAAAAAAGGAAATGCGAACAATGACAAATGATAATTACCAAAACTAGGGATGATTATCGCAATTTACCCACAAAGTACATGAGCTCTAGTAGGTGATGCTGCTTTTGTAATTATTTTAAATGTGAGGGGCGTGGGTGCAATTGTTCCAGTGGGGCATGTACGTTGAACATGGCCATGCTAGTGGGTCTTCTTGAGATTCACTAATAGCACGGGTGAGGGGGTGCTGCAAACTTCATAACCCCCACATGCGGGGAACGTGTAGAAGAGAAAAAGGGAGCGGTAGATGGAATGTTTCTCGAGGCAGTGTTGGAAGGATGTGGCTAAAGAACCCTTAAAAGCCCTAATTAATTGTGTCGAATTTTTGTAGTATTCGGGCAATCAGGATTAATCAAAAATCGCTAATTAATTAATCTATCGATTAATACGGATGGTCAATTTATTTTTAGTTAGGCAAGCCAAAGATCTAACTCAGGGAGGCCACTGTTTCCGTAGGTCAGTTTCTTGATGATTCAGAATTAGGTTTTCATAGGAATAATATTTGTATTTTTAAATGCAAATAATAGATGAAATGCAATTTTGGCAAAATTCGGGGACTACAATGTAATTTTCATTCAAATGATATCCAAAAATTATGAAACTCAGCCAATATGTTAAACATGACAAAATTAAGCTATTAGATGTTTTATAAAATTTTCTAACAAAATGAATTTTTTATGATTTTTTAAGTAAAACATAGTGTAGAGAATGCCTGTGAACCATAGACATGTGCAGAGAATGGCTGTAGCAGAAATGAAAATGCTAAGGTGGATGTGTGGACACAAACGTAAAGATCGGATTCGAAATGAGGCAATCAGAAAGGAAGTTGGTGTAGCTCCTATCAAGGATAAGATGCAAGAAAATCGCTTAAGATGGTTTGGTCATTTGCAAAGAAGATCAACTGATGCATCGGTTAGGAGATGTGAGTGTTGGGATATTGAGCCAGCTAAGAGAGGGCAAGGACAACCTAAGAAGTGTTGGAAAGAGACTATATGAAGGGATCTTAGTTTTTTGGATATAAGGCTGAGACTAACCCAAGATAGATCTGAATGGAGGCGAAGAATCCATGTAGCTGACCCTTCTTAATTGTGGGAAAAGGCTTTGTTGTTGTTGTGATTAAGTAAAACATAGTGAATATGATTAATTAATTTCCAATAAATACACGAAATCCAATTATCCAAAAACTAACTTATCTCAAATAGATACTTCAATGGGGAATCTCGGAGACTGGAAATTTCACAAAAATATTTTGTGTTTATTTAACTAGAAATCAATAACAGAAATCACTCTACAATTTATTTTAGGAACAAGACACATCCATTAGCAATGAAATTTGGACATATACTAAAACAGATTTAGATGCATAATTTTTTAATTTTTCATAATTTTTGGAGCAACCATTAATTTAATACAGATTTCAGACCATGGATGGGTTAAATATGCAATTTTTTCATCAAAATATTTTTAATTAAGTAACCTTTACTCACAAAATTACAAAAAAATATCCAAGAGAGAAAGAATTAGATGTTCTACAATATGCCATTTTAAAAATTAAAAATTAATCGAAATGAAGGTTCAAATTAAAACTAGAACACAGGATTCTAAATGCAATATAGTAAGAAAACTGATAAAAAATGCATATGCAGAGAGGACTCTTACGCAATTACCTAAAGTCTGGGGGTTTTCATACAATATTCACAGGCACGTACGTATGGTGCGTCGGCGTGGTAAATCTGGGAAGATGCGCGGGGGGGGGGGGGGGGGGGGATTGGGTGTGTTCTCTGCAAATGATCCCCGACCTCAAGTGTCGTGCACATGGGGAAGGGATAATGTCAAGGGGCATTGGGCACGCAAGGGGCAATGGAGACCCTACACTACTTCGTTTCTCCTGATAAGACAAAAGGCGTTGGAGGCATCTGACTAGAAATTGGAGGAGGAGGCCACGTCGAAGGTGTCGTGGAGATGGCAGACGAGGAGTTGCTCAGCTGGGAAGCGGAGTCGATGGCGAAGAGGGCGTGCATCGTGGCACGTGTACACGAGGCCCAAGGTGGAAGGCAGTGAGGGAGGTGCAATGCTCTGCGGGGGCGAGCAGTGGAGATGGCGCATCATCGATGCGAGTCAGGGTTCGAGGCGATGGAGCGGTCTGTGGGCTCGTAGAAAGGTGTTCCTCGGCCGAAGGCGTGCGGAGGCGGTTGACAGTGTACAGGCGAAGCATGACCAGTTGTCACATGACTAGTGAAGGGTACGCGAGGCAGTTGAAGGCGGTGTATGTGGCCATGCAGAGAAGGTGCGAACGTCGAGGGCATGGCTGGTGGTTGTTGCGATGCTGGAAGGAGGTTTGCCAGGGGTGTTGTACCAGCAATCAAGAATGAGGCAGGGGGTGTGCAGTTTGGTTGTGTATGGTGAAGTAGGCTATTGCATTGGCAGACCCTTGGGCGGTCGAGGGTGATTAGTGCATCGAGGGCGAGTGATTAGATGATGGGTGTGAATGGCGATCGATGCTGTCAAGAAGGGGAAGAAGAATTAGAAGAAGAGAGTTGTAGAACTATAAGAGACGAAGAACAGGAAACAGAGAAGAAATAAAAGGAGAGTAGAAATTTTACCCGTTATGTACGCTGGAATTTTGAATATGCTCAGATGAGCTCTTCAGATATTTGCATAGATAGGTCTAGTGCAGGGTCTTGAAGCTGGGCAGCATGCAATTGCAATTTGGACCAAAGATCCATGGATCTCGTCGGGGGGAAGACATTGGTCATCGCTCAACCTCTTGTGGTCGTTGTCACTGAGTCAGTGGAAGGGAGATCTCGATTTCTCCTAGCGTAAAGGTAGATAAGGGACGATGGGGGGTGGTGGGGAAGGTTTTATGGGTGGTTGGATTTTGAGACCAAGGCGGAGGTGGCATTGGAGTGGTTGCGCGGTCATGCTCCGCAAGGCATGTGGAGATTGGGCGGCTGCTATAAGGGATCCGGGTCACATGGAGGAGGTCTACATGGTGCAGGTTACAGGTAGTTGTGATCCACCGTCGAAGGCGGGGGACATGGTAGAGCAGTTATGGTCGAAGCAGGTGGATCCGCGAAGATGAGAGAGAAAGGGAAAAAAGATGGAGGCACATGGTGCACCGCTAGGGCCGTGGAGAGGAGAGAGGGGAAAGTGAGGGAGGAGCACGGGCGGTTGCACGGGCCGCTGCCTACGAGGGGGAGGGGAGAGTCTCGTAGGAGGAGGAAGAGAGAGAGCACCATGTGGTGAGTGTAGGGGCGGCCACGTGGTAGGGCAAAACAAAATAAATAAATAATTATAAAATTTAAAATTATAATATAAAAATAAAAATAAAAATAAATAAAGCAAAATAATAAATAATTAAAACAAATAATAAATATATAAATTATTAATAAAATATAATGAAATAACTAACTAATTAAAAGAAAATAAAAGAAAGGAAAGAAAAAGGAAATAAAACAAAAGAAAAGGGGGTGACATGTGGCGGCTCCAAGAGGCACCATGTGTCGCTCCCAGAAAAATCGAAAATTAAATCAAAAGAAAAAAAGGGGGGTCAAATTAAAATGTGTCTAGATGAAAGTTGTCATCTTGATGAGATCTACAACTTTCATGAAGGACCTGAAACCAAAATAAATTATCGGCACAAAAGTATTTTTGGTGGTATCCTATAGATATAAAATACTGTATTTTTATCTTTTGCAGATTTTTTATCATTTTTTAATAAGATAAAAATCAAAATAAAGTTAGAAAAAATATAAACAAATAATTACAACTCAATCTAATTTTTTTGTATTTTTAATATGAAAAAAAATATATAATAAATAAATAAAGGGGGCATGTGTACAATATACAATAGGGAGCCCAAAACCTAAGTTTCACATACAAATTCCAATTCTTTTGAATTTGGTTCTGTTTTGAAAGTAATTGAACATGCATTATTTCAAAAGTGAGTAGGGGTCCATAGGAGACTGTATGAGAGATATATTCACATTTTAAGGCTCTTGGTCTCAAATTAGGGTTAGGGTTTTATTGTCAATTTTACAAGTTAGTATTTTTTATTATTTTTAATATATTAGTGTTATTAATATGTACACTATAGAGTTGATTATTCAATTCCGAGTTGGTTAAAAGTAGATAAAAATAAGGGAAAATGTGGTAATATACATGTGATATTTATAAAGAAATTTGGTTTCTTATTTAATGCAAATATGAATACTAAAATGAAGATATTAACTCTAAATGCATGAATGAGAATAATGCAAAATAAATGGAGGAATGTAGCTAATTACCCAGTAACAAAGCTCTATTTTCAACTTTTAAGGTGATGATTCATCAACCCCCTATACATAAACCTTGCTCGTCCCTTAGCAACTAAAATTAAATGTAAAAAGTGAAATGATTTTGGGTTCCATACCAAGGTCATGAACAGAAGGTGAAAATGGAGCTCAACTCGACCTTTGGATTAATGATGTGTTGGAAACTTATTGGGAAGAGGATTTAAGACCTAACAACCTTTAAGTTCCTCAAGTCTCTATTCAGGTCGCCTTAATAGTCAGTTAGAACAAATCCCCATACGCAAATTCTGATGTCTATAAATCTCACTTCTACCGTGTGAGTGAAATATTTCTCTACATCAGAAGTAATAAAGAAACAACCTCCTCTAACATGGTAACCCTAAATCCCAGGTCTAGCAACTCTTTCCTTGAGGAGCGGGGTATTCCCTTCTATGTTCATGTGCAACTAGCTCAAGAAGAGGGGGTTAGAGAAGAGAATGGATAGTGACCAGTATAGTCACATATCCGTGGAGCTTGATTAGTGTAGCCAAGTCTCTGGTTGTGGGCTTCCTTGGTATGAGACTTTGAAGCATATGCCTTACTTATTCATATTTTTCTTCGACGAGATCTTTTTATCATTATGCACGTCTTATTTTTTTGGAGATTTTTTATTTTTATGATATATACAAAAGTGTAGCATGTACATATGGAGTTTTCCTTCTTAAGCCAGTTGACTATCCCTTTTTTGAAGCTTTATTACAACCCACGGCATCCCGTCGTAATACATCGGTGCCCTAGACTAGGCTGAGATGCACTACCCACCCTAAAGGAGGACAGATGTTTCCACCCGTCTGTTACTTCAAGCCAAAGGATTATGTATCCTCACCACCTCATCAATGAAGAGCTATGTGCAAGATGCTTGTCCAAGTTAGGTCACTATGTAAAAGAATCATGCGTGTGTATGAAATATTCTACTTAGACCAATCAAGATGACATGTGAACATAGACTTATGGACTCAAAGAATTAAGTTGCTCGACCTAAAAAATATTAACTAAAGTTCCTATACGATTCCCCTGAAATTGAGTAGATTAAGGCCAAATAAAATCTATCCTCAATCTATTCATAACTTGATTCAGAACCCATTAACTTTCAACTTTGCATATCGTAGATGTGCAAATGAAATGCGGATGAAATGTAATGTATATGAATGAAGTGAAAGATAAATTTTTTTGGTGCAAAAATTATATGCTAGAGTGAATAAGAAGCCTCTTTTTTTACAAAAAGTTTACTTATACAAAAGTTTTTGGTATACCTCCTATTTTACAACAATTTTACAAAAGTACTAATTTACAAGGATTATAGAAGTTTTATTATACACATTTTCAACTTATATACAATAGACATATTATACAAGTATACATGTATTTTACAAAAAGTTTTTTTACCAATTTTACCCATCCCGTAATTGTTGCATAATATATACAAAAATACGCAAAAGTATGAGCTATGGATAAAGTATATATGTAATAAGACGCCTGTTGACACGATTATTCGTGGTTTAAAATGATGATTTACCACGATAAACCATTGTCAAATAAATAATATTACAACTACGAGCATGATGAAAGTATGCAAGAAGTATGCGGCAAGTAGAGGATCGAATCCACAGGGACCAAGCAAATTTGCAATATTTGTTCTTCTTTCAAACTTAAATCAAATCTTACTCCATGGCAATGAGAGAAAAAATTATGAAATCTTAAAGAGTAAATGCAATCTATGGTAAAAATATTTATTAGAACTCAAAGTAAACAAGCGTGGGCATGAGTGCAACTAAATAAGGAGACAAGGGTAGAATTGCAATTTAAGATAGAAAAATTAATGTGACATTTGCAATGTTTCAAAACAAAATAATGGAAGGTAAACTTGCAATATATTAAGGCAACTTAGAGTTGAGAAAGAACCTTATGAAATAAGAATGCTTCCAAGTTCAACTTAAACAAAACAAGTAATATAAAAAAACAAGAGTACTTATAACATGAGAGTTGTATCCTTCAAGTTCAACTTAAATAAAACGACTAAAGGAAAAAAATGCAAAAGGTAAGTAAAGATGGGAAAGAAGTCTTCTCTATTGGAGCTTGCGAATCTAAAATGAAGACGATGATGGAGCTGGATGTCGAGGACGTAGGCGTGCGAGTTGGTGGAACACCAACGGGGCGCACAATGATCTGGCTGCATGGGGAGGAGCTGGACACGTTCTAGGCCACATGAGGAAGGATCGGGATGCGTGGGAGATGGCGCGTACGGACTGGATAAGAGGGAAGAGAGTTGGAGCATGCAATCGCGGTGCGCAACTGCGGGCTGCGACGAGACGGAAGTCGGTGCACGCTGAAGGAGAAGAAGATGCCCACGGGGAAGGAGCTGAAGAACGGTGGCTGCTGGGTACGCCTATACCTTCATGAGATCAACAAAAAACAACGAGAGAGAGAGATAAAGAAATATAGGGGACGAGAGAAAAAAGAAAGAGTGGGGGCGAGAGAGGAGAGTGCATGAGGGAAAGACAGAATGGGAGGAGAATGTGCGTGAGTTGAGAGAGAGAATGGGGGCCCAAGGTATGTGCGTGAGTGCCTCCTTTTATAGATGGAATTTTCTTGGAGACATAACACGTAAATAAAGATAAAAGATCATTATTAGTGCATGAAGAATTAATTTTTGCATGGCGAAGGATGAGGTGTGGACGGTTAGTGTGCTTGGGAAGGGGAGAGATAAATTTAAGGGTGTGCATGGGATGGGGCTCATGACACATGGGAATAATGAATGTAAATTTTACATTAACCCCCTCCCCTTTTCTTTCCAACAAAATGTAAGAGATGTTTTTTGAAGAGCCAAGTCAATATGTTGATTAAATTAGTATTCTATGAGTGTACTCAATTTCTCTCTGATAAATATGATTAATGATGATAATATTTTATCAGATGTTTCCTTGATTTATTGATGATTTTATGCGCTTATGTACATGGAATAATGTAGACATATTTTATGTTAATTTAGAGTTTGTAACTTAGGATTTGATATTGTATATCACATAATTTGAGCCTATTATCACAGTATATCATGTAATCATCAACGCCCCCCATATTTAGTATGTGATATGTCCTCAGAGTACATGAAGCGAGGAAAAGGCGTAGCTCGTGCTAAGCGTAGGAGAATGAAAAGAACAAAAAGTATAGAATTCGACCCACCCCCTTATGCGTAGGCTTTAGGCAGCCTAAGTATAGAAGACAAGCAAAAAATGGGGTGCTCGAGGTCAAGAGGAGAAATTGATGAACATATACATAGAGCGGCATTGGTTCCCCCTATACTTAGGCTCTGGTCAGCCAAAATATAGGATAGGAGTATGTATGAGAACCGATGGGATTAGGGAATATATAGAGAGAAAATGAATATACAAGAAAGAGCTGGGGTTTCCCCTATACTTAGGATTTGAATAGCCTAAGTATGGAGTTAGTATCTACGAAAGAAGGAACCTAAGCTCTAAAATAATGAATAAATCAGATGTACAAGAGTGAGTGAATCTTCTAAGCTACTGAATCTTCTAAGCTGGTGAATCTGGACGATGCATATTCATGAACAATAATATGATGTTTCTGCTATGTGCTCACTCTGCATGAAAATGATGACCTTGACTTGGACTAACTGCTCCTTAGAATCTACAAAGTGCTTCAACAGTTGTCGATTTACCATAGGGTTTGTGTACAATTTGTGAGATCATCTGTCTCTACACTTCAATTCCCGTGCACTTCCTTAACAACAAAGGGACCCATCCACTTAGATTGGAGATTCCCCTGGAACATCTTTAACATGGCATTAAATAACCATACCTTTTCCCAAGGACATAGTCTTTGCACCTAATGTGTTAATCATGTCATCTCTTCACTTTATCCTTATAAATCAAATTGTTGTCATATGCTCTATTTCGGACTTCCACGAGCTCATTCAAGTTCAAGTCAAGACAAAGCTTCCCTAGGTGATAACTCCAATTTATCTATTTAATTGCCCATTCGGATTTGTGAATCGGCTTTGCGGGTAAATGGCATGGCTTGCCATAGATCATTCTAAATGGTGAAGTGTCGAAAGGTGTTTTGCAGGTTATCCTATAGGCACACAGAACTTGGTCCAAGTGCTGGGACCACTTATTCCTATCGGGACGAACCAACTTCTGCAAAATACTCTCCACCTCTCTATTCGAATCCTCTTCTATGCCATTGGAATGTGGCTGGTAAGGACTAGTAACTCTGCGCTCAAATCCGTTGTCTTTAGCTAAAGATCTCATATCTCGGTTCACAAAGTGGCTACCCCGATCATAAATTAGAACTTTTGGTACCCTGAACCTGGCAATAATATGGTCTCTCGCAAACTTACAAACAATCTTGTTGTCTATGGTTCGGGTTGGGATAGCCACCACCCACCTTGGCAATTAATCAACCGTCAACAAGATGTACTCATGTCCTTGGAATTGGGAAAAGGACACATGAAATCTATGCTCCATGAAGTATAAACATCACAAAAGATCACAGGATCCATTGGCATCTCATCTCTCTATGTAACTGTCCCTCCCATCCTCTGACAAATCGGATAAGACCGTATAAAAATATATATTGGAGTACTTTGTGAGTGGCTCTATTCCCTGAATGGTATCCTCCATCTTAAAGAGAACGACAATACGTGAGGACATGCTGGTATTCCTTATAAGTAATACACCTTCTCCAAACACAATCCGACCCTTCAAAAAAAAGGAACAAATCGTCCCAGTGGTATTTTCTCGAATCCGACTTCAGTCGGTCAATGTTGCTCCTACTCCAACCTTAGGGAACTTGCTTGGAGACAAGAAAGTTCACCATGTTGGAATACCAGTGAGTGAGACAATATCACAAAATGACTCGTCTGGGAAGGTCTCTCCAATATGCTCATAATTAGGAGAATCCTTAAGCTCAATCCAGTAAAGGTGACCCGACACAACATTGTTCACTCAAGGTTTATCTTTTATCTCCAAGTAAAACTCCTGGAGGAGCAAAATCCACCTAAGAAGACGCACCTTCGTGCCCATTTTCATTAAGTATCGAATAGTTGTATGATTAGTGTAGATTGTCACCTTAGACCCAAAATATGCGACATGAACTTCTCGAGGGACCATACTACAACAAGCATCTCCTTTTGAGTCACAGTATAGTTCTTCTGTGTAGGTTCTAATACTTTGCTCACGTAGTGGATCACAAACAAGATCCCCTCTCATCGTTGTTCTAACACAACTCCTACAACAAAATTTGAAGCGTCAATCATGATCTCAAAGAGGAGATACCAATTAGGAGCTTGTAGGATAGGTGAGGCACAAATCATCATCTTCAAGTGTTCAAAGCCCTCCAGACACCTGTGATCTACAAAAAACTCTGTGTCATTCCCTAAGAGCTAAATTAGTGGGGAAACAATCGTCAAAAAATCCTGAATGAATTTCCATTAGAATCAAACATGCCCTAGAAACGACCTCACTAAGTTCAAGTTGGTAGGTGGATCGAGTTTCTTAATCACCTCTACCTTGACACGGTCAACCTCCATTCCCCTTTTTGAGATGACATGCCCCAATACGATACCTTATGTCACCATAAAATAACTCTTCTCCTAGGAGAGTACCAGATCACCTCCTTACCGCCTGAGGACTTGGTCCAAGTGCGCTATACATATATAAAAGGAATCACCATACACTGAGAATTCATCCATGAACACTTCCAGAACATTCCCACCATCTTAACAAATACGGTGATCATGCACAGCTGAAAAGTTCCTGGGGCATTGTAGAGCCCGAATGACATGCACCTGAACACGTAATTGTCGAATGGACATGTGAATGTGGTCTTTTTCTGATCGTCAGGGGCTATAGCTACCTGGTTGTATCCTGAGTACCCATCAAGAAAACAGAAGAATGATTTTCATGCGAGTCTCTCCAAGATCTGATCAATGAATGGCAAGGGAAAGTGGTCTTTCTTTGTCGCAGCATTCAGGCGCTTGTAGTCGACACAGATGTGCTACGACTTGGGTACTCGTGTCATAATCTCTACCCATCCTTGTTTGTGACCATCTGAATTTCCAACTTCTTCGGGGCAGCATGAATCGAGGCCACCTACTTGGAGTCAGAAATAGGGTATATAAACCCTGCTCTGCACCATTTATCAATCTCGTTCTTCACTACTTCCTGTAGATTGGGGTTAAGTCTCCTCTAAAACTCATGGGAAGGTCTCACATTATCCTCAGTAAAAATGAGGTGCGAGCAGAGAGCGGGGTTGATCCCCACGAGATCTGATACTATCCAACCTATTTATTTATAGATCCTCTATAAGAACTCTAACAATGTAGACTCATGTTCTAAAGTCAAGTCTGAACTAATGATAACAATATCTTTCTCTTTAGGTCCTGCAAGAAAGGCATACTTCAGTGTAGGAGATAGTGATTTTAGTTCTGGCAATGTGGTGTCATCAAGCAAATTTGGCTGAACTAAATCTGAATCTAGCTACGTGTTGCATGAAGGTGGGCTCAACTATATGGTACTCGCCACCAACGTAGAGGTATCGGGAGTCGGATCGCCAAAGAGACATGATAGTTCTGCCAAAGCCGCATCCAACTCATCATCTATGCCCCATGATTGTTCCAAAGGGGTGGAACTGGTAGATCCCGATGGATCTCTATGTCATCAAGGTTATAGGTACATGCATCTCTCTCAAGATAAGATAGCACATGGCAAACTTCATCATGTACTATGTCCTTCCCATATGAAAGGGTCTCGCTCTATCCTGAAGGAACCTGTCTCCAAATCCCAACAATACTAATGATTATGCAATCTTCTTCTGAAGATGAGTACTCTATGCTACTCTCTGAATCGGCTCACTACCATTTTGTGTGCTTCATCTCAGGGTTCACATCTATGCCTGGAGAATCGACTTCATCGTCCCTGTACCATAGTCAAAAGATGCGCCTGTGGTCCTAAGGAAGGGTCGTTCGAGAATGATCTGGGATTCTCTCCAATGATTGGTGGTCTCCATGACTAAGACTAGGAAGTCAACCTTATATTACTGCCCCTCAATCGAGATAACGATGTTTTTCACAGCTCCCAAAGGTCTCTTCATTGAGCCAACTATGAATTGGAGTAAAGCTCTAGATTTGTGTAGTGGTCCCAACTCCATCTTCTGATATAATTATAAGGGATGTAAGTTGATTGAAGAACCGTTATCTAAGAGAGTGCATACAAATGCAATTTCGTCGATATGACTCTCCACGTAGTGAGCACCCATGTCTCTCTTTTTCCTTGGTAGTTGCTGATTCTTAAGATAATATGTTGTGTCTACTGACAAGACATGAGTCTTCACATATTTGTTTGGTTTCTTCCTGCTAACCCTACTAGGTGTGCATCTCACATTAAGGTATTTCTTGAATATAGGATGATTAGCAACATACTCATCAAATGGCACCTTAACAATGATATTCTCTCTACAAAATCATGCCATATCGGGGTCATCTTTCTGAATCTTTTTTATGTGCTTTCCTGCCGTAAGAGCACATGGGAAAGGGATTGAAGCAAGGGAAACAAAAGATGAAGAATCTAGATCATGAACTGAGAGATCATTCATTCCAATAACGAAAACAACATTCTTCATACATGAATCTTTTTGATGCAACGTGAGATCAAAATCAAAACTATATACTACAAGTTGTGGAAAAGAAGCATAGTGGTATCTGCCACAACCGGAGGTGCAAGGTCCTCCATAGAATCTGAGTTATCTCCATGCTGCTGATGTTGCAGTCGTGCCCTCCTCCTCTTCTTGTCTCCCTGAGAAAATATCCTTGTATGGTGTTGATGGGGCTCCTAAATATGATAACTCTTCTCCTCATCCTCTGAAGACTTCCAAGTAGAGCTCCAGAGTGGCCCCTCCTCCCGTCCCTCACCTGGTCAGGTACGGTCACGGTCCTTCCTCTCCTAGGTGACATATTGTTAGCCTTGTCAAACGAAAGAATGTCATGTTCATGTCTAAGAGATGTTGAATAATATACTTGACCAAGGTGATGTTGAGAACCAGATCAGTTCAAGATATTTGGGTTGGCCTGAACTTGGGTTGGTATTTAGGTAAAGGGTGCATATTTCCCATCTCACCATCTGTACAAGCGGTCGGCATCAACCCATAAGTTGTGAATTTTGTTCTGGCAGGAATGAAGTGTGTCGAGTATCTGCTGCTGTAAGTCCATGGGACCAAGCGAAGAAGGAAGTGGAAAAGACTGAGTAGGATTGACCCTACTAGTCAGGTTACTACCTCTGCTTCTGTTGTTGCTGTTGTGGTATCGGTTGAAACTACATGCCCTTTTGGCCTACCTTGTAATTGCCTTGTCGGCTATACTACTGGTACTATTGCCACTATTGCTGGGGTGGCTGAAATCTAGGGCTCTGTTATGAAGGAGGTGGTGCGGAGGTGAATGCGGTGTTGTGAAAGGTCGTGGGACGCTGGTAAGCATGTTGATACCCTGTACTTACCTGCATGGAAGGGTCCTGAGATACCACACACCATTCACCTTCCAAATCGGTGGAGGCTCCTCCTGAACTGTCTCTACGGATGGAGGCTGCTGCTGGAAAGAATGGTGTACGACTAATCCTACTCTCACAGCTGGGGATACCTTGACACTAGCTGCTCATGAACGTGGTGAATTTGGTATACGGGAGAGGTGGGTGCAGTCACGACAGGATATGAATCCATTTCAACACCTTTATTCTACATTTTGGCCTTAAAAACCCTACCTAATGCATGCAAATAGCATTATTTTGTGCATATTAACATTCATCAGTTATTTCAATTATTGTATATAAAATATTGTTTTTAATGCCAAAATTATAGATAAAGAAAAGAGAAGAAAAAGAATAAAATGCCAAAGTATTTTATGACCCTTAACCCCGAGACCAAGTCAAGAATTGATTTGGTCGACAACAAATAAAGTAGGGGGAGATAAGGGCCAAATGCACAATAAAAATCATACTCTTTTATTGATCAATAAAGCATTTCTGGGACCTATTTTATTCTTTATTATTTGTTCATCAAATCAATAAACTTTGTACATGAAATTTGTATATAATAATACATAGAAAAATACAAAATTAAGTTTACACAAAAATAATATACAGTGTACAAATTATACTAAAAGTAAAAATGTAAAATCTCAACCTCCCGGACCTGTATCTCCTAAATAAAAACTCAAAATATATCAAATCACTTTAATTGTATATAACTTTTAATAAGATATTTAAGTAAGGTGTATAGTATATCCAAAATATTCATTTTATTTATTCCTTATTATTTTTATATTTTTATATTTTTATAATTTTATAAATCTTTTTCATAACACTTGTGTATTATTAAAATATAAGAGAACAATCTAAAGGAAAATAAAATAATTATGTTGATATAAATGTATAGGTAAAATACCTATACTTATACCTGTATATAAATAAAAGTGAAATTCATTCTTCTATTATTTATTCTTTTAAATTTTTATTCCTATAAATACTAATATAATTCCTTAAAAAAATACAGAAATAAAGTAAAACCATATAAAATACTCTAAATAAATAATATTGCTAAATACATAGAGACATATACCTATACGTATACCCATATAACATATACCTATATTTATTTAAGAATACAAATAACATCAGAAAAATAAAATAAAAATATACTTATGTATAAAAATAATTTATAAATATATAAAATAAGATAATAAAATAATAAAACTAAATATACAAAATAAAAAAGGCAAAACATAGGTAAATATACCTATAAATATACCCTTAAAATTTAACCTTAATAAGCCCAAAAAAAATAAATAAAAATCATGTTAAAATATTACATAAAATAATAAACATTTTTTATTATATATTCTAAAATTAATAAAATCATTTACTATTTTGATTAATTAATTTCTAATAAATCATCCCATTTTGTCTTTTTGTGTCCAATGTGGACCAGTCCCGGGCTTCGTTTGTTGACCCCTAGTCAACTCAGCCTCCAGGCGCTCTGCATCTGTAAGAAACGTCGAGTCCTACATTTCCTCCCTTTCTCTTGGAATCTCATCTATATATTTCATCGATTTTTCACGCAAATCTCAACTTCAAGCATCCCAGATCCAAGCCCAAGCTCCAAATCCTTTGTGCATAGCTTTTATTCTTCTTAAGATGCCGGTCAATAAGGGTATCTACCTATGTCTATAAATAAACCTCTCCTCCCCCAAATCCAATCTTGATCCCTCTTGGAGCCCCCAATTATGCCCTTGCGTGAGTATGTGAAGGTCGGGTGACATCTGCACCTTCCCCGTGCCTGGGCTACGTCGGAGCGAGGAGGAGAGGTGATCCACTGCGTCCTCTGGAAACCCTGCTCCCTGCCCACCAGCAGGTATAAGAGCGGTGTTCTTTTCATTTCCTTAGGTAGTTTTCATTTGTACCTTTCGTTTCCAACATTTTTGTTTGTGTTTTAATGATCATATTAGTCTAGAATAGGATAATCCCCTCATCGGAGCTCTAAAGCTCCAACCGAATGTCCACTGTGAAATGTACCCATTCTGACCGTGCAGTCCACTCCCATATCTTCCCATGCATGTTCTTTGCTTGATATTCCATCCTGATCACCCTTATCGACCTCCGATCAGCGAATCGAGGGTATTCATCCACCGTTCATCGGGTCCTCTCTTCCCACTCCATCTATCATGCATTGCAGCTTCATAACAAGTCGAGGGCCTTTGCCTCGAGCCCTAGTATCTTCTTGTGAAAAATCTGCACCGAAGGGACCCCTCTTGAGTCAGATTTGGGCCCGATCGAGACTTACCAAGTGCCCTAGCTTCTTCGACATATCAGGACCCCATCACTTTGTCGTGGACCTTCTGAAGGGCACCATTAGCTGCGGACTTCCCTCCTGGACGTGTAGAACACCATAGCATCATTGAAAACCCCAAGAGATGTGAAGAATCAACAAATGAAGATCAAGGAAGCCCACCATCTTCCCTGCTCTTCCAGAGAAGCAGCAGCTGTCCGATGGAAGGCGCGCCTCCAGATTTCATCAGAAGCGTCCGATCTTCAACACCTCAGCTGTTGGATCTCCTCCCGAGATCTAATCACATACGCCCATCCTCATATCGGTACCAGACGCTCGGATGCCCACACGTGTATATGTGGAGCGATCCGGACTATCCCTTCATGTGTTATTTGGGGGTAAATTGCAAACTCAATCCCCTGTATTTTTGTAATTATTTATTAGTCCTATAAATAAAATATGTAGTCTAAATAAATGTGGAAATTTTGCATACAGGCCCTTGAGTTTATTGTAAATTACAAATGGGTCCTTGCTATGTCACCTCACGTCTCGTCCCACATGAGGCGGCCAAATGCATTTATATCATTGGCGATTTTTTATTTATATTTAGTTAATATTTTTGGGAAAATTGCACGCATGCCCTTGATGTTTATTTATTTGCAAAAATGCCCATCCCAGTTCATGTATTTTTGTGCTTGAAGTTTATTTGTTAAAAATAGTACCCATACTCTAAAAATTATGCAAAAAAAGGATTAGATGCCTGCTAGTATGTGTTTTCATGCCTTGTATTTATTTTGGTATTTTTAGCATTATAAACTATTTATTAAAATTCCAATGAGCATTTTTTATCCTTGTCTAATTTATAAAATACAAAAAATTAGAAAAATGATTTGAAAAATCCTTCAAAAATTATGTATTGTCTATTTTAATATATAGAAAAGAAAAGGTTAAAAAATTACAACTCTAAAATACAACAAAAAATATTAAAAAATCATCAAAAATCCTAAAAATATTTATTTATTTACCTCTGAATTTTCTTTATATTTATATCTATTTATTAAAATTAACTTGTAGAATTTTGGATTTTATTTGATATTTTTAATCTTCAATTCAATTTGGCCTATTTATTAGTTCCCTAATTTGGGATGTTTTTTACTTAAAAAATCCATAAAAATTAACAACAATTCTAGAAAAATCACCAAAACATTAAAAAATTATATAAAATCCAAAACATTGCCTTTTCTGTATTTTGTTCATTTCTATTAGTATTTATGATAATTTTGTCCTATATTGTATCACCATATATATGTATGCATCCATATTATGTACTTAGTCAAAAATATTAAAATATCAATATTATTATTATATATTGAAAAAAAGTATTTTTTTATTTATTTTTGTAAATATGTGATTACCTTACATGTACATTTTCACTTATGTGTATATATGTATCCATGTAATATATAGATTTTTTATTATTTACCTATATATTCATTATTAATTTCATTAAAAAAAAGTATATCTATTTATATAAAAACTGCATAATGAATAAAGATACACATTTACATAATATAAAGAACAATCATAGGCTACCTAACTTGCTCTTAGTGAATTCACATGCTTGCATTATATACATTTTGTGTTGTAGAGAATAATAAATTTAACTCACATTCTTGCTATTTATTGATTGATTTATATTGTATGTTAATTGTTGATTGACTTGGGTTTTTTGAGCAGTCAATGCATCGACTGCGGTCTCGCCTTGTAAGATCGTGAGACTCTCAGAAAATCATCATCAACAGCAGGTATCTTTATATTAGATACCTTCTTAATGAATTGCTCCATCTATCATGGTATCTTGGAGATGCTCCTGTCTAACTCACCAATCCTTCGATCGATCCTCTCGACCGCTATAAACTTGTCTGCATGGAGCCCCATGCCGGAGATCACGTCTTGAGAGAGATCGACTACAGCTGACTTTCCCCCTCCGGATGGGAGTGAACTGAGGGACCGTGTGTACTCCATGTTGGTGGTCTGCGAGTGGCTAGTCTCAGCCATCTACTCGAATACCTTCCAGACGGTATCCGCTCCACATGATGTACAGCTTCCTCCACAGTCATCTCTCACTATACCCTGCATCTCAGGGTTGAGACTGGCGAAGAATGACCGGATCAAGATGTTGTCATCTATACCATGGGCAAGGACATTTCTACACGATGTCCTTAAACCTTTCCCAATAATCGCATAATGCTTCATGGGGTAGCTGGGAAAATCTATTGATCCATGTCCTCATCATGTTATTCCTACTCAGAGGGAAGAACTTCTTAAGAAAATGGTCCTTGAACTGGGCATATGTTGTGACTATAACTGCAAGGTTATTTACCCAGTAGTCAGCTTTGTCACCCAAGGCAAATGGAAGAGCTGTGAGCCAGATATAATCCTATCTAACCCTAGTTGTCTAAGATTAGCATAGATAAGCTTGAAGTCCCATAGGAATGCATATGGCTCCTCAGAAGCATTCCCATAAATGTGTGGTAGCAAGATTAAAACCTACAACTTCAACTCAAAATCAACATCTGGTTCAGCCGGAACCAAAAAATTTCGAATTCTGTATTGTATGGGGTTGTACGGCGCAACCATTGGTGGTTCAACTCCTACATTGAGCCGTCCTAACTGAGCACAGAGTAAGGTGTGTCTCTCCTCAGATGCAGGTATTCTGGCGGTATCATTCTTATGGGGTCCTTGGAGTTTTCTTCTTCATCATCTTTTTTCTAGAAGAATTTTGCTTGAATCTTCTTTGAGACCCGTAGGAGATGGAAGGTACGCCTGGGGTGCCGGAGCTTGAGCTCCGGCGAGTCCTTGCTTGGGTCATTCGGTGGGATGATGAGCTTCAGCACTTGGATATGGTTGCGGCAAGGGTAGAAGCCCTTGGATCTCGCTTGAGGTGAAGATGTCGTCACTTGATGGAAGGGCCTTCGTTGTTACTGACAACCCTTATTCTAGAGCTCTCTCTCAGCTTGCGTTAGTAGCAAATGATTTGCTCAAGACGGCCGACGGGGTTCTTATGGGTTGGCGGTTACAAGGGGGCAAGATCAGAGGAGGATAGGGAGATCATGGAGTGACGATTTAAGGGTGTAGGCGGAAGAAACAGGGAGCTGGTGCGGGGAAGTGGAGATTAGGTTGGTGGTTATGTCGGTGATGAATATACGATTCATTGCATAATCATTGCCCATTTATAGAATTTTGTGAGCATAGAGGATCGAGTTTGCATGAGTTATGGTCATATATTTGTGTTTGTCAGTTTCCAATGTGATCACATATTTGAGCTTAATTCTTATCATTGGGGTCATATTTTGAATTCATATTCATGATTAGTTTCTTGGACTTTCACTATCCCAATCCAAAACCAAAACCTAGTTTCTAATCCCTAGTTTCAGTCTAATCTTTTATCAAAACCCCATTGAACCTTATTGCACATGGTCCTAAAACCACACAAGTCTACTATATCTATTTTCTCAATCTCAAGAATTGTTAGGGTCTTTCCATAAACCCACATATTCTTGTGGATTTTCGTGCAACATTCCATTATATTTGAAAGGCACGTCATGTCCTAAACCTCTACAAACCCCAATGAAAAACCAACCAATCGAGTCGACTAAATAGATAGACAAATGTCGCTATAATGATCGATTGAAATTCACATAAAATTTATTTATTTTATTATTTATACCCCTAAACTCAAGTGCATAGCGATAAATACGGGAGTGTCGAACTCAGGGAGGCAAATTGTTGAAACTAGGGTTAAATGGTAGAAAACTAAGTTTTTATTAGTTTGCTATTTTTTATTTATTTTTAGGATTTTTTTATTTAATTTTTTACGAATTTTATGTTGTTTTTGTGATTTTAAGTATTTTGTATTTTTTTCTTTTAGAAAATGTTTGTAACTTTTATTTTCTTTATTATTTTTTTATGTTTTTATTTATATTTTCTATTTTTGTGAATTTAAAGAGGTTTTTAGGATTTGTATGAGTTTTGCATTATTTTTTAAATGTTGAAACAAAGTATTTATTAAAAGCTGTGATGTATTTTCAAATTTTAAAATGGAAAATATGGAGAAAATATTTTTTATTTTATTTTTATTAAGAATTAGATGAAATTATCTTTACAATGATAGGCTGTGCATATTTTTGTGATTTTTATTGAATTAGTTATGAATTTTTGAAGTTTTACGTGTTTTGTATTTTTCACTGGTTTTATTATATAATTTTTACTTTATTTTTTGTTCTGCGTGTAAAATATGGTAAATTGTTCTGTGGGTATGTTTTATTGGATTTTTTAGGATATTTATATTTTTTATGATTTGTTTAAAGTTTGTTATATTTTTATGGGATTTTAGTGATTTAATAGAAAATATTTTTATTTTTTAAACTGTAAATAGTAAAATATAGGGTATTTTTATGTATTTTTTTAGTTTTTATATTTTGTATTTTATTTAATAACTATTGTAATGCTATAGTATAGTAATAAAGCATGAAATGCAGAGGCGCGAGGAGAAATAGGAACTTGAAAGGGTATTGTCGCAAAAAGTCCAGAAGTCACGTGCATGTACACGTGATGAAGCTACAAGCTGGGGCAAATGCATAATTCAACCAAAGATCAGGGGCATCTAGCGTAAAATGCCACAAATATCTCCCACCTCACGTGATCAGCACGCGAGGCTCTTAAGCGATGGGCGGTGGAGCGAGCTTGATCGTCGATCGCGGGTTGATCGAATGGTTGATGTTGATGCGATACATGGCGGGGCTCGAACATAGACGTGTGGCACGATCTAGTGCCTCGGATCAAATCAGATCCAAGGACGCCACTCGGATCTAGGAGCAAGGGATGCTCTTCCCTATGTTCTCTTAGAACATGCGACAATGAGTCTTCAAGGCAGCACAATCATGGTAGCTCTCCGATCTCTGGATAAAGTTTTAGAATTTGACGAAGATCTCCGTCGAGATAGTGAAAATTGATCTCAAATCTCCGTGCAAATGATCATGATGACTTCGATGAAACTCTATTGCAGATCTTCGTATTTATAAGATCTCGGTCTGTAGATGCTTGGCAATGTGCTATGCAGATGGTTCGATGTTGATGGTTGGGATTGAAGAAATCAGCTCAGATCCCCATGCATGTCTACAAAGGATTCACACTCCAATAACGTTTTGGATGCTTCATGCTCTAGGACCTACAGATGATGAAATAAGGCTCGAGGATGTTATCCTCGACCTGAAATTAGATGCAAAACCAAGTGGAATGGATGGGGATTCAATCCACAATGAATGGCAGAAATGAATCGATGAAGCTGAGATCTCGATCATTTGAGATGATCAGAAGACGAAGAGAGGATGAAGAGAAGAAGAAATTGATCGGGGAGGCGATGAAAGATTGATGATCGATTTCAGTGTCGATTTGCAAAGAAATGTAGGAAAAGGGAGGGAGTCAGAGAAGGTAGAAGGAAGAGGAGAAGAGAGGAGAGGAATCAAACGAAGGATTACATGGACAGTGTAGTTGATGTCACCTGGTGAATGCAAAGCACGATGGAGCTCCATTGGGTAATCGCCTCCATGCACGAAGGTGCAGAGGCTAGGCGCACGACGGATCTGAACTTTACACTGGCGTGATCTCGCCGGACTCAAACTCCTTGTCGCTCAACGAATGACTGATGGAGGTTGTCACCCTCAATGAATAACTCTCGAAGTTCTGGACTAAAGGAGGAGAAATTGCAGATTCCTTGGCGTTGGGGGGGAGGGTCGGTCCTATATATAGGTTGAGAAAACTTACATACCAAGCTATCGAATGGAGTCACCGACGTCAGTTGGATGAACGACCCAACGACTTCATCGTTGGGCTGTTGGTGGAGGAGAATGGAAGGAAAGAGGCAATGCGCGATGGGGAAGATGTGCAGGATTGTCGAAGAAGAAAAGGGAAAGTAGTGATGGAGAAGAGAAGGAGAAGAGGAGAGAGAAAATGTAAAAGATAAAAATAAATAAATAAATAAATATATAAGATTAGTAATTAATAAAATGATAATTAAATACTTAATAACTAATTAGACTAATTAAGATATAATTAAATGGATAACAGATGAATCTACGTTTCATCATCTTTATTCTATCATTTTAGCCTTAAAAACCCTAGTAAATGCGTGTAAATAGCGTTAATTCATGCACTTTATCATTCATGCATTCTTGTGTAAATACTGTATAAAATGTGATTTTTAAAGCCAAAATTATAGAATAAAGAAAAGAAAAGAAAAAGAATAAAATATTGTAAATATTTTATGACCCAAAACCCCGAGACTTAGGCATCTCGATGAGTAGGTCGACAAGGAATAAAGTAGGGGGAGATAAGGGCCAAAATACAGCAAAAATACATATTCATTTCATTCATTCTTTATTCTTTTTGGACCTATTTTTAGTTCCACTTTTTATACCTCAAATAAAGAAAATTTGAACATGAAAGTTGTAGATAATTAAATAAAGAAAAATACAAAATTGATTTCACTAAAAAATAATGTACAAATAAAAATTTATGGTCTGAATAAAATCCAGAATCCCAACTTCCCAGACCCGTATCTCACAAATGAAAACTCCAAATGCATCAAACTCACTTTAATTGTATATAGTTTAAAATAAGCTATTTAATGGTGGTGGTTTCGCATTTGGCGGAGCTACAGTTTGAAAGTTGAGTTTTGGACCCCTATTGTATACTTGTACAGATTAAAATAATCATTTTATTATTTATTCATTATTTTTATATTTTTATAATTTTGTAAATATTACTTATAATATATTTGGGTATTAAAACATGAATAAAAAGACAAAAGAAATGCAAAATAAAAATATTTGTATAGAGTATACATAGGTATAATACCTGTATATATACCTATAAAAACTATACTTTTATTTTATTAAGTGTACTAAAGACCTCAGAAAAATACAATAAAAATATATTTAAGTGTATAAAAATATTTTATAAATTTATAAAATAATAAACAAAAATAAATAAATCAAATATACAAAATAAAAATAAAAGATTAAAATATATAAAAAATATACCTATAAAGGGTATAATAGGCAACTTATAAAAATATTCCTCTAAAAAATAATTAAAAATCATCATAAAATAATTTATAAAATAATAAACATTTTCTATTTAATAACCAAAAATTAATAAATTCGTTTTCTATTTTTAATCGAATTTACAAAGACTTTTTCTAGGATTTTTCCTGGTTGGTCCACGTGGACCAACCAGGGTGTCTGGAGAGTTGACCGGCGGGTCAACTCTCTGACCCACTCCTGCAGCCCGTCAGAGTTGCATTTTTAGCCATTTTCTCCCATTTTTCGAGGCCGCATATATGTCCTTCTTGACATTTGTTCACCACATATCCAACATACACGCCCACACTTTGTATCAAGGATTGGATCGTTGATTCGCGAGATACACCTTGATCTTCTTGCCATCTCGCCCACTCTCTGACACGCCCCCTGCACTGTATTAGATATTGGTTTTTTGGTGTTTTCTCCGAATTTTGTAGAGCGCGTCTTTCACCATTTGGCATTACTTCCTTCTTGACTTTTGTTCACCATGCATCGAGGATACACGCCCATGGAGTGCTTCGATCTTTGGATTGCTGCATCGTCTGATACACTTCGTTCTTGTAGCCCCGTCGACCACTCTTTCGAAAAGACCTCCAACCTTCCCTTACACCTTTGAACCCTTTTTTCCCTTGCCTAACTTCTTCCTCCTAGCACCCTGGATTGAGGAAGGTGACAGCTACTCTCCGGCCTTGCCGCAGGGGAGTTTGGCTAGGTAAATCGTGGTCTCCACCCATCTCCGACCACCTTGGTCGTGAGGTACTTATCTCTAGTGTTCTGCCATCGAGGTACGTTTTCTCTTCATTTTTCTTGCATTTTTAGATTATCCGTAGCTGTAGGATTAGATTCCCCCCTTCACTTCCAATCTATACCCCTCTGTTCACCCTTCGCCATCACCTCGTCGGAGCTTGCTCCGACTAGCTCCTTTATTGCCATTCTCCGCCATTTTTCCCTCCAGAAGGTCGCGGCATTGTGCCCACGACTTTCTTAACTCGTTTTTGCAGGTCGCAGGAGTCAAAGGACCCCCTTGGGGGGTCGGTTTTGGAAACATGAGGTTCCTGGACTCCAACTCCTTCTTCGACTCCGCCATGGAGCACTGGAGCTCGTCGAGCCATTTTGGCTCCATTGGCGGACCGAGGACACTTCCAGGCGTCTTTGGAGGACTTCTGCGATGAGGATAGTGGCTGGAGCAACGCCATACAATCGATTGAAGTTCGGTCGGGGTCGTGTTCTTCCATGTTCATCCAGGGGACTCCACGACCGTCCGATCGGGCTTGGATCCCAGACGCTCCAGCCGCCGTCCGATCGCCAGTATTTGGGTATTTTTTGCTTTTGACCTGGCACCTTTTTGTATCTAATATTCGGCACTGAATCATTCTTCTATTGTGTTATATCTTTGTAATATTTGTAAAAAGGACCCTACATTTTCTTTGTCTACATTTCAGTCCAAGTCCACGTAGGCCGACAAAACTTGGTGATTTTGCAACCAAACCCTCGCGGGTTTGGTTATTTTGCACTTGATCGGATATTAATATTAAGAGTAAACTTTTCGGTGAAATTTACGCTTTGGCACCTGTATTTTACGCATATCACGATAATACCCTTGCCAGGTTGCATGTTCCTTGTGTTTCCTTTAATTATTTCATGCGTCTATAAAATTTGAAAAATCCCCCCAAAATAGAGTTTAGCTCATGTTGCATCATATTATCACGGCATATTTTTGTTTTGCATATTTATTGCATTTTAATATTTATAAAAATTCAAAAACATGCATTTTTGCTATTGTTTGCATTAGAAAATACCAAAAAAATAAAAAAAATCACAAAATTCCCAAAAAAATATATTTTGCTTATCTTATTGTGTTCAAACTCGAATCGAAAAATCACTAAAAAATACAAAACAAACCCCCTAAAAATTATAAAACTTTAAAAACCTTCATAAAAATCTTAAAAATTCTACAAAAATCCTAAAAATTAATTTCAGTTTCTGTATCTTCTCTGATTCATTAGCTTTCAATTAAAATTAATTTGAGGAATTTTGGACACCATTTGATATTTTTCATCCTCATTTTAGTTTCAGCCAGCAACCTAGTTCACTGTATTCTAGCATTTATACCGTTAAAAATACCAAAAAAAATAGGAAAAATCTAGAATAATCACAAAAACATTATAAAAATATAAAAAAAGCCAAAAACATTTTATTTCCTAATTTTTAAGTAATTTTACCTATTTTTATAAATACCTTATCCTTCCTTTTTCTTATTTTGTATATATTCTATATAAAGAAAAAGAAAATATAAAACATTATAAAATATAAAAAGAAAATATAAAATCAGTAAATTAAAAATCAAAATACAAAAATATAAAATCAAAAATAAAATAAAAAAATACAAAATCAAAAACCCACAAAAAATAGCATACATAGACACTTGATCACATTCACACATTTTGTGCATTTTGCCCCGTTCTACCTGTCTGCTCCCTGTGTTCGTCCTCTATACACATTTTGGTGTAGAGTTATAATAAATTTTAACTCCGCACATTTACTTTCATTGCTTGATTTACTTGTTGTGGGTTAATTGTTGTTTGAATTTGGGATTTTCCTGCGGGTCGCCTCAACGACATCGTGATCCCTCCTTGTATGGATTACTCTAGACCCGCGGAATTTCTCTATTCAACAATAACTACGTACATAATTAAGGGATTAAATAAATAAATAATTTATCAAATTATTAAGTATATTATTAAATAATTAAAAAATTAATTAATTAATAAATAAATTATTATTATTTCTTTTGATTTAGAAATATGATATTAATAAAGTACATAAATATATTAAATAACAAATATTAAGAAATATAAGTTATGGTACAATCTTCATTATAATAATATAGTCCCGAAACCCATATTTTTCATATTAATTCCGATTTTAATGAAATCAGTGTCATTTTATAGATAATTTCATAAAAAATTTAAAACTGAGTTTTCCCACTTCGGAGTCCATATGGTCGAGTTATGAGGTCCAGAAAGTTTAGGTAATGGCTTTGTGGCCTTGGGATTTATTGGCATTTTGACTTAAGTTATATTATATTGTTATATTGATTTTAGAAACATGTTAGAAAAGAATTAGGTTAAATGACGTTACTTTAATTAATTAAAAAATCAGAAAGTTTATACATAAAGTATATACATACAACGGGGTTCAAATGCCAAAACTCATCCTTTTGTTCTAATATTTTTTGGTATTTTCAAAAAATATTATTAAGTATAAAATGAAATTTGAAAGTGAGTTTGGTTAATTTGGAGTTTTCTATAAATAGTTTTGAACCTTGGAATCGGCTTTTACGACTTTTTTGGTTCATTATAATTAATTATTTTTTGTAACGAGTAATTTTTCTGATATCTTTATTAAAGAATATATATTTTTTTGAATAAATTTTGTGAAGAAAGCATTTTTGGTTTGGAATTTTCTAATTGATAAATAAATAGGTGAAATATTTACAATGTGGAAAATGTGTTTAATATTTTTTTGGTCTTGCTTTTCTATTAATTTTATATGAAGGATCCTTATCTCCCCGTACTTATTTATTTTGTTGATCAAGTCAATATTGACCTGGTCTTGGGGTTAGGATCAGTCTGTATATATTACATATCTACATCTTTCTTTTCTTTTATTTTTCTTTTTCTCTTTTTTATTTTATTTTGGATAAAATAAGTGCTAAATATATAATATTAACAATTGTGGTTAGAATGTTAATTAGTGGGAATTAGTGAGTATTTACATGTATTTTACCAAGGATTTTAGCCAAAAATTAATAATAAAGGTGATGAATCATAGATTCATCATCCCCTATCCTTTACCTTTGCTAGTCCCTTAGCAAACACTTATTCTATAAATAAATGCAAGCAAAAAGAAAAAGAAAAAGGAAAATAAAATAACATAGAACATGTTTGTTTCTTTAAACGGAATCTCACTTCACCTGAAATTTAGAATTCATATTAGGCCCTTGGATTATTATATTGTGGGGACTCTATTAGATTTAGGATTTAAGCCTCAACAGCCCTCAAGTTCCACAAATCCTTATCCAGGTTTACCTCAACAGCCAGCACAGATTCACCCATTCATCACGCAAACTTTTCAGCTTTGAAAGAAATTTGTACTGTGTGTGAAAGGTTTTAGCTCTTCCTGCTTGAAGAAACGAAGAAACCGCCCATCCCATGGACCCTAATCTAGCTACTCGATCCTTGAGGAGCGGGTATTTCCTTCTAAAGTCAGGTCATGTTGTGTCCACAATCGAGTATAAGAAGAAGAAGAAAATTGAGAAGAGAATTGAAGTGTGATTAGTGTAATCACATCTCCTTGTGAAGCCTGGACAGTTTAGCCAAGTCTCCACTAAGATAATGCATGCTTTTCTGAAGCTTGGACCAATGTGGTCATTTTGGTATTTGGTGTATGGCTTCTTTTTGGTAGAAATGATTGTCGCACTGCATAGATCTTTTATGCACCAATGGATATAGCATATTTTCTTTCTGTCTATTTTTTTGGGTCAAGGAAAAATTGTGCCAGCATATCCTTACCTCATCCGAAGCTTTATTTCAACCCCAATCTCTCCCATCTTTAGATGTCAGCGCCACTAGACAAGGATGGAAATGCTCCACCGAGATGGATTGTCCTTCCAACCCCATGCAAGTAGAGCTAAGGGTAGAGTACATGAGTTCAAAATTGGTTCAAATGGAGAAGAGTTAAATGGATGACACCAGGTGTCCTACTTAGGCATTTTCAAGCTGAATTCCGAATATAGTCTCATGGAACCCATAGAATTAAGTCTAAAAGACCAGAAGATTCTTAATTTCAATTCCTAATAAAGCTCCTTTAGAATTAAGTGGATTAAGGCCTAAACCAAACTCCATCTCTCGGACTTAGATCCATTCAGTTCAAGAATCAGACTTGTTCTGAAAAATGCGAATGAATGCAACAATTTTTTTATGAAGTAGATTTTTCAGATTAGGCTTTTTAAGTTATTTTTAAGAATTTTAGAAAGTTTTATTGAATTTTAAAATATTCCAATTTGTAGGGTCTTTTTGAAAGAGTTAGTGGATTTATTCAATTTACATGAATTTTAGATATATTGTATACATTTCACAAAGAATTTTATACAAATTTTATATACAAGATTATACAACTTTTATACATAATTCTACAAGTTTTAAATAATTACGGATCTTATCCAAGTATTTTAAAACATTT
Source organism: Ottelia alismoides (assembly GCA_037367405.1). Taxonomy (NCBI): domain Eukaryota; kingdom Viridiplantae; phylum Streptophyta; class Magnoliopsida; order Alismatales; family Hydrocharitaceae; genus Ottelia; species Ottelia alismoides. The sequence goes on from JAZKJV010007449.1 coordinate 1,150,230, forward strand.
TTTTATACTATTTTAAGCCATTTTTAAGTCATATTTAAAGTTTTCATGCGGCTTTTAGAAACTTAAAATATATACCCATACTTTTAGAGAGCCATGTAAAGTACGAGTTATGGCTTCTAAAGTATGTATAGAATATATATATGACATACCCCTATATTTAGCATGAACTATGTCCTCATAGTGATCAAAGAGTGACAAAGGAATACATAACTCGATCTAAGTCAGATTGGTGGAAAGAATTCTATACTACAACGAATCAAAAAATAACGAATAAATGAATAGAAGTCAATCATCCCCTCTATACTTAGGATCAAGTAATTTTAAGGATAACATACTCAAAACTAAAGATGATTGAGGTCAAGGGAATGTACAAAATCAATAGCTCAGCTTGTTCCCCCTGTACTTATGGTAAAATATCCCTAAGTATAGAGAAGAATATCAACAGATGAGGGACAAGCAAGAGAAAAGACGATACAAAGCTCGGAAATAATCAAAAGCTATAATGAGTGATATTAACCCCCTATACATAGGGTAAAGCACACCTTAAGTATAAGAAACGACAGGGGTAATAGAACAGAACGATGTGAAAAAAACTCAGTGTCTACAACCCCTGTACTTGGGATGAAACACATCCTAAGTATAGCAAAATTCTTGATGATACCTAAGAGTGTAAGACAAATGGAAGGAAGAAAGAGTAAAATCAAAAATATATACAAAGTGATCTTGGAAATAAGGTATGAGATGTAGAGTGTACCGAGTGGAGAACGCAACTCATACAAAATGAATCAGGGCAACCTCAATGGCCGGCATCTCATAATCAAGAAAAGATTTCAACCGTTGACCATTAACACGAAAAGTGGAATCAGATGACAACTCAGATATGCCGATGCTACTATTGTCGTACACCTTTCGTACAAGATATGGGCCTTTCCATTTACTCTGAAGCTACCCTAGAAATAGATTCAGTCTCGCATCACATAGCCAAACTTTCTGATACTGCTCAAACTGCTTGTGGCTGATATGAGCATCATGCCACTCATTCACCCTTTCCTTATAATGCAGGTTAGTCGTGAAGGCTTCGTCTCTCAATTCTTCTAGGGCTGCCAATTCTCCCTGCCTCTGATCTCCCGCATCATCTACGCCAAAAATAACCTCTTTCACTTCCCACCAAGATCTGTGCTTAATCTCATAGGTAAGTGGCATGGCTTTCCATAAATGGGTCGAAAGGGAGATCTACCAAATGGAGTTTTGAAGGATGTTCTATAGGCTCAAAAAATCATGTCCAAAAGCTGTGACCTATCATTTTGGTCTGGGCGAACAATCTTCTGTAAGATCATCTTGAACTCCCTATTCGAGACTTCGACTAGACCATTCCTCTGACGATGATACGGAGTAGCATCCTGATGATCTATGCCGAACCGTTAGCAAGTGCTCTTACTTTGTCATTCATGAAGTGGCTAATCCCTTCTGATATCAGTACTCGAGGGTGAAGGATAGGGGGAAAATCCTCAAGCGCATTACGTAAGCGTGAGGATCGCATCGTATGCGATCGGGAGAGACTAATCGCACTAGTTGCTCGATGCAGCAGAAATCAAAATTTTCTATGTGACGAAACCACATGATCCATGAACACTTCTCGGATTGTTTCGTCTAAACCACAAACAAGTAATAGGATTACCTCTTGAAGCATGGTTGCGATCGAGTCTCTAAACAAAGAGACCTCCTATCTCAAGTCTGATCTGACGGAGGAGACGCTTGCGAGCGCGTGGATGAGACGTGTGCTTCTCGCAATCCATGTTGATGATCCAAGCCATGGATCTCCTGATCTCGACAAACAAGATACGACATCTTCTTCACGAGCAAGGCACGCCGAAGTAGACAGAGATCCACGAACAAACGATCGGGCAACATAACGACGAGGCTGCGGCGATGGAGGATCTCTCTAGGACATCCATGGTGGATGGCCACATGAGAGATAGAGAGAGTGGGCGTATAGAGACAAAAGAGAGAGAGAGCATTCATTGATATGGTGTCTTGAAGAGCAAGGGGTGCCTCTTCTTATTGGAGTCCATGGATTCTAATCCATGGACAACACACAATCAATGGTTGAGATTAATTTGTGTTTCTTTCAATGGCTAAGATGTTGTTGTAAAGACACAACAACTAATGATTTAATTTAAATTAATTTTCATTGATAAATTGACAAAATTAATTTCAAATTAAATCATCTTTGATAAGAGGAAAGATAATGAAGAGAATAAACCAATCTCCTCAAAAAGAGGGGACGACTACTCTTCTCCTCATGGAGAGTTGTAGCCGTCCACTTCTCTTTAGTGGACTTGGTCCATCTCTTCTAATTATCATGAGATCTCATTATCTCATGATATATATCATCATCTCTTGTCGACAATATTTTCAACCAAAAATAATTCCAAATTATCTTATGGAAAATATCAACCATGCCATTGAAATTATGTGAATCTCATTCACAACCCAAAACTAAATATAAATATATTTTCAATTAATCATTCAATGTGAATCCAATTCACATTAACAATTAATCAACAAATATAAATCACAATATGCTCTCTTTAATATATTATAAATCACATTTATAATATTTATGATTAATATGGATAGTGCTATCCACATTATTCATATCTATGATAATTAAATCACATTCAATCATCTTCGATTTCTTTTCTCATGTGCCCAAATAATATGAAGCACATTCACATTATTCATATCTTTGATAATTAAATCACATTTAATTATCTCAGATAACTCTTCTTATAATATGAATCAAATTCATATTATCCATAATAATTAAATTACATTTAATTATCAATTTTCTCGATGCTTGGATACATATATCAACAATGAAATTATCCATGAACTCTGTCAAGGATAATGCGCTTTCTCCGCAGATACTTGGAGAAAACGACAGGGCGATTGTATTGTTCCACGTATAGTGACTTGGATATTGAGATCACATCTCAAATCTAGATCTCGGGCCTCCCATGATGCTTGATTAAATCAAGACCACAAATCTAATCTTCTTATTGCATTTGAATCTCATTCAGATCAATGTTTAACATTTGGACCAAGATCAGATTACTTCTCTACTGAGAGGAGTCACTAAAATCCAGACCCATTTCATCACTCCCTAGGAATGGAAGCATCATGGTTATACAATCGTTTATGATCACATCACCCACAGGTATTCCCAACACCTGTACATCCTGCATAATGGAAGACTCAGAATAAACCCGAAGTATTAGATCAACTTTATATTGTCTACTTCAGGATTTTATCAATAAGTTTCTCTCATTTGATCATTAGCAGTTGGTAGCGATCATATACTTTCCAAAAGCATATATCATACCTAGGTCTTTATCATATACTTTCCAAAAGTATATATCAAACCTAAAAAATTAGTAAAGATTCCAAAGCGAGACGACCGTGCACGGAATTTTATTCTTCCCAACATCTCTGAGTGAGCTCATGTCTTCCAGTTGAGTAACTGAACCTGTATGATCCCTTTGAGAGATCGTATTACTCATATGCCCTTACATGCACACCAACGCGCTGGTGTATAGACCTTGATTAGCTCATCAACCTATTCGTCTGCCAAATGTACATAATTAGACATATAGTAATACATCTGTCTCCGGTCAGAGGACGAGTGCATGTATCGTGACAGCATACGATATAGGACTTTGGTTATCTCGATCTCGTTAAGTCAACTCTTTGATCTAACTAACTTGACACCTCTGAATCTCTATTCCTATGTAGAGGACCTGCATCAAGAGGTCGGTCAGATATCAGCCTATGTGAGAAAGGATTGCCATCTCCTACTCAGCTGGAGATCACATCTTAACAATCATTTGACGGTGCTTGATGAGTCCTCAATCTAACCTTTTAGATATTCATCACGCACCAGCCTCTATGATTTAATTATTTCATCAACAGCTATATAATTATTAAGATGGCCATGGTACATAACCCTAATTATACTAAGGGACCTATTATGCAAATTATTTATTCTTCATTTCATATCAGAGAATGATATTCGCATAACATTTATTGCATAATGGCTCACCGTGGGCTCGCATGTCCAACAATCTCCCACTAGCCCAAAGAGCCATTAATGGGCTAATCATTTAAACACACACTCATGTGATAATCATAGGCTATTTAGAAAATAGCTAAGTAAGCTGATCAGTCACTCTGTTCCCGCGAGACTACGCCAAGTCCTTTTACGGCACATGCATATCCCGAGTAACTGTGCTCGCATCTAATGCGAATGTTGCATCTCATGCAACCAATACTCAATCTTGTTAGTTATAGTGTCCTTGACACTACTGCTTAATCATAACCAGTATTTCCATAATCCTTATCAGAATACCCTTATTCCTGGAGATCACTATCTCTTAAGGTATCCACAGTTAAGACCTTTTAGATCTCTATCCATAAAGTCTTAAGTTTTTGAATATAAGACTTTGAGATAACTATCTCAAAATATCTTGTCATCTAGGAAGATTTTGTTATTACTGCAATCAAGTGTTTTCTCTCCATAGTAGGATTAGCAACACTTTACTACTCCCACTGCATGGCAGATATCTGGCTTTTGTACACATCTAGCATACACTTAGCTTCTCGTAACTGATGCACAAGTGCAAGCAGTTCTAGCATTCACTTCCTCAACTCTTTGAGGTGCTATACCTTTAGATAGGTCAGTACCATATCTTAAGGGATGGAAGCCTTTCTTAGAATTTCTAAGAATGGAATATGTTCAAGGTGTAATACAAAATGTGATAGTCCCAATATCCTCTTCTCTTTGCTTCTGAACAACTTCAGAACTAAGATCTACGAGATATCCTTGAAATCATATTTCAAGATATGGAATAGCCAGTCTATAAAACACTTATTATCGTCCTTTTATCATTCCAAATGATTAGGATATTATTTACATTTAGCATGATGAACACATTGGTATTCCCACTAAGCTTCACATGGTTCATCAAGATTCTATTTGAAATCATAACATTTATAATTTCATCAAATCTTATGTTCCAACTACAAGAAGCTTATTTGAGTCCATAGATGGAGTTATTCAACTTGTACACCTTGCTTTCCTCAACCATGAAGCCCTGGGGCTACGACTTATGAATATCCTTGGAGAGGCATTCATAGAGGAATGCAATCTTGACTTCCATCTCGAAGATGTCAAAGTCAAGTTGTGCAGCTATAGTTAGCAATATTCTGATGGGTCTAAGCATGGTCACTGAAGAGAAAGTTTCATCGCAAGCGATGTCTTCTCTTTGGTATGTAACTCATGGCTACAAGCCGTTCTTTGAAGGTCTCTACCTTCTCATCAGGTTCCCTCTTTCCCTTGAAGATCCATTTACACCTTAATGGGTCTAACCCTTATAGGTGGATCCTCGAGGGTCCATATACAACACTTGTATATGAAGTCTACTTTAAACTTTATTGCTAAAATCAATCTTTCCATGTCTTGATCCTCAGGAGATTCATCACATGAAGTCCGATCATTGTCAGACTTAACTGACACATGGAATACATCCTCAAACTCATTTGAAGAGGTATTAATGTTTCATCTTTAATTATACTTTTAGTTTCCAATTTCAGGAACCTCATTATCATCTCAAGATTAAATGAGTTCCTTTACTTCATTTTCATCTTGATTCTCAAGAGTCTCAACCTCTAAGAATAACATTCTCAGATATGAGATCTTTTAAGAATCTCAAGGTCATAAAGTAGGTATCAAATACCATCCTTTATTTTCATAATGAAGTAGCACTCTCTAGTGCTTAATTCCAGCTTACTTGCATGGAATCTTATTAAGAATATATAGTGTAGTCTCTACTACATATATATACCTGGAAACCAAGGGATAATTATGCTAAAATTCATCATTGATAAAATCATGTCACACATGATCTAATTATGTCTCCCTACAACTCTATTGAATTTAGGTGTGTTAGGAGGATTGAGATAGAAATGATATTCATATCTTAATAAGGTATTCTTCGAATTTTATCAAACTGGTACAAGCTACGTAGGTTAGATCAAATTCATTTCATCTTTCTTCAAAATTTGGTTCTAAACCAAAATTCTGAAATCTTTGAACATTTCAAAGTTTTCTTAGGTGAAGAGAAGAAATCTCATAACATACATCATCAATAGATATCATAGATCCATAATGTTTATTATGATATAGATGATCTACATACATCAATATGTATGAGATCTTGAATACCTCGACATCTAACACCATTCCCAGAGAAGGGTGTATTGGACATTTTACTTTGAATACAATATTCATAAGTATGTAAGCTTTGAAATTTTAGACATTCTAAAGTTTCATATCTTACTAGCCCATTGATCTCATGAACACACATATGTCCAAAACTTGATGCTAGATCATTGTCAAATGATCTTCATCCTCCTATTGATCCTTTTAAAGATTTAATTTTCAGTTTTAGAAATCTTAATGAACCATTCATTAATTTTCTAATTTTGTGGAGTCCACTAGATGTTAGATTACTATCTGAAATATATCCATCATAACTCTTTATGATAGGTTTATTCAAGGATTCATGTTTATTTCCAACACTTAGAAACATACAATGAGTGTATTCTAATATCTAGGTCATAGAGACATTCTCTAAGACTAAGGGCTCTCCCACTGAGAATATGAAGTTCATTTATCCAATAGAGATTGTTGCAACAATTGCATTAAAATCCATGTAGATGACTATTAAACATGAAGATAAAATTCTCCAGTCTTCTAAAACATATGCAACCCATTGCAAGTGTTGTTAGAAGATTGAGATACAATTATAAGACTTTATCTTATGAAATAAGTAAGTCAAAGACAATGATTATATGTAGATTATTCTGATTCTCTATCTGAGTCCTTCACTAAGGATTTTAGATAGACTTGATAGTCATACTATCAACACATCAACTTATTGCAGTATTGGCATTCATCCAACTCTTTGGATGTCATATGGAAGTCATAGAAGTACGGTCAACTCTTTGAATATCTTTCTCATCTTGGGTCTGACCCATGCTTCCACTGTGCTCCCTTTATCTATAAACAACCATTGCTTAAGACTAAGGATCTCTTATGTTAAATTCAAAAGAATTCAATGTAAGAGCATTTCAACATTTATACATGCTTCATCAAATTCATACAATATGAATATTATGAAGCTTCATGAATGACTAGAGTATAGACAATAGAATGATGACACTCATCATGTCTACATCCATCTAGACTCTCAAAACATTGGTTCAGGTAGGTATTCAAATATTTTGAATACATCATCTCTTATAGATCTACCATTTTGCATGATGCAGTGAACCATGTCATTCATGATTAAATGTCTAGAGCACATATGTATGCCAAAATATCTTCTTAGGGTTTTATAAGGATTAATTTGACAATTGCGATCATCATCAACATGTCACTTCCAAAGTACATTCGATGAGATAAAGACTGCAGAGACATACAAACCCTAAAGGTTGTAGATCTATTGTCTATTTAATTGTCATTCCTCATTATTATGAGGAAACTTGCACATTGCAACCACATACAATATGTGTCCAACTGCGAGTACAATATCTAGATCATGAGTCCAATCCATTGTATTTTACTGGTTATTATTGAGTATAACATTGAGTGGGTTTAATGAAGGATTATCTGAAATAAGAAATTTGCATAAGTGTATATATATACATATTTTATGTTGATTTAGGAGTTTTTATATCAAAGTTGTCTTGCCTTGTCAACACTGAAAGTTCATTCCCTTAATCACTTTCAATGTAAGAGATATAGTTACCATTATATCTCAAGCAAGATCTGGGATGTCCTTCCTTATTTTTGTCACATCCCAATAATATGAGAACTTGTGACTCTGATAAAAAGAAGCATGAACGCATTCCACCTTGCAAGTCCAACTTGCATCTCCCAATTCGATCTTTAACACCCAGGCCCACCACCTCTAAGGTGATGTTGATCCGTCATTAATTGAACCAATCGTCAACAAGCTTAATACTCGCTATACGCAATCCAATATCGCCCCAATAATATCTGGACTCGATATTGGGGTCACTATGTATACAGTCTTACTCTTTCGAGAAGCGAAGAGCCCGATCCAAATGGATTGTATGCAGGAGCTGTCACTTCGGACAGGCATCTCCTACATACAGTATCTGATGACGGAACCCTTCTTCTTGATGGGAGACCATGGATGTCACTTATGTGATCCTCCATATCATATTCAAATTCTAATTAATCATCAAGAATCAAATTCATTATGATCAATTCTTCCAAGGAAAATAACACATCTATTTATGATAGAGTGTCTTAATTTTAATTAGATTCTAATTAATCTAGTCATATTAAATTAATGATCCAATTAATATCCAACAACCATTCTTTAGTTGTTAATTGAATTATGGTATTATCTCAAATACGTATTATTTTGAATTTTAATAATTAGAAAATACATCATGATCTCTCAGGCATCATTCGTTCCCTACTCGCTGTCATGGCCAGTACCGGTGGGAGTGGGACAGACCGCACACGGTGCAACTTGCTACCCCAACGCTCCCCGATTAGATACCATATCTGCCTCAGGAAAAAATAATGCCGAGTCAATCACTTTGTACTTGAGATGATCATCGGTTCTTCAATTGAAATTATACCATATATTAATAATCAAAACCATTTCGATTATAAAGAAATTTACTAGACAAATTCCCAAAGCCTATTCAAGTAACATGTTTGTTGAAAGTGTATCAAGTAACCAATTGGTGATCTAGATCTAATCTAATCATTCATTCGTTGAGGCAATGTCATTTAAGGGAATAAATATTGTTCTATTATTTCTCAAATATTATCCACAACTATTCCAGGAAATTAACTATTACCTTCGTAGTTTTTATTAAACGACAATCACAAAGTTTCAGATAATGATGCAATTTACATCCGTGACCCTCACTAACTAAAAATAGCATATCTCATTTATTTTAAATCCAAATTAAGCAAAATCAATTTCCAGAGAGTGATAACTTGATTTAAAAACGAAATCATTGGATAAACATGCATTTTCAGGTGTTTTAAAACCGTAATTAACATCTTCATTACGTCTCTAGTCGCCATCCCCGAAACAGTGGACATATGGTCAATAAAATGATCATATCTTGAGCAAACGGAATCCAAATTACGCAAACTCAAATTCCACATTTTCTTATTTAATGGGAAACATTATCTAAGTGATAAACTTATGTTTAAACATTTCAAACAAGGCCGGAAAATTATCACAAGACAGGGATGCGAAAATTGAAATGCTAAAATCTTCACGAATCCAAACGAGCCCAAATTTTTGTAGGTTCGTGGATCATATCCAAAACCTCCGTAAACCTGGATCTGATACCACTTGAAGGATACGGGGAAAATCCTCAAGCGCATCATGGAAGCATGAGGATCGCATCGTATGTGATCGGGAGCGACTAGTCGCACTAGTTGGTCGATGCAGCGGAAATTAAAATTTTCTATGTGACGAAACCACATGATCCAAGAACACTTCTCGGATCTTGTCGTTTAAACCACAAACAAGTAATAGGATTACCTCTTGAAGCATAGTTGCGATCGAGTCTCTAACAATGAGACCTCCTGTCTCAAGTCCGATCCGACGGAGGAGTCGCTTGCGAGCGCGTGGATGAGATGTGTGCTACTCACAATCCATGTTGATGATCCAAGCCACGGATCACCTGATATCGACAAATGAGATATGACGTCTTCTTCACGAGCAAAAGGCACACCGAAGTAGACGGAGATCCACGTGCAAACGATCGGGCAGCATAACGACGACGCTGTGGCGATGGAGGATCTCTCTAGGGCATCCATGGTGGATGGCCACATGAGAGATAAAGAGTGGACGTGTAGAGAGAAACGAGAGAGAGAGAGAGAGAGAGAACTCATTGATATGCTGTCTTGAAGAGAAAGGGGTGCCTCTTCTTATATAGGGTTTTGGGAGTCGATGGATTCCAATCCATGGACAACACACAATCAATGGTTGAGATTGATTTGTATTTCTTTCAATGGCTAAGATGTTGTTGTAAAGACACAACAACTATGATTTAATTTAAATTAATTTTCATTGATAAATCAACAAAATTAATTTTAAATTAAATCATCTTTGATAAGAGAAAAGATAATGAAGAATAAACCAATCTCCTCAAAAAGAGGGGATGGCTACTCTTCTCCTCATGGAGAGTTGTAGCCGTCCACTTCTCTTTTAGTGGACTTGTTCCATCTCTTCTAATTATCATGAGATCTCATTATCTCATGATATATATCATCATCTCTTGTCGACAATATTTTCACCAAAAAATAATTCCAAATTATCTTATGGAAAATATCAACCATGACATTGAAATTATGTGAATCTCATTCACAAACCAAAACTAAATATAATTATATTTTTAATTAATCTTTCAATGCGAATCCAATTCACATTAACAATTAATCAACAAATATAAATCACAATATGCTCTCTTTAATATATTATAAATCACAGTTATAATATATATGATTAATATGGATAATGCTATCCATATTATTCATATTCATGATAATTAAATCACATTTAGTCATCTTGGATTTCTTTTATCATGTGCCCAAATAATATCAATCACATTTACATTATTCATATCGTTGATAATTAAATCACATTTAATTATCTCAGATAACTCTCCTTATAATATGAATCAAATTCATATTATCCATGGTAATTAAATCACATTTAATTATACTTTTTCTCGATGCTTGGATACATATATCAGAAATGAAATTATCCATGAACTCTTTCAAGTATAATGCGCTTTCTCCGCGGATACTTGGAGATAAGGATAGGGTGATTGTATTGTTCCACGTATAGTGACTTGGATTTTGAGAACACATCTCAAATCCAGATCTCAGGCCTCCTATAGATGCTTGATTAAATCAAGACCGCAAATCTAATTTTCTTATTCCATCTGAATCTCATTCAGATCAATGTCCAACATTTGGACCAAGATCAGATTACTTCTCTACTAAGAGGAGTCACTAAAATCCAGACCCATTTCATTACTCCCTAGGAATGGAAGCGTCATGGTTATACAATCGTTTATGATCACATCTCCCTCAGGTATTCCCAACACCTGTACATCCTGCATAATGGAAGACTCAGAAGAAACCCGAAGTATTATATCAACTTTATACTATCTACTTCAGGGTTTTATCAGTATGTTTCTCTCATTTGATAATTGGGAGTTGGTATCGATCATATACTTTCTAGAAGCATATATCATACCTAGGTCTTGATCATATTCTTTCCAAAAGTATATATCAAACCTACAAATTCAGTCAAGCTTCCCAAGCGAGATGACCGAGCACGGAATTTGATTCTTCCCAATATCTCATGAGTGAGCTCATGTCTTCCGATTCAGTAACTGAACATGTATGATCCCTTTGAGAGATCATATTACTCATATGCCCTTACATGCACACCAGCGCACCGATGTATAGACCTTGATTAGGTCATCAACCCATTGGTCTGCCAAATGTACATACTCAGACATATAGTAATACATCTGTATCCGGTTAGAGGATGCGTGCTTGTATTGTGACAGCATACGATATAGGACTTTGGTTATCTCGATCTCGTTAAGTCAACTCTTTGACCTAACTAATCTGACACCTCCGAATCTCTATTCCTATGCAGAGGACCTGCATCAAGAGGTCGGTCGGATATCAGCCTATGTGAGAAAGGATTGCCATCTCCTACTCAGGCTGGAGATCACATCTTAACAATCATTTGACGGTGCTTGATGAGTCCTCAATCTAACCCTTTAGATATTCATCCAAGCACCAACCTCTATGATTTAATTATTGATTGTTTGATTATTATGATGGCCATGGTGCGTAACCTTAATTTTACTAAGGGACCTATTACGGAAATTATTTATTCTTCATTTCAGATCAGGGAATGATATTTGCAATAGCATTTATTGCATAATGGCTCGTCGTGGGCTCGCATGTCCAACAGAGGGACCCTGAACCACGTAATGATATGCTTTCTCAAGAACTTGCAAACTTTGTTCGCATCAGGGCCCATAAATTCAATACCCCATGCATCAAAAACTTAATAGAAGTGAATCGGCTATATTGGCATCATATCTTTATGTCCACAAGTGCCCATTCTCTAATAATTAGTACAACTCTTTACGAATGCATGGTCATCCGCAACGAGTGTAGGCCACCAAAGGCCCAATTGAAGCACCTTATGTCCTGTCCTCTTCCCCGAATGGTGTCCTCCAGCTTCTAATCTGTGGCAATACATAAGGACACACGGGTATTCCTCCTGAGGAATACATCGACGCCAGACGGAATCCACTCCTTCATGATAAAGGATAGGATCCTCTTAATGGTAAGACTTGGATTTCGCGAGGAAAGTCTCAAGTCTCTGTCTGGACCAACCTCGTGGGACTTTCTTAGTAACAAGTAAGTTCACAATGTCGACATACCATGGGAGCGAGACGACAACGAGAATCGCCTCGTTGGGGAAGGTCCACCTTATGTCCTATCCTCTTCCCTGAATGGTGTCCTCCAGCTTCTAATCTATGGCAATACATGAGGACACACTGGTATTCCGCCTTAGGAATACACCGACACCAGATGGAATACGCTCCTTTGTGATAAAGGATGGGAACCTCCCAATGGTAAGACTTTGCTTTCACGAGGAAAGTCTCGAGTATCTGTCCGGACCAGTCTTTCATACCATGGGAGTGAGACAATAACGAGAATCACCTCGTTGGGGAAGCTCTCGGTGATGGTGCATCGAACTCAGAAGTCTCGGGTGATTCTAGTCGGGAAAGGTGATCCTACAGCAAATTCTTGACTCCACGCTTATCCTTGATCATGATATCGAACTCAAGGAGTAGAAGAATCCATCTGGTCTGACGCGGCTTGGAATCCTTCTTGTCCATTAAATGCCTGATTGTGGTATGGTCAGTGAAGATGGTTACTCTTGATCCTATGATGTGGGATCTAAATTTGTGTAAGGCAAATACTACGGCTAGCATTTCTTTCTCTGTAATCATGTAATTCTGCTAGGAGGAATCCAAAGTATTGCTAGCATAGTATATGGCATAATGTAGGCCATCCCTCCTCTGTCCCAACACAGCCCCTACGGCAAAATTGGATGACCTCGAATGGGAGAGACCAATCAGGTGGTTGAAGGACACGAGCCTCTACAACTATTCTCTTGAGAATTTCAAATGTTGAAAGACACTTATCATCTACAATAAACTCAGTGTCTTTATCTAGAAGGTTAGATAATGGTCGGACATTTTTGCTGAAGTCTTCAATAAAACATCGGTAGAAACCGACATGCCCGAGGAAAGACCATAACTACTTCAGATTGGATGATGGATTGATCTTCTTTATAATATCCACCTTGGTCGGGTCTACCTCCATGGCCCTGTTGGAGATAATGTGACCAAGGATCGTCCCCTGAGTCATCATAAAATGACTCTTCTCCCAAGAAAGAACGAGGTTAACCTTTGTGCACCTTTGAAGCACACAGTCTATGATAGAAAGATAGGAATCAAAATCATTATCGTAGATCGAAAAAACATCCATGAAGACTTAAAAAAGTCACCCACACTGTCCACGAAAATCGAAATCATGCACCTCTGGAATGTAGTCGGAGCATTACATAATCCAAAGGGCATCTGTTTGAAAGTATACGTTCCGAACGGACATGTGAATGTCATCTTTTCTTGGTCTTCAGGTGCGATGGCCACCTGATTATACCCCGAGTACCCATCAAGAAAGCAATAATGGCTCTTCCAGGCTAACCGTTTGATGATCTGATCAATGAATGGTAGTGGGAAGTGGTCTTTCTTGGTCACCTGATTCAAACATTTGTAGTCCACACAAACATGCCAAGAAGTCAGTACTGGGGTAGAGATCTCCTCTCCATACTCATTTATCACTATAGTGATACTCGTCTTCTTGGATGCCAAATTTAAAGGACTAACCCATTTGGAGTCGGAGATGGGATAAATAAAATCCACGCTCCACCACTTGGATATTTCCTTCATAACCACATCTCGAAGATTCAGATTTAGCCTGCATTGAAACTCACGAGATTGTTTGGCATCATCCTTGAGAAAGATGTGGTGGGAGCACAGAGCTGGACTAATCCCATGGAGATCAGCTACTGGCCACCCAATTGCATTGCATTTCTTTTCAAGAATCTCCATTAGACAAGATTCTTGATCTTCGATCAGATCGGAAGAGATGATTATCGGAAACATTTTGGGCTCTCCAGCAAGGAATCGGTATTTCATGCTTTGAGGTAAATATTTAAGCTCAGGGGGAGAAAGAACATGAAGAGCTAGTTTGAGTAAGGCCTGGGTATAGCGACTAGGTCGGTATGCATAAGCTCAGCCGGCTCTGACTTAGAAACATCTGGAGACTTCTTATCCGATAGCTAGATATTCTGAACTGGCTCAATTCTAGGTTGGTTGTAGGCTCTTTTGCTGTAGTCTGAAGTGATAGGAATTCTACGAAAATCTGCCAGTCAACATCTTCTTAATCTAGCTGATCTAAAGGTGACTGACATGTTTGATTGTTTACTTCAGACTCAAAGGGATCATGAGTTCAAAATGATCTGAAAAAGTTCCAAAATCGTCTCCATCACCCTTGTCATTAATTGACTTCAAGAATGCTTCTTCAATCTCCCATCATCTAATATCTGAATCTCAGATTCTCCTGATGGTGTGATGAAAGATTGTGTACTAGGTTCGACCCAGATAATCTCATCATCTATCTATACGAAGTCACAGTCCTGATTTCTATCAAGCTCATCATCGGATGCTCGCTCAGATTTAGCAGATCTGGATTTGAGGTCCTGGATCGTCTCTATATGTATACTTTCGCCTTGGATGCAAAAGTACACCATCCTAGTACCATAGTCGGAAACAGCCTCAGCTGTCGTCAGAAAAGGTTGTCCAAATATGGTCGGGGTATCAGTCACAGATTTAGGGACCGCCATGTCCAACACGATGAAGTACACCGGGAATCGCAAACCCTGAATGGTTACAATAACATCTTCAATTAATCTCTTAGGCCTCTTGACCGATCTATCAGCAAATTAAAAGATCGTTCGGCTTGGCCGAAGAGTTCCGAACTCGAACTTGTCGAGTAAGGAAGAATGAAGGAGATTAATCGAAGATCTGCTATCTAAAAGAGTACGATCAAAAGTCTGATCGAGGATCTCGCATCTGACATATGGCACTTCCGTATCTGATCCTTTAGCTGGGAGACTATTTTAGATTGCGTGACATGTATCCTTCGTTAACACATGGATCTCTGAACAGTGATTGCCTTGCCTCTTTTTTCTACGAGTTGTAATTTGCTCTTTGAGACCTTTCTACAGAAGAGGGATGTGTGTCAAGGCTTCCGAAAGAGTGAGTTGGATCGTGAATTTGTCTAACATCTCTTTGATAAGATCAATCATCTAGGTCTTTTTTGAATTTTCCTTTTTATCTCCTTTTTCCAAGTGGAGTGCTTGAGGTATTTGTACATACTCCTTGTTAGTTTGTACAATAGGAGGATTAGAGGAAAAAGAAAATCTTTTTGAAATATGGGGACTAGCTCCATGTAAATCATCAAGAGAAGACTCATGATATCAAGATTGATCAACTGTCTTTTCTTTATTTCTTATTCTGGTTTTTCTCTTTTGTACATTTTTTGTATTTTTCTGTCATCATCACTATACAAGAAGAAAGGAGAAGCAGCTGCATTGGAAATGGGCTCTGGCTGCTTCTCATCAGTCCTGGTGGCATCATCACCACCATCAACTTCATCAATGGGAGAGGTGACATCAACATCATAGTCAACAGACTGAACATGCTCGCTTGTATCATCAGGTGTATCCTCATCGAGTCTAGTTAAGTCTCTTCTTATGGGCATCCTACCGCTCTTATGAGAAATGAAATAAACGTCATCACAGTAAAGATAATTCTCTAAAAATACCTGTGACTAGAGGGTAGGTTCGGTCAAGTGTACCTGCTCTGACTTCCTCTTCAGACTATTCGGATTCGATTCTACTTAAGCAAGGATAGAAGACTTCCCTTTGACAAGATCAATAACATGGTTCTTAAACTCATCCATCTCTCGCCTAAATGCGGCCTACTGGTAGGCTACTAGATTGGTGAGATGCTTAAGTGTTGGGTTCTCATGGAAGGGGCCATGAGACCCGGATGAGTCGCCTCGAGGGTATTGAGGCTGTTGCGGAGCTGACTGTTGCCGTGGAGGATAAGTTTGTTGATACTGAAAATGATATGCGTTCTGCCTCCACTGAGTAGGTTGATACTGATGAGGACTGGAATGATGTTGTTGTTCTCTAGTCTGCCCCATCGGTGCCTAGGGTGGCTGCTTGGAAGAGGTACCTACTATAGACCAACATAAACCAGGATGATCGTGATGGATCCCTAGTTGCTGCTGCTGGTTGTACCATATCCCATTGACCTCGGTCAATGACTCCTGCATATTAGAGTAAATGAGGGGCATAGATGCCAATGGCTGATCAATCTGATACACAACCATCTGAGTGTTAGATGATGGTGTCTCCGAGTTCTGCCAGTAAGCCGAAGACTGGTGAGTCGGCTTAGAGTGCACATGGTAGATGTGCTGCACTGGTGGTCGCAGAAGTATGCCTCGATCTCCACTTCCTGAGTCAGCCTATGATCTAGAAGACTTGTTGGATTCAACTTGTATTTCTTGAAGGCACATGATTTGTTTCTTCATATCACTAAGGCATCTCTCAATCTCGTCAATTTAACGAGCTTGTCCAAATTCTGGCACTTCTTTTCTATTATTTCCATGTGATCCAACTTCTGGCAATAAATCCCCATATCGGCTGATGAGGATTCAGAACGAGCAAAGGAAACGACAGAAGAAGGAGTCCCTTCATTGTGTACCACTTGGGAGTGCTGGTGATAGGTCAGTGGCTTGGTCTGAGTGTAAAACCGAGTCTGGGACATAGTGGTATATTTTTTTACCATCTCCTCTTAGATAGCCCAGACTTGGTCCTCATGCTCCGAGAAATATGAACCATCGCAGGATGTGTTCACCAGTTCCTGGAGTTATGGTGTCAGCCCACAAAACAAGCTCTGAACTAAGTTCAGCTTCAAGAACTCATGGTAAGGACACCGATCAATGATCTCTCTGAATCTGTCCCATGCTTCATGGAACTGGTCATTCCTAATCATGGTGAAATTACTAATCATAGCTCGAGCAACATCCGTACGACCAAGTGGGTAGTACTTGTTCAGATATTTAGTTCGTAATTGCTCCCACATTGAAACGTATCTCCCCAAGTGTTTTAGCCAGTAGGCTGCTCGGTCTACCGAGGAGAATGGAAATGCTATCATCTTGATTGTATCCTCGTTCTTGTGTAGATCATGCACTGTGTTACAGATAAGTTCGAATTCCTGTAGGTGCAAGTGTGGCTCCTCCGTAGAGTGCCCATGAAACTTTGGCAACAACTGGATGGTTTGAGGTCTAAGCGCAAAGGTGCCATGAATGGCAGTGAGTCAGATCCTCCTATGAGTGGTAGTAGCTCCTGGGTTATAGAGTTGCTTCATCATGCGATCATGACCAAGTGGTGGTCTTTCCGCTCCATGGGTTTGCTCGGCTTCCTCAACTTCTGGAATCTCAGCATCCTGATTGTCCCTTCTTTCTCATAGCTGCATCAGCTCAGCTTTAACATCGTTCATCAGACTCCCCTGATCCCTTATTTGGTTCTGCATCTGGTGAAGGGATGCGAGAAGACCATTGTTGATCGTGGCCTGATCAATTACTACCGAAGTAGTCTGCGGCTGCTGCGGTCCTTTTCCAGCCATGTCTTCTAGAAAGGAGAAAGAGTGTAGATCAGGTTCTACCAAGTCAATATGTAGCTGCGACTATAAAAGATGGTTCTGTCAAACCAAGGTTGATGATGATAAAAGAGGAGAAGAAGATGGAGAGGGATAAGAGCTTCCAGGGTCGGAGTCATGCTTGAAGAAGAGATGTGATGGGATTTCTATTTGGGAAGAGGGACATCCCGAACCGACCTAGATATCTGGGCAGGAACTCAAGAGAGTGGATTAGTCAAAGTCGACCGAAGCGATCGCCTACCCATCATCTTGATAAGACATATGATTAATAGATCTTTGAAATATGGGACTCACACCACAAAATCAATCGCAAAGCAAACCGCGTATTCACCAACTAAACCCGGTGATGACAATAAAAGTTAGATCATTTTTCTTTTCAATTTAGTATTAATGGACAAGTAAGTCTTCTCACATATTAGCGCAAGCTGATAGGTTCCAGAAACTTCCCTAGAAGACTATCCCAATTTTTTACAGAGAATCACCTATTCTAAGTCAGTATGGGAGACTGTTTTCAGCAACCTGTGTTACTTACGGGAGGAGCCTTACGTAATGTCCTCTAAACCTACCACTCTGCTAAGGAAACTCAGACCATTTCTAGCTACCCGAGAGTCCCCACTGAAGAGTACATGATTAACTATATGAAATCAGTAGTATTTAGAAAGAAATTCAGACTTGCTCTATCCTTAAGAGTCGTCTCTGACTCACAAATATGGAGAGTGCCATCCAAACATTCGTTGGGGATTGTTCTCCCAAATCAAGTGGATTCCATTACGTTTATTTTTAGGTCAAATATAGTTAGCAATCCCTGTTTTAATTTTCTTGTTATCACTTTTTTTGGATATTTTTACAAACAACATCTACTATTTTTGTCTTTTTATTTTTGACCAAGGTGATCAAACAAGCATCTAGGTTGCGCATCCTAAGTCTAACTATGGGAGCGCAGTCAAAGGAAAGCTGGAAAATCATAAACAAGCACCTAGCCTCGAAAAAAGCTGCAGAAAATTGTCGAAAAAACCATAGAGTGAGAAAAGCCGCGGTGGGTGCCCTACTCCCCCAAGTGCGTAACACTCGATGAAACAGACCCCGAGAAAGAGAGGAAGGAAGGTACAAGTTTGGATGCCCTTTGAAGGATATGGTTTGATCCTCAAGCGCATCACGGAAGCGTGAGCGTCGTATCGAATACGACGAGGAGCGACTAGTCGGACTAGTTGCTCGATGCAGCGGAATTTAAAAATTTTATACGACGAAACCACATGATCCAAGAACACTTCTCGAATCGTTTCGTCTAAATCACAAACAAGTAATAGGATTACCTCTTGAAGCGTGGTTGCGACCGAGTCTCTAAACGAAGAGACCTCCTGTCTCAAGTCTGATCCAACAGAGGAGACGCTTGTGAGCGCAGGGATGAACCGCGTGCTTCTCGCAATCCATGTTGATGATCCAAGCGGCGGATCTCCTGATCTCGACACATGAAATCCGACGTCTTCTTCACGAGCGAGGCGCACCGAAGGAGACGGACATCCACGAGCAGAAGAACGGGCAGCATAACGACGATGCCGCGGCGATGGAGAACCTCTCCATGGCATCCATGGTGGACGGCCATGAGAGGGAGAGAGAGGGTTGACCTCTAGATAGAAAGAGAGAGAGAGAGATGCTTCTCAAGCATTGTGTGTAAAATAGAGAGCATGGTATGCCTCTCTATTTATAGGGTTTTGGGACCATGGATCTCAATCCATGTGACATATAAAATCAATGGATGAGATTGATTTATGTCAATCCAATGGTCAAGATTGTTGTTGGTAAAAACCAACAACTTGTGATTTAATTTGATAAAAAAATATATTTGATAAATCAAATAAATATTAATACCATATTAAATCAATCAAATAAGGAGAGAGGAATAAAGAGAGATCAACCTTCCTCTTTGGAAGGGGGGGACGGCCACCAATTTCACAAGGAAATTGGTGCCGCCCCCCTCTTTCCAAAAGGGAGGGCAATCTCATGGAAATCCATGAGATTGCACATCTCCTTGAATTTCTCTCTACTTATTTTCCAACAACTATTTGTTGGGATTTTTATTCACCAAAATAATTCTCAATTAAATTTAGGAATATTGCAATCTTGACATTGGAATATTGTGAATCATATTCACAACCCAAAACAAAAAGTAATTTACATTTTCAATTAATTAGACAATGTGTATCCAATACACATTAATAATTAATCTACTAATATAAATTATATTTAACTCTCTCAAATACATTATAAATCACATGTATTATATATTATGAATAATTGGATATTACTATCCACATTATTCGTATCTATAATAATTAAATCACATTTAAATATATTGGATAACTTATTCTCATGTGCTCAAATAATATGAATCACATTCATATTATTTACATCTTTGATAATCAAATCACATTTGATTATCTAAGATAACTCTCCTTATAATATGAATCAAATTCATATTATTCATGATAATTAAATAACATTTAATTATCCATTTTCTCAATGCTCGGATACATACATCAACAATAGAATTATCCATGAACTCTTTCAAGGACAATGCGCTTTCTCCGCGAATACTTGGAGATAAGGACAGGGTGATTGTATTTTTCCACGTATAGTGACATGGATATTGAGATCATATCTCAAATCCAGATCTCGGGCCTCCCATAGATGCTTGATTAAATACAGACCGTAAATCTAATCTTCTCATTGAATCTGAATCACATTCAGATTAATGTCCAACATTTGGACTAAGATCAGATTACTTCTCTACTAAGAGGAGTCACTAAAATCCAGACCCGTTTCATCACTCCCTAGGAATGGAAGCGTCATGGTTATACAACCGTTTATGATCACATCACCCTCAGGCATTCCCAATACATGTACATCCTGCATACTGGAAGACTCAGAATAAACCCAAAGTATTAGATCAACTTTATACTGTCTACTTCAGGGTTTTATCAGTAAGTTTCTCATTCGATCATTGGGAGTCGGTATAGATCATATACTTTCCAAAAGTATATATCATACCTAGGTCTTGATCATATACTTTCCAAAAGTATATATCAAACCAATAATTTAGTCAAGCTTCCAAAGCTAGACGACCGTGCGCACGGAATTTGATTCTTCCCAATATCTCATGAGTGAGCTCATGTCTTCCGGTTCAGTAGTGAACCTCTATGATCCCTTTGAGAGATCGTATTACTCATATGCCCTTATATGCACACCAGCGCGCTGGTGTATAGACCTTGATTAGGTCATCAACCTATTGGTCTGCCAAATGTACATACTCAGACATATAGTAACACATCTGTCTCCGGTCAGAGGTTGTGTGCCTATATCATGACAACATATGATATAGGACTTTGGTTATCTCGATCTCGTTAAGTCAACTCTTTGACCTAACTAATCTGACACCTCCGAATCTCTATTCCTATGCAGAGGACATGCATCAAGAAGTCGGTCAGATATCAGCCTAACTGAGAAAGGATTGCCATCTCCTACTTAGGCTGGAGATCATCTCTTGATAATCATTTGACGGTGCTTGATGAGTCCTCAATCTAACTCATTAGATATTCATCTAAGCACCAGCCTCTATGATTCAATAATTGAATCAACAGCTGTATGATCATTAAAATGGCCATGGTACATAACCCTAATTGTACTAAGGGACCTATTATGCAAACTATGTACTCTTTATTTCAGATTAAGGAGTGAATTACAATAACATTTATTGCATAATGGCTCGCCGTGGGCTCGCATGTCCAACAATCTCCCACTAGCCCAAAGAGCCATTAATGGGCTAATCATTTAAACCCACACTCATGTGACAATCATAGGCTAATTAGAAAATAGCTAGGTAAGCTGATCAGTCACTCTGTTCCCAAGAGACTACGCCAAGTCCTTTTACGGCACTTGCATATCTCCTAGTAACAGTGCTCGCATCCAATGCGAATGTTGCATATCATGCAACTGATACTCAATTTTGTTGGTTATAGTGTCCTTGACACTACATCTTATTAATTATCATAACCAGTATTCCCATAATCCTTATTAGAATACCTTCATTCCTGGAGATCTCTATCTCCTAAGGTATCTACAGTTAATACCCTTATAGATCACTATATACAAGGTCTTAAACCTTTGAAGATAAGACTTTGAGATCACTATCTCTAAGTTTCATCATCTTTGAGGATATTATTATTACTGCAATTAAGTGTTTTATTTCCATAGTAGGATTAGTAACAGTTTACTACTCCCACTGCATGGTAGACATCTGGTTTTTGTACACATCTAGCATACATTCAGCTTCTCATAACTGATGCACAAGTGCAAGCAGTTCTAGCATTCACTTCCTCAACTCTTTGAGGTGCTATCCCTCTAGACAGGTCACTACCACATCTTAAAGGAAGGAAGCCTTTCTTGGAATTGTCCAGAAAATGGAATAAGTCCAAGGTGTACTACTAATGCGACAGTCCCAATACCCTCTTCTCTTTGCTTCTGAATGACTTCAGAATGAAGATCCAAGAGGTATCCTCGAAATCGTATCTCAAGGTATGGAACAATTAAATTATATAAAACACTTATTATTATTCTTATATCATTCTAAATGATTAGAATAATATCTACATTTAGCACGATGAAGACAATGGTACTCCCACTAAGCTTCACTTGGTTCATCAAGATTTTATCTGAAATCATAACATTTATAATTTCATCAAATCTTATGTTCCAACTACAAGAAACTTATTGGAGTCCAAAGATGGAGTTCTTTAGCTAGCACACCTTGCTTTCCTCAACCATGAAGCCCTGGGGCTACTTCATATGAATATCCTCAGAGAGGTATTCATAGAGGAATGCAATCTTGACTCACATCATGAAGATGTCATAGTCAAGTTGTGTAGCTATAGTTAGCAATATTCTGATGGGTTAAAGCAAGGTCACTGGAGAGCAAGTCTTATCGCAAGCGATGCCTTCTCTTCGATGTGTAGCTCATGGCTACGAACCGTGCTTTGAAGGTCTCTACCTTCTCATAAGGTTCCCTCTTTCTCTTGAAGATCCATTTACACCTTAATGGGTCTAACCCATATAGTTGGATCCTCGAGGGTCCATATACAACACTTGTATATGAAGTCTACATTAGACTTTTATTGCTAACATCCATCTTTCCATGTCATGATCCTCAGGAGCTTCATCACATGAAGTCCGATCATTTTCAGATTTAACTGACACATGGAATCCATCCTCAAACTTATTTGAAGAGGTATTAATGTTTCATCTTTAATTATCTATTTTAGTTTCCGATTTCAGGAGCCTCATTATCTTTTCAAGATTAAATGAGTTCCTTTACTTCATTTTCATCTTGATTCTCAAGAGAGTCATCCTATAAGAATCATATTCTCAAAGATGAGATCTTTTAAGAATCTCAAGGTCATAAAGTAGGTATCCAATACCATCCTTTATTTTCCTAATGAAGTAGCACTCTCTGGTGCTAGATTCCAGCTTACCAGCTTGGGACCTTATAAAGTGTATAATGTAGTCTCTACCACATATACCTGGAAACTAAGAGATAATTATGCTAAGATTAATCATTGATCAAATCATGTCACACATGATCAATTTCATTTCCCTAGAACTCTATTGAGTTAAGGCTCATTAGGAGGGATGAGATAGAAATGATATTCACATCTCCATAAGGTATTCCTTGAATTCATCTAATAGGTACAAGCTACCTTGATTAGATCAAATTAATTTCATCTTCCTTCAAACTCTGGTTCTAAACCAAAATTGTGAAATCTTTGAACATTTCAAAGTTTTCTAAGTGAAGAGAAGAAATTTCATATCACAAACAATCATTAATAGATATCACATATCCATAATGTTTATTCTGATATAGATGATTCTCAAACATCAATATGTATGAGATCTTGAAAACCTTAGCATCTTACACCATTCCAAAAGAAGGGTGTATTGGACATTCTACTTTATTCATAAGTATGCAAGTTTTGAAATTTTAGAGATTCTAAAATTTCATCTCTTACCTGTCCATTGATCTCATCAACAGACATATGTCCAAAACATGATGCCAGATCATTGTCAAATGATCTTTATCATCCTATTGATCTTTAAAGGTTTTAATTTTCAGTATTAGAAATATTAATGAACCATTCATAAATTTCTAATTTTGTGGAGTCCGCTAGATGTAAGATTACTATCTGAAATATATATCCATCATAACTCTTTATGATAGATAAATTTCAGAATTCATGTTTATATCCAACAATTAGAAATAAACAATGAGTGTATTCTAATGTGTAGGTTATAGAGACATTCTCTAAGACTAAAGGGCTCCCACTGAAAATATGAAGTCTATTGATCTCATGGAAACTGTTGCCACATTTGCATTACTTTCAACATGGATGACCAATAAACCTTAAGATCAAATTTCTAATACATATGCAACCAATTGCAAATGTGATTAGAAGATTGAGATACAATTATTAGACTTTATATTATCAAATAAGTAAGTCAATTTCAATGATCATATGTAGATTTTTCTGATGTACTATCCGATTCCTTTTCTAAGGATTCTAGATATATTTGATAGTCATACTATCAACACATCAACTTATTGCAGTATTGGCATTCATCCAACTCTTTGGATGGAAGTCACAGAAGTACAATCAACTCTTTGACTATACTTCTTACTCAGGTCCAACCCATGCTTCCACTGCGCTCCCTTTATCTCTAAGCAACCATTGCTCAAGACTAAAGGATCTCTCATGTTAAATTCAAAAGAATTCAAAATAAGAGTATTTCAACACTTAGACATGCTTCATTAAATTCATACAATATGAATATTATGAAACTTCATGAATGACTAGAGTAAAGATAGTAGAATGATGACACTCATCACCTACATCCATCTAAACTCTTAAAGCAGAGGTTCATGTAGGTACTCAAACAATTTGAATACATTATCTCTAATAGAGCTACCATTCTACATGATGTAGAGAACCATGTCATTCATGATTAAATGTCAAGAGCACATATGTATGCCAGAATATCTTTATTGATTTTATAAGGATTAATTTGATAATTAAGATCATCATCGACATGCCACTTCAAAAGTTCATTCGATAAGATCAAGACTTATAGAGACATACAAACCCTAGGGTTTTAGTCCTATTGTCTGATTTAATTATCACTTCTCATTATTATGAGGAAACTTGCACATTGCAACCACATACATTATGTGTCCAATCGCAAGTACAATATCTGGATCAAGGGTCCAATCCATGATATTCTACTGGTTATTAATGAGTATAACATTGAGTGGGTTCAATGAAGGATTATCTGAAATAAGTAATTTGCATAAGGGTATATATTTATATATATACATGTTTTACTTTGAATTAGGAATTTTATATCAAAGTTGTCTTGCCATGTCAACAATGAAAGTTCATTCCCTTAATTACTTTCAATGTAAGAGATATACTTACCATTATATCTCAAGCAAGATCTGGGATCTCCTTTCTTATCTTTGTTGCATCCCAATAATATGAGAACCTACAACTCGGATAAAAAGAAGCGGGAACACATTCCGCCTTGCAAGTCCAACTTGCATCTCCCAATTCGGTCTTTAATACCCGGGCCCACCACCCCTAAGGTGATGTTGACCCGTCATTAATTGAACCAACTGTCAAGAGGAATACAACTCGCTATGCGCAATCCAATATCGCCCCAATAATATGAGGACCCGATATTGGGGTCACTACGCATACGTCCTTACTCTTTCGAGAAGCGACGAGCCCGATCCAAATGGATCATATGCAGGAGCTGTCACTTCGGACATGCGTCTCCCACATATAATATCTGGCGACGAAACCCTTCGCCTTGACGGGAGACCATGGATGTCACTTATGTGATCCTCCATATCTTATTCAAATTAAAATAATTTCTATGAATCGCATTCATATAATTAATTCTTCCAAGGGAATTATCAACTCTAATCATATTAGAGTAATTTTATTGGACATAATTAACTTAATCATATTAAATTAATTATCAATCCAATTCAATCAAACTTGATTGTCTTACTTGAATATATATGGTATTATTCTCAAAGTACGTATTAATTCGTATTTTAATAATTAGAAAAATACATCTTAATCCCTCGGACATTATCCCGGCCCTACCCGCTGTCATGGCCAGTACCGGCGGGAGTGGGACGGACCGCATACGTTGCAACCCGCTACCCCAGTGATCCCCGACTAGACACCATATCCGCCTCGGGAAAGGATAATGCCAAAATGATTAATTTGTACTTGAGATGATCATCGGTTCTTCAACCGAAATTATACCATATAGTAATCAAAACAATTTTGATTATAAGGAAATTTGCTAGACAAATTCCCAATCCTATCAAGCAAGGAGTTTGATGATTGTGTTTCCAATTATGATCTAGATCAAATCTAATCAATTAATTGGTTGAGGTCATGTCAATTAAGGAAATAATCATATTCTAATATTTCTCAAATATTTTTCATAATTATTTCATGAAATTAACAATTAATTTCACTAATTGACAATCACATAGTTCTTGATTAGGAAAGTAATTTCAGCAGTGACCCCTACTTACTAAAATTAGCATATCTCAATCAATTTAAATCCAAATTAAGCAAAGTAAGTTTCCATAGTTTGCTAACTTGATTTAAAACAGAATCTATGTGATTTGAACGTATTTCGAGGCATCTGTAAACAGTAATTAACTCTTTAATTACGTTAAGATTCGCAGTTCCCGTAAAAGTGGATACATGTTCATTAAAACTACCATATCTAGAGCATACGAAATCCGATTTACGCAAACTCAGATCCTATGGTTTCCTTATTTAATGAGGAACAAATTCCAAGTATTAAATTCGTGTTTAAATAAT
The DNA here is from genome assembly GCA_037367405.1 of Ottelia alismoides. Lineage (NCBI taxonomy): Eukaryota > Viridiplantae > Streptophyta > Magnoliopsida > Alismatales > Hydrocharitaceae > Ottelia > Ottelia alismoides. Next base: position 1,177,211 of record JAZKJV010007449.1, read on the forward strand.
TTAAACAGTGCCGAATTTATTTACTAAACAGATCTGCGAAATCAAATGCGAAGAAAACTTTCGCGACCTTAACGAACCCAAGTCGTCCTCGGTTAGCGAATCATATTCGAAAACGTCGACCTATGCTCTGATACCACTTGAAGGATATGGTTTGATCCTCAAGCGCATCACGGAAGCGTGAGCGTCGTATCGAATACGACGAGGAGCGACTAGTCGGACTAGTTGCACGATGCAGCAGATTTTAAAAATTTTATACGACGAAACCACATGATCCAAGAACACTTCTCGAATCGTTTCGTCTAAACCACAAACAAGTAATAGGATTACCTCTTGAAGCGTGGTTGCGACCGAGTCTCTAAACGAAGAGACCTCCTCTCTCAAGTCCGATCCAACGGAGGAGACGCTTGCGAGCGCGGGGATGAACCGCGTGCTTCTCGCAATCCATGTTGATGATCCAAGCGGCGGATCTCCTGATATCGACACACGAGATCCGACGTCTTCTTCACGAGCGAGGCGCACCGAAGGAGACGGAGATCCACGAGCAGAAGAACGGGCAGCATAACGACGATGCCGCGGCGATGGAGAACCTCTCCATGGCATCCATGGTGGACGGCCATGAGAGGGAGAGAGAGGGCTGACCTCTAGATAGAAAGAGAGAGAGAGAGATGCTTCTCAAGCATTGTGTGTAAAATAGAGAGCATGGTATGCCTCTCTATTTATAGGGTTTTGGGACCATGGATCTCAATCCATGTGACATATAAAATCGATGGATGAGATTGATTTATGTCAATCCAATGGTCAAGATTGTTGTTGGTAAAAACCAACAACTTGTGATTTAATTTTATAAAAAAATATATTTGATAAATCAAATAAATATTAATACCATATTAAATCAATCAAATAAGGAGAGAGGAATAAAGAGAGATCAACCTTCCTCTTTGGAAAGGGGGGACGGCCACCAATTTCACAAGGAAATTGGTGCCGCCCCCCTCTTTCCAAAAGGGAGGGCAATCTCATGGCAATCCATGAGATTGCACATCTCCTTGAATTTCTCTCTACTTATTTTCCAACAACTATTTGTTGGGATTTTTATTCACCAAAATAATTCTCAATTAAATTTGGGAATATTGCAATCTTGACATTGGAATATTGTGAATCATATTCACAACCCAAAACAAAAAGTAATTTACATTTTCAATTAATTAGATAATGTGTATCCAATACACATTAATAATTAATCTACTAATATAAATTATATTTAACTCTCTCTAATACATTATAAATCACATTTATAATATATTATGAATAATTGGATATTACTATCCACATTATTCGTATCCATAATAATTAAATCACATTTAATTATATTGGATAACTTATTCTCATATGCTCAAATAATATGAATCACATTCATATTACTTACATCTTTGATAATCAAATCACATTTAATTATCTAAGATAACTCTCCTTATAATATGAATCAAATTCATATTATTCATGATAATTAAATCACATTTATTTATCCATTTTCTCAATGCTCGGATACATACATCAACAATAGAATTATCCATGAACTCTTTCAAGGACAATGCGCTTTCTCCGCGAATACTTGGAGATAAGGACAGGGCGATTGTATTGTTCCACGTATAGTGACATGGATATTGAGATCATATCTCAAATCCAGATCTCAGGCCTCCCATAGATGCTTGATTAAATCAAGATCGTAAATCTAATCTTCTCATTGAATCTGAATCACATTCAGATTAATGTCCAACATTTGGACTAAGATCAGATTACTTCTCTACTAAGAGGAGTCACTAAAATCCAGACCTGTTTCATCACTCCCTAGGAATGGAAGCGTCATGGTTATACAACCGTTTATGATCACATCACCCTCAGGCATTCCCAATACCTGTACATCCTGCATACTGGAAGACTCAGAATAAACCCGAAGTATTAGATCAACTTTATACTGTCTACTTCAGGGTTTTATCAGTAAGTTTCTCATTCGATCATTGGGAGTCGGTATTGATCATATACTTTCCAAAAGTATATATCATACCTAGGTCTTGATCATATACTTTCCAAAAGTATATATCAAACCAACAAATTCAGTCAAGCTTCCAAAGCTAGATGACCGTGCGCACGGAATTTGATTCTTCCCAATATCTCATGAGTGAGCTCATGTCTTCCGGTTCAGTAGTGAACCTGTATGATCCCTTTGAGAGATCGTATTACTCATATGCCCTTATATGCACACCAACGCGCCGGTGTATAGACCTTGATTAGGTCATCAACCTATTGGTCTGCCAAATGTACATACTCAGACATATAGTAACACATCTGTCTCCGGTCAGAGGATGTGTGCCTATATCATGACAGCATATGATATAGGACTTTGGTTATCTCGATCTCGTTAAGTCAACTCTTTGACCTAACTAATCTGACACCTCCGAATCTCTATTCCTATGCAGAGGACCTGCATCAAGAAGTCGGTCAGATATCAGCCTGAGAAAGGATTGCCATCTCCTACTAAGGCTGGAGATCATCTCTTAATAATCATTTGACGGTGCTTGATGAGTCCTCAATCTAACTCATTAGATATTCATCTAAGCACCAGCCTCTATGATTCAGTAATTGAATCAACAGCTGTATGATCATTAAGATGGCCATGGTACATAACCCTAATTGTACTAAGGGACCTATTATGCAAACTATGTACTCTTTATTTCAGATTAAGGAGTGAATTGCAATAACATTTATTGCATAATGGCTCGCTGTGGGCTCGCATGTCCAACACCCTTATAGGGTCCCTTCTACGAAAACAGAAAAACAGGCAAGTGCCATTGATTTTTTTTTATATTTTTACAAAGAGTACTAGTAAAAAAAATTCCACTTCTTAGTTCTCAACTGTACAGCTCGACATGTGCTGTAGAAATAAAAAACAAAACGTCGTAAAGTAATAATAATAATAATATGTCTAAAAGAAAACCCTAAACCTAAAGTAAATGGTATGCCCTATCGCTGCCTCCCCGGCAATTGCGCCATCTGAAAAACCAATCGATCAAGTCGTCTAAAAAGATAGACAATTGTCATTGTACTGATCGATTGAAATTCACAGTTTTTTTGTTATTTATACTCCTAAACTAAAGTGTATAGCATTAAGTATGGGAGTGTCGAACTCAGGGAGGTAAACTATTGAAAACTACGATTAAGAGGTAGAAAACTAAGGTTTTATTGGTTTCCTAATTTATATTTATTTTTAGGATTTTTTGTGATTTTTGTTTATTTGTGTTTATGAATTTTATATTATTTTTATGATTTTAAGTATTTTGTAATGTTTTTTTAGAAATTGTTTTGTAATTTTTGTTTGGTTTTTTATTTTGTAATTTTTCTGTCTTTATTTTTATTTTCTATGTTTTTGAATTTAACATTGAAAATAAGGTGTTTATTAAAAACTGTGATGTATTTTCACTTTTTAAAATGGAAAATGGTGAGAAATTATTTTTATTTTATTTTTATTAGAAAGTAGATGAAATTATCTTTAAAAGATAGATTATGTGTATTTTTGCGATTTTTATTGAAGTAGTTATAAATTTTTGAAGTTTTATGTATTTGTATTTTTTACTGGTATTATTAATTTATTTTTACTTTATTTTTGGTCTTCCTTGTAAATTATCATAAAATGTACTATGGGTAAGTTTTACTGGAATTTCTAAGAGTATTTTTATTTTTTATGACTTTTTAATGTTTGTTATGTTTTTATGGGATTTTAGTGGTTTATTAAAAAATATTTTTATTTTTTTAAAATATGAATTATACATTGAATTTTATTATTTTTTTAAAACATTCATGAGGTATTGGGACCGATCCAATTCCATGCATGGTCATCATGCTTTAGAAGCATGACAAGAATTTGAAGGTGTGATATATGATTTTGGAAAGCATATGATCGTACCAAATCCCAATGACCAAGTTTGAGAAACTTGATGATGAAACCCTAAAGATGACAGTGTAAAATTGATCTATATCTTCGGGTTGATCACTAGTCTTCCAGTATGCAGGATGTACAGATATTAGGAATACCAGAGGGTGATGTGATCATAATCGATTGTATAACCATGACGCTTCCATTCCGAGGGAGTGATGAAATAGGTCTGGATTTTAGTGACTCCTCTCAGTAGAGAATTATTCTGATCTTAGTCCAAGTATTCGACATTGATCTGAATGATATTCAGATGCAATGAGAAGATTGGATTTGCGGCCTTGATTAAATAAAGCATCTCTAAGAGGTCCATGAGATCTGGATTTGAGATGTGATCTTAATATCCAAGTCACTATACGTGGAACAATACAATCGCCCTGTTCTTATCTCCAAGTATCTGCGGAGAAAGTACATTATTCTTGAAAGAGTTCAAATAATTCCAAGGTTGAATTATATCTGAGCATTGACAAATGGATAATTAAATGTAATTAAATTAACATGAATAATGTGAATTTGATTCACAATATCTGAGTGAGTGAGAATGATTATCCAATGTAATTAAATGTGATTTAATTAATGTGGATATGGATAATGTGGATAGCACTATCCAATTATCCATGTATATTATAAATATAATTTATAATATTTTTTTGAGAGAGACTTATGTGATTTATATTTTTTGATTAATTGTTGATATGAATTGGATTCACATTGAATGATTAGTTGAAAAATATAATCACATTTAGTTTTTTGTTGTGAATGAGATTCACATAATTTCAATGGCTTCGTTGATATTTTCCACAAGATAATTTGGAATTATATTTGTGAAAAATTATTTACGACAAGAGTCAAAGGAGATATCATGATATAATGAGATCTCATGATATTTTAGGGAGATAGACCCATTCCACTCAAGAGGAGTGGACGGCTACAACTCTCCACGTGGAGAGGAGTCGCTGCCCCCCCCCCCCTCTTTTAGGGATGGAAGTTGGTCTTCTCATTATCCTATCTCTATTCAAATGTGATTTAATTTGAGGTTAATTATATTTATTTATCGATATAAGTTAATTAAATTAAATCACTTAATGTTGCGTTTTTTACAACAATATCTTGGCCGTTGAAAGAAACACAAATCGATCTCACCCATTGATTGTGTTTTCTCCATGGATTGGGATCCATGGACTCCCAAAACCCTATATAAGAAGAGGCATCCCTTGCTCTTCGAGTTACGCAATCTCAACGAAGTCTCTCTCTCTCTCCTTCTCATTCTCACACATACTCCATCCCTTCTCTCTTTGAGTGGTTGTCCACTCTCATAAAGGGAAGGTCGTCTTCATCATCGTGACCGCTTCGACGACTCTTGGATCTCCGTCTTCTTTGGTGCGTGACGCTCGTGAAGAAGGCGTTTGATCTTGTGAAACGATATCAAGAGATCCATCGCTTGGATCAACAACTTGGATTGCGAGAAGCACGTTATTCATCCCCGCGCTCCCAAGCATCTCCTCCGACGGATCGGACTTGAGACAAGAGATCTCTTCGCTTAGAGGCTCAATCACAACCACGCTCCAAGAGGTATTCCTATATCTTGTATGTGGTTAGATGAAATGATCCAAGAAATGTTCTTGGATCTTGTGGTTTCATCATTTAAAATTTTTAAATTTCGCTGCACCGAGCAACTAGTGTAACTAGTCACTCTTCATCGTATACGATACGATGCACACGCTTCTGTGATGCTCTTGAGGATCATCTGATATCCTTTACATATATACAACATATTTACATGGTGCGGCATGTACATAAGGAGTTTTTCCTCTTGAGCCAATAGACTATCCCTCTTTTGAAGCATTATTGCAACCCACGGTTCTTGTCTTTAGACCTCAATGCCACTAGATTGGGTTGATGCGCACATCCCTCCCTAGAGGAAGACGAGAGGTTTCGGCTAGCAGTACTACCCTCGTATGCTACCACAAGCCAAAGGATTTTGCCTCCTCACCACCTCATACGTGTTAAGCTACATGTAAGGTGTGTACCCAAGTCAAGCCACTGTCTCTAAGAATCATGTGTGCGTTGTTAAGTGTTCTACTCAGGCTCATCAAGATGGCATGTTAAGATAGCCTAGTGGACTCAAAGAATTAAGTCTCTATGGACCTGAAAAGTCTTAACCCCAAATCCTATAAGGTTCCTCTAAAGTTAAGTGGATTAAGGTCATAATCAAGTTCCATTTTTCAATTTAATTCCAGACTACTTTAAATGTCAACCATGATTCAGAAGAATATACATGCAAATATTTACAAAACACTTTTTGTAGAAAATTTTTCAAAATATGCAAGTTTTTATGAAAAATTTTGATTGCAAGAAAGAAGGAAAATGTTTTGTAAAATTTTTACAAACATTTAAAAAAAAATTACAAATCTGTATTTTTCCAACAATTTTTAAAATTTTTGTACTATATACATAATTTTGATACCAACATATTGACAAAAATTTTACAATCAAAATTATTTTTGCAAAAGTTTGTACGAAAATAGTTTTTACAAAAGGTTTTTTACATACATTTATGCGAGAGAAAATTTTAATTTTTTTGTGATTTTTAGCCATTTTATTAACATACACAAAGTATGAGTTTGGCTATTGTACATATACAATATATACGACACCCCCCTATACTTAGCTCGAACGATGTCCACAGAGTGATCAAAGAGCGATGAAAGGAAGACATAACTCGTGCTGAGTATGGAGAAGTGAAAAGAATGTCATACTACAATGACAAACGAAAAAATATAATGAATAGACATCAGTGATCCCCCTATACTTAGGATCAAATAATTCTAATTATAGAAGTCTGTACACAAGGGGAAAACCGAAGAATTGGATATACAAGTGTTACCTCCCCTATACTTAGGGTAAAATATCCCTAAGTATAGGCAGCAAAATAGAGGTAATGAAATCAAATGAATAATTACCAGTATGATACGCCCTCTATACTTAGGGAAAAGTGTCCCCTAAGTATAGCATAATCATAAGATGAAGATGGGGTGTCAGACAAAAAGAATGAATGATATAGATAGTCTAGATCTATACAACTGCGAAGGAGAAGTGATACTCAGGTATGAGATGCAAATGATGTATGTCAAAGACCACATCTCATACATAATGAATAGGGGCAATGTCAACGATCAGCGGATCATGATTAAGATATGGCTTCAGGTGCTGATCGCTAATCCGAAAGGTGGAATTAGATGACAACTCAGATATATCAATGCTTCCGTTGTTGTCTACCTTTCTGACCAAGTATGGTCCCTTCCATTTGCTTTGTAACTTCCCTGAAAATAATCTCAACCTAGCATCAAATAGCGATACTCTTTGGTTCGGCTCAAGATGTTTATGGCTGATGTGAGAATCATACCATATCTTCAATCTATCCTTATATTGTAGGCTACTTGAGAAGGTTGTGTCTCTCAATTCCTCCAGGGTTTTCAATTCTTCATTCCTTTGATCTCCTACAAACTTGGGATCCAATAATAGCTCTGTAACTTCCCAAAGTGACTTGTGCAGGATTTTCCACTGGTATGTGGCATGGCTTGCCATAAATGAGCCGAAAGGGAGATGTGCCCAAATGTGCCTTGAAGGAAGTCCTATAGGTCCACATGATCGAGTCCAAAAGCTGTGACCAATCCTTTTTGTATGGGAAGACATCCTTTTGCAATATACTCTTGATCTCCCTATTCGATACCTCAGCAAGACCATTTGTTTGAGGGTGATATGGATTGACAACTCGATGGTCAACGCTAAACTCGTTAGCAAGGGCACGTACCTTATCGTTGATAAAATGAGCCCCTCCGATCTGAAATCAAAACACTAGGTACTCCGAACCGTGAAATGATATTATTCCTTAAAAATTTGCAAACAGTCTTAGCATCTACGGCTCGGGTGGGGATGACCTCAACCCAATTACTCACATAATCTACAACAAGCATAATGTACTCAAATCCATGACTCTTAGGGAATATACCCATGAAATTGATGCCCCATGCGTCAAAAACCTCACAAAAGTGAATGGGATGCATCGGCATCATATCACACTCTCCACAAGTTCCCATCCTCTAACAGTCAGTGTACCTCTTCATGAATTCATCTGAATCCTTGATGAGGGTAGGCCACCAAAGGCCGGATTGGATAACTTTATGTGCTATACGTCTCCAAGAGTGATGTTTTCCTGCCTCAAGCTTGTGGCAGTAGGTGAGGACATTGTGCTACTCCTCCTGAGGAATACACCGATGCCAGACACTATCCCCCCCCCCCTTCATGATAAAGGGTGGGATCCTCCCAATGGTATGCCTTCGCCTTCGCCAAGAAGGTCTCAAGTCGCTGCCTGGGCCAACCTTGTGGAACTTTCTTGGCAACAAGATAGTTCATAATGTCAGCGTACCATGAAAGTGAGGTGATAGCAAGAATCTCCTCATCTGAGAAGGTCTCTATAAAAGGTGTGGTATGCTCTGAATTCTCAAGATGCTCTGATCGGGAGAGGTGATCCGCCATTAAATTCTTGACTCCAGGTTTATCCTTAATCTCTATATCAAAATCCTGGAGTAGAAGGATCCATCTGGTAATCTAGCTTTGGCATCCTTCTTTGCCAATGAGGTATCCAATGGCAGTGTGATATGTATAGATATTCACTCTAGATCCAAAAATATACGATCGAAACTTATCCAAAGCAAATACTACGGCTAGAATCTCCTTATCAGTCACAGTATTGTTCGGTTGAGCAACATCCAAAGTTCGACTAGCGTAGTGAATGGAAAACGGCAATCCATCCCTCCTCTGTCCAAGCACAACCCCTATCGTAAAATCAGAAGCATCTGTCATGATCTCGAATGAGAGAAACCAATTTGGTGACTGAAGGGCAGGAGCCTGAACAACTAATCCCTTGAGAGTCTCAAATAACGCAAGACATTTATCATATACAATGAACTCTGTGTCTTCCATTAGCAAATCATTGAGTGATCGGGCAATATGACTGAAATCCTTTATGAACTGTCGGTAGAAACTGACATTCCCAAGAAAAGACCGCAACTGTCGCATATTGGATGGTGGATTGAGTTTCTTGATGATATCCACCTTGTTCGGATCGACCTCCATGCCATGTTATAGATGATATGGCCAAGGAACGTCCCTTGAGTCAACATGAAATGACGCTACTCCCAAGACAGAACAAGGTTTACCTCGCTGTAGTGTAGAACTACTCGGTCTAGGCTGTCAAGACAAGCATCAAACCCATCGCCATAGACCGAGAAGTCATCCATGAAGACCTCTAAACACTCACCCACCATGTCTGAGAAGATCAAAAGCATGCACCTTTGAAATGTAGCCGGGGCATTACATAAACCAAAAGGCATCTGTCTAAAAGCATACGTTCCGAATGGACATGTAAACGCCGTTTTCTCCTGGTCTTCAGGTGCAATGGCCACCTGATTTTATCCTGAATACCCGTCAAGAAAACAATAGTGACTCTTCCTAGATAGCCTCTCGATAATCTGATCAATAAATGGTAGCACGAAATGGTCCTTCTTGGTGGCCTGATTCAATCGTCTGTAGTCCAAGAAGTGGGTACTCAGGTAGCTATCTCCTCTCCAAACTCGCTCAAAACTGCGGTGATACCCATCTTCTTGGATACCACATGCAATGGACTAACCCATTTGGAGTCGGAGCTGGGGTAGATAAAATCGGTGCTCCACCACTTTAATATTTCATTTATGACCACATCTCGAAGATTCAGGTTCAGCCTTTACTGGAACTCACGCGATGGCTTGGCCTCCTCTTCAAGATAGATGTGGTGGGAGCACAGGGACAAACTTATCCCCTGGAGATCAACTACATTCCATCCTATTGCCTTGTAGTTTCTCTCAAGAACATCCATCAAACAAAATTCTTGGTCCTCAGTCAAATCCGCTGGGATAATGACTGGGAACATATCTTGCTCACCTGCAAGGAACCTATACTTCATGCTCTGCGGTAAGGTATTCAATTCTGGACAAGTGAGAGCAGGCAAAGCTGGCCTCTGAAATGTCTGCATGAAAGATACCAGATCTGCATGTGAGAACTCTTGCTGAGTCTATGAATCTGACAAAGATGGCCCTATTGGTGTATCTGTCAACTGTCCTAGCTCGCTCTACATCCATGTTGTCGGCTCTGAGGAAATCATACACAATAAATAGTCATCAAAATCCTGCCAATATATATCTTAATCCAAGGGATCTAAATCTGAATCACTAGAAATAAAATATGCTTCACTATCTTGATCATGATGATAATCCTCTAAGGTATCTTGTGCCATGAGTATGCTCTCTAAACTCTCATCAGCTATAATTTGTAACTCTGCGGTGTCTAAAGCTATGGCAAGAGCTCGTGATGTTGGATCTGCCCAAACTGCTTCATCATCTGTAATCACAAAATCAGACTCCTAGTGGACGTTTAGCTCTGCATCTGTCATCTACTTTGAGTAAGCTGAATCTATGGCTCTGGTCTCCTCGATCGTCTCTATTTGTACGCTTTCACTCTTGATGCGAAAGTATACCTTCCCGCTATCATAATCAGACACTGCCTTGGTTGTGGCCAAGAAAGGTCGTCCTAAATGAATGGGATATCAGTTACAGATTCAGGGATCTCCATGTCCAATAAAACAAAGTCCACAGGGAGTTTAAGGCCCTGAATTATGGCAACAACATCCTTGAGTGACCCCTTCAGCCTCTTAATAGATCTATTAGTAAACTGAAGGACTGTCTTGCTCTGTCTAAGAGAGCCAAACTCGAATCGGTCGAGTAAGGCAGATGGGAGGAGGTTAATCAAAGAACTGCTGTCTAATAGAGTACGATCGAACCATTGCACATGAATGTGGCATCTGACATATGGAGCTGATGCATCAGGTCTCTTGGTTGCCAATCAGTTCTGAATAGCAAAGCAAGTGGCACGGGTAAGCACATGGATCTTTGCATTATGGTTCCTCTTCTTCCTGTGGATGGTGGTCTTCTCTCTTAAGTTCTTCTGGAAAAGAGGGATGTGCTCTAGTGCCTCCTGGAGAGTCATATATATCTGGAATATGTCTATCACATGCTCGCTGAACTCTATCTGGTGTTTCTTTTTAGGATTTTCTTTTTTGGTCCCATTTCCTAATAGGAGTGCTTGAGGGAAGGGGATGGAGGGACCCTCTCTAGAGAGATGAGGGTCAGGAGTAGGTTCTTGTGCAAGCAATAAGCTTGAGTCCATGCAAAGATCATCAGGCAACATAGATGGACTTACAGGAGATACAGAAACCTTTCCTTTATTCATATCTTTATTTTGTTTTTATATTTTTTGTGTTTTTCTATGACTGCCCTCAGGTACAAAATGAGGCAACACAATAGAAGTAAAAATGGTAGCATCAGTACCACCCACAACATCTGAACTTGCGGAATCAGCACCATACTCTAGCCTGGTATCTGGAGTCATGGTCGCATAAGCACCACCATCTGCATTTGAAACTACGACGAGCTCAGTACCGTCATCTGGATCAACATCCTTGGTGGAGTCAGCACCTCCTTCATCATCACCATGAAAAGTGGTATCAACCCTACTTCCGTCCTTGTCTAGCGCCTTAGAATCTGCATCGGGTCGTCACTCAGACGAGTCGTCGTCGGCTAGCATCCTACCGCTCCTAAGTGTCACAAAATCAGCATCAAATTTAATAGAAGAAGAATATTCTATAATACCACTAGGAGTGGTGGTCTCTGTAAACTGTACCTGCCCAGATTTTCTGTTCAGATTGTTCGGGTTGGGTTCAATTTGAGTGGGTATGGCAGCCTTGTCTATTATTATCTCCCTCATCTCCTGCTGGAACTCGTTCATCTCTCGTCGGAAGGAGGCCTATTGATCAGGTAACAAGCAGGAGAGGTCATTAAGGGTTTGGTCTCATAGACTAGTGCATTAGAACCGGACGGGTTGCCTCGCTGGAAATGAGGCTAAGTATGATGCTGCTGATAGTGAGGAGGAGGAGGCTGAGAATACTGTTGAGGTTGCTGCCTCCACTGTTATCTCTGACTGTGGGGACGAGGACCCTACTACAACAGGTGTTGGTGGGAGTGATGGGGCTACTGAGACTGGTTGCTCTGCTTGCCTGAGCTAGAGACTACTAGTGGGAAGAGGTGCCTCCAGTAGACCATCGAATGCCGAGATGGACACGATGAATCCCAGGATGAGGTTGGTTTTAGGAGTACCAGATCCCGTTGACTTCCATCAACGGCTCCTGCTACTCGAGGTATAGAGGAGGAAGGGCAGCCAAAGGCCGATCTGACTGGTAGACCACCACTTGAGTATGGAGCTACTCCCTGGATAAGTTTGTGAGATGAGACGGGGCTGACAAGCCATCTGTGTCTCCTGGAGACACATGATATGGGTCTTCAGGTCACTCAAGGTTTGGGCAAGCTCATCAAGCTTGTTGAGCATGACCATGCCTTGGCTCTGCCTCTTCTCTATAATCTCGATACGGTCCAACTTTGGGCTGATAATGCCCATGTCGGCTACTGAAGACTTGGTGAGCACTGTTGCTAACGAAGAAGTAGAAGGATTGGCACGATGCGTGCAAGCTTCTGATTTGAAAGTGCTTGTGGTAGAAGCTTCCCATGAGTGTATACACGGGTCTAGGACATCACCGTGTAGTTCTCTGCCATCTCCTCGTAGATGGTCCAGACCTGGTCTTCATCCTTGGCAAAGTAGGAACCTCTACAAGAGGCGTTTACTAGCCCCTGCAGCTCCGTTGTCAGCCCACAAAAGAAACTCTGAACAAGGTTGGCCTTGTATATCTCATGGTGTGGACACCGGTCAATGAGCTCTCTGAATCAATCCCAAGCTGCATGGAACCGTTCATTTGGGATCATGGTGAAGTTGCTAATCGTTGCTCTTACTACATTGGTATGGCCGAGTGGATAATACTTGCTCAAGTACTCAGTCCGGAGCTGCTCCCATGTAGTGACTACCTCCCCCTAGGTGCTTCAGCCAGTAGGCCGCTCTGTTAACCTAGGAGAATGGGAAGGCAATCAACTTGATGGTATCCTCGTCCACAAATATGTCATGGACAGTACTACAAATCATCTCAAACTCCTGCAGATGGATATGGGGCTCCTCAGTGGTTAGCCCATGGAATCTGGGTAGTAACTGAATGGTCTGGGGTGAAGCTTAAAGTCTCCAAGGATCTCGGGCAGTTGGATCCATTTGTGGGTGAGGGTTGCACCAGGGTTGTGCAGCTGCCTCATCATGTGTGCCCAGTCTCGTTGGCTCCTGCAACTCATCTGGACTACCATCTCTGCCCTCCTGGCATGGTATATCTCCATCGGCTGGTCTCTTTGGCTCATCTCTATCGGCTCGCATCTGTGTGAGCTCTCGCCTCACCTCTGCCATGAATGCACCTTGGTCCCGAATATGTATCTGCATGGTCTCCAAGGAAGCTAACAATGTGTTGTTGATGGCAACCTGATCCAATACAAACGCCGATCCTTCAGTGCATCCCTCACTGTTTTCCATGTAACCGGTATCTACAAAGGCAAAAGACCCTAGCTCAGGTGTTGTCAAATGAGCATATACTTGTGTTGGCCTATGTATGGGGACCTTAGGAGTGAAAAAGGGTGGTTGAGGAAGAATAGGGTGAAGGCGAATTCGGGTTCAGAGAGTGGGTCTGATCTCTCTGAAGCTGCCCTAGATAAATGAGGAGGAGTGCGAGAAGGCGGTGCTGTCAAAGGAAACCTAAGGGATCTCTTTCCCATCATCGTGATATGGGGATTTATGAAGAGCGGATCTGTGACACAAACAAGATGAGAAATCACACCCCCAATTCACCTACGCAACACGAGCTGATGATCGTGAAAGATCGATCGTTAATCTTGTCAAATTTTATTTAGGTGGTAAATCAATCTATTAGAACGATTAAGCGAGCTGTTAGGAATCTAATGCTCCCAAGAGACTGTCTCAAATTTCACAACTAATTTTCGCAGCCAATATGGGTGTGGACATTTTACCAGCTACCCAATCTGCCAAATCTGCTAAGGGAGTCCTAGACCGATTCCCGACTACCCATTGAAATCCTCACTAGAGAACAACTAATCATGAGAACTAGTAGTCCAAAGAGAGATCAAGCATGGCTCTATCGTAGTGTGTGGGTCGCTCTATCGCTACAGATAAATCAAACAAGGAGGGGGTGACTCTCCCCAAAACAAAGATTTTTATGTGAAGTCGGGTTTAGGTCAAGTTTACATTAGCAGTCCCAATTTTTATTGATTTTCACTTTTTACAGTATTTTCTGAAAGAATAAAAAGCCTAACAAATTTTCGGATTTCCTTGGTTATTTAAGTCCAATGAAACTGAGGGAAAGAAGGCGGAAAAGTCGATGCACGATCAAACACAATGATGCATGCAAAGATAGAAATGTATACCTTGCTCCAGCACTCTACATGTAGGGAGATCTGCGCATAAAAATAAAGATAAAATAAATCTACCTATAAGATGCACGGGGAAATCGTCCCTAAGATGAGAACTTCTATTATCATGAAGAACGAGTGGTTAACTATCAGGAAGAGAGATCGGGGTCCGGTCATCGATGATGATTGGTGCCCACCAGAATGGGTCCTGCAGCACTGTATACGGCCTCTCTCGACACTGATGAATCTGTGATTCATCACTCTAAAAGTTGAAAATAGAAGCTTGTCCCCGAATAAATAGATGCATATTTCCCTTTATAATGCATAAATAGCATTCATACATGCATACATAAAACATGCATTTTAGCACTCCATTTGCATTAAATAAGAAGCCAACATCATTTGTAAAATGTCCACTCATAAAAATAAGCTCTCCCTTATACTATGTACACCTTACTTAATAATATAAGGAGAAAGCAAGGAATCCCCTTTGTAAAAGCAAGAATAAAGCCCTAAAGCCCTTGGACCATAAAATGCCCATAGATCCCTCATACCAACTCCAAAATAGGTCTACTCACTTTCAGATTAATACATATTAAAAGACCTTTAAAATGAGACTAATTTCATCCAATTTGGAGCTCGTATGAAAAAGTTGGGTTTTTGGGCCTCTATGTATACTATGTATATGTATATTTGTATCCCTATATTTTTGTATCATATTTGACCTCATCTCCGTCTTTGGTTAACATAAAACTTGTAGATCTCATCAAGATCTACAACTTTCATGTATTGAGTTTTTCCAAATTCGGCCTCCTTCTCTCTCTACATTCATTTCTATTTTCAGCCACTCTCAGCTGGCCACGTGGCGCCGTCTATTTGCGCCACACGGCCCGCTACCCTTGCCCTAGCCGCCTCTGCTCTCAGCTGTTGGATGGCCCTCTTAATCCAATGGCCAGTTGCGCTCCACGTATATCTTTCTTCTCCACCGTCTGATCACCTCCAGGGCCTCATCTGATCCACCCGTTCGCGCCTCTTCCACAGCGCGCCACGTGGCGCATGTTGCGCCCTTCGATCACGTACTCCATCCTTTCATCGCAGCCGCCTATCCAGCCTCACATCACGACCCTTCAATCTTCCTCAGATCTAATCTCCGCCGCTCGTCAGTGCCCTCTTCTCCACACGACGCGTGGCGCTTTCAGTACCCTTAGATCACATCTCCTTGACTTGATCTTAGCCACCCGCTCGCGTTGCGTCCCCATTGAGCCACGTAGTCACTCCACAGCCCTTGATCACCTCGCCTTGATCTAATCCTACCGCTCCATCCCGCCTTCTTCTCTGCCGTTGGATCACAAGATCCAACGGTGGAGACTTCGCCTCCTACCTCTGGAATCCCCCTCTCTCCCACGATCTCTACCTTGCGCCACACTCTCGCCCTTTCTATTCATGGTCACGCTCCAGCCACCGTCGACGACCACCAACGCCTCCACGACCTTCGCCACTCGTCCCTTATCTTCGCCAGCCACCTCACTACCCACGTCGTCCACCGGAGACGCTCCACGAACCCCAATAACCTCACCTCGTCACCAGCCCAGCCGTCGACTCCATCCTTTAAATACTCGCTCACCGGACAACTTCAGCCCTATCCGCCACCCCAGGGAAGTTCCTTGAGCTCAGAGCTATCTTTTGGTGATAGCAATCGAGTGCCTCTTCAAGCGACGATCGGTTTCTTCTCCGGCAAGATCCGCGGTGCAACCGTCGTGTCGCAGCCCTCTTCCGAGTAGCTGCTTGAGCTCGAGACCATACTGATCCCTCGAGCCACGACCTGGAACTCGACTTCGAGCTCCAAATCCCAGGTAATCTCCTCCATCTGCGTGTGATCTTCGTTTTAATTTTCCTTTTGTTTTCTCCGATTTTATTCGCGCCCCACCTTCATCGTCTCGCTTCGCTTCCACCTCGCCGAGCTCCGTGACGGAGCTCTGACCTTCGCGGTGCACTTCACACCCTCCAACGACTCAACCCATCTTTCATCAGCTCCAACTCCACAACCTGGGCGGAGCACCATCATCGGACCATCTACGTTCCCCCTTAGGCCTCGCCGCCCTTCCTTCACATCTCCACTAGCATGCAAGAGCTTCGTCTACACTCCTAACACCTGCAGGTACCATATCGTTCATTGGCCGGAAGTCCACCGGAGCACCTATCGAGCTTCATCGCTAGAGAGATCCTACGCGTCTCCTTCACTGCTGGGACCACCGAAAGCATCGTCGCACCACCGCGCATCTCCCAAGCTATCTACGAGCTTCCGGAGAGCGTCACCGGCACTAGGAGGACCGGGCGGAGCAGACGCCTCATCGCCGGAGCCCTGCCAACTCCTCCGCAGGTGGCGGAGGACCATTGAGGGAGAAGCCCCAGCTACCGTTCGATCATCTTGATCGAACGGTCGACTTCACGCCACGTCATCCATCATCTGGAGCAGCCGACAGCCGTGGGATCTTTCTTGATCTTACGAACAACATTCAGCCACGTAGCCCCCTTCCTCAGTTCTCAGGCACCGTTGGATCAGCATAGATCTAACAATATCTGATTATGCCACGCGACAGCACCGACATCCTTTGGATCGATCTTGATCCAAAAGTCCACAGCCAACCACGACATCAGGTCCGAGCCTCATCCCCGACTCTAGGCTCAGACCACCCGAGGCTAGCCGAGCCTCCCTCCAGACCTCCAGGAGCCCCCGAGCCAAGACCCGAGCCTCCAACGCCGCCCGAGCCTAGGCTCCACACGTGAGGAGCATGTGCGGACTGGGTAATTTGCACAGAGGCCCTGCGGACTTTCCAAAATTGCAAAAAGGTCCCTGTGAAGTGCCCCCACGTGAGAAGCACGTGCCCAGTGGAGAAATTGCATTCCAGCCCCCAGCATTATAGGTAATTGCATTTAAGTCCCTGTCAGCATGTTTATTTTTATGTAATTTTTATTTCATGTATTGCAAATACACCCCTGTCTTTGCACGCATCCCTAGGTGTCATTTTGCATTATTTTGAAATTCTAAAAATTGCATGTTGTTGAGTAACTTGTCTTCTATCTATTGTGACACT
Source organism: Ottelia alismoides (assembly GCA_037367405.1). Taxonomy (NCBI): domain Eukaryota; kingdom Viridiplantae; phylum Streptophyta; class Magnoliopsida; order Alismatales; family Hydrocharitaceae; genus Ottelia; species Ottelia alismoides. Next base: position 1,194,733 of record JAZKJV010007449.1, read on the forward strand.
TGTCACATTTTTGTAATTGTAATAGATTTTTAAATTGATTAATTGGTTGATTTCTGTGTTATTTTGCCCAGTTGGACCTTTTAATTGATAATTAATTCTCTGTAGCTCCAAAAATTCTAAAAAAATTACAGTAGCTCTAGGATAGTTAACTCAACCTTGAATTAAAATTTCATGTCATTTGCACGTATATCGCGGCCTAAATAAATTCTTTAGTGATTTCCTTAGTTTATTTTTAATAGGTTCATTTCACAGTAAAATTAAAGTTTGATAATTTTATTAGATTCCTTATCATCAAATCTATCCAGGATAATTTTAGTTCCTAAAAATATTGTGATTTGCTATTTATTAAAATTAAATTAGTGAAAATCACCTTGTTGTCATTTTAAATTCATAGTAAATTCATTTAGTGTCGAAATATTCCCAAAAAATTAGGGTAGCTTAATTTCACCATCTTTTATCATCTGGCCAATTTTTATAATTTTTGGACTTAATTTGATATCTTAAACTGACTTAACTGTAAATTGTCTTGATTTTTGCATGTGTCTGCATAGAAATAGAAAAAGACCAAAAAAATAATTCCCTAAAAATCGAACATTGGACTTTGCTACTAATTCACCAAAGGAGATAGATGCCTCCCTGAGTTTGACCTTGGACTTCACCAGTAAAAAAATCTACCGCTTGAAATTAACTCGAATCTAATTAAAAGTGGTTTTTGATATTCCCTCTCGTATCCGACTACAACGAACATTGACAAATAATTTGGACATTAATCTGACCGAATTAACCGAGGGCGCGGAAGCGATTATCAGAATGGTGTCGTTGCCGAGGAGGCACGGCTTAGGTTAATTTTTAGTGAAATCCTGATTGTTTGATTTTCTATCCCCGGGTAGTCTAACCCTCGGTTTTCTTGTAATTATTTTCTCTCTCTTTTATTTCTTTGCATTATTTTTTCTATGTCACTCTCTGTCCTCAATTTGTTTTTGTGCGAGGAATACGAGGAGTCGAAGACGCTTCAGGATCGAGCACTTAAATTTATTGAGTGAATAGAGAGGCTTTTTAATTTCCATTTTATTTCTTTATTTCTTTTTCGCATTATTTCCAGCGATTCCCGTTTGGGTTCTCGCGCGTGTAAATATAGTTAAATTGTATCCCCGTGTGCTGTGTGGGTGAATGTAATTTAGCTTGCACTAGTGTCTCCCCGAGCCAATCTAGGAATTGCTTGTGCTCGTAACTTTTAGGACCACACAAATCACTTAAAAGACGTACTTAGACTGCAGAACTTAGCCAAATCAACCTGTTCTTCACGCTAATAGAACTGCTTGTCTAGGAACGGCTTTTATCGCCTGCATTTGCATTTAGATTAAAAAGATTTCAATTCTATTTTGCATCCTGCATAAAAAGGCGAAGGGATCACTGTAAGTCTCCTGAACTCAACATATCATCATTGTTTTTATCTTGCATCAGCTTTTCTCGATTTCCCCCTCTGATTTTTCACATTTAAATTAAAAAGGAAATTGGGACTGGCCGATAGGCGTGCTGTGTGGTTGGATTAATTCAGAAAGAACCTAACTTAAAACCGGGACTGCTAAACACTATTGACCAAAAAAATCAATAAAATTGGTAAATTGTTTGCAGGAGATTAATCCCCGACCTTGTTTTCAGGTTGAGTGAGGGTACTTGAGTGTGTGTGAACACCTTAAGGCAGAGCCCAAATCCCCTCCTTCCATATCACGTTCCAACAAATCCTAGCAAATATCACAAGTCGAATAATTTCAGATTCACTGACTAGTACCAAGTAGCCTCCGCCTGTCTCAGGTAGATAGGGGCGAAATTGCGGTACATTGCGACAAGTTGCTAGTAACCCCCTGGGGTGAAGTTCCGACCTTATCAGCCTCCGCCTGCTTGCAGGTAGATAGGGGTGTGGTCTGTGAATCCATCGACTTGGGATAGGAGCGAAGAAAGGAAGGACCGGCGGTATCTTAGGCGACAGGTTAAACAGGGAAGACGCATCCGGCTCTGAGCCGACTTTCCTATAGGCCGCGTAATCCTTGCTATCTTGCTTGAAAATAACACTTAAAATCTACAAGATAAATTGGACTCGATTTCGAGTCCATCACTGTGTTGAGTGTGAACCCAGGGTCTTGGATTGATTTGTTTGCTTCAGGTAGGAGTAAAATCCTATCTTCTTCTCGCCATATCAAGATGAGCGACTGGGGCGATCTCGACTCTTTCTTCACCGATCTCTCTATGAGTCCCCCACGTAACTCATCTTCATCGACCCAAGCGCACCTTGGACCACCTAGGACTCGTGACCCTCTTGAGTCTTGGTTCCCTCATACTCAGGGTGGTTACTCTTAAACGAACCCTTTCATCTCTTCTGAGCTTACCGAGGAAGACCATCGCCTCGGTAAGAACCCCTTCCTTGATTTGTCCTTTGACACCGATCTTAATTCATCCCCAGGACTAGAGGACATGATGCCGCCGAAGCAGCCACCACCGGATGAGGACCAACTATGTCAAATTCTCAATCGCCTTGCTGAAGCCGAACAAAGAAATGCAGATCTCACGGCTCGGATGGGACAGATCATAGTAGCAGGAGGAATCGACTGACCAATGGTCGATGCATACAACCCGGCAGAGAACGAGATACAGAATTGGTTGGCACCAGTGGTTCCCGCCGAAGCATTTGAGCTAAAGCCCCACTTCCTTAGTCTGCTTCCGAAGTTCAACGGAAATACTAATGAAGAACCGTATACTTTCCTCCGTGACTTCGAGCTGGTTTGCAACAATCTTAGCCATCCCAATGTTGGCCAAGATTACATTAGACTGAAGGCCACCCCATTTGCCTTAGGAGATAAGGCAGCACATTGGCTGAAAAACCTTAGGGTGATATATACAACCTGGATGCAATTCAAGGACCTCTTTCTGAAAAAGTTCTACCCTCGTAGTAGGACTAACCAAATGAGAACGAAGATCGCCAGCTTCTCACAGGGACCCAGTGAACCTTTCCATGATGCCTGGGATAGGTTAAATGACTTAGTGCAGAAATGCCCCTGCCACAGCATTTTGAAGGCGATCTTAGTCCAGACCTTGTTCTGTGGTCTAACCCTGGAGATGCAGGGGTTAGTCAGTGCTGCCTGTGGAGGAAGCTATCTGAACAAGAACGAGCACGCCGTATGGAAGATCCTGGAGAAGATGGCGGAAACCGGCAGGTCGCAGGCCACCAGGGCCTATCAGTTGTTTCCTTCAATCCTATCCAACGAGACAACCCGAAGGACTATAGCGGATCTGACCGAGGACCTCATCCCCAGCATGGGGATGATTGCTGACAAGTTAACTTTGGTCGAGCAGATCCATAAGAGGGTCACTGACCTTGAGTCTCTCTCGCGTCTACCGAAGCAAGTGGAGGAACTCACTGAGAAGGTAGCTAAGATGAAGCTGCATGCCCATTCTGCACCACCTGCACTTGTGCATCGAGTCCATCTTGTGCAGGACCAGGCACCGGGGCCTCACAGTGGCTGGGTGGAGGATCAGACTTACACCCAGCAGGACCAACATGCACCCCCACAAGTGGAGACTGGATTCGAGGAGCTTCCGCAGGTGTTCGTGATCAACGGGCTGTGGTACAGGCATGACCCCGTCAATAGACAGTCGGGGATGGGGAACGGTCAGCCTCACCGACCTTCCCTAGCTTACCAAGGAACCAGCTCCGTCCCTGCACCGTGCTCTCAATCCAGGCTAGAACAAGGGTACCAGCCTCAACAGCACCAGCAGCAGCAGCACACATATCAGTAGGGCCCAGTACTGTCCCACCACCAGCAGTAGTACCGGCATGGCCATCAGGGCTAGTATAGAACCTCGTCCGTGAATCAGCCAGCCCAGCCCACCGAATTGGAGTCCCTCACCTTGGCGATCCAGACCCTGTCTGATAGTGTCCAACAGATGCAGAACGATTATCTGGATATGAGAACCGATATTAATCGTATCTCTCGTACCCAGGACCAACAGATGGCGCCAAAGACCCCAATTCCCGCGCAGGTTCAGGCCAACCTGAACAGCATAAACCCTGGCCAGAACCGACCTCGTGATCAGGTATATTATTCAGATAATTATTTATCTGAACATGAGATCCTTTCGTATGATAATGTAAATCATATGTCCCTCAGGAGCGGAAGGACCGTGACCATACCTGATCGGGCACGGGCAACGAAGGAAGGAGCCGCCAAGTCTCTACCTGAGAAGAACTTGGAGGAAGAGGAGGAGCATCACCACCACCATGGCCAGCAGAAGAAGAGGACATCTGAGTCCTCGAAGCAGCAGTCCCGTATCAGCATGGAGTCCGACGAAATCGATGAAGAGCCCGCACCTCCATCTGGGGAGGATCGTCCAGCAGTCGCAGAAGAAGCATCACCGGTTTCGCCACAGCATTTTCTTTTCAATCAGAGTTAGAGTCAGAGTCTGTCAAAGAGTCCGAGTCATGTAAAGAACTCAGTTCTTGATCTTAATGAGAATCTTTCAGTTTCCGAACATGAGTTGGAGTCAATAATCCCTTTCCCCCGAGCTCTCAAGGGTGGAAAGAAGAAAACTAAAAAAATCCAAAAAGATAACCCTGAGATGGTAGAGTTCTGCAACAAACACATCAAGGTCACAATCCCCTTTGACAAGTACGTGGAGATGACCCCTGCATTCTAAAAATACCTTAAGGTGCGATGCACACCTACTAGGGTTAGCAGGAAGACCAAAAGCTGTGTTGAGAAACACGTTTTATCGGTAGCCACGACTTGTGCCATAAAGAACTCGTTTCCAAGGAAACGAAGAGACATGGGTGCACACTATGTAGTGAGTCATGTTGATGACATCGCGTTTGCACGCACTCTCCTGGACAATGGCTCCTCAATCAATCTAATGCCTACAGCCCTCTATGAGCGGCTTAATCTCGGACCTCTTTGGAAATCTAGAGCCCTTCTACAGTTTGCTGATAAATCAACCAAGAGGTCCCAAGGAGAATTGAGGAACACTGTAATTAAAGTCGAGGGGAAGGAATACATGGTGGACTTCACTGTCCTAGATATGGAGACCCCTCGTAATTGGAGAAACTCCCAGATCATCTTAGGCAGGCCCTTCCTCAGAACAACAGGGGCCTTGTTTGATTATAAGATTGGGAAGATCCAGTTCCAAACTCCAGGCGGAGATGAGGAACTTGAAATGAAGCAGACAAGATGGCAGAGACCGGATTCAGAATCCAGCACTGAGTACTCTTAAACCGAAGCAGACTACGAGCATGTAGACTTAGTTGGGCCATGGAGAAAGAACCCAGCCAGCATCGATGAGTCCATCCCCTCCGGAGATGATCCAGTGCATGAGTCAGTTTGTGAGGTCCTCAGGAACGAGTACAACTAAGAACCTGCATCTCCCTACATCTTCGATGAATTAGAGGTCCAGTTGGGCCTGTCAGTCCTTACATCTTAAGGACAATCGGAAGATGAGGATGACGAGTCGGACGAGGCTTTTGCCGATTGCATGGAAACCTTTGACGATCCGACTCCAGAGCCGAACAACTTGGTGGCAGTTATCACAGAGAAAGATCTAGCCACTTCCAACACCGAGCCAGTTCAGATTGAGCCAGACTTCTTAGACGATCACACTATTCCTGAGCTCAAACCTTTACCCACAACTTTAAAATACGCCTTCCTTGCGGGTCAGGACAAGAAATTTCCGGTCATCATCAGTTCGCGATTGACCGAGGAGCAGGAATCTCGCTTACTAGAGATCCTAGAAAAAAACTGCAAGGCGATAGGCTGGAGCATTTCCGATCTACACGGGATAAATCCCGCTCTGTGTTCGCACCATATCTACTTGGAGAACGAAGCCAAACCCTCTCGTGAATTCCAACGTCGTTTGAATCCAAATTTACAAGAGGTTGTGAAGAAGAGATGGAAAAATGGTGCAACGCTGGTTTCATTTACCCAATCTTCGACTCTAAGTGGGTGGCCCCAATCCATGTTGTCCCGAAAAAGTCGGGAATTCAGACAACCACAAACGAGGACGGAGAGGAGATCGTGACGCGAGTACCCACATCGTGGCACGTCTATGTGGATTACAGACGCCTGAATGCTGCGACGAAGAAGGATCATTTCCCCCTACTGTTCATTGATCTGATCTTGGAGAGACTAGCGGGGAAAGAATTCTTCTGCTTCTTAGATGGGTTCTCGGGCTACAATCAAGTAGCCATAGCTCCGGAGGACCAGGAAAAGACCACATTCACATGCCCCTTTGGTACCTATGCTTTCAGGCGCATGCCTTTTGGGTTATGCAATGCTCGAGGTACTTTCCAAAGGTGCATGATTGCTGTATTCGCCGAAATAGTCAGCGAATTCCTGGAAGTCTTCATGGACGACTTCTCGGTTCACGACAATTCCTTCGATTCCTGTCTTAGGAATCGGGATCGAGTCCTCAAAAGATGTTGTGAGGTTAATCTGGTGCTCTCCTGGGAGAAAAGTCACTTCATGGTGACGGAGGGCATTGTGTTGGGGCACGTCATCTCCAAGAGATGAATGGAGTTTGACCCTACCAAGGTGGATGTGATCAGACGACTCCAGCCACCAACCAACGTCAAACAGTTACGGTCGTTCCTCAGACATGTTGGATTTTATCGGAGATTCATTAAAGATTTTTCTAAGATTGCCCGACCGCTAACTGAGCTTCTAGGCAAAGACATGGAATTTATTTTTGATCACAAATGTCTTGAGGCCTTTAAGCTATTGCAAGGAATGATTATGGATGCACCTATCCTACAAGCCCCAGATTGGTCTCTACCTTTTGAGATCACGACGGACGCCTCAGACTTTGCTGTGGGGGTTGTGTTAGGACAGAGAAGGGATGGCGTCCTGTTCTCAATTCACTACGCAAGCAAAGTGCTTGACACCGCTCAGCGTAACTATACAGTTACGGAAAAGGAAATGCTTGCGGTAGTGTTTGCCTTGGACAAGTTCAGATCACACTTAATTGGATCCAAGGTAACTATGTTCACTGACCACACGACACTACGACATTTGATGGAGAAGAAGGATGCGAAGGCGCGTCTTCTTTGGTGGATTTTACTTAACCAGGAGTTTGACTTGGACATCCGTGATAAACCTGGAAAGAAGAACGTAGTAGCCGATTATCGTTCACATCTCGAAGATCTTAATACTTCCGAGGATTCACCAATTCAATACTCCTTCCCTGACGAGTCGATTTTTGTTGTCGATTCACTCCCATGGTATGCCAATATCGTGAACTATCTTGTCTCCAAGAAGGTTCCTGAAGATTGGCCCAAGAGCCACATCGACCGACTGAAGTAGGACACTAGACACTACCATTGGGAGGATCCGATCCTTTTCTTCGAAGGACCGGATTGTGTCTGGAGACGGTGTATTCCTCAGGAGGAATACCAGAGTGTCCTTTCTCTATGCCACAGCTTAGAGGCAGGAGGACACCACTTCGGGAAGAGGACCGCATGGAAGGTACTTCAGTGTGGCTTTTACTGGCCGACTCTGTTTTGTGATGCCACCGCCTTCGCGAAGTCGTGTCCGGTATGTCAGAGAATGGGAGGAACCATTGGTTCCAAGGATGAGATGCCGATGCAGCCTGTCATCATTTGTGATGTCTTTGACGTCTGGGGCATCGATTTCATGGGCCCATTCCCTATTAGCCACGGGTTCGAATATATCCTTCTTGCGGTAGATTATCTATCCAGGTGGGTGGAGGCTATCCCAACACGAGCTGCAGACAGTATGACTGTCTGTAAATTCATCAGAGATCACATAATCTCTAGGTCCGGGATCCCCAAAATGATGATATCTGATGGGGGTAGCCACTTGTGAGTCGGGAGGTGAAGAAACTCCTGAAGGACTGCGGGATCGAACACCGTGTCGCTAGCCCTTACCACCCACAGACCAATGGTATGGCTAAGGTGTCGAATCAGGAGGTGAAAACTATATTGCAAAAGCTTGTCCACCCGGACAGGAAGGACTGGTATCAGATCTTGGATCAAGTCCTCTGGGCGTATCGGACAACTTACAAGACACCGTTAGGAACCTCCCCATTCTGAATGGTATTCGAAAAGCCGTGCCATTTGCCCGCAGAGTTAGTGCACAAATCAGAATGGGCAATCAAGAAGGTCAACTGGAACACGCACCTTGGGCAGAAGCAGAGAGACATGGATCTGAATGAGCTTATGGAAGTCAGAAACTGTGCATATGACAACAGTTTGGTGTACAATGACAACGTGAAGCGTTGGCATGATAGGTATATCAAAGAAAGACCTTTGTTCCTGGACAGAAGGTATGGTTGTTTAATGCTAGGCTGAAGATCTTCCAAGGCAAGTTGAAGTCCAAGTGGACAGGCCCATTTGTCGTCCGTACGGTGCATGATTGTGAATGTGTCGAGATCTCAGATCTCGCAGATGACGCACCGATATTCCTAGTGAATGGACAACTGTTGAAGCACTTCGTCGAATCCAATGAGCAGTTAGTCCATGTTGAGGAGATTGTATTCATGCGCGAGACAGATTCAGCAGATGCACCTCGAGCCGCGTATGAGACCTTGCAGCAGTGAGCTCCAGCCATCAACAGCATCTTGAAAGATTCAGACTGACTCATTTGTATATATCATCATTCTTGTACATCCTATCCTCTCTCCCATGCGACTCTAGTAACCCATCCCCGCCTCATTAGATCACTATCTTGGACTATACTTAGGATGACCAGATCCTAAGTATAGGGGGGAGGAGTCACTTGAGTCGGTTCTTTGTACATTCTCCAGATCACATTGGTCCTCATACTCACTTCCGTCTTATACTTAGGTTGTCCTGAGCCTGAGTATAGGGGGTACCGATGCCCGCATTGTATATTCATCCACTTCTCTCCTTGACCTCGTCCGCCCCACTTTTTGACTTTCTTCTACACTTAGGCTGCCAGAGCCTAAGTATAGGGGGGCCAGTCGATTTCTATACATTTTCATTTCTCTTTAGCTCTCTAACGCTTAGCACGAGCTATGTCTTTTTCCTCGCTCTTTGTGCTCTGAGGACATAGCACACGCTAAGTATAGGGGGGCGAGTACATATTACATATATACTTTACCCATAGCTCGTACTTTTGCATATTTTTGTATATATTTTACAATAATTACCGGTGGGCAAAAATTGAAAAAAAAGTGTATATACTTGTAAACCTATTGTAAATTATTGTAAAATAGGAGGTATACCAATAAAAAAATGAAAATAAAAATAGGCTTGTTATTTACTCTTGCATATCTTCTCTGCATCTAAAAAGAAAAGAAAAAGAGTCTTGCATTTTCATTCATCTTCATAGCATGACATCTGCATCTCATCTGCATATCTTGCATATGCAAGGTGGAAAGCTAGTGGGTTCTGAACCAAGTTATGAGTAGATATTGAGGATGGACTTGATTTTACCTTAATCCACCTAATTTCAGAGGAACCTTATAAGATCTGGAGTTAAGATTTCTCAGGTCAAGTGACTTAATTCTTTGAGTCCGCAAGTCTATGTTCACATGTCATCTTGATTAGTCTAAGTAGAATATCTCGTGCATACGCAAGATTCTTTTAGATAACGACCTAACTTGGACAAGCACTATGCACGTAGCTCTTCATTGATGAGGTGGTGAGAAGGTAGAATCCTTTAGCTTGGAGTAGCACACGGGTGGAAACATCTGTCCTCCTCTAGGGAGGGTAGTGCATCTCAACCTAGTCTGGTGGTGTTGACATCTAAGGACGGGATGCTATGGGTTGCAATAATGCTTCAAAAGAGGGATAGTCTACTGACTCAAGAGGAAAAACTCCTGATGTACATGTTGCACCTTGTATGTGAGTAAAAAAATGCAAAAACTCCAAAAAAATCAGACAGGTCCAAGTGAAAAAAAATAGTTGTCGGAGTTTGTATATTAGCAAAGAAATGCAGCTGGATGACTTGGCTACACTGGTCAGGCATCCCGGGATAGGTAGTTACACTGGCTACCGTCCATTCTTTTCTCTGCCCCCTCTTCTTGAGTTGGTCGCACTTGAACTTAGAAGGGAATACCCCGCTCCTCGAGGAAAGAGTTACTGGACCGGGTTATTGAGTTACCTTGTTAGAGGAGACTGGTTCCGAGTCATTTCTGATGTGGAGAGTTATATCTCACTTACACAATACAAGTAAGAATCATAGTCATCAGAAATTTGCGTTTGAGGATTTGTTCTGACCTGACTATTGAGGAGTCTTGAATAGAAGACTTGTGGAACTTGAAGTCTGTTAGGTCTTAAGTTCAGATCCCAATAAGGTTCCGCCACACAATTAATCCAAAGGTCGAGTCAAGCTCCATTTTCAACTTTTGTTCATGACTTTGGTATGGAACCCAAAATCATTTCACTCTTGCATTTCATTTAGTTGCTCGAGGACGAGCAAGGTTTAAGTATAGGGGGTTGATGAATCTGTGATTCATCACTCTAAAAGTTGAAAATAGAAGCTTGTCCCTGAATAAATAGATGCATATTTCCCTTTATAATGCATAAATAGCATTCATACATGCATACATAAAACATGCATTTTATCACTCCATTTGCATTAAATAAGAAGCCAACATCATTTGTAGAATGTCCACTCATAAAAATAAGCTCTCCCTTATACTATGTACACCTTAGTTAATAATATAAGGAAGAAAGCCAGGAATCCCCTTTGTAAAAGCACCAATAAAGCCCTAAAGCCCTTGGATCGTAAAATGCCCATAGATCCCTCATACCAACTCAAAAATAGGTCTACTCACTTTCAGATTAATACATATTAAAAGACCTTTAAAATGAGACTAATTTTATCCAATTTGGAGCTCGTATGAAAAAGTTGGGTTTTTGGGCCTCTATGTATACTATGTATATGTATATTTGTATCCATGTATTTTTGTATCATATTTGACTCATCTCCGTCTTTAGTCAACATGAAACTTGTAGATCTCATCATGATCTACAACTTTCATGTTTTGAGTTTTTCCAAATTCGGCCTACTTCTCTCTCTACATTCATTTCTATTTTTAGCCACTCACAGCTGGCCACGTGGCGCCATCTGGTTGCGCCACGCGACCCGCTACCCTTGCCCTAGCCGCCTCTGCTCTCAGCCGTTGGATGGCCCTCTTAATCCAACGACCAGTTGCTCTCCTCGTATACCTTTCTTCTCCATCGTCTGATCACCTCCAGGGCCTCATCTGATCCGCCCGTTCGCGCCTCTTCAACAGCGCGCCACGTGGCGCATGTTGCGCCCTTCGATCACGCACTCCATCCTTTCATCGCAGCCGACTATCCAGCCTCACATCAGGACCCTTCAATCTTCCTCAAATCTAATCTCCGCCGCTCGTCAGCGCCCTCTCCTCCACACGACGCGTGGCGCTTTCAGTACCCTTAGATCACATCTCCTTGACTTGATCTCAGCCACCCGCTCGCGCTGCATCCCCATTGCGCCACGTGGTCACTCCACGGCCCTTGATCACCTCGCCTTGATCTAATCCTACTGCTCCATCCCGCCTTCTTCTTCGCCGTTGGATCACAAGATCCAATGGTGGAGACTTCATCTCCTACCTCTGGAATCCCCCTCTCTCCCACGATCTCTACCTTGCGCCACACTCTCGCCCTTTCTATTCTTGGCCGCGCTCCAGCCACCGTCGACGACCACCAATGCCTCCACGACCTTCCCCACTCGTCCCTTATCTTCGCCAGCTACCTCACTACCCATGTCGTCCACCGGAGATGCTCCACGAACCCCACTAACCTCACCTCATCACTAGCCTAACCGTCGACTCCATCCTTTAGATACTCACTCACCGGCCAACTTCAGCCCTATCCGCCACCCAAGGGAAGTTCCTTGAGCTCAGAGCTATCTTTTGGTGATAGCAATCGAGTGCCTCTTCGAGCGACGACTAGTTTCTTCTCCAGCGAGATCCGCGGTGCAACCGCCGTGTCGCAGCCCTCCTCCGAGTAGCTGTTTGAGCTCGGGACCTTACGGATCCCTCGCGCGACGACCTGGAACTCGACTTCGAGCTCCAAATCCCAGGTAATCTCCTCCATCTGCGTGTGATCTTCGTTTTAATTTTCCTTTTGTTTTCTCCAATTTTATTCGCACCCCACCTTCATCGTCTCGCTCCGCTTCCACCTCGCCGAGCTCCGCGACAGAGCTATAACCTTCGCGGTGCACTTCACACCCTCCGACGACTCAACCCATCTTTCATCAGCTCCAGCTCTGCCACCTGGGCGGAGCACCATCGTCGGACCATCTACGTTCCCCCTTAGGCCTCACCGCCCTTCCTTCACATCTCCATTAGCACGCACGAGCTTCGGCTACACTCCTAACACCTGCAGGTACCATATCGTTATTGGACGGAAGTCCACAGGAGCACCTATCGAGCTTCATCGCCAGAGAGCTCGTACGCGCCTCCTTCACTCCTGGGACCACCGGAAGCATCGCCGCACCACCGCGTGTCTCCCAAGCTATCTCCGAGCTTCCGGAGAGCGTCACCGGCACTAGGAGGACCGGGCGGAGCAGACGCCTCATCGCCGGAGCCCCGCCAACTCCTCCGTAGGTGGCGGAGGACCATTGAGGGAGAAGCCCCATCTACCATTCGACCATCTCGATCAAATGGTCGACTTCACGCCACGTCATCCATCATCTTGAGCAGCCGACAGCCGTGGGATCTTTTTTGATCCTACGAACAGCATTCAGCCACGCAGCCCCCTTCCTCGGTTCTCAGGCACCGTTGGATCAACATAGATCTAACGATCTCTGATTGCGCCATGCGTCAGCACCGACATCCTTTGGATCGATCTTGATCTAAGGGTCCGCAGCCAGCCACGACATCGGGTCCGAGCCTCATCCCCGACTCTAGGCTCGGACCACCCGAGGCTAGCCGAGCCTCCCTCCAGACCTCCAGGAGCCCCCGAGCCAAGACCCGAGCCTCCAACGCCGCCCGAGCCTAGGCTCCACACGTGAGGAGCATGTGCGGACTGGGTAATTTGCACAGAGGCCCTGGGGACTTTCCAAAATCGCAAAAAGGTCCCTGTGAAGCGCCCCCACGTGAGAAGCACGTGCCCAATGGAGAAATTGCATTCCACCCCCAAACATTATAGGTAATTGCATTTAAGTCCATGTCAACATGTTTATTTTTATGTAATTTTTATTTCCTGTATTGCAAATACACCCCTGTCTTTGCACGCATCCCTAGGTGTCATTTTGCATCATTTTGAAATTCTAAAAATTGCATGTTGTTGAGTAACTTGTCCTCTATCTGTTGTGACACTTGTCACATTTTTGTAATTGCATTAGATTTTTAAATTAATTAATTGGTTGATTTCTGTGTTATTTTGCCCAGTTAGACCTTTTAATTGATAATTAATTCTATGTAGCTCCATAAATTCTAAAAAAATCACAGTAGCTCTAGGATAGTTTATTCAACCTCGAATAAAAATTTCATGTCATTTGCACACATATCGAGGCCTAAATAAATTCTTTAGTTATTTACTTAGTTTATTTTTAATAGGTTCATTTCACAGTAAAATTAAGGTTTCACAATTTTCCTAGATTCCGTATCATCAAATCTATCTAGGATAATTTTAGTTCCTGAAAGTATTGTGATTTGCTATTTATTAAAATTAAATTAGTGAAAATCACCCTGCTGTCATTTTAAATTCATAGTAAATTCATTTAGTGTCGGAAAATTCTAAAAAAATTAGGGTAGCTTAATTTCACCATCTTTCATCATCTGGCCAATTTTTATAATTTTTGGACTTAATTTGATATATTAAACTGACTTAACTGTAAATTGGCTTGATTTTTGCATGTGTCTGCATAGAAATAGAAAAAGACCAAAAAAATAATTCCTTGAAAATCAAACATTAGACTTTGCTACTAATTCACCTAAGGAGACAGATGCCTCCCTGAGTTCGACCTTGGACTTCACCAAGTAAAAAAATCTGCCGCTTGAATTTACTCGAATCTAATTAAAAGTGGTTTTTGATATTCCCTCTCGTATCCGATTTCAACGAACATTGACAAATAATTTGGACATTAATCTGACCGAATTAACCGAGGGTGCAGGAGCGGTTATCAGTAGTCTCCAATCCAGATAAATTAGCTTTTTATGTTTATATTAACTAAGTCCAATTACGTTCTATAAGAACACATAATCAATTAAGGTGTTTGGACCTTGCTAATTACGATCTCAAACAAGTAAAAGTCCTAAATATAGGGGCCAAATCCTCGGGAATCAAATAGAAATAAAGGCGAAGAAAATCATTAAAAAACTACGGTGAGGTCCCCCGAGTACATTGGTACTCGACGAAACAGACCCCAAATAGTCTAAGTGTCCAAGAGTGTCCAAATAGAGTCTAAGTTATTACAACAAGAGTTTTTACAAAAATAAAACCTATCAATCGAGTATAACTACTTACTCTCCTCCTCTGCTCCTCCTCAGATGTAGGCTCCTCCAAAAGCGAACTGAGTTGTCCCTCAGGCGGTTCCTCGCACGAAAAGTGAAACAGATGAATGTCAGAAAGTAGTTATAATAGATAGATAAAAAATAAACAAAAATCAAAATCAACTACTAAACTGTTCTTCCCGGCAAATACGTCATTCTGATGGCACGTCAAGCAACTAGGGTTAAGTCAGAAAATATTCAAAGTTTGTTGTGACCCAAATCAACATGGTCAACGCGAAAAATAAACCAATCAAGAAATCAAGTAAGGAATGTAAGTTGTCTCGCTATTTTATTTACCTGGTATAGTGACCAGGGTCGAATATAAGGAGCACGATTGAAAAACTAAGTAGTCAAATTTCTAAAAGAAAAGCACTTTTGTGATTTTTTATTTTTCAAATATTTAATTTTCAATAAGACAAAACAAGCACAAGAAATAAGAGGCAAACACAACACTTTGTGTTTTTCAAAATAGTGAAAATACTCAAAAAACAACAAAGAATTTTTTTGGTTTTAAAGTGTTTATCGTGTTTTTGGTTATTTTGTGGATTTTGAAATGTTTTTGTGAATTTTTAAAAATCAAACAACTAAAAAGGCAAAATAATGTACAACAAGGAATAATTTGCAAATTAAAAATACTTAAATTGTCCAAAATTCCTGGATGATAATTTTATGATAAAATAAAACAAAAACCTACAAAAAGAAAAGGAATACATAATTTTTGGATTTTCTTTTGATTTTATACAATTTTTATAAGATTTTGAATGTTTTGTAATTTTTATTGTTTTTAAGTGTTATTTTAAAACAAAATATATAGTGAAAGTAAAACACAATAAAACACACCTACATAAATTTTTGTGGAATTTTTAAAATATTTTTCGAACTTTTATAATTTTTATAACTCAAATAGGACACTTTTTAATGGTTTTTGAATTTTTAACAATAGAAAGTTCATGTAAATCAACTCACAAAAATTGCCATAAATAATACACACTAGCAGGAGCTAACTGTAATTTTTAGGTATTTTTTAATTTTAATTTAATATTTATTACAACCAATAAAAGACAAGGAGTTAAATGTAGTATAGAGGGACCCAAACGTAAATATTTTAAGTTTTAGCACCAAATAGATAACCAATGTTAAAACACCAAGGCCAAAGTTGTAACTAATCCAAACAAAGCAAGCACAACCCGTGATCCAATATCACAGGGGTATATATGCAACTATCAAAACTTAACATCATTCAATAACCAATCGAAAGTTCAAGGCACAAGATGCAAATAAACCAATAAAGCACGTGGGGACACACGTGACGCAGACTCGGAAGAACTAAAACGCAAATATGAAAAACATAAGGGCCTGACTATAAATGTTTTTAACTATTTGTTACATTTCTATGACTTAACATAAATAACATAAAAGACTGGGTAGAAACTTATATTTACCCTTGTAGACACATGGCGCACGCATGAGGATGCGGAGGTTTATGGCTCTGATATTCCCATGTAAAGGATCAGACAGCTCTGCTCTTGTTGTGGACGTGCGTGTCAGATGCACCAGGGATCTGATCTAATGGCTCGAAAGCTACACTTTCGGTCGGTTCAGATGAGGAACCCAAAAGTGATCCGAGCATCAGAATGAGACGCGAACTGAAGGTCGGGATCAGTTCTAGGACAAGGCTTCAGATCAGACGACGGAGAAGATGTCTAGATGAACACGCATATTGAGAGCTTCTACTGAGCGTGGAGGCTGATCCACAACTCCGATGAGGCTACCGAGAGGTCCGTTATGATCGTGGGCTCACTCTGCGTCGATTGGCTATCTCTGATGCAAGGGTGGAAGGTCAGATGAGATGGACGGAGATCCAGTTCCTGGAGCAGCACCGCTGGAGCGATAGGGGTACCAAGCAGGTCTCCTGTTGCGCACCAGTACCTACAAGGGAAAGAGCGACTCAAGGGTGTGGCTCTAGCAACATGGAGTGGATAACATAATGTTGTTGCATAACGAAACAAGGGATATCAACATGGAGTGGATCTTGGGTTCCGACGAAGGCAGAGGGAGGGAACTCGACCTTAATCTCGATATGATGATCGAGCCTAAGGGGGAAAGGGTGTGCTGGAAGATGAAGGGAGAGTCGTTGGAGCGATTTGTGCAGATAAATCTGGGTAACGTGGCTCCGACCAGCTGGTCAGAGCAGAGGAACGGGCGGCGGTGATTGAAATGGAAACTGAAATGAAATGCAAAATGCAAAGAGGATATTCGCTATCTGAAGGTGCAGACGAATGCAAGAGCTCCAGGCGAAGCGGAGGGGAAGCTTGTGGCCTCAACCGGGCTACGACTTGCTAAGGAGGCTGAACGTGGCGGTGCTCCGGCCTCATAGCTTGACCATCGATGATGCAGCACCAATCCACGCTCTGAAGGTTGCTCCAAGCAGTTGTCACTCAGCTGAAGGTGGCTAGGGGGCAGAAGGGTGGCGAGGTATGAGCTAAGGAGCTGGTGGAGTGGAAGAGCATATTTATAACAGCGACAGAGGGTCCAGAAAGATCGGAGTGTGGAGCAAAACTCAAGGAAGATCCAATCCTCCTTAGGGATCCACGAGGATCATGGATTCCAGGAGAGGAATCATGAGGTGGAATCGAGGCAAAAGGTGATCGGAGTCAGGGGCTAAAAATGGGAGAAAAAGCTTCGGCGAGATAGATGCGGACCCGACCTGGCTAGAAGGAGATGTTGATCGGGGTCAACATTCCTATGTGGACCTATATGAATTCAGAATGTACAAAAATAAACGGAAATTCAATAAGACAATAGTAAATGATTTTAAATAAAAAAGTGTATAAAATAAGAATGTTTACTATTTTATAAGCTATTATTCCGTGATTTTTAATATTTTTTATGAAAATTAGAATAAGGTATGTACAGTATAACGTACCATTTACAAGTATAATAAACCGATGTAGTATGTACATATATTTTTATTTTATTATTTTTACAAAAATTCTTTTTATTTTATATTTTATTTATTTACACAATAATTTTAGGATTATAAAATGATTTTTATTTGATTTTTATGAATTAGTTACGAATGTAAATTAATAGGTATTATATTATATACATGTGTCTTTTGTACAAGGAATTGGTGATTTTATTTTAATTTTTGTTTTGTTTTTATGATTTTTATTTTATTTTTATATTATTTATAGGGCTATATACAAGTGTGAAAAAAGAATAAAATATTTATATTATGTCAAAAATAAATAAATGAATATTTTTTACAAGTATAGGTGATATGTAAAATACATAGTGTACCCCTTATCTCTCTCCACTTATTTTCTTTGCGATCAAGTCAAGGATTGACCTTCTCTTGGGGTTTAGATCACTCTGTATTTATTTTAAATACATCCTTCTTTTTCTTTTCCCTTTATTCTTTTATTTTTTTCAAAATTAGTGTTAATTATGAGATATTAACAACAATATGCACAATGCTAAGTTATTGTATTTACATGTATTTATAGATGGTTTTGCTAAAAGAAAGAATAAACAAAGAATATAGAATGTGAACCGAAGATTCCTCATATTATAATATTATACTATAGTATTTATAGATACAAGGATATATATGTAATAAAGAATGAAATGCAGAGGTGCGAGGAGAAATTAGAACTTGGAAGGGTATTGGCGCAAAAAGTCCAGATGTCACTTGTGCGGGCTATGGATGAGCATTGGGCTGGGCCGGTCTGGGCTAGCCCGAAGCCCATCCCAAAAAGCCTGGCCCGGCCCAGGCCCAAAGGAATATCGGGCCGGGCTTGGGCCCAATATTTAGGCCCAATATTGTTTTGGGCCGGGCTCGGGCTTGGCTCGGCCCAGCCCGACCCGGCCCAAGGGCTCGATCCGAAGAGAGCCCCGAATCCTTTCTCACATTCTACATGCATGGAAACTCCCACTATTTCATGTGCACTCTCTTCTTCTATAATGTCTTCATACGATGTTTATAAATCAAGAAAGTTAAGCGTGGGACATGAGTTGATGATCATTATATTTCAATTAAGAATTAATTTTCCTTAATTAGTATTTGGTTTAAATTCTTTTGGTTATTCTTGAATTTGTTAGTATTTTTTTAATCAGAACATTTTCTATTATTGTACATTTGTCCAATATGGTATGCCCATTTTTTAACATATAGGATCTGGTGCACCTGTTATTGTTAACTGGGTAAGTTTGGTTCACTCTTTCAATTTCTATAAATGAGGGACATTCATGGTATCTAGCACTCAGCCTTGAGTGCATATGTGTAAAATGAGAAATCTTCAGATTTGGTAGAATTGAATTTTAGTTGTTTTACAAGTATTATGGTACATGTTTTAATCAATTTTGGCTTGTGTAACTTGAGTTGAGATTAACTTGAAACAAAAGAGTCAAAGTTAATAATATTTAATTGGGAGATGGGTCGGCACGACCCAAAGGAATTGGGCCGGGCCTGGGCTTGGGCCGAACAAAAAAAAAATTTGCGGGCCTAAGCCCGGCCCAAGGCCCGAATTTTTTAAGCGGGCTTGGGCCTGGGCCCTTCAAAGCCCGGCCCATCCCGGCCCATGCTCATCCCTAGTGCGAGCACATGATGAAGTTGCAGGTAGGGGCAGTTGCATAATTCAACCAAAGATCGGGGGCATCTAGCGTGAAATGCCACAAATATCTCCCGCCTCACGTGATCAACATGTCAGGCTCTTAAGCGGTGGGCGATGGTGCGAGCTTGATCGTCGAACTCGGATTGATCGAATGGTTGATGTTGATGCGACACGTGGTAGGGTTGGGACATATACGTCTGGTATGATACGATGCCTCAGATTAGATCAGATTCAAGGACGGCTCTCGGATCTGGGATCAACGGCCGTTCTTCCCTATTTTGTCCTAGAACGTGCACCGATGAGGCTTCAAGGCGGCACAATCGCGGGAGCTCTTCAATCTCTGGATAAAGTTCAAGAGTTTGACAAAGATCTCCATCGAGACAGTACTAATTGGTCTCGAATCTATGTACAATTGATCACTATGCCTTCGATGGAGCTCTGATGCGGATCTTCGTGTCGATGCGATCTTGGTCTGCAGATGCTTGGCAATGTGCTATGTAGATGGTTCGATGCTGATGGTTGGGATTGAAGAAATCAACTCAGATCCTCATGCATTTCTACAAAGGACTCACACTCCAATGGCGTTTTGGATGCTTCATGCTCCAAGAACTACATATGTTGAAATAAGGCTCGAGGATGTCATCCTCGACCTGAAATTAGATGCAAAATTGAATGGAATGGATGGGGATTCGATCCAGAATGAATGGCAGAAATGGATGGATGAAGCTCATATATTGACGATCTGAGATGATCAGAAGATGAAGAGAGGATGCAAAGAAGAAAAAATTGATCGGGGAGGCGATGAAATGAAGGATTGATGATTGATTTCAGCGTCGATTTGTAGAGAAATGTGGGAGAAGAGAGGGATTAAAAGAAGGGAGAAGGAAGAGGAGAAGAGAGGAATCAAACGAAGTAGTACCTAGACGGTGCAGTTGATGTCGCATGATGAATCCGGAGCACAATGGAACTCTGTTGGGTAATCGCCTCCACTCATGGTTGTGCGGAGGCTGGGCAAGTGATGGATCTGAACTTCACACCGGGTATGCGATCTCGTCGTACTCAAACTCCTTGTCGCTCAACAAAAGACTGATGGATGTTGTTACCCTCGATGAATAACACTCGAAGTTCTGGACTGAAGGAGGAGAAATGGCGGATTCCTTGGCATTGGGTGGTCGGTCCTATTATAAGCTAAGAAAACATGGGGACCAAGCTATCGGATGGCATCATCGGCGACGAGTCCCGTCACCGACGTCAGTTGGATGAACGGCCCAACAGCCTTGTCGTTGGATTGTTTGTGGAGGCGAAGGGAAGGAAGGAGGTGGCACGCGATGGGCAAGATGCGTAGGAGCGTCGAAGAAGAAAAGGGAAAGTAGCGAAGAGAAGATAAAGAGAGGAGAGAGAGAAAGTTAAAAAAATTAATTAATTAAATAATTAACTATGTAAGTAAATAAGATTAATAATTAATAAATAGATAATTAAATACTTAATAACTAATTACATTAATTAAGATATAATTAAATGCATAATTATGTAATAATTAATCGACTAATTAATAAATAATTTCTCAAAAAATTGAAGTATATAATTAAAAAATAAAATAAATTAAATAATAAATAAATAAATAAATATTATTATTTATTTTGATTTAATAATATGATATTAATAAAGTATATAAATATATTAAATAACATATATTAAGCAATATAAATTATGGTACATTGTTCATTATACCGATATAGTCCTGAAACCGACATTTTTCATATTAACTCCGATTTTATTGAAATCAGTGTCATTTTGTAGATAATTTCATAAAACGAAATTTAAAATTTTGCCCAATTCGGAGTCCATATGGCTGAGTTATGAGGTCTAGAAAAGTTAGGTAACGTCTTCGTGGCCTTGGGATTTATTGGCATTTTGACTTAAGTTATATTTTCATATTTTATATTGATTTTTAGAAACACGTTAGAAAAGAAATTATGTTAAACGGAGTTGCGGTTAATTAATTAAAAAACCAGGAAGTTTGTATATAGTACATATATAAAACGGGGTCCAAATGTCAAAACTCAACTGTTTTATTCTAATATTTTTTTGATGTTTTTAATAAATAGTATTAACTATAAAATGAAGTTTAAAAGTAAGTTTGGTTAATTTGGAGTTTTCTATAAATAGTTATGAACCTCAGAAGTCGGCTTTTACGGTTTTTTTGGTTCATTATAACTAATTATATTTTTGCAATGAATAATTTTTCTGATATTTTTTTAAATAATATATATTTTTATGAACAACTTTTGTGAAGAAAGCATTTGTTTTGGAATTTTCTAAGTGATAAATAAAACGTGAAATATTTACAAGGTGGAAAATGTGTTTAATATTTTTTTGATCATGATTTCTATTATTTTTATAGGTTAGGATCCTTATCTCCCCCTACTTATTTATTTTGTCGATCTAGTTAATATTGACCTAGTTTCGGAGTTAGGATCAGTATGTATATATCACATATCTACATCCTTCTTTTCTTTTATTTTTCTTTTTCTCTTTATTATTCTATTTTGGATAAATTAAGGGTTAAATATATAATATTAATAATTGTGGTTAGAATGTTATTAGTCGGAAATAGTCAGTATTTACATGTACTTTACCAAATTTTTTAGCCAAAATGAAATAATAAAGACGATGAATCATAGATTCATCACCCATACACATAAAGACAGAACTCTCTCTTATATTGTGATATCACCCTCCTCAATTGTTTTAAATGGCATTCATGCCATATCTATTCCCTCGTTGTGGGTGATAATCGAGGTTTTTCACAGGTCTAAATACGTCTCACACAAGGCGGAGATGAAGTCGCTGTAGCGACCCGCAAGAAGCCCTAATTAATCAACAATCAACCCACAATATCAAATCAGAAAATGAAAAGCAAGTGTGGAGTCAAAATTTATTATAACTCTACAACAAAGATGTGTATAGGTGCAAGTATGTGTAGAGGTCGAACACAGGGAGCAGACAGGTAGAATGAGGCAAGTGAATGCACAATTGTGTGACTGTGATGATTTGCCTATTGATGCTATTTTTTGGGTTTTTAATTATTTATATTTTTTATTTTATTTTTAATTTTACATTTTTGTATTTTGATTTTTAATTTTCTGATTTTATATTTTCTTTTTATATTTTGTATTTTTTATATATTTATTTTTATTTTTTATAAATAAAAGATATATACAAAGTAAGAAAAGAGAGGAATAATGAATTTATAAAAATAGGTAAAAATACACAAAAATTAGGAAATAAAATATTTTTAGGCTTTTTATATTTTTCTAATGTTTTTATGATTTCTTCTAGATTTTTCTTAATTTTTTATTGGTATTTTTAAAGTTAAAAATACTAAAAATAGTGAATAAAATTGCTAGTCGAAATTAAAATTGGAATGAAAAATAGTAAAAAGTGACAAAATTTTCTGAGATTGATTTTAAATTAAAGATAGTAAAGAAAATTCAGGAAAAGAAAACACAATTTTTAGATTTTTTATGAATTTTATATATATTTTTGAAGGTTTTTAGAGTTTTATAATTTTTAGGGGTTTTGTTTTATATTTTTTTAGTGATTTTTAGTCTGAAATTAAAACACAGTGTGATAAGCAAAATATTATTTTTGGGAATTTTCTGAAGTGATTTTATATTTTTTTATGGATTTTATAATGCAAACAGTGTTGAAAATGGGTGTTTTTGAATTTTTATAAATATTAAAATGCAATAAATATGCAAAATAAAAATATGCCATGAATGTACAATGCAACATGAGCTTAAATTAATTTTTGGAGAATTTTTGTGATTTTAGAAATGCATGCAATAAATAGAAACAACATCAAGAAAATGCAATACTAGCAGGGGTGTTTTTGTAATATGGCAAAGTTGAAGGGCCAATATGCAATTTTCTTGCAAAATATATACATAAATAAAAACTTTTCAGAACCAAAGATAAATACTCAAAGTCGCAGGTCCTTCCTTGCAAAAACACCAAGGTCACGCGCGCGGCACGTGAACCTAGGAGGGATGATTTAGCAATTAACAGAAATCCCAGGGGCTATAATGCAAAAGTGCCAAAAATATTTAACTGCAGTGGAAAGTTTTGATACTTAAACCAAATACAAGAAAACGCCAGGGTCCCTCAGCAAAATCGCCAAGTCACGTGCGTAATGCACGGGACCTGGCATAGACCTATATGTAATATTACAAAAACTGGGGGGTCTTTATGCGATTAGTCCAAAAATTTAAAACAGCTGATGAAAGTTTAAAGACTAGGTAGCAAATATAAAAAGCGGCCGGGTATAAATTGCAAAATTCCCAGACCTTGGCACGAACGAACGATAGATGATCACCCACTTAAACATGTGTCACGCCAATAGTGCCCGATACCCCTTGGAACACCAACGCCCAGGATTAGAAGGTGGAAGATCGATCGGATGGCTGGGCGTTGGGGCTCATCTGACGGTGGATGTACTCCGCCAAGAACTGGGCGAGATCGACAGCCCAGAGGAGCGCAGCAAGAACCGGCGAAGAACAGCGGGTGGCTGAGCTTCCTCCGACGACTACCACTTCCCCCAAGCATGCGTGACTCCTCCAAAATGCCCAGAAGGAACCTGGGTGCCTTCCCTAGCGATTGGCGGCTTCAAAATGGTGGTCGGCCTGCCGGAGCACCACCACGGCAATGACGATGGGGAAGAGCTCTAGGAGCTTCGGCTTTCGTCAAAAAAAAAACGACCCCAACTAGGGTCCTTCCGCCCTGGGACCTGAAAATAAACACGCACAATGAAAGAGGATGGTTACATGGCGAGCACAGGTAAGTTGAGTGGTGAGTGGCGTGAGTAGTGACTCGCTGGAACGAGCTCCGGTGAGGGGGGTAGCGGATGATGAATCGAGCGAAAATCAAACCAATGAAAGCGTGAACTAAAGGATTACACTATACTGCAAAGCAAAATAAAGAAAAACAAACAAAGACGACCTCGATTGGCTAGGAAAAGCCAAGAGATAGGGCCTCACGGCGGTGGCCGTAGATAGAGGTTGTGGAGCGCCCAATCAACGCATCAATCGCTGCCCAGGATGGCTAGAGGTCTCCTTGTCACTGAGACCAGTCCGGAGCACAACAAGGGGGGGGGCAAAAATGAGTCAAAATGGGGTTCAAAGGGAGGAGGAAGTGACATGGGTCGTTTTGAAGGGATGGTGGACCGGGCGTGAAGAACGAGGGATATCGGGGGTTGTGATGATCCAACGCCCAAGGCAAACACTGGGCGTGTATGGTGGATGCACAAGGATCAAAAGTCGTGAAGGTTGCATCCCCAAAAGGTGAAAGGCGCACCCTCAAAAAAAGTTCAAAAATTGGTCAAAAATGCAGGTCTGACTAGGTCCAGACCTCAGTCAGAGAGTTGATCGAGGTCAACCAAGGAAGACATCTGGTTGGTCCACGTGGACCACCCAGAAAATTCCTTGGAAAAAATACTTGTAAAATCATTAAAAATAGAAAATGAATTAATTATTTTTAATTATGAAATAAAAAATGTTTTTTATTTTATGATTTTTATGGTATTTTTTATTTATTTTTCTGAGGTCTATAATTGCAAGTTACTATTTTAGGCCTATATAGGTATATTTACCTATATATTTTATTGTTTTATTTTTATTATTTGAATTTAATTTATTTATTTTTGTTTAATATTTTATAAATTTATAAAGTATTTTTATACACTTAAATATATTTTTATTTTATTTTTCTGATGTAATTTGTACACTTAATAAAATATAAGTATAAATTATACATGTATATATATGGTATTTTACCTATGTCTTTTATATACAAGTATTTTATTTTGAGTTTTCTTTGAGTTTTTATTTTGATTTTAATACACATATTTATTATAAATAATATTTATAAAATTATAGAAATATAAAATTATAAAAATAATGAATAAATAATAAATTGAATATTTTATTCGGTATATCTATACAACAGGGGTCCAAAACTCAACTTTCAAACTGTAGCTCTGCCAAATGCCAAACCACCGCCATTAAATAGCTTATTTTAAATTATATACACTTAAAGGTGAGTTTGATGCATTTGGAGTTTTTATTTGGGAGATACATGTCTGGGAAGTTGGGATTCTGGATTTTTATTCAGATCATAACTTTTTATCTGTACATTACTTTTCTATGAAATCAATTTGTATTTTTCTTATTTAATTATCTATAACTTTCATGTTCAAAGTTTCTTTATTTGAGGTATAAAAAGTGGAACCAAAAATAGGTCCCAAAATGTATAAAGAATGATTTAAACAAAAGGAATTTTTACTGGTTTTTGGCCCTTATCTCCCCCTACTTTATTCTTTGTCGACCTAGTCATCGAGATGCCTAGGTCTTGGGGTTTCGGGTCATAAAATATTTACAATATTTTATTCTTTTTCTTTTCTTTTCTTTATTATATAATTTTGGCTTTAAAAACCGTATTTTATACACTATTTACACAATGATGCATGAATGCTAAAATGCCTAAATTAAGCCTATTTACACGCATTTACTAGGGTTTTTAAGGCCAAAATGATAGAATAAAGATGATGAAACTTAGATTCATCAGTGGGACAATTAGTCTACTAGTCTGTTACATACGGTTATAGGAGTGAACAAGTTGCCAGAACAAGCCATACACATGATGGAGTAGTTACCGTCATTCTTGTCATACCATTCGGAGCGGAAGCGAGATTAAATATTAAGTGTGATTCTTACAGTATATGAACGCTAACTCTAGTCCCATATGCGTATCTTAAAACTGATAAATAACCCACCAATCACGGGGTACACTAAACATGCATGAGAGAGAGAGAGACAACCTTCATTATTCACTTAAGAATCATGCACACGATACCAGAATCAAATAAGAGGATCTCATGTGCCCAGTCAATGCCCATAACTAAAGCTGTGAAATAATATTTCTTGCCAAACAATATGCTCGTGATAGTTATCTCCTTCCTATTTTGACATGCAAACTTCTCGCGAGGCCTTAAAACCATCGCGAAATCTTCTCAACCATGGATATTTTGGCAATCACATCAAAAGGGAAAATAGTAATAACGTGGGATGGTGGTCGAAGGTAGAAGATAAATATCGAACATCATAGAACATGTTGGACAGCCGTATATGGAGCCAAGAAGTAGCCCACTGCGAGCAGAACCCTGTTCTCCCCACTTGTTCCTATGCTCGAACATGTGAGTGGTGTTCCCATTCATTGGGTCGTCGTCTCAAATCCTATTCCAAGCTCCAATCCTAGCATTTACATTTTTTTGACGTCATTTTAGTTGTTTGCTTCATGTTATATTCTAGTTTCATCTCTCATGTTTTTTAAATATACTATTTTATTCTATGATTGTGTCATCTATTGCTTGTAGGAAAGCAAGGGAAATAGCGAGAGGGAGAGTGCGAAAGACCTAAGCGGAAAGATCAGTACTCCTCATTCAAGGAGGTTATGCGATCAACAGAATACGAATGGCAGCAGTGGGTTTAACACGTAATGAAACTGTGTGCACAACAGTTCAAAAATTTTACAAAGGACCTACCTTCTATCACAAAGGAGGAGTTATTGAGTTCTTTCATCTCGAGCAGTGCAACTCGAAGCAAAAAGACCCCCAGTTCATTTTTGTTATCGTTATCGTTTAAAGTGATTGATTTTAGCCAGACTTTAATTCATCATTCTTATTTGAAATGGTTTACGACATCATGTTTATTTGCACGCCATTTTGGAGTTCGTAAGATATTCATGCACACTTTTCCGTCATTTGAATAATCTTAACGATAGGATTAGTTTTTAAGTCAATCTTGTGGTTTGCCAAATTTAATATCATCTCTCGCTCTCCGTTGCATTTATGTGGCCTCTAATGTTCTTTTCTAAAATCTATGGTTAATTTGTAAATAGTATTTTTTTAAAAAAAAGTGAGAAACAAATACATGATTCATCCTATCTGCCTCCCAGTGTTCGACCCGTTGCTAACCATTATGCACCCACATTATTGTGCTTCTTTGTTTTGAGTATTAGATAAATTTTATTATTGATTCATCTTCTATCTTGTGCACAATGACTCGTTTTTTACGTAGATTTACGCACTCTGATTTTCGACGATCAATTTTTTGCGTCGTTTCCAGGGAGGCAGAGTTCATGTGTTTGTTTTTCTTTTCTTTTCACTTTGATTTGTAAACTGACACCGCTCTTCTCTTCAGGTACCCAACGCTCTAAGGAATCTCAATTAGATTGTGAAGCGACTAGCAGAAGCTCGTCTCATTGCTTGACAATCACCTTAGATCCATTGACACCAACTGTAACTATCCAGGACAGCATGTCGATTTGATGAATCAATTTTTTCTGACTACTATTTTCATTTCATAGTTTATTTAAATTTCCATGTATTTTTCTACTAATCTGTAATTTGAACTGGACATTCTTCTCTTCTCAGTCCCTCCATATTA
The DNA here is from genome assembly GCA_037367405.1 of Ottelia alismoides. Taxonomy (NCBI): domain Eukaryota; kingdom Viridiplantae; phylum Streptophyta; class Magnoliopsida; order Alismatales; family Hydrocharitaceae; genus Ottelia; species Ottelia alismoides. Next base: position 1,222,346 of record JAZKJV010007449.1, read on the forward strand.
TTTTTTGTAATTACTTAGGTTTTATATCTTGCATTGCATTTAGATTAGTTTGTTTGTAATATAAGTGGTTTTCAAAAAAAATTAAGAAAAACACCAAAAATACTTCTGTGCACGCATATTGCAAGATGTATCTAGGATCATAGCATTCTAGGATTGCATGTGACTGATTAGATTTAAAATTTCTGTGAAGCATCTTGCATAGTAGACTGCTGGAGCCAGGTACGTAAATCTAACCTTACACGCATCATTTGCTTATATGTGGTTTTCTCCCCTTGTTTAAAGAATTAAGACCACTATAATAGTGATTGTTTAAATAGATCTAATCTCATTGAACCTCTCATTGAAATCGAAATTAATTCTCAAGTGGTAGACTTAAAAATCACCTCACAAAAATCTGTATGAAACTTGGTTGATGCATTGTGGTTTGCACACGCGATTGTGATTGAAGCACAATGCTGAGTAGTCACTAGAGACCAAATCCCATATTTAGAGGACCATTTTAGGATGCATAATCGTGCTTTAAATATTAGATGATGACACCTTAAAAGTGAAAAGATGTGTTCATCATAGCACATCACAGTGTTGAGAGTCCAATCAGAATTGTTTTGTATTTGATTGTGTATGTACGGTCGTCGGTCTCAGCAACCACCACTATTCAACCCCAACTTCATCACCCTCACAAGATTTTCTACATCTAGATTTAGGATGGCAAAACCACCGCCATCACCTGACTTTGATTAAATCGAAGATGATGAGTTTCAAATCCCAAGACCATCCGACCAAAATATAATTAATCAGCAGCTACTACCGGGATTCAACATAATGAGAGAAGAATTAGCTGCTATGCAACGAGAAAGAGAGAGAGAATGAGAGACCAAAGACCATTCGTGAATATTATGACCCCAGTCTCCATCATCTCACACCATGGATCCAACTCCCCCCATGGAAAGGAACTTTGAGCTAAAGTCGAATATCAACTCTCTTCTCCCACACTTTTATGGAAAAAATGCAGAGGATCACATAAAACATGTTCATGAATTCCTAGCCATAAGTGACACCTTGGTCCACCATGACTTAAGTGAAGACTACATCAACCTTAAGTTATTCCCATTCCCACAAAAAGACAAGGCAAGTCAATGATTGAGAAACTTGGGATGGATCATAACTACAAGAGAAGACTTAAGGAAGCCCTTTGTGAACAAATTCTTTCCCATTGGTAGAACAAATCCTTTAAGGAGAGCCATTACGACCTTCACCCAAGAATCAAGAGAATTGTTTCATGAGTCATGGGAAAGGTACAATGACATGTTAAGGAAATGTCCACATCATGATGTTTCCATGTGGCACCTATGCCAGACATTTTACCAAGGTCTTAGATATGACTTAAGGAACACCATAGATGCAAGCTGCGGAGGAAACTTTCTATGCAAATACGTAGAGAGTGTGTGGCAACTCTTTGAGAATATGAGCGAAAATTCTTTCAACCACGCCTCAATCAAAACTTCTTGCAGAATCGACCCATCCAAAAATGCAAAGACATACACATCTGAGAATCGGAAGAACCTTTCGAGCATAGAAATGGAACTAGTCTGCAAAAAGTTAGACAAAATGGATGTGATTGCTAAACAAGTCGAACAACTTGCAAAATTGGTAGAGGGAAAGCCTCACAAAGACCAAAATGTTTGCAACGTCTAGGAGTAAACTTCATCTGCTCCACAAACCCCACAACCTGTTGGATTTGTACAAGCTCCAACCCACTCAGTTATTGTAAATACCCCATCTTATTCACATTTGTCTCTTAACCAAATGGTCTACTACACTAACCACCTTATTGTACAAACTTACACACCTCAAAAAGGTTCGGTTGCCTTCTATGGTAACATACCTCACCCTTCTGAGACACCACCTCAACCATATGAGAATGACAACAGGGTTCAAGAAAACCCAAACTTAAACACATACAACCCAGACTGGTGCTCACATACAAATTTTACATGGAGACAACAAGGTCAAGACCAACACCAATGGCAAGGATTTCACCAACAAAGATTATCACCCTAACGTGACCCAACATACACAAACCCAAGGACCACAATCTACTTCTTCAGAGAATCACTTTGATATGCTGGCTAAAATGATGATTGAATTACAAAGAGAAGTACAGGTATTGAAGAGACATAATGAGACCCTACTAAAAAATTCAGTCCAATCCACACAAGGTACTCTACCTTCAAATCCTACTCCAAATCCAAGGAATATACAAATTGCCCAAACGGGATTTCAATACCCCAACCCAAGGCCTCCTCACATCCTTCAAAATTTAGCACAACAAAACAATGGAGCTGGATAAAATAGCAATGCTAGTGCCCTTGCCGTGACTCTTAGGAGCGGTAGTACCACACAAGACCCACAAAAGATAAAAGTGAAGAAAAAAGAAAGGAAAGACCCCATTGAGGAACATACTAAAGAGATCCTAGGTGAAGACGATTGTATATCTGACTCACCATCTTCTTCCCACACCATATCAGCTCCCTTCCTTGAGGCACTAAAGAAACTCCATTCCAAAAAGAACTCAATGGTCTCAAATGAGGAAATACTCAAAGTGCTTAAGCAAGTTCAGATTAGCATCCCACTACTAGACGCCATCAAACACATTCCAGCATATGCTAAATTCCTCAATGAAATCTGCACACCCAAGAGGAATACAAAGTCCAAGAACGAAACACCTGAGCATCACATTTTAACTCAAGAGACCACCAATGCCATATTGCATCACTTGCCCCAAAAGTGACGTGACCTTGGAGCCTCAATGATTCGATGTGACATTGGAGATACATTATTTGAGAAAGCACTCTTAGACCTTGGAGTTTCCATCAACCTCATCCCCACGTCATTGATTGACCAATTCCACCTAGGTCAACTGAAGCCCACACAAGTTACACTCCATCTAGCAGACCACACTATCAACTAGAGGAGTGTAAGAGGATGTTTTGGTCAAAGTTCAGGATTTCCACTTCCCGGTTGATTTCTTGGCGTTGGACATGGAAGTTCCTGGAAAGCTACGCCACAGTCCAATCATATTAGGAAGACCATTCTTATCAACTGTCAAGGCTCATGTTGACTGTAAAGAAGGGATTGTTGAATTCATTGTGGGAGATGACAAGATACAAATTAATGTGATAAAACCTTTACAAAAGAAAAAAGAAGAAGAGAATTGTGGGTACAGTGAATCCTATCAACAGTTGGATTTGACTGAGGAAGAAGTTATCCAAGCATGTATAATACATGACTTATAGAAGGATCTCCCATTGAATACTATGACCTGCTATTAAAGGAGCTAAGCACTGACTTTGACCAGCTCCTATCTGCCCCATGTGATATTGAAAAGGACCCAATAGAATCTGAGAACACATTACATCTATCTGATAGCGCCCAGTTAGAGTTGAAACCCCTCCCTGAGAATTTAAAATATGCCTTCTTTGGTGAGCAACAAATTTTACCAATAATCATAAGTGTTCACCTAATGATTGACCAAGAAAATCTATTGTTGAATGTTTTGAGGAAGAATAAGAATGCAATTGGTTGGACACTCGCTGACCTCCGAGGTATTAGCCCTAGTTACTGCACACACCATATATACCTTGAAGATGGGGCTTGACCTTCTCGCGAAATGAAGAGAAGACTGAATCCAAATATGCGGGAGGTTGTAAAGAAAGATAGCATCAAATGGTTGGATAATGGCATCATTTATGTCATCTCAGATAGGCCATGGGTAAGCCTTGTTCAGGTTGTACCCTAGAAAGTGAGGTTGACTATTGCCACCAACGATAAGGGTGAATTGGTATCAACCAGAACAACAACTTTGCGGAGAATTTTCATAGATTATCAGAGAATGAATACAACCATGAAGAAAGACTATTTTCCACTCTCATTCATTGATCAAATAATTGAGCGGTTGGCAGACAAGGAATACTTTTGTTTCCTTGATGGGTACTTAGGCTACAACCAAGTGGCCATTGAACCCATGGACCAAGAAAAGACTACATTTACCTGCCTTATGGTACATACGCTTTTAGAAGAATGCCATTCAGACTTTATAATGCTCCAGCCGCCTTTCAAAGATACATGCTTGCTATTTTCATTGAGATGGTAGGATATTTTATGGATATATTTATAGATAATTTCTCAATATTTGAAGACTCTTTTGATTCTTGTTTGGAGTATTAAGATCGAGTTCTCCAGAGATGTGTGGATGTGAATTTGGTTTATCATGGGAGAAAAGCCATTTTATGGTCATAAGTGGGAATGCACTTGGACACATTGTTTCCAAAAAAAGGATGGAGGTAGACAAGGCTAAAACTGTATAGATTTCAAAATTGCCCCCTCCAACAAATGTCAAACAGATTCGATCATTTTTGGGTCATGTCGGTTTCTACCGACGATTCGTAAAAGACTTTTCAGAGATTGTGACACCTCTCACCGAACTTTTGGCCAAAGACCATGATTTTAACTTTGATGGGGCATGCCTTGAATCCTACAACACTCTTAGAGACCTGGTGACCCAAGCCCCAATTCTCCAACCACCCAATTGGACTCAAGACTTTGAGATCATATGTGACACCTCAGATTATGTAGTATGGGCTATTTTGGGGAAAAAGATTGACAAACTAGCTTTCGTGATCCATTATGCTAGTAAGACCCTAGACAATGCCCAAAGGAACTACACCACCATAGAAAAGGAGTTATTGGCAATTGTCTTCACATTGGAAAAGTTTTGACCATATCTTTTAGGTTCAAAAGTCATTATGTACTCAGACCACACGACACTACAACATCTTTTGGTGAAGAAGGATGCTAAGCCTTGCCTCATTCGATGGATACTCCTCTTGTAGGACTTTGATTTAGAGATCGGGGACAAAGCAGGAAAACAAAATGTCATAGCTGATCACTCGTCGCGACTCATATGTGATGTATAACGCAATCTCCACCACTAAGAGACTCATTCCCAGATGAGAGGTTGTTATCTGTGACCCACCTTCCATGGTATGCAAATATCATCAATTATCTCACTGTTAACAAGATGCCAGAAGATTTGAACAAGAAACAACAGGATAAACTGATTTCAGATTCAAAATACTATGTATGGGAGGACCGATCTTATTTAGGATTCACGCTAATCAGATTATCAAACGTTGTTTTTCGAAGGATGAGATGCAAAGTGTACTCAACCTTTGCCGCAGTTCAGGATGTGGTGGTCACTTCGCTGCCAGAAAAACCGCTGCCAAGATCTTGCAGAGGGGCTTCTTTTGGCCAAGTTTGCACAAGGATGCTCATGTTTACACCACTGCATGTCAGCGGTGTCAAACCTTTGGAGGAATGTCTAAAAAGGATGCGATGCCTCTAAACTCCACATTGATTGTGGAGATTTTTGATGTATGGGGTATTGATTTTATGGGAACTTTCAAACCCTCACTAGGATTTTAGTATATCTTGGTAGCTGTGGATTATGTGTCCAAATGGGTAGAAGCCATTCCTACAAGAACCGCTGATAACAAGGTTGTGTTAGGTTTGTTAAGAAAAATATATTTTCATGGTTTGGAGTTCCACATGCAATCATTAATGATGGAGGATCTCATTTTACAAATCATTAATTTGGGAAGTTGTTATTTGAGTATGGGGTTACACACAAAGTATCCACACCATATCTTCCTTAGACCAATGTACATGCAGGGGTATTGAATAGAAAAATCAAGAAGATCTTACAAAAGATTGTAGGACTAGGTAGGAAAGATTGGTCACAGAAGTTGAGAGATGCAGTATGGGCCTATAGGACGGCAAACAAGTCACCGCTTGGCATGTCTCCTTTTCTGCTTGTTTATGGTAAAGCATGTCATCTCCTTGTTGATATAGAACACAAGGCAAAGGTGATTCGATAATGCAGTCTAAGCCATCTCCTTGTTTATTGAATTAGATGAATTTAGGAATGAGTCATATGAAAACTCACGCACCTATAAGAAAAAAATCAAAGCCTAGCATGATCAGCACATCTCTAGGAAGACATTTAATCTAGGTCAAAGTTTGGTTATTTGATGCTATCCTAAAGTTGTTCCCAAGCAAATTGAGATCTAAATGGACAGGTCCATTCATTGTGCATACAATTTTTCCTTCAGGGGCCATCAAGATTTCTGATCGTTCTACTCAACATACCTAGACCGTTAATGGGGAGAGAATTAAGCTTTGTATCGAGAATATCTACTCTCCACCCAATACTTCATCTGAGTTCTTGATTGACCCTTAGGTATGTCTCACGTCTCACCATAGTCGTAAAATGTAGCACTTCGTGGGAGGCAACCTACGCTTCTTGTTCTCTTCTTTCATTCACTTGCATATTTCTCCATTCACATTCATTTCTACCTTGATAGCACTCACTTATGCTTACTTATGTCCCTTGGGACTAAGTCACAAATAAGCATAAGGAGAGTACCCTCATTCTTCACAAAAATTCCATAAAATTGTAAAATAAAAAACAAACCAAAAAATTTATCATTGTTCTTAAAAAAAGATGTAAAACAAAAACAATCACCAAAAAGATTTCCACCCATTTACGTGCACCCTTGTACATAGTTTTTTTCTCTACTTCTTCTTTTCTTTTTTTCAATAACCATGTTTAAAAAATATCAAAATGCTGTTTTTGAACATTTGCATTGGACCTTAGATTTCCAAACCACCTTATATCATCTGCATTCTGAGTCCTCTGTTGTATTTACATTTCATATAGTTTACCATGAGGACATGGCACATATCAAGTATATGGGGGTAGTTAGGATTCCTCAAGTCCTCCTAACTCTTGTTTCGGCTTTTATGCTTTTAGTTTTTACAAAAAAATGCAAATTTTTCAAAGTTCTCTCAAAACTTTGTTTTTTGAGTCAAAAATCTTTTCATTTCTTATCTACTATTTTCCATTTGGGCACATCCATCTTTATACTTTTTTACTCAAGCATCTGATGAGATTTTGACCCCAAGAACTTGTGTTGAGGACCCCACCTCACCTTTATATAGGAATCTCAAGAGGTTGATGTAACTTAGGCCATTTAGTCTATTTTAGCTTAATTACGTGAGAGACAAATTGGATTAGAAATCAGATGACCTTGAGTCCCTTATTGGACATGAAGAAAACCATCTAAACAACATCGTCAAGTACTCTTGACACTTCTATCAAATTGAGGGATCCTAGATAGACAAGTGTTCAACCCTTACCACCCATGACTCTTGGCCCGCATACTTAGAAAGTTGGGCCCTTCCAAGGGAGAAACATGACCCCAACAACTATATCTTTAAGTTGGCAAAGAAGTATCCGTACATCGAAGGTATTTTAAAATACCTCCACACATAATGTAAGTACGCTATACTTTTAATAATAAAGATGCTTCCACTACTCCTCAGTAGTACCAGAGTTAGCAGCAAACTAGTGCTAATTGTCGAGGTTGTTTAAAAATCACGGGATCAGGTGGACAAAGGGCATCAGTAGGGCCACATTTGGCATATCTCGAACGCAGATGGTCGAACCCTACTCAATAAAGCTTAGAAATGCCAACCAGATCATTAATAAAATTTTTGGGGGTGATCCAACTTGGAAGGGACGAAGTACCTTCCACAGTTAGTGTCAGTGCTAAGGTAATAATGGGCTTGCACACGAATCAAACACTTGGCAGATTGGGCAACTTCAAGTTGTAGAACAACGCCATTCATCGTGGTCTAACATAATGTCAGATGAGGATCCATATGTCGATTGGATTCTGAAGTTAATTAGATACTCAGGTACTGTTTAACCTAAGTGGCATCCATCTTTAGAGAATCCATCAGCCTATTATATGTAAATAAATCTTCCTCACTCTTAGTTCAAGATTAAAAATCACATCAATTATTATATAGAAAAATATGAAATCGGTATGCTCATTGAAAAAACTCAGAAGACCAGAGTTCCTTTCTTTTATTTTGGTTGTTTTATTTTTTAGTTAAATAAATTACCTTGCTCGGGACTAGCATGAGTCAAGTATAAGGGGGTGATGAATCTATGATTCATTGCATTATCATTGCCCATTTATAGCCTTTTGTGAGCATTAGAGGATCGAGTTTGCATGATTTATTGTCATATCTTTATGTCCGTCGGTTTCCAACGTGATTACAGATTTGAGCTTAATTCTTATCATTGGGGTAGATTTTGCATTCATATTCATGATTAGTTTCTAGGACTTTCAACTTCCCAATCCAAAACCAAAACCTAGTTCCTAATCCCTAGTCTCAGTTCTAATCTTTTGTTCAAACCCCATTGAACCTTATTCCATAAGGTCCTAAAACCACACAAGTCTACGATATCTTTTAGATAAATCTCGAGAATTGTTAGGGCCTTTCCATAAACCCACATATTCCCATGGATTTTCATGCAACATTCCATTATATTTGAAAGGCACGTCATGTCCTAAACCTCTACCAACCCGATGCACGTAGAGCTCTCTCTCTCTCTCTCGTCTTGTGATATCACCACCTCACATGTTTTAAATGACATTCATACTATATAAGTGCCCTCATTATGGGAAAATTAGTCTACTACATACGGTTTAAAGATGTGAGTTTCATACAATTTTCCAGACCAAACCATGCGCATGATGGAGCAGTTAACGTCATTCTTGCCATACCATTACGAGCGAGAGCAAGATTAAATCTTAAGTGTGATTTCTGTAGTTTATGAACGCTGAATCCAGTCACATATGTGTATCTTAAATCTGATAAATAACCCAACAATCACGCGCATGAGAGAGAGAGGCAGTCTTCATTCTTTACGCAAGAATCATGCACACGATACCAGAATCAAATAAGACGATCTTACGTGCCCTGTCAATGCCCATAACTAAAGCTACGAAATTATATTTCTTGACAAACAATGTGCTCGTGATAGTTGTCGCCTTCCCATTTTGACATGCAAACTTCTCGCGAGGCCTTAAAACCATCCCGAAATGTTCTCAGCCATGGATATTTTGGCAATCACATCAAAAAGTCAATTACTAATAACGTGGGATGGTGGCCGAAGGTACAAGATAAATATCAAACCTCGTCGACCATATTGGGCAGCCGTATATAGAGCCAAGAAGAAGTAGCCCACTGCGAGCATAACCCTGTTCTCCACACTTGTTCCTACGCTCGAAGATCTAGGTGGTGTTCCCGTTCTTTGGGTCGTCATCTCAAATCCTATTCCCGGCATTGACATTTTTTTGACGTCATTTTAGTTGTTTGCTTCATGTTATATTCTAGTTTCATCTCTCGTCTTTTTGAAATATACTATTTTCTTCTCTGATTGTGTCATCTATTTTTGTAGGAAAGCAAGGGAAATAGCGAGAAGGAGAGTGCGGGAGACCGAAGCGGAAAAATCAATGCCTCTCATTCAAGGAGGTTATGCGATAAATGGAATACGCATGGCTGCAGTGGGTTTAACACATAATGAAACTATGTGCACAACAGTTCAAAAATTATTACAAGGATCTACCTTCTATCACAAATGAGGAGTTCTTTCATCAGTGCAAAGCCAAATGACTCCTAGTTCATTTTTGTTATCATTATTGTTCCAAGCCATTGATTTTAGCCAGACTTGAATTCGTCATTCATATTTGAAATGGTTTACAGTATCATGTTTATTTGCAAGCCTTTATGGAGTTTGTAAGATATTCATGCACACTTTTCCATCACTTGAATAATCTTAACGATGGGATTTGTTTTTAAGTTAATCTTATCCTTTGCCAAATTTAATATCATCTCTCGCACTCCATTGCGTTTATGTAACCGCTAATGTTCTTTTATATAATCTATGGTTAATTCATAAGTAGTATTTAAAAAAATGAAAAGTGAGAAAGAAATACATGATTCATCCTATCTTCCTCGTTCGACCTGTTGCTCACCACTATGCACCCACATTATTTTGATTTTTTGTTTTGAGTATCAGATCAATTTTATTATTGGTTCATCTTCTATCTTGTGCACAACGACTCAGATTTTACATCGACTTACGCCCTCTAATTTTAGAGATTATTCGGCGCAGATCGTGAGGCAAGTGGGAAGAGGGACTGTGGGTTAGCTGCACTGAGTGAGGGTGGCGTTGGGTGAAGAGGAAGTTGTGCAACCACCGGGAATGGCGGTGACACAGTCAAGGCAGAGGGTGCGGGCCAATGCGAGGAAGGAGAGCGGGAAAGCACCACATGTTACACGCAGGGGCGGCCACGTAGTGGGTAAAATAAAATAAAAAATTAAACTTAAAAATTAAATTAAATAAAAAGATAAATAAAGAATAATAAACAAAATAAAATAACTAAAATAATAGATAAATAAAACAAAGATAAAAAAATAAATAAAATTACGAAAATATAGTTATAAATAAAATATAAATAAATAATGAGGGTAACATGTGGCGGCTCCAGGAGCGGCCATGTATCGCTCTAGAAAAATCAAAAATTAAATATAAAGAAAAATAAAAAGAAATAACAAAAAGGGTCAAATTAAAAATTGGTCAACATAAAAGTTGCCCTTATCGACGAGATCTATAACTTTTATGAAGGGTGTAAAACAAAAATAAATCAAATGTACTAAAAAATGTTTTTGGTGGTATCCTATATTTAAAATACCATATTTTTGTCTTTTACATATTTTTTTGTCATTTTTTAAATAAGATAAAAATAAAAAAAAATTATAGAAAATATGAAACAAATATTTACATCCATAGGAGACTATATAAGAGAGATATTCACATTTTTAGGCTATTAGTCTCAAACCAGCGTTAGGATTTTATTCGTCAATTTTACAAGTTAGTATTTTTTATATTTTCTATTTATTAGTGTTAGTAATATTTAATACTATTAATTTTATTCAATTCCTAGTTAGTGAAAAGTAGATAAAAATAAGGAAAAGAGTGCTAATATACAAGTGATATTTATAAAGGAATTTCGCTTATGATTTAATGCAAATATGAATGCTAAAAATGCAGATATTAAATCTAAATGCATGAATGAGAATACTGTAAAATAAATGGAGAAATGCAGCTAATTACTAGGGAACCAATCTCTATTTTAATTTGAGAAACTCGTAAAGCCCTTATTAATTGTGTCGAATTATTATAGTATTCGAGAAATCAGGATTAATAAAAAATCGTTAATTAATGAATTTATTGATTAATGCAAGTAGTAAATTTATATTTTTATTTGGGAAGGCCCAAGGTCGAATTCAGGGAGGCCGCTATCTCATTAGGTCAGTTTCTAGATGATTCACAACTTAGGTTTTCATAGGAATATTTTTTGGTATTTTCAAATGCAAATACTGGATAAAATGCAATTTTCTTAAAGTTTGGGGACTACAATGCAATTTTCATTTAGACGATGTATGCAATTTATGAAACATAGCCATGATGTTAAATATGATGAAATTAAGCTTTATATTTGTTTTGGAATTTTTGATAATATATGATTTTTCATGAATTTTGTAAGTAAAACATAGTGACTATAACTAATTAATTTCCAATAAATCCAAAAAATCAAATTACCCAGAAATCAACTTATCTCAAATAGATTCTTCAATTGGCAATCCAAGAGACTTGAAATTTCATAAAAATATTGTGTATAGATTTAACTAAAAATCAATTACAGAAATCACTCTATAATTTTTTTAGACACAAGACACATCCACTTGCAATGAAATTTGGACATAAATTAAAACACATTCATCATTTCTGAATTTTTCATAATTTTTGAGCAATCCTTATTTTAATAAGGATTTTAAACCATAAATAGGATAAAATATGAAAATTTTCACCAAAATAATTTTAATTAATTAACCACTGCTCACAAAATTATAAAAAATATCCAAGAGATCAAGAATTAGATGTTATGAAACATGACATTTTGAATTAAAATTTGAGCTGAAATGAAGGTTCAAATTTAAACTAGAACACAAGGTTCTACATGCAATACAGAAATAAAATTGATAAAAAAATTGAGTATGCTAACGAGATTGTTATGCAATTGTCTAAACTCTAAGGGGTTTTCGCATAAATTTCACATGCACACACGTCCTATGCACATGCAATTAGTTGGTGGAGTGATTCTGGGAAGATACGGAGGAGGGTGTCTACAAATGATACCCTCCCTCACATGTCGTGCACGTGGTGGAGGGATAATAACGAGGGGCGTTGGGCATGTGAGGGGGACTGGAGACTCTCTCCTCCTTCGTTCCTCCTGAGACGACGGAAGGAAGTGGAGGCGTAAGGCTGGAAAGCTGGAGGAGGATGCCATGTCGAAGGCATTGTGGCGATGGTGTACGAGGAGTTGCTCAACCATGAGGCGGAGTCGATGGCGATGAAGGGTATGCTTCATGGCACGTGCACACGAGGCCCAGGTTGGAAGGCGGTGAGGTAGGCATCATGCTTTGTTGGGCGAGCAATGGAGATTACACGTCGTCGGTGTGAGGTAGAGTTCAAGGCGATGGAGTGGGTTGTGGGCTCACGGTAGAAGGGTGTGCCCTCGACCGAAGGAGTGTGGAGGAAATTGATGGTATGCGAGCAAAGCACGTCCGGTCAATACACGACCGTCAAAGGGGGCACGAGACGACTGAAGGCGATGTATGTGGCAATGTAGAGGAGGTGCAAACATCGAGGGCGTGGTCGGTGGTTGTTGCGATGCTAGAAGGAGGTTTGCTTGGGGTGTTTACCTACAAGCAAGAACGAAGCAGGGGGGGTTCGGTTGTTGATGGCGAGGTAGGTGGTTGCGATGGCTGGGCCTTGCGTGGCTGAGGGTGATGAACACGTCGAGAGTGAGTATGGAGATGATGGGTGCGAATGTCTATTGAGGGTGTAATGAAGGGGAAGAAGAATTGTAAGAAGAGAGTTGCAGAACTAGAAGAACAAGAAATGGAGAAGAACAAAAAGGAGTAGAAATTTTACCTATTGTGTGTGCTGGAAGTTTGAATATGCTCAGAGGAGCTCTTCATATATTGACCTCGATAGGTCTAGCGTAGGACCTCAAAGCTGTGCAGCATGCAACTACAATGTGGACCAGAAATCCACGGATCTCGCTAGAGAGAAAACACTGGTTGTCGCTCAACCTCTCGTGATCACTGTTATCGAGTCACTTGAAGGGATCTCTCTAGTTCTCCTTGCGTAAATGCGGATAATGGATGATGGGCGGCAGTGGCGAAGGTTTTATGGGTGGCTGGATTTTGCGGCCAAGGCGGAGGTGGCATTGCAGTGGTTGTATGATCGGGCTCATCAAGGCATGGGGAGATGGGGCAGTTGCGATAGTGGGTTCGGGTCATGCGGAGGAGGTATGTAGGGTGCAGGTTACAGGCAGTTGTGGTCCACCGCCGAAGGCGGGGGACATGAGCGAGCGATTGGGGTCGAAGCAGGTAGACCCCAAAGATGAGAGAGAGAATGTGGAGGCTGAAGCATATAGGAGAATCCCTAAGCTCATCATGAAAGCGTGAGGATTGCATCATATACGATCGAGAGTGACTAGTCGCACTTGTTGCTCAGTACAATGGAATTTAAAAAAAATTAATCGATGAGACCACATTATTCAAGAACACTTCTTGGATCGTTTCATCTAAACTACATACTAGATAAAGGAATAACTCTTGTAATGTAGTTGTAATCAAGTCTCCAAGAGAAGAGACATCCTGTCTCAAGTCCGATCCGTTGGAGGAGACGCTTGCGAGCACGGAGATGAGTTGTGTGCTTCTTCCAATCCAAGTAGTCTATCCAAGCAATGGATCTCCTGATCTCATCTCACGAGATTGAACATCTTCTTCACGAACGAGGCCCACAAAAGATGACGGAGATCCAAGAGTTGTCGAAGGGGCAGCACAACGACAATGTGATGATGGAGACAATGTTCTACCTAGGGATAGAGTGGACGGACACTCAAAAGAGAGAGAGAGATAGGTGGCTTGAGAATGAGAGAGAGAGAGCTATTAGAGTTGTAACTTGAAGATCAAGGGTTGCCTTTTCTTACATAGGGTTTTGGAGGTCCATGGATCTCAATTCATGGACAACACAAAAATCAATGGATGAGATTGATTTGTGTTTCATTCAATGTCCATGATTTTATTGTAAAAACACACCAACAATTAATTTAATTTAAGTTGATATATATTAATAAATCAATATAAATTAATTTTAAATTAAATCAACTAATCTTGGAGATCATGAGGAGGAGATTGCCCTCATTCCTAAAAAGGGGGAACAACCACCTAATCCCCTTAGGACTTGGTGGTCGTCCACCTCGCGCTTGAATTGAGAGGGGGTAATCTCCTTCCAATTCATGATATTACATTATCTCATGAAATTTCCAAGATTTTACAGCAACACGTTCGTAAATTATATCAAAAAAATAATTCATAATTATCTTGTGAATATTGCAATCATGTCATTGCAAATATGTGAATCACATTCGCAACCCAAAACAAAACGTAAATTATATATTCAATTAATTATCCAATGCGAATCCAAATCACATCAATAATTAACCAATAAATATAAATCATAATAGTCTTTATTTAATACATTATAAATAAAATTTAAATATATATGAAAAATTGAATAGTGTTATCCACATTATTATTGTCCATAATAATTAAATCACATTAATTATATTGGATCATCATTCTCATGCATTGATGAATCTCCATTTCATCACCTTTATTCTTTCATTTTGCACTTTAAACCCGAGTTGAATGCATGAATACATCATTAATTTATCGAAATAAACATTCATTAATTCATACTAAATATTGTATAAAACATTGTATGTTTATGTATTTATTGCCAAAAAAAATAATAAAGGAAAGAGAAGAAAAAGAGAAAAGTGTCAAGGATACGGTAATGACCCTAGCCCCCGAGACTCGGTCATCATGATGACTTAGTCGATAAGAGTAAAGTAGGGGGAGATGGGCTGGCTTATTGTACATTAAACACGAACGAATCACTACAAAATAGGCTGATAATTAATTTTTGAAACCAATTTTATTCTTTATTATTTACACCTTAAATAAAGAAATTTTTCCATGAAAATTGTAACTAGAAATACATAGAAAAATAAAAAATTTATTTCATGCAAAAAAACATACAGTCTACATTTTATATAAAGAATAAAATCCTAAAACTCAAACTTCACAAACCCATATCTCCCAAATAAAAACTCAAAATGTATCAAAATCACTCTTTACATGTATATAAATATTAATAAGATATTTAATGAAGGTGGTTTCATATTTTTTGGAGTTAGGGTGTGAAAGTTAGGTTTTGGACCCTTATTGTACAATGCACCTGAATAAATTATTCATTTTATATATTCGATATTATTTTTATAATTTTATATATTCATAATTTTGTAGATATTATTTATATCATATATACATACTAAAACTAAAATAAAAAAATAAAATAAAATATGAAAATAAAATAAAACATAAAAATACATAGATGAATATACAATAACTATACCTATATAATATACACCTGCTTTTATTTAAATGTACATATTATATCATAAATATTTAACAAAATAAGTTGTGTATATATATGAAATAACAAAATAAAACAATAAAATCAAAATTATAAAATAAAAATAAAATACTCAAAACATAGGTAAATATACATATACACAAAAACCTAAAAATGAACTTGAAATTAATTTCTAAAAAATAAATAAAAATATTTATAAAATATTATAGAAAATTAGAAACATTATTTATTTTAACATAAAAAATAATAAAATCAATTACTATGTATTATCTTTTTTTCCAAGGCATTTCTGCCTAGGAATTTACTGGTTGGTCCATGTCGACCAACCAGGCGCCTCCATTTGTTGACCACAATCAAATGTCCTACCCTCCTTCTGACTTCTGTCAGACCTTCATGAGGACGCAACTTCTCCATTTTTTCCACGCCGCCTTCTTCGTCCATTGTCCTCGAGACCACCACCCTCCTGTAGCAATTGCGTACCTCATCCACACCCATCTTCGAATCTCCACCGACCCACAACCCTCTCCACACCATTGATCCTCAGAACTGCCTCAAAACTCACCTATAAATATACCCCTTCACCCCTTTTTGATTTTTGAACCCTCTTAACCGGTCTTCAACCCCTCAAACCACTCCTAGGAGCTTCGCCATGGTGACATCAAGGCAGAGCTTGTGATTTGTAGCGAGGAGAGGCAAGGTGGAGGCGTATCCACCCCACCGTCTGAGCTACTCCGATTGGTTCTACTCTGGAGTCCCCAGGCTTTGTCGAGACATGTTTCCTTAACACTTTAGGTTCTTTTCGAGTCCTTCTTTCCATTAGTAGCTTTAATTTTTACTTTAATCTAGTGGGATAGTTGTAATTCAATTTCGCCAAAATCCATGAAGGTTACACTCCATGTTTGTTCCACCGGTATCCTCTATGTGAATCGACTGCATTTCACCCCACTTTTGTTCCCCTATGCATTCTCCACTTTTTCCCCATCCATCTACCTTGATTCCTGCAAGGAATTGAGCCTCAGGAGATCCCACCGCTGCACCTCGTTTGAGCTCCCCTTCCATTCCTCGTTACCCATTATTTGGTTCAACTCCTGGGTGGAGGAGACATACCACACACCCAGGAGTGTTTTGGTGCCAACTTGTAGGACCGAGTACGTTGCTGGGATCACAACGACCACCTAAAGTGGCTCCAAGTGGTTCGACCTCGCCGGATCATCGAGAGCTCTTTAGCCTTGCCTGGACCCTGCCGTCATATGTGGAGGGAGCCCAACTACTTGCCGGGCATGTCGGAGGTGTGAAAGACCGTTGGAGCATAGAGGAAAGACGGATCGAATTTCACTAGAGTCGTGTTCTTGCACGTTTTGCAAAGCCCCTCATCGCCGTTCAATCAATGGTCCAGATCTAATCTGGGTTGTTGAATAGCGCCAAGGTGTATGCGAAGGGGACCGCACGATTAGACACGTGGCACACTGTAGATGGCTCGATCCCCAATGTTAAGCGGGTAGTTTCCACAAACCCCCTGTGCCTTTTTGTAATTGGTAAATGTTCCTGTAAATATTTTATGTAGTTTAAAATGTAATGGATAAATTGCACGTATCCCCTTAACTTTTTGTATATTGCAATTTGGACCCTACGAAAGTCCCATGCGTGCGCAAGTGTTATCTTGTGAAAATTGCATATGAGCCCTCGCAGGTTATTGTAATTGTCTTTTAATATATATAATTTAAATATTAGTGTTATATCTTGGGTGAAATTGCACTCCGACGCTCGCTTTTAATTATATTTGCAATTACACCCCTACTAGGTCAACTATTTTTATGATTTGTTTTCTATTTATTAAAAAAAGCTTTCATGCCCTAAATATAACCAAATAATAGGAGTATGTACCTAGATGCATGCTTGTTCATGCTATATATTTATATTTGCTTTTTATACCCTTTTCCTATTTTCTAAAAATCACAAAAATAATAAAAAATTATTTAAAACCCAAAAATATATATTTATGCATTTTTGGTTAATTTTGGTTATATTTATATCTCTCTTATCTATCATTGTATATATACTCCTATATATCTTAGATTATATATTTAAAAGGAAAAGAAAATACAAAATATAAAACGTAAAAATATAATATAAAAATATAAAATTAAAAACATGTATAAAAAATAAAAACAAAATAATATATATAGAGATATATATATTTAAAAACACACATCCTTAGATTAATATTATGCATATCTATTTTTTCATTATTCATTTGTAAATAATACTGAGTGCTACATCGTGTGTTCCCTGTGTTCGACACCCTACTCTTCCTGTCTTTATACACATTTTATTACAGGGTTTAAAATAAATTTCGATTCGCACCTGCTAGTTATTGATTGATTTACATAGTATGGGTTGATTGTTATTCTGATCACCTGAGGTCTTGTGAGGGGTCAGCTCAGCGACATCGCTCCCGCCTTGTGTGGAGTGCATGACTCCCTCCTCAGTGTTGGGTGGTTGAACAAATAACGTCGTTGCCGGGGTGCAATAGATTGTAGTACTTTTGTTTGTATATAGAGATTTTCATTATTTACTTGCATTTCCATCTTTTTATTCTCTGATAATTATTTGACTATTCTAATCCATTTTTCTTGTAAATCGTTCTTGCAAGGGACCACTTGAAGAGGGTTATCTCTTAGGAGGTGGGTCTACCCAAGGAGAGCGGAGGTTGGCCTTCTCTTTGTGAGCTGACCAGGAGAGAGTGGGGGAGAAGAATAGGGAAGGAGGAAAAGAGCGGACTTAACATAGCATTTTCTATTTCTTAGTGAGAGAGATTTAATTTTTTGCAAAATAAATTGTAATTAAATTGGACACTACTCTCTCTACCACACGAGGTCCTGTGCTCGGGTGTTTGTTCACTTGGGTGCCTCGTACCAGATTTTTCATGTTTTATTGCCTTTGTTTTATTTATTTCCCGTGATTGGAGCTTTATGCATTTGTTTATATTTGTTTTCTTTGAGTGAGCCCTTAGATAGTAGGTTGCTTGACTCGGTAGCCAGGTCCAAAGCCTTAATAACATTGCATAAACCTATAGTGATTCGCGCTTGGACTTAGTCAAAATTAATTGTTGGTTATTTGGACTTGAGATCGAGTGTCGCGATAAGTTCTATACAATGCTTGTAGGATCCGTTGTAGCAGACATCAACACAATTCAAAGACCTGACTTTTGGATTTCATTTTTGAATAATCAACATTTGGTTATTCCAGATAATCGTATCTATTATTTAGTACGCTTTAATGCTTTTGCATATCGTCATATAGTGTAATTATTTCAATTCTGCCTTGCATAATGCATGGAGAGAGCTGAGAAGTACTGTAAATAATTCTATCATTGCATGCATCATTAATCACTAAGGCGAGATTTCATCTTAGTGATGACTTGCATGGCTTTTCTATCCTCTCTCCCCTGTGTTTATATCAGTTAGGACATAAAGGAAAAATATAAAAAATTGTTAGGCAGCTTTCTCTGAAAAATACTCAAAAAATTAAAAATACAAAAAATAAAAAAGGGTCTACTAAATAAATTTGACCTTAGTTAAAATTCATAATGAACCATTCCTTGTTTGGGGTTCACAAAGCACACATTATTTTTAGAACACTCCAAACTGAGTGAGGCATGACCCGTTAAGTATAAGAGCCAAATCTCGATCTGTGGCACCTTGATTATCACCTGGATTTGCGAAGTATTGGGGCTTCTATCGTACATAATCGGTAGGGCCTTGTCGAGCACGGTGCTCCCACCTTGTGTCAAGCCTCCGACTTGGTCTGAAATACTGAGCATAGGCCAATCCCTCACAAGTGTATCTGCCTCATTGGTTTGCGTCTGAGTAGGTCCTTGCATGCTCAGTGGTGATTCCATTACGAGCAAGGTCCGAAGTATTGGTTTTGCCTATTGGCTTCCTTTCTCTATTTCTTTGGCTAAGTAGATGCCCATGCACGAGATCAAGGATCTTTCAGTGTGCAGATCACATGTTACAAAGGAGGTGGAAGATGTACGGGGCACTTGCCTAGCAGTACACACTCTCCTATAGGATTAGAATACTTAAGGACTTGTTATACGATTTCCTGAAAATAACAATAAAATCGAAAAGACAAAAATATACGAACTTTTACAGCTTCACATTTGTTGAGTGAGTGAACCTATCCTTGTTTTGTGTTTGTTTGAATTAGATTAAGGTTTGAATATCAGTCCTGCACATTGTGTGCCTTTTTGCACTTTTATTTTGACTCCTTAACCCACACTCATTTGGAGCCTTCTACTATTTTAAACTCCCTTTATTTCTTGTTTGACCTTAGTATCATTCTTCCATTCTCGATCTCCTCTTTAACTTCTAGATGGACACATGTGGTCATATGCTCGTCACCTCCAATAATTCGAGGCGATTCCTGAGAACCCGGTACAGACTCCGTGAACCGCTCTCCAGACTCCCCGTCTTTTTTAATAATTCTGGATCACTCTCATCCTGAATTCTGTCCATTTTGGTTGGTTATTGATTTCACTTCTTACACATCGCCATCATTAATAAAGTTCCGTGTTGACCTTAATATAGACTGATTTGTTACAAATGGTTCCTCTATACAGATTGATCGGGGAATTATTCCATTTGCAGAACTAGAGCCCAATCAAGAGCCGGGAATTGTGATAGAATCAAACTCACGATCAGAGAAAGAGATGTATCTTGGAGGAAAAGGGAAGGGATCGCAACAACCACCTTAGGAAAATCAGAGTTCTTAGTCGCATCAGAACGTAGTGAATGCACAAAACCTTGCTTTATTCAGGCAATCCAGCAGCATCTCACAGTTAAGGCTTTAGCATAGGTCACCTTCCAACACATGCTCAATGACTTGAGGAGAAGAGGAGAAAACCGGGGAGGATTTGAAGATGGATCCGATGGTGGAAGCGGTGGAGGCCCAACAGATGAGCCTAGAGTAGAGAGTCCCAAGCTGACTCTCAAAGAAATATTCAATCCTGGGGTGGGACCATTCACTGAATGGGTCCAGATTCCTGCAATTCATGCCCATTTTGAATTGAAGCCTCGGTTACTAGAACTCCTACCCACCATTCGTGAAAACACCAACGAAGAACCTTACATTCATCTACAACAGTTCGGGCGCATCTGTGGCACAACGCACTACCTTGGAATATCGCTTGGGGTAATCAAGATGACGACATTCCCCTTAAGCCTTTAGGATAAGGCCCTTCATTGGATCAAGCACTTGGGGAAGATCGTCACTACCAGGGAAAAATTGAAGTCAGCCTTTTTGCACAAATACTATCCTCTTGGGCTACTTAATCAGATGCACGCCCGCATATTAAACATCACCCAAGCCACTCACAAATCCATCCATGAGGCTTGGGAGATGTTTTCTGAGTTACAAGAAAAGTGCCCCCATTATGAGATTCCTAAGACCATCTTGGTCCAACATTTCTTTGGGGGACTAACAATAGAGGGTCAGAAGCTTGTGGATGCCTCATGTGGTGGCTCGCATTTCAACAAAGATACGAACGTTCTATGGCAGATCTTTGAAGAAGTGGCTGAAGGAGAGGTCGCTTTATCATCATCATGGGCCTATCATCGCCAACCACAGAATATTAAGAAGCCTTTCATACGACAGCATCCCACGAGACGGCCAGGGATGAGAGCTCCAATCTGAGCATTATTGCGAGCCACCTATCTCAAGTAGACATCATAGAAAAGCGATCACAAGACCTAGAAAAACTCATTCTGATTGAGTAGAGGATGCAAAACCTAGACAAACTAGATCAAATCACCAAGCAGCTGGAGTTGTTGGTGACCACAATCAGCTCCTGCAACTTTGTGTCTACATCGGCTCCGACTCCCGCTGAGACGAAGTAACGAGCATTACCCACAATCTCCTCAGTCGAGTCAGCATCAACTAATGGTTCAACACGTCTACTACATGTAGGCCCTAGAACCATCCACTCCACATCAGTCACAGCAGCAGCTGGTCATCTACCAGCTAGAGTACCAATACATTCCATATCAATTCTCCCCTCCACTACTTCTTATTTAGGAGGTAAATGGAGTATGGTCGAATGATGTGCAGCTTACCCATCCAGGCCGACCTGAGCAGGGTCAGGCTGCTAGCTCTCGCAAGTTCCCTTAATAGCAGGGATGGAGGTTTGTCCAAAATAGCCAGCCTCAACACCAGCAATCTCCACAATTCCATAGTAATTGGAGACAGAACAAGAACCAACAACCGCAGTACTGGTAGTATCAGCAAAACTAGTAGTATGCGGTTGTACCCTATTAGCAACACCCTCCTTAATAGTACCAACAACGCCACCCCTCCCCTAGTATCATTCTTAGTACCCCAACCAGCAGTCTCAATACCACGAAAAAGACTAGCGTGGCCAACACACTGCAATATCTGAGGTTGCAGCTTCTATGAACCTTGCCTTGAATTTCCTAGCCCAGTTTGTCAAGGGCCTTGCAGATCTTAGCCAAAAGTTTGTTGATTTCACCGCAGCCAAGACCTCCATTCTTGCACAGGTGGAGGCAAACCCCAATAATTTCTAGAAGAACGAGCATGTATTATGTGAGGTTCCCTCCAGTTCTACTGAGTCAGATATGAATAAATTAATTTATCTAATCTTATCACACTCAACAGCGATAGGACCTTGCAGCCATCAACCACTTGCTAGAAGAAGAATAAAGCAACCACGGGGGATTCATCATCTTCTTCTGCATCAACTATACCAACAACCAGGTTGGTGAGGAAGAAGAAGGAGAAGCACCACCAAAAATCCAAAAAAATCAGCAAAATCAAAAATGCCAAAAAGGCAACACCAACAGTAGTAACCAAAGCACCAGCTTGCCAGCCTCGGAGGAAACCGCACTTGCAGTTGATCCGACGCCAACCGATGGAGCCTCGCTTGAAGATTTTGGGTGCCTGTCATTCCTTGATGACCATGCTCATTTTAGTCATCCATTTGTATAGCCTGATGTGGGCACATATTTTGTTGTAAATAAGAACACTATTTCTACTGTTTCTTTTGATTCTGTACATATTACATTCCCTTGTGCAATGATAAAATCCAAAAATATTTAAAAATTGAAAACTTCCTTGTCTAACCCTGATGTGGTGGAAATAATTCAGATTTTGTTCTTGAAATACCTCTTTTCAAAGCCATCAAGTACATGCCTAATATTTAGAAAGGTCTGAAGGAGGATTGTTCCTCAAAGATATAGCCGCGCAAACCTCGTGAAAGAAATGTGAAACATATCCTCACTGCGGCTACAGTAAATACAATCAGCAATCTCTCGACGAAAAAGAAGAACATAGGAGCTCCTCCTAGTCAAATGTCAAATGTTTGACCAATAGTTTGACCGAACTCTACTTGACAATGGATCCTCAATCAACCCGATACCCACTTTACTACTCAAGGAATTTGGGTTAGGACTGCTCAATTCCACTAAAATGAGTTTGCAGACATATTTGTTAATCGGTCCCGAGGAATCCTGGAAGATGTTGTCGTCACCATTCAGGGAATGTAGTTTCCTGTGGACTTCATAGTTCTGGACATGGACACTTCAACTCCTCTTCTGCATACCCTGATAATCCTTGGATGGTTGTTGCTTCGAACAGTTGAGGTAGTGATAAACTATGGCACCGGGAAGATAACATTCCGTTCAAATAGTGATAAAGTGTCGATAAATACGATCCAAATGCCTAAACCTTCAACATCTACATCAGACAAGAGTGAGCCAGCAGTGCAGCAAATAGAAAAATGTGACTTTTTGGCCGAGATCTATGATACAAATCTTTTAATGGATGACATTGAAACCCAAGCTTTCCTCTCCACAAAGGAAGGCTTGGACAACACAATCGAGTTCCCAGATGTCCTTGAAGATGAGATTTTTGCTTACTTGTCGGACGAATACATTCATGGCCACATGTCCTTGGCAGAGCAAGAGGAAATCGTTGAAAATTTTTGTTAACACGATTCAATCATCGAAGAATATTGTGCAGCACTGCGCTTAGAGCCTACATATGCCAATGTTGGACACACTACCAATAAAGAACCCAACACCATCGCCCTACACATTAGCTGAAGTCACCACTGAGCTGAACCATTCCCCACCTGAGCTCAAACCACTTTCAGCAAATATGAACTATGCCTTCCCTATGGGTACATTGACGTGTCCGGAAATGCCCTTTTTAATTTGATTATATGTGTTGTTTTTGTTGTAGTCAGGCAATCATGATCAATCAGAAATAACCGCACGAATAGAAAAATCAATAAATTAATTAATGTGAGGTTTTATGTTTTTTAACCTGGGCAAGCCCTAGGGTCAACTCAAGGAGTCAAAGGAACAACTTCAGATCGGATTAGATGAATTAGATCACAGTTTTCCAAGTGGGATTTTTTGTAATTTTTTATGCAATAAAAAAACCAATGCACAAATGCGGAGGAATTAGGTTATTAAGAAAACAAGTGACTTTGCCAAATTTAATTTTATTGCGAAATTAATCAAATTTAGTCAAATTTTATTTTTCCTATAAACCTAATCCAATGGCGAATGCAAATATATTTTTTTGGAATTTTTGGGCTTAAGATGCATATATGAAAAAAACAAACTTTTTGGGATTTTTATGTAATTTTTCATCCAAATGAAATGCAAAAATTATGAAAATTTAACTGGAAGTTAAATATGATGAAATGAAGCAACTATATGTATTGGAATTTTTTTATAATGTATGATTTTTTATGATTTTTACTGAAAATAGAGTGATTGTGGATATTTAATTTCTAATAAATCCATGAAATCAAATTATATAGAAGCAAAATTACCTCAAATAGATATTTAAGTTAGCAATCCAAGAGACTTGAAATTTCAAAAAAAATGATATTCACGAATTTAAATAAAAATCAATTACGTAAATCACTCAACAATTTATTTTAGGCAAAACACAAATTTTATTTGGATGAAATTTGGATAGTAGTTAGATAGCACTTAAAGGCATCATTTAATATTTTTTCACAATTTTTGGAGGAAGAAATATATATGTGTGAATTTCAGTGCTTAAATGGGTAAAATATCACTGAATTTCATACTCTGATTTTAGTAAATTTTCTAATGCTCAAAAAATGAAAATAAATAGCCAAGAGATAAAGATTTAAATGCTCTACAAAATGCTATTTTTATTAAAAATTGATGCAAAACTTACGTCCAGATTAATGATCAAAGTCAGGGGTGTCTTTGCAATAAAGAAATTAGAATAAAATAAACAAATTCTGCACAGGGGCTTTTTTGTAAATAAAGAATCTTGAAGGAATGAAAATGCAATTTTCACAAAAAAATAAAAAAAATAAAGATGGAATGAAGTGGACCTCAGATGTAGTATCGTGGTTTCCAATAGTGGCTAGGGCAGGCAGAGCGGGCAGCGCGCGGCAGGGGTGCGTGCAGCGGCTGGAGCGGGCCTGTGAGGCGGCACGGTGGCTCGACAGAAGTCGGCAGTGGAGAGCAGCTCTGCTGCTCTGCGCAAAGGAGGTGGCGCAGACGCAGGCGGGGTGGGCAGGAGGCGGCCACACACGGCGGGGGAGTCTAGTGATCGGCTCCTGGCGGAAGGGAAGCACGCGCAAGGGCGCGCGTGAGAGCCGGTGCCCAGCAGGAGGGTGTCCTGGAGCTAGGCATCGGTGAGGCAGTGCTTGCTGGTGCGTGGAAGGCGAGGGGTGCAGCATATGGCTGGAGGGAGAGGGCGTAGATGCGCGGAGATGCTGCTGGTGGTGGGTGGAGACAGCTAGGAGGTGGGTTGTGCACGCGGGGTCGGAGTGCCGCTCGTGCGACAGAGATGGCTGATGGATGGATGTCGCTGGTGGCCCGCGACCACGGGATGGATTTCCATGCGGCCAAGGGGCGGGCCGACGTTGAGGAAGGGCTGGAGGGAGCGCAGGAGCGGACGAGGGGGCGACCTGGGGCCACACAGGCAGCGCATCCGCGTGAAGGAGGGGGCAGCCTAGAGCGGGCAGAGGCGTGGCACCGCGGGCAGTGCACATGTGGTGCCGGTGTGTGGCCTTGCGAAGGGAGATGCGGAGCGCGCTGCAGGAGAGCCGACCGCGGCGTTGGTGACGTACGGTGGGGGGGCTGGAGCAGGGCCGGTGGCTGCTTCCCCTATTATTGTGTTTTTTTGTTTTTTTTATTTCTTTTGTAAATAGGGAAAAATTGTGAAGAAATAAAATGAAAAGGTGGTTTGTGATGATTGGTTGAGATATGTAAAATAACAACAAAAAAATGATAGATAAAAAAATTGATAAGGAAAAGGAGAATAATATTACCTGTGTGATTTCGTCGTAGGGGCGCGGAGCATCTATGATGAACTCAAGTTGTATCCTCGATACGGTTTGATGAAAAACCGGAGAAGCTCTGCGATCTTGATGGGAAGTTCGCTACGCAGAGACTAACCGTGGATCTCACCTACAGGTCATCGTCGTTCAACGTCTAAAGAGGAGTTGTCACCTCACAACTTAAACGGAGCCCGAACCTCTCTCTCGTAAAATGGCGGATGGGGTTGAATGTGGCTGGAGGTGTTTTATTTATAGAGAGAAGGTGGCAGTCCGGGTGATGGAGGACGATGTTTACGTGGGGTTTATGGAGAGAAGGAGAGGTAGTCATGGGGAGAGTGGGTGCTGGCAAGGATAAGGGAATTACGGGCGTCATCGTGGGTCGAACATCTAGTGGAGATGGTGGCTGTAATGGCGTCGGAAATAGAAAGGGGGAAGATGGTTAGCGAGGTGGGTGACGTGGGAGAGGGGGAAGCGGAAGGTAGATGACGACTCTTGACCGTTGGATGTAGTGATCCAACGGCTCTGAGTGAGGTGCTAAGGAGCGGTTAAGATTAGATCAGGCGGGCAAGATCGAAGGGCGATGGACGAGCCACATGGAGGGATGTGGTGAAGGCGCTGAAGAACGGTCGTGATGAGAGGGGATTGTTGATCGAGCGGCTGTGGATAGCAAAGGAGATAAGCGGCTGGGATGAGAGCATCTTGGCCCCGATCGAGCAGCTATGGGAGATGACGCGTGGCGCGCTGAGGTTAAGGTGGAGAATAATGGGGGGGGATAGAATCTGGGCATAAATTGGATGGCTGATGTCAGGTGTGGGAAGGTACGGACAAGATGGAGGTATCTTGGAGAAGAGATGGAGGGTGATGATGGAGCCACGTGGTGCAAGGAGGTGAAGGCGTTGGTGAGTGGTCCAGATGCAATCTGGAGTTAATCAGACAGCTATGAGATGATGCTGGCGTGGACGGCTAAGATGTAGGCTGATTGAGCTCCATCCAATGGCAAAGAGGAGAGGATGCGTGGCAGGTGAACGAGTGGGCCGCATGGCGCAACCAGAGGGCGCCACGTGGCCCAATTAGATTAATCGAGAAAGAAGGTGAAATAAGAAGGTGAAAATGACCGAATTTGGAAAAGCTCAAAACATGAAAGTTGTAGATCTCGATGAGATCTCCAAGTTTCAGTTGTATTTCATGTTGGTAAAAAACATAAAATACAAGAGTATAAATATAAACTATTTACAATGGGGGCCCAAAACCCAAGTTTTGCGTACGAGCTCCGATTTCAATGAAATTCATCTTGTTTTCAAGGTCTTTGAATGTATATTATTTTAAAAGTTAGTAGACCTATATCGGAGGCTGAATGAGAGAGATATGTGCATTTTAAGGTTCATGGTCTCATACGTAGACTCGGGTTTTAATGGTCAATTTTACAAGTTAGCATTTTTTTGGTATTTTTGTATTAGTGTTAGTAATATATACACTATAGAGTTGAATTTATGGAATTTGGAATTAGTATAATATATACACAGATAAGTGATTTTTACAAGTGAATTTGGCTTCTTATTTAATGTAGATGTGAATGCTAAAATGCATATGTTATCTATGCATGCATGAATGTTAATTATGCAATATAGGTGATGAAATGCATCTAATTATTCGGGAACAAAGCTCTATTTTCAACTTTTAGAGTGATGAACCACAGATTCATCAACCCCTATACTTAAACATTGCTTGTCCCCGAGCAACTAAAATAAAATGCAAAAGAGAAATGATTTTGGGTTCCATACCAAGGTCGTGAACAAAAATTGAAAATGGAGCTTGACTCGACCTTTGGATTAATTGTGTGGTGGAACCTTATTGGATCTGAACTTAAGACCTAACAGACTTCAAGTTCCACAAATCTTCTATTCAAGACGCCTTAACAGTCAGGTTAGAACAAATCCTCATACGCAAATTTCTGATGACTATGATTCTTACTTGTACTGTATAAGTGAAATATAGCTTTCCACATCAAAAATGGCTAAGAACCATCCTCCTCTAACAAGGTAACTATAATTCTCCGGTCCAATAACTCTTTCCTCGAGGAGCGGGGTATTCCCTTCTAAGTTCAAGTGCAACCAGCTCAAGAGGAGGGGGTGGAGAGAAGAATGGACGGTAGCCAGTGTAGCTACCTATCTCAGGATGCCTGACCAGTGTAGACAAGTCATCCAGCTGCAAGCTTCTTGCTAATATACATACTCCGGCAGGAATTTTATTATCAATCAGGCCAGTCCATTTTTTTGGAGTTCTTGCATTTTTTTTTGAACTATATAAAGGTACAACATGTACATCAGGAGTTTTTCCTCTTGAACCAGTAGACTATCCCTCTTTTGAAGCATTATTGCAACCCACGACATCCCGTCCTTAGATGTCAACACCACCGGACTAGGTTGAGATGCACTTCCCTCCCTAGAGGAGGACAGATGTTTCCACCCGTGTGCTACTCCAAGCCAAAGGATTCTACCTCCACACCACCTCATCAATGAAGAGCTACGTGCATGGTGCTTGTCCAAGTTAGGTCGCTGCCTAAAAGAATCATGCATATGCATGAGATACTCTACTTAGACTAATCAAGATGACATGTGAACATAGACTAGCAGACTCAAAGAATTATGTCACTTGACCTGAAAATCTTAACTCCAGTTCCTATAACGTTCCTCTGAAATTAGGTAGATTAAGGTCAAATCTAGTCCCTCCTCGACATCTATTCATAACTTGGTTCAGAACCCACTAATTGTTCACTTTGCATATGCTAGATATGCAGATGAGGTGCTATGTAGATGAATGCAACTCTTTTTTTTTCTTTTTAACTACAGGGATTATATGCAAGAATAAATAAGAAGCCTTTGATTCTGAATTTTTTTCACAAAATTATACAAGAATATTGCAAATATACATGTATTTTACAGAAAATATTTTCAATTTTTACCCACCGCATAATTATTTCATAATATGTACAAAAGTACGCGAGAGTACGAGCTATGGGTAAAATATATATGTAATATACACATGCCCCCTATACTTAGCATGTGCTATGTCCTCAAAGCACGAAAAGCGAGGAAAAAGACATAGCTCGTGCTAAGAGTAGGAGAGCCAAAATAAGAAAAATGTATAGAAGTTGTCCTGCCCCCCTATACTTAGGATCTGGCAGCCTAAGTGTAGAAGAAGATCAAAAATGGGGAGGACGTGGCCAAGAGGGAAATGGATGAGTATATACATGGCGGGCATTGGTCCCCACTATACTTAGGCTCTGGCCAGCCTAAGTATAAGGTAGGAGTAAGTGTGAGAACCGATGAGATCCAGAAGATGTACAGGGAATGGTGACTAGACTCGGGTCACTCTTCCCCCTATACTTAGGATCTGGTCATCTTAAGTATAGTCATAAAATGAAAGATATGGAGCCGGGGCGAGTGACTAGAGTCGCAGGAGGGAGGGAAAGAAAGTATATATAGGAAGGGTGAGTATATACAAGGATCATGATCTGAATCTTTTTGATGCTGCTGATGGCGAGAGCTCACTGTTGAAAGGTCTCATGCGTGGTTGCATGTGTGTCTACTAGGTCTGCCTTGCGCATGAAAATAATCTCCTCGACATGGACTAATTGTTCATTGGGTTTGACAAAGTGTTTCAGCAGTTTTTCATTAACTAGGGATGTCTGTGCTCCGTCTGTGAGATCTGATATCTCTACACATCCACTATCATGCCCTTCACGGACTACGAACGGACCCGTCCACTTGGATTTTAGCTTACCTTGGAAAACCTTCGGCCTTGCATTGAACAACCATACCTTCTGTCCAGGAACAAAGGTCTTTCGTCTGATATATCTATCGTGCCAATGCTTTACCTTGTCCTTGCAAACTAAACTGTTGTCATATGCTCGGTTTCTGATCTCCACAAGTTCGTTCCAATCCATCTCTCTCTGTTTCTACCCTAGGTGTGTGTTCGACCTTCTTGATTGCCCATTCGGATTTATGCACTAGCTCTGCATGTAAATGACACGGCTTCCCAAACACCATCCTAAATGGGGAGGTTCCTAATGATGTCTTGTAATCTGTCCTATAAGACCAATGGACCTGATCCAAAATCTGAGACCAATTCTTCTTGTCTGGCCGGACAAGCTTCTGCAATATGGTCTTCACCTCCCTATTCGACACCTCTGCCATGCCATTGGTCTGTGGATTGTAAGGACTAGCAACACGGTGTTCGATGCCATAATCCTTTAAGAGTTTCTTCACGTCTCTGTTCACAAAATAGCTACCCCCATCAGATATCAACACTTTGGGGATCCCGAACCTAGAGATGATGTGATCTATAATGAATTTACAGACAGTCCTGTTGTCTGCGGCTCGGGTCGGGATAGCCTCCACCCACCTTGAGAGATAGTCTACCGCAAGAAGGATATATTCGAAACCATGGCTAACCGGGAATGGGCCCATGAAGTCGATGCCCCATGAGTCAAAGACATCACAACTGATGACATGCTGCATTAGCATCTCATCCTTGGAACCAACGATTCCTCCCATTCGCTGGCATACTGGCATGACTTCGCCAAGCTGAGCACATCGCGAAATAGAGTCGGCCAGTATAAGCCACATTGAAGTACCTTCCATGCGGTCCTCTTCCAGGAGTGGTGTCCTCCTGCCTCCAGACTATGGAAGAAAGTGAGGACATTCTGATATTCCTACTGAGGAATACACCTCCTCTAGACACAATCCGGTCCTTCAAAGAAAAGGATAGGATCCTCCCAATGGTAATGTCTCGCATCCGACTCAAGTCGGTGTATGTGGCTCTTGGGCCAATCTTCGGGAACTTTCTTGGAGACAATATAGTTGACTATATTGGTGTACCATGGGAGTGAGTTGACAACAATAACCGACTCATCCGAGAAGGAGTCTCGAATAGGCGTATCTTCAGAAGTATCCGAAATTTCAAGACGGGAGATGTGATCGGCCACTACATTTTTATTTCCAGATTTATCTCTAATGTCCACATAAAACTTCTGAATGAGTAGAATCCACCTAAGAAAACGCACCTTTACGCCCTTCTTTTCCATTAAATATCGTAGTGTTGTATGGTCTGTGAACACAATCACCTTGGATCCAATTAAATGAGATCTGAACTTATCCTAGGCGAACACTACCGCAAGCATATCCTTTTTGGTAACCATATAGTTACGTTGAGCAGTATCAACGACTTTTTGCTTGCGTAGTGTATGGCAAATGGGACACCATCCCTCCTCTGTCCTAACATAGTCCCAACAACAAAATCTGAGGCGTCCGTCATGATCTCAAAAGGAAGAGACCAATCTAGGGCTTGTAGGATCGGGGCGTCCATGATCATCCCTTGCAGTTGCTTAAAGGCCTCAAGACATTAATGATCGATAATAAACTCCATGTCTTTGCTTAAAAGCTCAGTTAGCAGTTGGGCAATCTTCGAAAAATCCTTGATAAATCTCCGATAAAATCCCACATGCCTGATGAATGACCGCAACTATTTCACGTTGGTTGGTGGCTGGAGTCGTCTGATCATGTCCACCTTGGCAGGGTCACCTCCATTCCTCTCTTAAAGATGACGTGCCCCAACACAATGCCCTCCGTCACCATAAAGTGACTTTTCTCCTAGGAAAGCACCAGATTAACCTCACAATACCTTTTGAGGACTCGATCAAGATTTCTAAGACATGAATAGAAGGAATCGTCGTGGATCGAGACGTCATCTGTGAAGACTTCCCAGAATTTACCGACCATCTCAGTGAATACTGCAATCATGCACTTTTGAAATGTACCGGGAGCATTGCATAACCCAAAGGGCATACGCCTGAAAGCATAGGTACCAAAGGGACATGTGAAAGTGATTTTCTCCTGGTCCTCAAGAGCGATAGCTACTTGATTGTAGCCTGAGAACCTGTCTAAAAAGCAAAAGAATTCTTTTCCTGCTAATCTTTTTAAGATATGATCAATGAATGGTAGGGGAAAATGATCCTTCTTCGTCGCGACATTCAAGCGTATGTAATCCACACAAACATGCCATGACGTGGGTGCTCATGTTACAATCTCCTCTCCATCCTCATTGGTGGTTTTCTGAATTCCCAACTTTTCAGGACAACTTGGATAGGTGCCACCCACTTGGAATCAGAGATGGGGTAAATGAAATCCACGTCACACCATTTCTCAATCTCCTTCTTCACGACCTCTCGTAAATTTGGATTCAACCTACATTGGAATTCACGAGAGGGTTTAGCTTCATTCTCTAGGTAGATATGGTACGAACACAGAGTGGGATTTATCCCATGGAGATCGGAGATGCTCCAGCCTACGCCTTGCGGTTTTTGTCAAGGATCTCTAGCATGCGATCTTCCTGCTCCTCGGTCAATCGCGAACTGATGATGACCAGATATTTCCTCTCTTGTCCTACAAGGAAGGCATATTTAAGAGTTGTGGGTAAAGATTTGCGCTCAGGTAAGGTGTGATCATCAAGGAAGTCTGGCTCAATCAGCTCCGGTTCTGTGGTGGTAGTGGTTGGATCTATCTCTGAAGTAATTGCCACCAACTCATTCAACTCTGGAGTTGGATCGTCAAAAGTCGATGAAAGCCACGTCTGACTCATCATCCACATCTTCTAGTTGTCCTAAAGAGGGAATCACTGACAGGACCAGCTGGGCCTCTACATCATCGAATATGA
Organism: Ottelia alismoides; assembly: GCA_037367405.1. NCBI lineage: Eukaryota > Viridiplantae > Streptophyta > Magnoliopsida > Alismatales > Hydrocharitaceae > Ottelia > Ottelia alismoides. The sequence goes on from JAZKJV010007449.1 coordinate 1,254,967, forward strand.
AGGGGGATGCATTTTCTACGTTGTACTCACTCCTAAGGTTCTCGCAAACTGTCTCATGCACAAGATCTTATCCAAAGGAGAGGGACTCATCGGTGCTAGCTGGGTTCTATCTCCATGGCCCAACGATGTCTACACGAACACAATCTTCTTTTAATGAAGAGTACTCGGTGCTAGATTCAGAATCTGGTCTCTACCACCTTGTCTGCTTCATCTCTAGTTCCTCATCTCCGCCTTGAGTTTGTAACTGAATCTTCTCGATCTTATAATCAAATAAGGACCCTGCTCATCTAAGGAAGGGCCTTCCAAGTATGATATTAGAATCTCTCAAATTTCGAGGGGTCTCCATATCAAAGATTGTGAAGTCCACCATGTAATCCTAACCTTCGACTTTGATGATTATGTTCCTCAGTTCTCCCTGGGACCTCTTGGTTGATTTGTCTGCGAACTGGAGTAAGTATCTGGATTTCCTAAGAAGTCCTAGATTTAGATACTCATAGAGGGTCATGGGCATTAGATTAATTGAGGATCCATTATCTAGGAAAGTACGTACAAATGTGGTATCATCGACATGACTCACCACAAAATGGGCACCCATGTCCCTTCGCTTCGTTGGAAACACATTCTTAATGGAGCAAGTAGTGGCTACTGACAAAATGTGCTTCTTAACACGGCTTTTGGTCTTCATGCTGACCCTAATAGTTGTGCATCTCACCTTAAGGTACTTCTGAAATGCAGGTGTCATGTACACATACTTAGCAAAGGGATTGTGAACTTCATATACTTGTTGCAGAACTCTGCCATCTCTGGGTCATCTTTTTGGATTTTTTGGTTTTCTTCTTTCCACCCTTAAGGGAACAGGGGAAATGGATTATCGACGATAACTCAGATTCTGAAACTAAAAGATTTTTATTCAAACGGGAAACTAAGTTCTGTACAGGACACTGAGTCTGACTTTTACATGGATTCGGACGAAAAAGAAATTCCTGTGGCAAAACAGGTGATGCATCTATCACGACTTCTTGGACGTCCTCCTCAGATGGAGGTGCGGTCTCCTCATCCGGTTCGCCGGATTCACTACTGGTGCTCCTCTCCTTTTTCTTTCCATGGTGCCTTGAGGACTTGGAAATCCTCTTAATCTATTGGTGATGGTGGTGGTGATGCTGCTCCTCTGCCTCCAAGTTCTCCTCAGGTAGAGACTTGACAACATCTTCCTCTTGTACCCGTGCCCGATCAGGTACGGTCACGGTCCTTCCACTCTTGAGGTTCATATGATTTACATTATCGTACGAAAGGATCTCGTGTTCAGATATAGAATAATCTGAATAGTATACCTGATCACATGGTCGGTGCTGACCCTGATTCAGGCTATTTGGGTTGGCCTAAACCTGGGTGGGAATTAGGGTCTATGGCAGCATCTGCTGATCCTGGGTACGTGAAACACGGTTCAAATCTGTCCTGATATCTAGGTAATCATTCTGTATCTGCTGGACCCTATCAGTCAGGGTTTGGATGGCCAAGGTGAGGGACTCCAATTCACTAGTGGGCGGGGCTTGCAGCTGCTGACTAGAGAACAAGTGATTCGGTTGTCTATGATGGCCCTATTTACTTTGCCGATACTATTGAGTGTGGAAAGGTGGTGGAGGCCCCTGCTGGATCGAGTAGAATATTCACTGTTGTTGGTACTGCCGAGTCTGGTATCCTTGTCCTAGCCAGGACTGTACAAAGCGTGGTGCGGGGACGGAGCTGGTTTCCTGATAAGTTAGGGAAGGTCAGTGTGGTTGACCATTCCCTATCCCCGACTGTCTGTTGATGGGGTCATGGCTGTACCACAACCCGTTGATCTCGAACACCTGCGGAGGCTCCTCGTAGACTGTCTCCACCTGTGGGGGTGTGTGCAACTCCTGTTGAGTGTACTACTGCTCCTCAACCCAGCTACTCTAAGGCCCCTGTACCTGTTCCTGTACGAGATGGTCCGGATGTACAGATACAGGTGGTGCAAAAGTAGCAAGTAGTTGTATCTTGACTACCTTCTAAGTCAATTCCTCCACTTGTTTTGGCAATCGTGAAAGTGCTTCAAGGTCAGTGACCCTCTTGTGGATCTGCTCTACCATGGTGAGCTTATCAACTATTATCCCCATGCTAGGGATGAGGTCATCTATCAGATCCGCTACAATCTTCCTAGTTGTCACATTAGATAGGCTTGAGGGAGACAGCTGATAGTCCCTAGTGGCCTAAGATCTGCCTATTTCCGCCATCTGCTCCTATATCATCCATACGACATCTTCATTCTTATTGAGATAACTTTCTCCACAGGCTACACTCACTAACCCATGCATTTCGAGGGTCATGCCACAGAATAAGGTCTGGACTAAGATCGCCTTGGTAATGCCATGGCAGGGGCATTTCTGAGTCAAATCATTGAATCTATCCTAGGCTTCATGGAATGATTCGTGGGGGACCTGGGAAAAGCTAGCGATCTTTGTCATCACCTGGTTAGTCCTACTAAGTGGGTAGAACATCATCAAGAATAAATCTTTAAATTGCATCCGGGTCATGCATCTAACCCTGAGATTCTTCAGCCAATGAGCAACCTTATCTCCTAAGACAAACATGGTAGCCTTCAGCCTGATGTAATCTTGTCCAACCCTAGGGTGACTACGGTTGTTGCAAACCAGCTCGAAGTCTCTCAGGAAAGCATATGGTTCATCGGTGGCATTCCCATTAAACGTCGGTTACAGACTCAGAAAATGGGGCTTCAGCTCGAATGCTTCTGGGGGCACCTCAGGTAGAAGCCAACTATGTATCTCATTCTCGGATGGGTTGTAGGTATCTACCATTGGTTGGTCAATTCCACCCGCCTCGATCACCTGTCCCATCCTAGCCATAAGTTCTGCATTCAGCTGCTCGGCTCTAGACAATCGGGCGAAGACTTGGTCCATATGATCATCTATGTGTTCCTCTTCTTCAAGGGGTTTCTTAGGAGGCATCTTGATTTCTGGTTCGTCCTCTCTACTGGGTAAAGAATTTGATCTAAGATAGAGGATGTATTTATGAAGACATTCTTATCGAGGCGATGGTTTTCCTCGGTGAGATGAGAGGAGAGAAAAGGGATGGTTTGAGGGTAACCATCCTGAGGGTGAAGGATCCCAAAGTTAAGAGGGTCATAAGCTCGGGTTGGCCCATGTTACGCTTGGGCCGATGAAGACAAACTTCATTAGGGGCTCAAGGAGAGATTTACGAAGCGTGAGTAGACATCCCCCCCAGTCAGACATCTTGGATGGCACGAAGAAGAGTCAGAAGTATAAGTGTAAAGATAGGATTTTACTCCTACCTGAAGCAAGCAAGTGAATCACAAACCCTGATTTTCACAATCGACATGATGAAGGATCTGAAACTGAGTCTGATTAGTCTGGTCAATTTTAAGTGTGATTTTTCAAGCAAGTAGCAAAGGTTACGTAGCCTATAGGGGAGTCGGCTTAAAGCTGGATGGGTCTCCCCTGTTTAACCTGTCGCCTAAGATACCAACACCCTTCCTTTCTTTGCTCCTATCCCTAGATGAGAGTTCAAGGACCTCCTATCTTCCTACCGAAGTTGGCGGAGGCTGAAAAGGCTTTAACTTCACCCCTATATACCTGCCAAAGCAGGTGGAGGCTACTAGCAACTTGTTGCGATGCACCGCAATTTCACCCCTATCTACCTACCAGAGTAGGCGGAGGCTACTTGGCGCTACTCAGTTGAACCCATAGTTCAGCCTATGATATTTGCTTGAATCGGGGTACGTGATATGGAAAGCGGGGATTTTGGATCTGCCTTAGGGTTTGCACACACAATCTCTTACCCTCATTCATTCTAAAATCAAGGTCGGGGTTAATCTCCCGCAAATATAATTTCTGAATTTATTTTGCTTTTTTAGGTCAATTTGTTTAGCAATCCTGATTTTAAGTTACATGATCACTTGATTAGTCCAACCACAAGGCACGCCTATTGTCCAGTACCAATTTCCTTTAATACTAAGTTTAAAAAACCAAGGGAGAAGGAGTCGAGAAAAGCCGATGCAGGATAAAACAATGATGTATGCCAAGTTTTGAAAACCTACAGTGATCCTCGCGCTCTACATGCGGGATGCTAAATAGAATTCAAATTTTACACTATATGGATGCAGGAGAAAAAGCCGCTCCAGACAAGCAGTTCTATTAGTGAGTGGAGAACATGTTAGATTTAGCTACAGTAGTGCAGTCTAAGTGCGTCCTTTAAGTGTGAAGTGTGATCCTAGATATTACAAGCACAAACAATCCTAAGAGAGTTCTAAGAGCCGCAAGTGCAGATACTATTCTATGTTAAGCAACCACACGACACGCGGGGACTCGTTTTATTATGACTTACACGCATGAGAACCCAAACGGGAATCGCTGGAAATGAAAATGCGATTTTTTTCTTTTTTACAAGTCCTCCCAAAAACCACTCAATTTATTTCGATGCAGGTTCCTCGGCTCGCTTGGAGAAGTTCCTTCGACTCCTCGTATTCCTTGCATAAAAAATAAATGATGGTCAGATAAAGGACGACAAAAAAATAAACAAATAAAATTGGACAGGAAAATATTCACAAGAAAAACAAGGAATCAGACTACCCTGGGATGTAAAAGCTAAAATCCAAATTTCCTAAAAATTAACCTAAGACGCCATTTGACGTGTACAGAAATGCCCATTTTAATTTGATTATATGTACATTTTTGTTGTAGTTGGGCAATCAGGATCGATCAAAAATAACAGCATGAATAGAAGAATTGATGCATTAATTAATGTGCGGTTTTATGTTTTTTTAACCTGGGCAAGCTCCAGGGTCGACTCAAGGTGGCAAAGGAACAACTTCGGATCAGACTAGATTAATTAGATCACGGATTTCCAAGTTGGATTTTTTTGTAATTTTTTATGCAATAAAAAAACCAATGCACAAATGCAGATGAAATAGGTTATTAAGAAAACAAGCGACTTAGCCAAATTTAATTTTATTGTGAAATTAATCAAATTCAGCTAAATTTTATTTTTCCTATAAACCTAATCCAATGGCGAATGCAAATGTATTTTTTTGGATTTTTCCGTCTTAAGATGCACATATGAAAAAAGCAAACTTTTTGGGATTTTTATGAAATTTTCATCCAAATGAAATGCAAAAATTATGAAAATTTTACAGGAAGTTAAATATGATGAAACTACACTACACTAATTGTTTTGGAATTTTCTGATAATGTATGATTTGTTTATCATTTTAATTGAAAACAAAGTGATTGTGAGTATTTACTTTCTATAAATCCACAAATCAAATTATCAAGAAGCAAAATTACCTCAAATAGATATTTAGGTTAGCAATCTAAGAGACTTAAAATTTTGCAAAAATGATATTCATGGATTTAATTAAAAATTATTTACAGAAATCACTCAACAATTTATTTTAGGCAAAATACAATTCTTAGTTAGATGAAATCTGGATAATATTTTAATAGGACTTAAAGGCATCATCCACAATTTTTTGACAATTTTTGGAGCAAGAAATATATATGTGCGAATTTCAGAGCTTAAATGGGTAAAATATCATTGAATTTCAAACTATGATTTTTAATAATTTTTCCAATGCTCAAAAAATGTAAATAAATAACCTAGAGATAAAAATTTAAATGCTCTGCAAAATGATATTTTTTTGATTAAAAATTGATGCAAAACTGACGTCCAGATTAATGATCAAAGTTAGGGGTGTCTTTGCAATACAGAAATTGGAATTAAATAAACAAATTCTGTACATGGGTGTTTTTGTAAATAAAGAAGCTTGAAGGAATGAAAATGCAATTTTCACAAAAAATAAAAAAAATAAAAATGCAATGAAGTGGACCTCAGATGTGGAATCATGGTTTCCAAGAGTGGCTAGGGCACACAGAGCTGGCGGTGCGCGGCAGGGGCGCGTGCGATGGCTGGAGCGGGCCCGCGAGGCAGCGCTGTGGCTCGGTAGGAGTCGGCAGTGGCGAGCAACGCTGCTGCTCCACAGAAAGGAGGGGGTGTGGATGCAGGCAGGGCGGGCAGGAGGCGGCCACGCACGATGGGGAAGTTTGGCGGTCGGCTCCTGGCGGAAGGGAAGCACGTGCAAGGGCGTGTTTGAGAGGCGGTGCCCTGCAGGAGGGCAGCCTAGAGCTGGGCGTCGGTAAGGCAGTTCTGGTTGGTGCGAGGAAGGTGAGGGGTGCGGCGCATGACTTGAGGGAGAGGGCACAAGTGCGTGGAGATGCTGCTGGCGGCAGGTGGAGACGGCGAGGAGGTGGGATGTGCACATAGGGTTGGAGTGCCGCTCGTGCGACGGAGGTGGCTGATGGATGGATGTCGTCAGTGGCCCGTAGCAACGGGCTGGATCGCCGTGTGGCAAAGCGGCGGGCTGGCATTGAGGTAGGGCTGGAGGGAGCGCAGGAGCAGACGAGGGGGCGACCTGGGGCCACACGGGTAGCGCAACCCGCATGGAGGAGGAGGCGACCTGGAGTAGGAGGAGGCGTGGCACTGCGGGCAGCGCATGGGTTGCACCGGTGCATGGCCTTGCAGAGGGAGACGCAGAGCGCGCAGCAGGGGGGTCGACTGCAGCGTTGGTGACGTACGGCGGGGGGGCTAGAGCAGGGTCGATAGCTGCTTCCCCTATTCTTGTGTTTTTTTGTTTTTTTTGTTTTTTTTGAATTTTTTTGTAAACAGAGAAAAAATGTGAAGAAATAAAATGCAAAGGTGGTTTGTGATGATTGGTTGAGATATGTAATAACAACAAAAAATTTGTTAGATGAAAAAAAATAACAAGGAAAAGGAGAAGAATATTACTTGTGCGATTTCATCGTAGGGGCACTGACCATCTATGATGAAATACAGTTGTAGCCTCGATACGGTTCGACAAAAAACCAGAGAAGCTCTGCGATCTTGACGGGAAGTTCGCTACGCGGAGACTAACCGCGGATCTCGCCTGTAGGTGGTCGTCGCTCAACATCTAAAGAGGAGTTGTCACCTCACAACTTAAATGGAGCTCGAACCTCTCTCTCGTAGAATGGCAGATGGGCCTGAAAGTTGATGGAGGTACTGTATTTATAGAGAGAAGGTGGTGGTCTGGGCGATGGAGGATGAGGTTTATGTGGGGTTTATGGTGCGAAGGAGAGTGAGTCATGGCGAGAGTGGGTGCTGGAGAGGATAAGGGAAGTATGGGCGTCATCATGGGTCGAACATCCAGTGGAGATGGTGGTTGTAATGGCGTCGGAAATAGAAAAGGGGAAGATGATTGGCGAGGTGGGAGACACAGGCGAGGGGGAAGCGGAAGGTAGACGACGACTCTCGACTGTCGGATCTAGTGATCCAACGGCTCTGAGCGAGGCGCTAAGAAGCGGTTAAGATTAGATCAGGAAGGCAAGATCGAAGGGCTATGGACAAGCCACATGGAGGGTTGTGGGGAAGGTGCTGAAGAATGGTTGTGATGAGAGGGGATTGTCGATCGAGCGGCTATGGATAGCATAGGAGATAAGCGGCTGGGATGAGAGCATCTTGGCCCCGATCGAGCGGCTGTGGGAGATGACGCGTGGCACGCTGAAGTTAAGGCGGAGAATAATGGTCGGGATGGAATCTCATAGATCGGATGGTTGATGTCAGATGTGGGAAGGAACGACCAAGATGGAGGTATCTGGAGAAGAGATGAAGGGCGATGATGGAGCCACGTGGTGCGAGGAGGTGAAGGCGCTGGTGAGTAGTCCAGATGCAATCTGGAGTTAATTTGACTGCTGCGAGATGATGCGGGTGTTAACGGCTAAGATGTAGGCCGATTGAGATCCATCAAACGGCAAAGAGGAGAGGTCGCGTGGCAGGTGAATGAGTCGGTCGCGTGGCGCAACTAGAGGGCGCCACGTGGCCCAATCTGATTAGTTGAAAAAGAAGGTAAAATAAGAAGGTGAAAATGACCGAATTCGGAAAAGCTCAAAACATGAAAGTTGTAGATCTCAATGAGACTACAAGTTTCATGTTGGCCAAAAACCGAGACGAGGTCAAATTAAGTGATAAAATACATGGGTATAATTACAAATACATACTATAAACAATGGGAGCCCAAAACCCAAGTTATGCATACAAGCTCCGATTTTAATGAAATTGGTCTTGTTTTGAAGGTCTCTGAATGTATATTATTTTAGAAGTGAGTAGACCTAGATCGGAGGCTGTATGGAGAGATATGTGCATTTTAAGGTTCATGGTCTCAAACTTGGTCTCGGGTTTTATTGATCAATTTTAAAAGTTAGCATTTTTCTGGTATTCTTCTTGTATTAGTGTTAGTAATATATACATTATTGAGTTGAATTTATGGAATTTGGAGTTAGTATAAAATATACATAGATAAGTTATTTTTACAAGTGAATTTGGCTTCTTATTTAATGCAGATGTGAATGCTAAGATCCAGATGTTATCTATGCATGCATGAATGCTAATTATGCAATAAAGGTGATGAAATGCATCTATTTATTCGGGAACAAAGCTCTATTTCATCTTTTAGAGTGATGAATCACAGATTCATCATAAATCGAACAAGTTTTCCATAATCATCAATTCACATCTAACTAAGGAACAAGAATCTTGTCTGCTCGAGGTTCTAGAAAGAAACCGCAAGGCCATAGGCTTAAAAATTTCAGATCTCCATGGGATAAACCCATCATTATGCTTACATCACATATACCTTGAATAAGGAAGCAAACCTTCCTGCAAATTCCAGCGATGATTGAATCCAAACCTTCAGGAGGTTGTAATGAATGAGATCATGAAATGGTGTGATGCGGGATTCATATCTCCCATCTCCGACTCAAAATGGGTGAGTCCCACGCATGTTGTGCCGAAGAGGTCAGGGATCACCATGGACAAGAATGATAAAGAAGAGGAGATTACAACCAGAGTTCTGATATCCTGGCGTGTTTGTGTGTATTACAAACGTCTGAATTTAGCAACCAAGAAACAATATTTTTCACTCCCTTTCATCGACCAGATAGTCGAAAGTATAATCGTGAAGGAATATTTATGTTTCTTCGAATGATACTCTTGTTATAATCAAGTTGCCATTACTCCTAAAGTTCAAGAGAAGACAACCTTCACTGGTACATTTGGGACATATGCCTTTTGTAGAATGTTGTTCGGGTTATGCAATGCTCCAGCGACATTCCAATGACGTATATTTGCAGTATTTGCCGATATGGTTGGAAGTTTTCTCGAGGTTTTTATGGATGATTTCTCGGTCTACGGAGATAGCCTTAATCAGTGTCTATCTTATTTAGACCAAGTTCTAAAAAGATGTTGTGAAGTGAATATTTTGCTCTCATGGGAGAAGATCCATTTTATGGTGATTGAAGATATTGTGATAGGCCATGTCATCTCGATGCATGGAATAGAGGTAGATCCGGTGAAGGTGGAGGTAATTTTGAAGCTCGAGCCACCAACAAATTTGAAGCATGTCAGATCATTCTTAGGGCATGTCGATTTCTACCAACGATTAATTAAGGATTTCAACGAAATCGTCCGACCTCTGAACGAGCTCATAGGTAAGGAGGCAGACTTTATTGTAGATGACAGAGTCCTCTAGGCCTTTACTCAGTTTAAAAAGAAATAATCACTCAGGCCCCTATCCTTCAACCGCCAGACTGGTCTACCATTTGAGATCATGATTGTTGCTTCTGATCATGTCATTGGGGCAGTTTTAGAATAGAGGAGAGATCATATTACATTAGTTATTCACTATGCCAACAGAACTCTCGATGAAGCACAAAGAAACTACACTATCACTAAAAAAGAGCTGCTGGTAGTAGTATTTGCCCTGGAGAAATTCAGATCCCATTTGCTTGGATCCAAGGTCATAGTGTTTACAGACCATTTGGCCATCCAGTACTTACAAGCCAAGAAGTATGCGAACAACGGTCGATCAGATGGATCCTTATGCTTCAGGAATTTGACCTTGAAATTCATGATAAACCTGGAGTCAAAAACGTAGTGGTTGATCACTTGTCAAGACTACGAGAGCCAGAGATCCCTGAGTAAAATCTATTTCCAATCACAAAGACTTTCCCAGATGAAGCTATTTTGTTAGTTACCTCGCTCCCCTGGTTTGCCGATATTGTGAACTATCTTATATCCATGAAAACTCCACAAGATTGGCCTAGGCTGAAGAGAGACAAGTTCTTATCGGAAATCCATTTCAACCAATAGGAGGATCCATATCTCTTTCGTGAGGGAGCTGACTGCATCCAGAGAAGATGCATTCCTCAGGAGTAAGTCCATAGTGTCCTCGAGCATTATCACTCCAGAGAATCAGGAGGATACCAATCTAGGAGAAGGACAACAACAAAAATTCTACAGTGCAGCCTTTGGTGGTCGACTCTATTCAAAGATGCAGAAGACTTCGTCAAGCATTGCACTGGCTGTCAGAGGGGCAGTGTCGTTGGAATGAGAGACACAATGCCTTTGAAATACATTAACATTTCAGATGGGTTTGATGTGTGGGGCATTGATTTCATGGGTCTGTTCCCTAACAGCTAGGGATTTGAATATATTCTGCTCGCTGTCGTTTTTGTAAGCCGTTGGGTGGAGGCTATCCCAACCCCTACCGCCGATAGTCGTACTATCTACCGATTTTTAAAAGACCATATCATTGCAAGGTTTGGGATCCCCAAAATCATGATATCTGATGGGGATTGCCACTTCATCAACAGAGAGATGAAGAAGCTAACACAAGAATTCAGCATTGAACATCGTGTAGCGTCTTTATACCACCCACAAACCAAGGGCCTGGCCAAATGTTCCAATAGGGAGATAAAGATAATTTTGCAGATGTACGTATGTTCGGATAGGAAAAATTGGTCACAATTGCTTGATTCAATACTTTGGGCCTATCAGACAACGTACAAGTCACCATTGGGCATGTCTCCCTACTGCCTTTTATATGGAAAGCCATGCCATCTGCCCGTGGAGCTCATTCATAGATCTTTGTGGGCAATAAATGTCTGTAACTTGGATTCAAAGAAAGTCGAATAAAACAGAAAGTTGGATCTGAATCAGCTCCTTGAATTCTACGAGTATGCATATGACAACAACTTGGTGTACAAAGAAAAGGTCAAGAAGTGGCATGACAAGCACATTCGCTGCAAGACCTTCAAGCTAGGACAGAAAGTTTGGTTGTTCGATGCAAAGCTCAAACTATTCTCAAGGAAATTGAAGAGCAAGTGGACAAGGTCGTTCATAGTAAAACATGTGTGTGACAATGGAAGTATAGTCATATCTAGTTTGTCAGCTGACGCACATCCTTTCGTGATCAACAGACAAATTTTGAACCTTATCTCGAACACGACAAATTGTTGTCTGTGGTTGACTCAATTCAGGTGGTCCACAAGGAAGAACTCATAGCCAGAACATCGACTCAGGCAGATGAGGCTAGAAAAAACATTTTTGAATAATTAATCATTTTCCTCTTTTCATCTTTTCTTTTTTCATATGTTATTATTTTATTCTTCTGAAAAGTCACATTCATCCCATACATCATTGTTATAATTAGGATATGCTTCATCCTAATTATAGGGGGGATGAATGCATTTGAGTGCTCATTCTTTGCTCCCTCTCTTGTCTCCTCAACTTTTGACATTCTATCTATACATAGGGATATTTTGCCCTAAGTATAGGGGGAGACAAGCTGAGCCATTGAGTTATTCATTTATTCCACCCTCGACCCTCCCTGCATTTGTATACAGACTGTTATACTTAGGATAAATTGATCCTAAGTATGGGGGGACATCTAACTTCCTATTCTTTAGTCATTGTAGTATAGACTTTTCTATACTTCTTATGAGTTATGTCTTCCTTTCTCTTCGATCTATGAGTAGATAGCTCAAGCTAAGTATAAGGGGGTCAATATATATTGTGTATATATTTTAGCCATAACTCGTACTTTCGTATTTTCAATATATTTGGCTAAAATAATGTAAATATATATACAAATTCATTAAATTATTTAGTAACAAATGATGTTTATTATTCCTCAAATTTTTTTGTATATACTTGGTAATATAAAAAATAAAAAAATGCAAAACCTTTTTCTAAAATCAGTAAAAAGTTCAAAAGTTTGAAAATGGCATCACAAAAATATTTTTCTGCATTGTACATAGCATGAGCATTTTTCAGAGTAATTTAGGCAATTGAACAAAGTCCAAATAATGTTTGAAGATTGAAGCCTATTATAGACCCTAATACACTTAATTTTAAAGGAATCCATTGACGACTAGAATTGGAAATACTTCAGGTCACCTTGACTTAACTCTTTTGATTCCATAAGACTATATTCATGAGTCAATTCAATGTTCCTAAATAGAACTCTTCATATCATCTGTATGACTCTTGAGAAAGTGACTTGACTAGAAACCTCGCACCTAGCACTTAGCTCATCCTATATGGACTGTTGAAAAATCTTGGGGTATTAGTTGGGACGATGCAAGGACGCTTCGTCAAGGGTGGCTTAGGAACCATTCTTGGGGATTGTCGATAGTGGCACTCTAACTAACTTCTCTTGATAATAATGATATCTAAAGACTAGAGATGGATTGAAACAATGCTTCGGATGAGGGATGGTCTACCGACACAAGTTTTTCCAAGACCCCAAAAAAGTGGGTGGAATAAAAGTTGTTATATCCATCAGATCACAAACAAGAATGCAGATTCTATGCAATGTCAACGAAAATATCCAAAGAAGCCTTCGACCAAAAATTCCACAAATATGAGCTTCAGAAAATGCCCACTTCTTGGTGAAGATCCGGATACACTAACCGACTTCACACAGGAATGAAGACTGCATTTGTCCATTCCCACTTCTCTTCCCATTCTTCTAACTTCTTATCCTATTCGGTTGTAAAGACCGCAAGCACCGAACCATAGAAGGAAATATCTGACTCCACGAGGACGAGTTATCAGAATAGCAGACAGGTTAGTAGTTCAATGGTTTTGTCTAGGGAGAGCTAAACAATTTTACAGATATGGTTCTATCATTTCTAGATATCAAGAGTATGTGACTGAGAGAATGGTTTTGACGTGGCTGTGAATTGGACTGAATAATAGGAGTATGGAACCTAAGGGTTGTCATATCACAAATCCTAACCTCTAAGTGGTTCCGAACACACCACTAATCCAAAGGTCTTCTCTGAGCTCCAAATTTTGACATTATTAAGACACGTTTGAAAGTCGAAAGTTATTCCAAGTTATTTCTTTTTTTCTTTTATTTATTTTCTTCTTTGCACTTATAAGCATAAGTATTTGCTAGGGACTAGCAAAGGCAAGTATGGGGGGCGATGAATCTCCATTTCACCACCTTTATTCTTTCAGTTTGGCCTTTAAACCCTAGCTGAATGCATGAATACATCATTAATTTATCAAAATAAACATTCATTAATTCATACTATACACAGTATAAAATATTGTACGTTTATGGTATTTATTTCCAAAATAAAAGAATAAAGGAAAGAAAAGAAAAAGAGCGAAGTGTAAAAAACATTGAAGTGACCCTAACCCCCAAGACTTAATTATCATGATGACTTAGTCGATAAGGAGTAAAGTAGGGGGAGATAGGGCGTCTAATTGTATATAAAACACGAAAGAATCACTCTATAAATAGGCCAATAATTACTTTTTGAGACCCATTTTATTCTTTATTATTTACACCTAAAATAAATAAATTTTGTACATCTGAAAATTGTAGATAGAAATATATAGAAAAATACAAAATTTATTTCATGCAAAAATAATATACAATATACATTTTATATACATAATAAAATCCTAAAACCCAAACTTCACAGACCCATATCTCTCAAATAAAAAACTCAAAATGTATCAAAATTACTTTAGATGTATACAACTTTTAATAAGCTATTAATTAATGTTGTTTCGTATTTTTGGAGTTATGGTGTGAAAGTTATGTTTTGGACCCTTATTGTACAACATAGCTGTATAAAATATTCATTGTATTTATCATATATTATATTTATAATTATATATTTTCATAATTTTGTTAATATTTTTTATATCATTTGTAGACAATAAAACTAAAATAAAAACATAAATAAAACATGAAAAAAATAAAACACAAAAATAATTTGATGAATATATAATAACTATAACTATATAATATGAGGAAACGGAAGCTACATCATGATGTAGCTAACCTTAGCTACATCAGGGGTATTTTCGTCTCTTTTTTTTTTCGAAAATACCATGACGAATTTCATAACTATATCCCTCTAATATGTCATTCAAATTCCGTTAGAAACAGAGACTCCTACGACCTCCATCCAGAACAGGTAACATACAACAAATCTGTGACCGTTAAAAAATGATTCTCTGGATGGAGGCCATAAGAGTCTTTGTTTCTGATGAAATTTGAATGACATATTAGAGGGATATAGTTGTCAAAATCCATCATGATATTTTTGAAAAAAAATAAAAAAAGAGACTTAAATGCGCCTGATATATCTAAGGTTAGCTACATCATGATGTTGCTTCCCTCACCTCATATAATATACACTTACATTTATTTAAGTGTACATATTATATCATAAATATTGAATAAAAATAAATTTTAGTAAAGAAAAATACGTTGTAAATATATAAAATAACAAAATAAAACAATATATTCAAAATTTAAAAATAAAAATAAAATATTCAAAACATGGGTAAATATACCTATAAACAAAACCCTAAAAATGAACTTGAAATTAATTACTTATAAAAAATAAATAATTATACGTATAAACTACTATAGGAATCTAGAAACATTTTTAAAGTATAACCTAAAAAAAATCAATTACTATTTATTACCTATTTTCCAAGGCATTTCTGCCTTCGAATTTCCTGGTTGGTCCACATGGACCAATCAGGCGCCTCCATTTGTTGACTGCAGTCAACTGTCCGGCCCTCCATCTAACTTATGTCAGACCTTCATGAGGGCGCCACTTCGCCATTTTCTCCATGCTGCCTTATTCATTTATTGTCCTCAAGACCACCACCCTCATGTAGCCATTGTGTATCTCATCCACGCCCATCTTCGAATCTCCACCAACCCACAACCCACTCCACGCCATTGATCCTCGAAACTCCCTCAAAACTCACCACTAAATATACCCCCTTCACTCCTTTTTGATTTTTGATCCCTCTTAACCTATCTTTAACCCCTCAAACTACTCCTTGGAGCTTCGCCATGGTGACAGCAAGGCAGAGCTTGGGATTTGCAGCGAGGAGAGGCAAGGAGGAGGCATATCCACCCCACCGCCGGAGCTCCTCCCGTCGGTTCTGCTCCGGAGCCCCAGGCTCTGTCGAGCCCCGTTTCCTTAATACTATATGCTCGTTTCGGGTCCTTCTTTCCATCAGTAGATTTAATTATGCCTTTAATCCAATAGGATAGTTGTAATTAATTTTCACCCAATTCCCTGGAGGTTACACTCCAGGTTAGTTCCACAGGTATCCTCGACGTGAATCGACTCCATTTCACCCAACTTACGTTCCCCCTAAGTGTTCTATGCATTTTCCCCATCCATTTACCTTGATTCCTGTAAGGACTTGAGGCTCAGGAGCTCCATCCACTGCTCATCGTCGGAGTTTCCCTTCCATTCCACGTTTCCGTGTATTTGGTTCATATCTTGGGTGAAGGAGATAGATCTCGCACCCATGAGTGTTTTCGTGCCAACTTGCAGGACCGAGGATGTTGCTGGGACCTCAATGAGCACTTGGAGTGGCTCTAGGTGGTTCTATCTTGACGGAGCATCAGGAGCCCTCGAGCCTCACCTAGACCTTGTCGTCACATGCGGAGGGAGCCCAACTGCTTGTTGGGCCTGTCAGAGGAGTGAAAGACTGCTGGAGTACAGAGGAACGACAGATCAAAGTCCGATGGAGTCGTGTTCTTGTCTGTACTTGCAAAGCCCCCCATCGTCGTTTGATCAAGAACAGTGTCAAGATCTTAATCTGGACCGTTGAATAGCCGCGAAGGGGTACACAAAGGGGACCGCACGATCAGACACGTGGCTCATCGTGGATGGTTGTATCCCCAACGTTAAATGAGTAATTTTCACAAACCCCCTCTACTTTTTTATCATTGGTAAGCAGTCCTGTAAATTTTTTATGTAGTTTAAAATGTAATATACAAATTTCACATAGCCCCCTGAACCTTTTCCATATTGCAATTTGGTCCCAATTAGAGTCACGTGCATGCCACATTTTATCTTTAGAAAATTGCTTGTAAGCCATCCTGGGTTATTGTAATTATCTTTTAACATATAAAGTTTAAATATCAATGTTATATTTAGGGTGAAATTGCAATCTGACCCTCACTTTTAGTTATATTTGCAATTATACCACTATCAGTCCAACTATTTTTGTGATTTGTTTTCTATTTATTAAAAATAGCCATCGTACCCTAAAAATCACCAAAAATAGGAGTAGGTACCTGGATGGATGCTTGTTCATGCTATATATTTACATTTACATTCTATGTTCATTTCCTTTTTTTCTAAAAATCAAATAGTGCACAACCATTCCCTGTTTGTCTTAAAAAAGCCAAAACATTTATAAAATTGTTTTAAAATATTCCCAACAAAATGTAATAAGCCTATTTAACTATTTTTTATCACTAAAAATAGAAAAAGAAAATGCTTAAAAATTGACAAACCCTCAAAACCTTTATAAAAATCTATAAATTTTCAAAAATTACAAAAATATTGCTTTTTGTTTATAATTTTATTTCTATTATTATCTACATATTAAAATTGATTTGGAAAATTTTGGACCTAATTTCCTATTTTTAACTTCCATTTCAATCTCGGCTAATTACTTTCTCCATGTTTTAGGGTATTTTTTACTTTAAAAATATATAAACATTATAAAAATTCACTAAAATATCACTAAAAAAAGTAAAAAAATTAAACCCAAAAATATTTATATCTGCAATTTTGGACCTAATTTTGGACCTAATTTCCTATTTTTAACTTCCATTTCAATCTCGGCTAATTACTTTCTCCATGTTTTAGGGTATTTTTTACTTTAAAAATATATAAACATTATAAAAATTCACTAAAATATCACCAAAAAAAGTAAAAAAAATTAAACCCAAAAATATTTATATATGCAATTTTTCCTATTTTTGGTTATAATTATATCTCTCTTATATTATATATATACTCCTATATTTGTTGGATTATATATTTAAAAGGAAAGAAAATACAAAATATAAAAATATAAAAAGGAAATATAAAAATATAAAATTGAAAATAAGTATGAAAATATAAAAACAAATATATATATGTATATATATATAATTATAAACCAACATCCTTAGGTTAATATTGTGCATACCTATATATACGCCCTAGTATTATTTATTCATTACTCATTTGTAAATAATACTGAGTCGTACATCGTGTGTTCCCTGTGTTCGACACCCTACTCTGCTTGTCGGTATACACATTTAATTGCAGGGTTTAAAATAAATTTCGATTCACACCTGCTAGTTATTGGTGGATTTACATAGTATGGGATGATTGTTGTTCTGATCACCCGGGGCCTTGTGAGGGGTCAGCTCAGCGACGTGGCTCCCGCCTTGTGTGGAGCGTACGACTCTCCTCCGTGTTGGGTGGTTGAACATACATTCAAATAATATGAATCAAATTCACATTATTCATGATAACAAAATCATATTTAATTATCCATTTATAAATGCTTAGATATAATTCAACAATGGAATTATTCTTGAACTCTTTCAAGAATAATGTGCTTTCTCCGTAGATACTAGGAGTAAGGACAGGGCGATCATACGTTCCACGTATAGTGACTTGGATATTGAGATCACATCTCAAATCTAGATCTCATGGACCTCTCATAGATGCTAGACTAAATCAAGGTCGTAAATATAATCTTCTCATTTTATCTGACTCTCATTCATATCAATGTACAACACTAGAACCAAGTTCAGATTACTTCTCTATTGAGAGGAGTAAAATCCAAACCCATTTCTTCACTCCCTCGGAATGGAAGTGTCATGGTTATACAATCGTTTATGATCACATCACCCTCAAGTATTCCTAATACCTATACAGCATGCATACTGGAAGACTGAAGAGCCTTGAATCACCCTACCTAATTCAACCGAATTAAAGATTAAATTTTAATGATGTGTTCGTTGTAGTCAGATAAATCAAGACTGATCAAAACCATTTAGATTGATGTCGAATTAAATGCAAGCGGCAAATTTTTTATTTTACTTGGGCAAGCCCAAGGTCAAACTCATGGAGGCAACTTTTCCTTAGATTAATTTGAAGCCAATTTCGATGTTAGCTTTTCAGGGAATTTTTTTGTCTTTTATATGCAATTAAGAAAAATGCGATGCAATTCGAGCCAAATTTGAAGGTTAAAACACAAAGTATGGTCAAATTAAGTCCAAAAGTGATGAAACATGGCCAGAATATGAAATGTAATGAAATTAAGCTACTGTATTTTTTTGGAATTTATCGACATAAAATGAATTAAAAATAAATTAAAAATGAATGCAGGGTGATTTTTGCAAAATTAATTTTAATAAATACCAAATTAGATCATTTTCAGATACAAAAATTAACCTAAGTACTTCTATGTGAGATGAATCTAGGAAGATTATTAAACATCAAAAATGATGAATTTTGGACCCATTAAAAATCAATTAAGCAAAATAATAATTAATTTATTAAGGCCTCGTTATGCGTGCAAATGATGTGATTTTTGGGCAGCTACTTAAATTAGACCTATTGTGATGTTTTTTGGTGATTTTTGGAGCAGCAAATAATTTAATATGGAATTAAAGGCACACAGTGGCAAAACTATGTAAAATTCCACAAATATAATTATATTAAATTCCTCGAACCTACAAAAATGTGAGAAGTGTCCACAATATAAAGCACAAGTTTCTCTACAACATGCAATTTTTTGAATTAAAAATTGGTGCTAAATGAATGCCTAAATAAACATGCAAATACAGGGACCAAAATGCAAACATGAATAAAATTGTTTAAATCAGAAAAATACTTAAAATGCAATTACCTATAATGCAGAGGGAATGCATGCAAATTGTCCACGGAACAAGTGCGCATCACGTGACTCTGCCTGGCAGGGACTGGAATGCAATTCTGAAAATGTGTAGGGGCCTCGATGTAAATTACTCAGACCACACGTGAAGACCACGTGAGGTGCTAGGCTCGGACGGTGATGTAGGCGAGGATGGTGGATCGGGTCTTCTGTAGGCTTGAATGTGCTTCGGAGTTGGCTCGGGAGTTCCGAGCCTAAGGGGCGTGGAAGAGGCTCGGAGGAACCGACGTGGCGCGATATGGGCCGCTCGATCGAGATGATCAAACGGTTGCTGAAGCTGGAGACGTGGCGTGATGCGGACCGTCAGATCGCAATTGATCCGACGGCATCTGGAGTTCCTTGCGAGAGCGACGTGGACGAATGATGGCCGTTAGATGATCACCAGGGGGTGAATCCAATGGTAGTTGTAGCCTGGGTTCTTCCTCGTCCGCCGCTGCGGTTGCGGCGACTTCAGAGCTCCGACGAAGCGTCCACAACTCCGTCGTGCTCTTCCTTGCTCGGTGAAGACTGCTGGAGGCTTCTAATCAGCTGGGTGGAATCGTGGACGTGCAACAGAGCGTCATGAGCGTCTGGAAGGATAGAAGACTGCCTGGAGGCCGGAGACGAAGGAGCTTGAAGAAGCTTGAAGAAGCTCCAGTGAGGTTCCGGCCAATGATGAAGATGGTACTTGTAGGGTTAGAAAAGTAGCTGAGGCTTACAACGTGATGTGCGTGAAGTAGGGAAATGGTCGAGGCCTTGCAGGGTGGAGTGGGTGGCTGTCAACGGGCTCCTTCACCATAAGGGGCAGAGCAATGATCGGAGAGGGTTCGATGGGTCATGGGGGGCGAACGTAATGTTGCGCGAAGATGAGAGCTCCAAGGCAGAGCTCGATCGATGGTCGGTGGAAGGTGGTGTCGAGAGAGGAGGTTGGGGAAAATATGAGAAAATCAGAGGGGGAGAAGATAAAGATCGGAGAAGAAGATGGGGGGATCTACCAGGGAATTGGCGCTCGAAATGGAGTCGGCGGTCTTCACTCGAGGGCCAGTAGGAGCCCGAGCTCACGCAGCTCGATGGAGGAGCTGCTGCATGGCGAAGCTCCCCGCAGATCTCACCGAAGAAGAACCACTGTCTTCGCTCAATTTCACGCCTAATCTCTATCACAGATAGGAGGAGAAGAGTCCATGGACTCTCGTGCAAGGGCATATGGGCTTGAAAGTGGCTGGAGGTGTTGTATTTATAGAGAGAAGGCGGTGGTCCGGGCGATGGAGGATGAGGTTTACGTGGGGTTTATGGAGTGAAGGAGAGGGAGTCATGGAGATAGTAGGTGCTGGTGAGGATAAGGGAAGTATGGCCGTAATCGTGGGTCGAACATCAAGTAAAGATGGTGGTTGTAATGGCATCAGAAATAAAAAGGGGGAAGATGGTGGGCGATGTGGGTGAGGGGGAAGCGGAAGGTAAACGACGACTCTCGACCGTTGGATCTAGTGATCCAACAGCTCTGAGCGAGGTGCTAAGAAGCGTTTAAGATTAGATCAGGTGGGCAAGATAGAAGGGCGATGGACAAGACACGTGGCGGGATGTGGGGAAGTTGCTGAAGAATGGTTGTGATGAGAGGGGATTTTCGATCAAGCGGATGTGGATAGCAGAGGAGATAAGCGGCTGGGATGAGAGCATCTTGGCCTCAATCGAGCGGTTGTGGGAGATGATGTGTGGCGCGCTGAGGTTAAGGTGGTCAATAACGGTGGGGATGGAATCTGTCCATAGATCGAATGGTTGATGTTAGATGTGGGAAGGAACATCCGAGATGGAGGTATCTGTAGAAGAGATGAAGGGCGATGATGGAACCACACATCGCAAGGAGGTGAAGGCGTTGGTGAGTGGTCCAAATGCATTCTGGAGTTAATCAAATGGCTACAAGATGATGCGGGCATGGACGTCTAAGATGTAGGCCGATTGAGCTCCATCCAACGGCAAAGAGGAGAGGACGCATGGTAGGTGAATGAGTGGGTCGGGTGGCGCAACCAGAGGGCGCTACGTGGCCCAATCACATTAGTCGAGAAAGAAGGTGAAATAGGAAGGTGAAAATGATCGAATTTATAAAAGCTCAAATCATGAAAGTTATAGGTCTCGATGAGATCTACAAGTTTTATGTTGGCCAAAAATGGAGACGAGGTAAAATGAAGTGATAAAATACAAGGGTATAAATATAAATACATACTATATACAATGGGGGCCCAAAACCCAATCTTTGCATACGAGCTCCGATTTTAATGAAATTGATCTTGTTTTGAAGGTCTCTGAATGTATATTATTTATAAAATGAGTAGACCTAGATCAGAGGTTGTATGAGAGAGATATGTGTATTTTAAGGCTCATGGTCTCAAACTTGGACTCACATTTTATTAGTCAATTTTGCAAGTTAGCATTTTTTTACTATTTTTCTTGTATTAGTGTTAGTAATACATACACTATAGAGTTGAATTTGTGGAATTTAGAGTTAGTACAAAATATACACAGATAAGTGATTTTTACAAGTGAATTTGGCTTCTTATTTAATGCAGATGTGAATGCTAAAATGCAGATGTTATCTATGCATGCCTGAATGCTAATTATGCAATATAGGTAATGAAATGCACCTATTCGTGAACAAAGCTCTATTTTCAACTTTTAGAGTGATGAATCACATATTCATCAACCCCCTATACTTAAACCTTGCTCGTGCCCGAGCAACTAAAATGATCTGCAAAAGTGAAATGATTTTGGGTTCCATACCAAGGTCATGAACAAAAGTTGAAAATGGATCTTGACTCGACCTTTGGATTAATTGTGTGGCGAAACCTTATTGTGATCTAAACTTAAGATCTAACAGACTTCAAGTTCCATAAGTCTTTATTCAAGATTCCTTAACAATCAGGTCAGAACAAATCCTCATACACAAATTTCTGATGACTATGATTCTTGCTTGTATTTTGTAAGTGAAATATAACTCTCCACATCAGAAATGGCTAAGAACCAGCCTCCTGCAACAAGGTAACTCTAATTCCCCGATACAATAACTCTTTCCTCAAGGAGCAGGGTATTCCCTTCTAAGTTCAAGTGCGACCATCTCAAGAGGATGGGGTGGAGAGAAGAATGGACGGTAGCCAGTGTAGCTACTTATCCTAGGATGCCTAACCAGTGTAGCCATGTCATCCAGTTGCAAGCTTCTTGCTAATATACATACTCCGGCAGGTATTTTCTTTTCAATAAGGCCTGCCCATTTTTTGGAGTTATTGCATTTTTGTGAACTATATACAAGGTGCAACATGTACATCGAGAGTTTATCTCTTGAGCTAGTAGATTATCCCTCTTTTGAAGCATTATTGAAACCCACAACATCCCGTCCTTAGATGTCAACACCACCGGACTAGGTTGAGATGCACTTCCCTCCCTAGAGGAGGACGGATGTTTCCACCTCTGTGCTACTACAAGACAAAGGATTCTACCTCCTCACCACCTCATCAATGAAGAGCTACGTGCATCGTGCTTTTCCAAGTTATGTCACTATCTACAGAATCACGTGTGTGCACGAGATATTTTACTTAGACTAATCATGATGACATGTGAACATAGACTTGCGGACTCAAAGAATTAAGTCACCTGAATTGAAAAATCTTAACTCAGGTTCCTATAAGGTTCCTCTGAAATTAGGTAGATTAAGGTCAAATCAAGTCCCTCCTCAACATCTATTCATAACTTGGTTCAGAACCCACTAACTTTTCGGTTTACCTATGCTAGATATGCAGATGAGGTGCTATGTAGATGAATGCAAGACTCTCTTTTTTTCTTTTTAAATGCAGGGATTATATGCAAGAAAATAATAAGAAGCCTTTGATTTTTTTCAAAAAATTATACAAGAGTATTACAAATATACATGTATTTTACAAAAAAATTAATTTTTACCCACCATGTAATAATTGCATAATATATACAAAAATACACGAGAATACGAGCTATGGGTAAAGTATATATGTAATATATACATGCCCCCTATACTTAGCGTGTGCTATGTCCTCAGGGCACGAAAAGTGAGGAAAAAGACATAGCTCACGCTAAGCGTAGGAGAGCCAAAATAAGAAAAATGTATAGAAGTCGTCACGCCCCCCTATACTTAGGCTCTGGCATCCTAAGTGTAGAAGAAGATCAAAAATGGGGCGGACGAGGCCAAGAGGGAAATGGATGAGTATATACATGGTGGACATCTGCCCTCCTATACTTAGGCTTTGGTCAGCCTAAGTATAAGACAGGAGTAACTGTGAGAACCGATGAGATCTGGAGGATGTACATCGAATGGTGACTAGACTCGGGTTACTCTTCCCCCTATACTTAGGATCCGGTCATCCTAAGTATAGTCATAAAATGAAAAGATATGGAACCGGGGCGAGTGATTGGAGTCGTGGGAGGGAGGGAAAGAAAATATATATAGGAAGGGTGAGTATATACCAGGATCATGATATGAATCTTTTTTATGCTAGTGATGGCGAGAGCTCACTGTTGCAAGGTCTCATGCGCTGCTTCATGTGTGTCTAGTGGTATGCCTCGCACATGAAAACAATCTCCTTTACACGGACTAGCTATTCATTGGGTTCGACAAAGTGTTTCAGCAGTTGTCCATTAACTAGGGATGTCTGTACTCCATCTGTATGATCTGAGATCTCTACACATCCACTATCATGCACAACACGAACTATGAACGGACCCGTTCACTTGGATTTCAACTTACCTTGGAAAACCTTCAGCCTCACATGAACAACCATACCTTCTGTCCAGAAACAAAGGTCTTTCATTTGATATATCTATAGTGCCAACGATTTACCTTATCCTTGTACACCAAATTGTTGTCATATGCTTGGTTCCTGATCTCCACAAGTTCGTTCAGATCCACCTCTCTCTATTTCTGCCCTAGGTGTGTGTTCCAGTTGACCCTCTTGAATGCCCATTCGGATTTATGCACTAGTTCTGCGGGCAAATGGCACAGCTTCCTAAACACCATCCTGAATGGGGAGGTTCCTAATGGTGTCTTTTAAGATGTCCTTT
Organism: Ottelia alismoides; assembly: GCA_037367405.1. Lineage (NCBI taxonomy): Eukaryota > Viridiplantae > Streptophyta > Magnoliopsida > Alismatales > Hydrocharitaceae > Ottelia > Ottelia alismoides. The sequence continues at coordinate 1,279,192 of JAZKJV010007449.1, forward strand.
AAGCCCAAAGGACCTGATCCAAAATCTGAGACCAGTCCTTCCTGTCTTGGTGGACAAGCTTCTACAATATGGTCTTCACCTCCCTATTCGACACCTCGACCATGCCATTGGTCTGTGGGTGGTAAGGACCAACGACACGGTGTTCGATGTCGTAATCTTTTAAGAGTTTCTTCACGTCACTATTCACAAAATGGCTACCTCCATCAGATATCAACACTTTGGGGATCCCGAACCTAGAGATGATGTGATATCTAATGAATTTACAGACAGTCCTGCTGTCAGCGGCTCGGGATATCCTCCACCCACCTTGATAGATAGTCTACTGCTAGAAGGATATATTCAAAACCATGGCTAACCGAGAATGGGCCCATGAAGTCCATGCCCCAGGCATCAAAGACATCACAAATGATGACATGCTTCATTGGCATCTCATCCTTGGAACCAACAGTTCCTCCCATTCGCTGTCATACTGGGCACGACTTCGCAAAGGTGAGCTCCCCCTACTTTATTCTTTGTCGACCAAGTCATCATGATGATTGGGTCTCGAGATATAGGGTCACTCAGTGTCTTTGACACTTCATTCTTTTACTTTTCTTTCCTTTATTCTTTTATTTTGGTATTAAATATGTTATTTATACAATATTTTGTACAATATTTTGTGCAATTTATAGAGAGTATATTTTTACAAATTAATGATATATACATGCATCTAGCTAGGGATTTAAGGCCAAAATGAAAGAATAAAGGTGATGAAATGTAGATTCATCACCCCCTATACTTGCCTTTGCTAGTCCCTAGCAAACAGTTATGCCTATAAGTGTAGAAAAGAAAATAAAGAAAAGAAAAAGAAATAACTTAGAATAGTTTTATACTTTTAAACTTATCTTAATAAAATCAAAATTTGGAACTATGAGAAGACCTTTGGATTATTTGTGTTCGAAATCACATTCAGGTTAGGAAGTGTGACACAATAACCTTTTGGTTCCATATATCTATTATCTAGATCTTTTCACAGCCTAGTCAGAACCATCCTCTCAGTCACATAATCTTGCTACATTGAAGTGATAGGACCATGTGTGTGAATTTTTTGAGCTCTTCACAGACAAATTATTGAACCATAAAAGAGTCTGCTCCTCTGGTAACTCATCCTAATGGAGACAGATATTTCCTTTTAAGGTCAGGCACCACCGATCTTTACAACCGAATAGGGGAGAATCTAGAAGAAAGGGAAAAGAAGTGGGAAAGGACCAGTGTAGACTTCATTCCGTTGTAAAGCCCGATCAGTGTAACCAAGTATTCACCAAAAGCATGCTTTTTTTGAAGCTCCAATTTTTGATGGAATTTTAGTATAGGCTTCTGTTTGGTTATTTTTTCTGTCTTTGCATTGTGTTGCATTCTTTTGGGCCTCCCATTTTTGGGGGTCTTGGAAAAGTTGTGTCGGCAGAACATTCATCATCTGAAGCATTGTCTCAATCCAATCTCTAGTCTTTAGATATCATCGTTACCAAAAGATGTGGGTTAACGTATCGGTTTAGGCAATCCCCAAGAATGGTTCCTGAGCCACCCTTGACGAAGCGACCTAGCATCGTACCGACTTAGACTCCAAGATTTTTCAACAATCCATCTAGGTTGAGCTAAGTGTTAAGTGCGAGGTTTCGAATCAATCCACTGTCTCAAGAGTCTTACCGATGATATGAAGGGTTCTATTTAGATACATTGAATCGACTCATGAACATAGTCTCATGGAACCTAAAGAATTAAGTCAAGGTGACATGAAGTATCCCAATTCCAATCCTCAATGGGTTCCTTTGAAATTAAGTGTATTAATGTCTATACAAAGCTCCAATCTTCATACTTTATTTTCACCTGTTCAATTATCTAGAGTATTACGAAAAATGTAGATGCTAATGTACAATATAAGAAAATATTTTTATTGAAGTAGTTTTCTGATTTTGAACTTTTTATGAATTTTGAAAAGGTTTTACAAACTTTTATGCAATTTTGAAAATATTTTATAATTTTTTAATGGATTTTTTTTACAAAATTTTAGGGATCTTTTTGAAAAAATAGAAAAGTTAGTGAAAGAATTATGTGCATAAATTTACAAGAGAGTGCATCAATATTTACAAGAATTAGGTCAAAGAATTTATGCTAGGTGTTAAGTTAGTTGTTATTTATAGGTTAATATCTACAGACATTGTAAAGATACTTTATTTGTATATGGTTCTAAAAATAATTTGAAAATATTTTAACAAATATTTTGAAAACTTTATTTTGAAAATATAACTGATAAACTGTTTTACAACAATTTATAAAAATTGAAAATCATTTTGCAAAGTTTGTTTAAACAGTATATATAAACTTTTGAAAGTTTTTTTAACCATATTCAAAACCATTAGCAAATATATTTTTAAAACATTTTATTCAAACAAATAAAATAAGTTTTTACAAACAAAACATTTTTACCAAGGTTTGAAAACATTTCACAAAATATTTTTCAAATGCTTTTTCAACAGATTTTTCAAAGGGTTTTTACAACCATTTATCAAAAAATTTGCAAAACAATTTTAATCAATTTATTAACCGTAATTACAGAGAATTTGATGTGTATTTAAGTTTTATTATGAGATATATTATTAAAAATAAGCAAGTACAGGTTATGGCTAAAGTATATACAACGTATATACGACCCCACTATACTTAGCCTGAGCTATATCCTCATAGGTCGGAGAGAAAAAAGAAGACATAACTTGTACTAAGTATAAGAAAGTCTATACTACAACTACTGAATAAAGAATGAGACGTCGTCCGTCCCCCCATACTTAGTATCTTTTTATCCTATGTATAACAAACTATGTACAAAGCAAGGAGGGGCGAGGGCGGGACTAAGCAAATCATTGGCTTACCCTGTCTTCCCTTATACTTAGGGTAAAATATCCCTAAGTATAGATAGAATATCAAGAGTTGAGGAGACATGCGAGGGTTCAAGGAATGAACACCTATATACACTCATCCCCCTATACTTAAGATAAAGCATACCCTAAGTATAGCACTGATGAGTGCGATGAGTGAAACTTGCGGAAGAATGAAAGAATACAAATCAAAAAGAAGAAAAGAAGAAAATGGTTAACTATCAAAAATGTTTTTGTATGCCTTGTCTGAATTTGCTTATGCCGTGGCTTGAATTTCATCACGATAGACCACATGTATAGAGTCAACAACGGACACGAAAGTATCGTGCTTGTGATATGGCTTCAGTAACTGTCCGTTGATCACTAATGACTATGCTTCAGTTGAAAAACTAGATATCACAATACTGCCATTATCACACACATGCTTCACTACAAATAGACATGTCCATTAGCTTTTCAACTTCCCTAGGAATAATTTCAACTTTGCGTAGAACAACCAAACCATCAGACCAGCTCGAAAGTCTTTCGGTGGATATGCTTGTCGTATCACTTGTTGACTTTTTCCTTATACATCAGGCTGTTGTCATATGCATAGTCACGAAATTTGGGTAGTCCATTCAGATAACGCTTTCTATTCTTTCCTGCTTTCTTCGGATCCAAGATGCAGACATTTATCGACCATAAAGATTTGTGAATTAATTCGATGGGCAAATGACATGGCTTACCGCATACTAGGCGATAGAGAGGCATTTCCAAAGGTGACTTATGCATGGTCTGATAGGCCTAACGAACCTAGTCGAGTAGTTGAGACCAGTTCTTCCTGTAAAGTTGTACAAGCTTCTGAAAAATTGTCTGAATATTCCTATTTGAACATTCTGCCAGGCCATTGGATTATGGGTGGTATGGAGAAGCAACACGATGTTTAATGCAATATTCTTGAGTCAACTTTTTCACTTCTCTATTAATGAAATGGTTAACACCATCGAATATTAGAATTTTGGGAATCCAGAACCTTACAATGATATTTTCTTTCAAGAATCGAGAGAGAGTGCAACTGTCGATGGCTCGGGTCGGATAACCTCTACCCAATGATTGACATAGTCGACAATGAACAAAATATACTAAAAAACCTGATTATTGGTAAAGGGGGCCATGAAGTCAATGCCCCACACATCAAATATGTCTCATATCTGAATGTATTTCAAGGGCATTGTATCTTCCAATCCAATAGTTCCATCCATTTTATGACAGTCAATACAATGTTTCACAATGTCTTTTGCATCTTTGAATAAAGTCGGCCACCAGAGGCCGCATTCGAGCACTTTCACTGTCGTTCTTTTCCAAAAGTGGTGTCCTCCTGATTCTCATTTGTGACAATGCTCTAGGACACTGTGGACCTCCTCTTGAGGAACACCTTCTCCAGATGCAATCTTCCCCCTCTCAAAACAAATAAGGATCTCCTCACTGGTGGAAATGAATATCTAATAAGAACTTGTCAACTTTCGACTTCGACCAATCTTGCAGAGTTCTCTTGGTAACAAGATAGTTCATAATATCGGCAAACCTAGGAGCGAGGTGACTGATGAAATGGCCTCGTCTGAGAAGGTTTCTGTAATCGGTAACAAGCTCTGCTCAGGAGTGTCTGGCTTAGGTAGTTTTGAAAGATAATCTTGATGGATATGGAAAATCCCTAAGCGTATCACGGAAGCGTGGAGATTACATCATATGCATTCGGGAGCGACTAGTTTCTCGAGGAAGCGGAATTTAAAAAATTTAAAGTGATGAAACCACAAGATCTGAGAATATTTCTCGGATCATTTCATCTAAACCACCAAATGTATTAAGGTTACCTCTTGAAGTGTGGTTGCGATTGAGTCTCTAATAGAAGAGACCTCCTATCTCATGTCCGATCCGACGAAGGAGACGCTTGCGAGCATGTTGATGAAACACGTGCTACTCGCAATCCATGTTGATGATCCAAGCGATGAATTTCGTGATCTCGTCTCCCAATATCTGATGTCTTCTTCATGAGCAGGGCAAACTGAATGAGATGGAGATCCACGAGCAGTTGATCCAGCAACATAACGACGACGCGACAAATACAAGGATCTCTAGGTCAACAAGTGGACCGCCTCATTATTGAGATATAAAGGGGACGACCATGAGAAATTAGATAGAGAGATAATTGTTGTATTTTACATTGTGTAAATAAAAGGCGAGGGACACCCTTCTATTTATACTATTTTGGACGTCCATGGATCACAATCCATGTGCTCACAAATTCTATGGTTGAGATTGATCTGTGCTTTAAATCAATGGCCATGATCTTGTTGTGTTTTAATTACCACAACAAATTTATTGGCTTTTAATTAAGTTGAAAATATTGAAATCAATCAATACATTTCGATTTAAATCACACAACCAAGGATGGAATTAATTGGAATGAATGGAGCCCCATTCCATATATGGGGTGGACGGCTACCAAGTTAAGAGACCTCAACTTGGTCGTCCACCCATGAATGAAAAGGAGGCTACACCATTTGAATTTTGTTAAGATATTATTCTTCAATAATAATTCCACATAAGCAATAACTTTTATTGCATAATTATTCACCAAAATAATTTACTAAATTATCTTGTGACAGTTTCAATCATGCCACTTAAATAATGTGAATCTTATTCACAAATCGAACATAAAATATATTGCATTTACAAGTAATTGTTCAATGTGAATCCAATTCACATTAACTATTAATTCGTAAATACAAATTACAATTATCTCTCGCTAGCACATTATAAATCACATTTATAAAATCCATGAATCATAGGGATAATGCTATCCACATTATTCACATCCTTGATAATTAAATCGCATTTAATCATCTCGGATGTCCATTTTCATGAGCCTAAATAATATAAATCACATTCACATTATTTACAATAATTAAATAACATTTAATTATCCATTTTGCTCATTGTTCAGATACATTATCAATAATGGAATTATTCTTGAACTCCTTCAAGAATAATGTATTTTCTCCGCAAATACTTAGGTATAAGGGCATGGAGATTGTACGTTCTACGTATAGTGAGTTGGATTTGAGATCCCGTCTCAAATCTAGATCTTAGGGACCTCCCACAGATGCTTGATTAAATCAAGGTCGTAGATCAAATTGTTTCATTACATTTGAATCACATTCAGATCAACGTCCAATGCGAATGTTGCATCGTCCTAGTAATAGTGCTCGCGTCCAATACGGATGTTGCATCTTATGCAACTAATACTCAATCTTGTTAAAGCAGCTACAATGTCTTTCACACGTCAACTCATTAATCGGTATAACCAATATGTAATTTCTATCATCCTTATCAGAATGTTTCATAAATCTCTATCTTCTAAGACTAAGACCCAGCCTTATGTCTTATAAGGCATCTAAAGTTAAGACCTTTTAGATCACTATTTATAGAAGTCTTATGTTCTTGAAGATAATACTTTGAAATCACTATCTCAAAAAATCTTGTCCTCTTTGAAGATATTGTTATTACTGTAATCAAGTGTTTTATCTCCATACCAGGATTAGTAACAGTTTACTACTCCCACTGCATGATAGACATCTGGTTTTTGTACACATCTTGAATACAAAGAGCATCCCATAGCTAATGCACTAGGGCATATAGTCTTGGCATTCATATCCTCAACTCTTTGAGGTGTTATCCCTTTAGATAGGTCATTACCATATCTTAAGGGAAAAAAGCCTTTCTTGGAATTTTCTAGAAAATGGAACATGTCCAAGGTGTACCACTAATGTGACAGTCCCAATACCCTCTTTTCTTTGCTTCTTAACAACTTAAAAACTAAGATCTAAGAGGTATTCTTGACATCATATTTCAAGGTATGGAATAACTAGATTTTAAAACACTTATCATTGTCCTTATATCATTCCAAATGATTAGGATATATCTACATTTAGGACGACGACCACAATAACACTACCACTAAGCTTCACACGGTTCATCAAGATTCTATCTGAAATCATAACATTTATATCTTCATCGAATCTAATGTTCTAGCTACAAGAAGCTTATTTGAGTCCATAGATGGAATTATTCAGCTAGCACACCTTGCTTTCCTCAACTATGAAGCCATGGGGCTACTTCATATGAATATCCTCGGTGAGGAATTCATAGAGGAATGCAGTCTTGACTTCGATATTGTAGATTTGTCAGTCAAGTTGTGTATCTATAGTTAGCAATATTATGGTGGTTTAAGCAAGGTCATTGAAGAGCAAGTCTCACCGCAAGTGATGTCTTCTCTTCGTGTGTACCTTGTTGCTACGAATCAAGCTTTGAAGGTCTTTACCTTCTCATCATGTTCCCTCTTTCTCTTGAAGATCCATTTACACCTTAATGAGTCTTAAAGATGAATCCTCAAGGGTCCATATACAAAACTTGTATATGAAGTCTATGTTAGACTTTATTGCTAAGATACATCTTTCCATGTCATGATCCTAAGAAACTTCATCATATGAAGTTAGACCACTGTGAGATTTATCTAACACATGGAATCCATCCTCAAACTAATTTTGAAGAGGTACGAGTGTTTCATCTTTAATTGTTCTTTTAGTTTTCCATTTCAGGGGCCTCATTATCTTTTGAAGATACAATGAGCTCCTTCACTTTATTTTCATCTTCATTCTCAAGAGAGTCATCCCCTAAGAATCATATCCTTAGAGATGAGATCATTTAAGAATCTTAAGAGTCTCAAGGTCATAAAGTAGGTATCCAATACCATCTTTTATATTCCTAATGAAGTAGCACTCTCTGGTACTAAATTCTATCTTACTTGCATGGAACCTTATCAAGGATATATATTATAGTCTCTACTACATATATATCTTGGAACCTAAGAGGTAGTTATGCTAAGAGTCATCATTGATTAAATCATGTCACATATGTTCCAATTACATCTCCCTACAACTCTATTGAGTTTAGGTGTATTAGGAGGAATGAGACATCAATGATATTCCTGTCTCCATAAGGTATTAATTGAATTAATATAATAGGTACTTGCTACCTTAGTTGGATGAAATTCATTTCATCTTCCTTCAGACTTTGGTTCTAAATCAAAAAATGTGAAATCTTTGAACATTTCAAATGTTTTTAAGGTGAAGGGAAGAAATCTCATATCATAAATAATCATTGAATGATATCACATATCATCAATGTTTATTATGATACATATGATCCCCATACATCAATATGTATGAGATCTTGAATACCTTGACATCTTACACCATTCCCAGAGAAGGGTGCATCGGGCATTTTTTACATTGAATACAATATTCATAAGTATATAAGATTTTAAATTTTAGACATTCTAAAGTCTCATCTCTTACTAATCTATTAATCTAATCGACAAACATATTTCCAAGGCTTGATACCAAGTCATTGTCAAATGATCTCCATCCTCCTATTGATCTTAAAAGGTTTAATTACCAATATTAGAAATGTTAATAAATCATTCATTAATATTCTAATTTAGTAGAGTGATGAATTTTAGATTCATCACTCTAAATCTCATTAATTAAACTCAAATCCCTCAAAATCATCAGCATTTCTTCATTTATTCTGCATAATTAGCATTCATGCATGTTTTTGTAAGAATTGCATTTTATCCCTTATTCTTGCATAAAATTAGAAGCCAAAAATCCCAGCCAAAATTGATGTGTAAATAGCATAACTTCCTCGATTTTTAACTAATTCATGCTAACCCTGAATGACCCAAAACTACCTCCACTGTGTACATATCACTAACAAGAATAAATGAAAATACAAAAAAAACTAACCCAAATAAGTAGACCAAAAATCCCAAACCCTAGTTCTAGGATTTCCGGACTAAAAACCTCATACCTTCCCCATCCAGTGTCCGTTTTGATCCTACTCACTTTTGAATTAATGTACGTTCAAATACCTTAAAAACAAGATTAAGTTCAAGTGATTCGGAGCTCATATGTGAAAGTTGGGTTTTGGGCCTCTTTTGTACATTTTGTAATTTTGGTGGTTTTTTATCTATTATTTTATGTAAAATTTAACTTATTTTACTTTATTTCTTTTTCATTTTTCTTTTTTGATAAAAGTTTGATTAAAATGCGCAAAAAGTCAAATCCAAATTGAGCTTGAAATCAAAGAAACAAATTGAGTCCGAGTCTTCACTAACTACCTATACAAATTTGGTCTTTTTCATGTTTTATTTTATTTCTTTTATTTATTATTTAATAAAAATAAAAAAATAGATTAATGTGTAAAAAATTATATTTTATTTTATCATATTTTTTCCGATTTTTTATCTATTTTAAAAAATGACAAAAAAATTATAAAACCCAAAAATCAAGGTATTCTATGTACATGGGATCCCCAAAAAAGTCACTTTGTGCATTTGATCGATTTTGGTTTTGATCTTCATGAAAGTTGTAGATATCATCGAGATGAGCAATTCTCGTGAAGGAACTTTTTCGATCCGAGGTCGATTGATATTTATTTTGGATATTACAACTATTTAATTTTGGATTTTGTGGTGCTAACACATGCCAGCCTTTTTTCGAATTTTTATTTATACATTTTCTCTAAAAATAAATAAATAAATAAATAATAAAATTAAACTCACGCACGTGCGTGGCACATGCCTCCCAGGAACGCTCTATGCACGTGCCCTCCTGTACCCTTTGGGCTGCCACGCGTCATCGCTGGGGCCGTCCGATCTCAGCCGATCGGATGGCCCAGCATCATCATCTTCTCCAGGCTCCTACTTTCCTCTTTTTACGCACCGTCGCCCACGCCATGAAATCGCCGCCGCCGTACCCCCGAATCTCATCACTGATCAATCAACGCCATCTCCGTCAGCTCCTCGATCCTCGATCGAATCCTATCACCCCAGATCCCCCAAATCACACCAAATCAATCCATTCTCGCTTCGCCGCCAATCTCCCTAGTGACCTTCCATCCTTCGCTAACCTCAAGCCACTATTTAAGACGGAATCTGCCGCTCGAGGTTCTTCATCTGCCGAGTGCTCCTTCAAGAATGCCTGGGTGACAGATCGGTGCCTCTTCCCTATCCGGTGAGATCCGACCACCCCCTCCATGGCCATCGCAGCACCGCCAACGGTGTACTGCTATGCTCCGGCCTTTGCCCATCGAGCCAATGGTATACTCCACCGACTCCACCGACGATCTTCATCGACCGAGCCAACAACCGTCATCGTCAACCCCCACTACAACCGACTCCGACGCAAGCTCCACTGCCTTTAAAAGCTACCTCCACCGGCCAAAGTCACGCCAGCTGCTCTCAGAGTTTCATCTTCGTCTCTGGTCGCCAGGAGCATAACCTCCACTAGGTGTTGTTCCTCCGCCGACGAAGTTACTGCGCATCATCGACAGCAACGATCCACCACCGGAGCTGCCGCTGGAGCGGCCCACCTCCGACTTCCTTCGCCGCCGAGCACAGGTCCCGAGCCCCCCCGTACGCGATCCGCACGTGCGTGGGAAAATTACGAAGAAGCCCCTACCTTTTTCACTATCTACGCAAAGGGCCCCACCGACCAGGTCACGTACTTGGCACGTGACCTGGTGGTAATTTTGCAGAACCCCCCAAACTCTTGATAATTGCATAATTGTCCTTTTTGCATTATTTATATTTATTATAATTATTGCAGATATACCCCTGTGTTTCCCTCATTTTTCTGGACCTCTACATTGCACTACTTTAATATTCAAAAATAGCATTTTGTTTCTCATTTAATTTTCTACATCTTGACATATTGTGGACATTTTTGTGATCAATGGTTAATTAATATTTATTTATTTTGTGGAAAATTGCATATTTTGCCCATCTTGTGCTTTAAAATTTGTCATTGATTAACCGTTGCTCTAAAAATTCCCGAAAAATCACTGGTTGTAGAATTAATTGTGTTTAACTTTGTGCCAAAAAATAATTACATTTGACAGTTTGCCATATAAAAATCATTTTGCATATTTCAGTGTATAATTTTTAATAGGTATTGAAACTAATATTTTCGAGGTTTAGGATTTTTCTAAGATCAATCACCTAGTGATAAATCTGAGATAATTTTATCCCTTGAAAATAATTAGGTTTAATATTTATTATAATTAAATCTTGAAATTCATTTTTTTTTCATTTAAAAATTCATAAAAAAAATTCATATTGCATCCAAAAATTCCAAAAAAATTACTGTGCATTCTTTTCATCATAATTTCCATTGTGGCCAAGTTTCATATTTTTGGACACCGTTTGAGCGTAACTTACAATTTTTATCCCTAAAATTGGCCGAATTTGCCTTTTTGCATCCTTTGTTGCATTAAAAAAATATAAAATAAGACCGCCTCGAAAACCGTACACGAACTTTGATAGAATAATTTTAGGTTGTTCCTTTGCCTCCTTGTGTTCGACCTTAGGACTTGCCCAAGTATAATAAACATAAAACCACATTAATTAAAAATTGACAAATATTTTTTTTGGCTATTTCTTTACCGATTCCGATTGCCGCCTACAACGAAACGACACATAATTTTTACGCACGATTAAATATATTCTTAACACGTGTAATTATCGGACTCGTCAGATGGCACCATTGTCGGGGAGGCAAACGGCTTAGATTTTTGTCTTAAAATTTTCGTTTTGTTTTCCGCATTTGGGTAGTCTAACCCCCAAATTTTTCATTGTAAATTCCATTTTTTTTCTAGCATTTATTTTTAGCATTTATTTTATTTTTGATTTATTTTTGAGTCACTTTCTTACACCATCTCTCTTATTTTTCTTGCGAGGTACCCGGCATACGTGGAGCGGTTTTTCAAGAGTCGACGCATCTTCACCGACTTCCGAGAAAGCCGCAACTAATTTAAGATCGAGTCGAGTCGTGAGAGAGCGTAGATTCTAAGATTTTATTTTCTGTAATTTGAATTTTTATAATTAATTGCTCATTTATAGCGGTGTCCGTTTGGACTCTCGTGTGTGTAAAAGACTTCCAACTCTTTCTGTGGTATGTCATGGCTTGTTTCACTCTCCGGTGAGGGTGGGGCCCGACTTGAGTGGTCGCTTAGGATAAACCTGTACATACAGCTTTTAAAGCATTTAAATTTTTGATTGTGCTCGTAGGATCTAAGGCAACACTGCACTTTAATTGAGACACACATTAGATCGTTCAATTTAGCCAAATTCAACTCAATTCTTTCCCGCTAATAAAACTTTCTACTGGGTGTGGTTTTTCATCGGCTTGCATTCATCTATATTATTTTTTCTATTTCTGTATTGCATCCCACATGGAGATTGCGAGAATTCACTGTAAGTCTTCTAACCGAGCATTCATCATAGTTTTTCGCATGCAACGGCTTTTCCTGAATTTCTCCCTCTTGTTTTATCACATAATATAAAAGGAAATTGTGACTGGATGATAGACGTGTATTTATGCTCACTTAATCCTTCAGTGATCACCAAATTAAAATTTGGACTGCTAAATATAGCCGATTCTAAATTAACCCATAAAATCAAGAATTTTTGCGGGAGAGCAACCCTGGCCTTGGATGTTTATATTTTTCTAATGAGCGAGAGATGAAACTTAAGGATAGAGCCCAAACCCCGATTTTCATATTGACTACTTATTCTACCAAAAATGATTAGCTACTTCTCAATGAGGATCTAACGGGTAGACGGTAAACGGTCCGGATTTCCTTAGCAGAGTGGGTGGTTTAGAGGACACTGTATAAGGCTTCGTCCTCAAGTAACGGGTAGCCGTTCTGCTGTCCGTACTTACTTCCATACTGGATGAAAGTAGGTGCAACTATTCGTAAGAATTAGGGCCAATCATTACGAAAGTTTCGACACCTAACAACTCGCTAAATTCTTTCTAAGATTGTCTGATCACCAATTAAAATTGAAAAGATAATAGACGAACTCTTACGACTTCATTGTGTTAGTTGGCGAACTTGGGGTTTAATTTTTGTTTGCATTGGTGTGCGTAAACCGATTTTGAATATCAAAAGCCGCACATTTGATAAAATTTCTTTTGACTATCCCATGCAATCATCTCTCTCCTTTCATGATTTAAACCTCATCATGGAACTTTTATCCAAAAACTCTCTGCATCTAGATAATGAAAATCATTGCAAACCCAAACCATCATTCCTTTCAGCTCTTTCAAAAATGGCCGAACAATTATCTGAAAATCCATCAGAGCTATACTATGAAAATGAATTTGTCTCGGTTAGGCCCAAATCAACTAAATCCTCTTCTTTCAATAATCCACCAACATTTGCGGGAGACTTTCACCCGCGGATGAATTTGACCCCCTCATTGAATTCCTACTCGAATCATCTGGCCGCACATGACCACCTACCATCTTGGACTGAACCATCTTTATCTCATGAACCATTTCAAGATCAAAATACCTTTGAGTCTCATGACTGGCCGAAAAACCAAACCCAGATGGAAAGACCCGCACTTAATGACCATCAGCGTTGGATTGACCGCAACGATCAAATCCCTATTGACCAACCCGAATATCACTCATTTTATCAACCTACTCATACAGAGGACTGGACTGACAACATAGACACGCATAACCCCTGTATGTTGACTCCACAATATCAAGATCGGACCATTCATGATCAAAGGATTGAACTCTACTCAAACCAACTCCACATGCATGGATCACATGAACATCCTCCTTCCATAATTTTTGAGGAGAAATTTTCCGAAAATAACGATCATATATTGGACATTTCAAGGGACTCTTCTCCTAGCACATACAGGAAAATGGAAGAGGAAATTACTGAATCTCAAAAACAACTCCCGATTGCTCCCATGATTGATCATGAATAGAATATTGAGGATAATAGTTCGAGGATAAATAAGAGATTCAAATCAATGGAGGAGAGATTTCAAAAATTTGTCGACCAGTTAATTTCACTCTATGAGAGCTCGAACATAAAAATGAATGAGGAAATGATTGGATCGCATGCTAAAAATTTTGAGGATATTCAGAAACCTAGGGACGATTCCGACATCGACACCTCTGCATATTACTCCCCTAGGAATGACTATGCCTCTGATATTTACTCTGAACATCAAAGCCCCTACTCATCTGAGAAACACACTACATCACCACACCACACAAAAAATATCAAAAAATTGGAATATTCAAAAACGCCCAAAAAATTGAAAATCCTGAAAAATACATAAAAATTGAGACTGAATAAGATCTGAGAAATTTGGATCCTGCTTTACGGGAAGCAATGGAAAAAAGATTGATGTTTGAACTTCCCCTTATACAGGCCATTGAACACTTCCCCGACCTTAAAGGATTTGTAATGGACAAATTAATGATGAAAAAGTAGGGAAGGATTAGAACAAAGACTAAAAGACATATCTTGTCAATGGACTCCTCCTTGGTGTTGAGGAGAAAAATCAAGAGCCGCATAGTGAAGCGGTTGTCCAGATTTGATTGCATGATCAAAGACACATTTTTCACCCATGCTCGGATTGATGACGATTCACCGATCAATATTCTCCCGACCTCTGTATTTCATGAACTCAAACTCGGATCAATCAAGAAGATACAAGAGATTGTTCAATTGGTTGACCTATCAATAAAGCAGCCGAGAGGAATCATTTCTGTCATCGTGACATTCCATGGTGCTTCGCTCAAAGTAGAATTCACGATCATTGATATTGAGCATCAAGGAGAATTCACCCAGTCTCTAATTATTCTCGAAAAGCCATTCTTAGCATTGGCTAAGGCAATGATTAATTGTGAGACATGGGAAATCAATTTCATAGTATTGGAAGCACTGCGGTCAGAATCAGACTTTGAGGAACCACGATTTTCTGAGGCAACCCACGAAGTCCCCGACAACTGTAACCATGAAGCGGTAGAAGAGCCCTAACCTGATGCGACATCCGAGATAGCGATTGTTGATGAGACTATTGGTTTAGAGACTCTCCCTCCTGCACCATTCCCAGCTGCTCTTACCATGGAGAATCAAGTATATGAATCATATGATCTGGAGACTTTTGCATGATCACACCCTGGGTTAACCTATTCTGACTAAATGGATCACATCAACTCGACATAGAAATGCGCCAACATCAACTTAATTGAGAACGAACATGCAGAGACTCTTCCCAGTATTTCAATTCCCGTGGATCTCAAAATAGACGAATGTTCATTAGATGATCCTGAGACATATGCATGGTCGCATCCTGGAGCATCCTTCTCTGAATACCTTGACCAAATCATCCCAGATCAAGAATGCACAAGCATTAAGAAGACTAAGAATAAACCCGCAGGCCAATCAACGACTAATGGAAAGAATTCCAATGGTTATTCATCTGGATACTCAAGTGAACCGACACCTTCAGGAAACAAGAAAAAGAAAGTCACTTTTGACCTTCCGGAAGAGGAATCAGCTGATGATCTCTCATCAGGCCCAGAAAATGTAATCTACATGAGTGAGGTCTGCTCGACATCTCTAAAACCATATCTTCGCAAGGATCCAAACTTCAATTCCCGTTGGACGACTCCCGTTCCTCACTATTATTCATCCAAAGCTGATGCTCCTGCCATCATCAAGTACACTAGAATTATTTCTTATGAGCTTACTGAGACCGATGCTTTCGAGTATTCATCTGAGGACAATCCGCTTGATCCCAAAAAGGAACGAATTCTGAGAAAACAACTGAAGAAACAGAAAGACCAGAATATTTGGAGTATGTCCACTTTCAAATACTATTCCTCTGAGGATAATTCCGATGATGGATATGTTTCATCTGACTCAAACACTTCATCCACTATCCATCATGATTTTTCTGAGGATGACACAGATAATAGTTGGGAATCATATGCTTCATCTCCGTCTCGTCATTATCATCTCCCACCACAGGCTCACAAAAAGATCAGCCGAAAACCGCCTTAATCATCGGCTACCTACCCTCCCTCCCGACCACATCGGTCTCCTTATACAGCTTCTTCCTCTACTTAGGCCAAGGCCTAAGTATAGTGGGGGACCGATGCAATCTGTATATAACATTTCCCCCTCACACTCCTATCTTCCGATCGCTTCATTTCCACCCTTCTTCTATACTTAGGCTGACCAGAGCCTAAGTATAGGGGGAACCAACACTCATCTGTTTATACTCTCTTCATCCACATATCTCGACCTCTTCATTTTTTCGCTCCTTTTCTATACTTATAATGTTCACAGTCTAAGTATAGGGGGGCAGACATGTATATCTTGTTCTTCTTCTTTTCTTTTTTCACTCTCTTACGCTTAGCCCCAGCTATGTCTTTTTTACGCTTCTTGTGCTCTGAGGACACAACACTCGCTAAGTATAGGGGGGTCTGTATATATATTTTACCCATATCTCGTACTTTCGCGTAAGTCTATATGTATTTACGGGATGGGTAATTAATTTGAAAAAAAACAAAACAAAACAAAAAAAAAAGAAAAGAAAGGAAAAAAAAGGTTTTACTAACTGTGTCTAACCCATTTTTTTTGAAAAAAATGGCTTCTTATCTCATTTTTGCATTAAAAAAAACCAAAAAAAATCCCATGCAGAAAAATTCGAAAAAAATAACAAAAAAATTTAAAAATCATAGAAAAATTGTGTCTGCATTTTCACACACCTGCACTTCATCCAACATTGCATTCATTTGCATATATGAAAAGTCTTTGGGTTCTGAACCGAGTTATGGGCAGAAACCGAGAGTGATCTGGGCTTGACCTTAATCCACCTCATTTTCAGAGGAACTTCACCGAGAAATAGGATTTTAGAAGCTTCGGGTCTTTGACTTAGTTCTTTGAGTTCCACATGACAATGTGCAACGTTTGACTCTTAGTGTCTAACATGGTCTCTTCATTCTAGGTACAACTCTTGAATAAGGAATTAATTTGTACTCTTGCACTATGCACTTAGCTCAACTTAGACGGCATGTAGGAAGACTGTGTGAGTTTCTTTTCTTGTAGCGTGGAAATCTAAAGATCAGAGTACGGGTTGAAATAAAGCTTCGGAAAAGGGATGGACGGCTTGGCACAATTTTTTCTAAGACCCCAAAAAATGTACGGAAACAAAAAGATTCATTATCCGTAGGGGCACAATAAGATCCAAGCAGAACAACCAAAAATTCCAAATATAAAGAAGCATTCTACCAAATAAATATCTGACCAAAAAGGTCCAAGCTTCAAGAAAACCTGCAGATCTTGGTGGAGACTCGGCTACACTGGCCAACTTCACAAGGAGAGATGACTATGTTGGACATGCGAGCCCACGGCGAGCCATTATGCAATAAATGTTATTGCAATTCACTCCTTAATCTGAAATAAAGAGTACATAATTTGCATAATAGGTCCCTTAGTACAATTAGTGTTATGTACCATGGCCATCTTAATGATCATACAGCTGTTGATTCAATTATTGAATCATAGAGGCTGGTGCTTAGATGAATATCTATTGAGTTAGATTGAGGACTCATCAAGCACTGTCAAATGATTATTAAGAGATGATCTCCAGCTTGAGTAGGAGATGGCAATCCTTTCTCAGTTAGGCTGATATCTGACCGACTTCTTGATGCAGGTCCTCTACATAGGAATAGAGATTCGGAGGTGTCAGATTAGTTAGGTCAAAGAGTTGACTTAACGAGATCGAGATAACCAAAGTCCTATATCATATGCTGTCATGATATAGGCACACATCCTCTGACCGGAGACAGATGTGTAACTATATGTCTGAGTATGTACATTTGGCAGACCAATAGGTTGATAACCTAATCAAGGTCTATACATCGGCGCGCTGGTGTGCATATAAGGGCATATGAGTAATACGATCTCTCAAAGGGGTCATACAGGTTCACTACTGAACCGGAAGACATGAGCTCACTCATGAGATATTGGGAAGAATCAAATTCTGTGCGCACGGTCGTCTCTCTTTGGAAGCTTGACTGAATTTATTGGTTTGATATATACTTTTGGAAAGTATATGATCAAGACCTAGGTATGATAGATACTTTTGGAAAGTATATGATCAATAACGACTCCCAATGATCGAATGAGAAACTTACTGATAAAACCCTGAAGTAGACAGTATAAAGTTGATCTAATACTTCGGGTTTATTCTGAGTCTTCCAGTATGCAGGATGTACAGGTATTGGGAATGCCTGAGGGTGATGCTATCATAAACGGTTGTATAACCATGACGCTTCCATTCCTAGGGAGTGATGAAACGGGTCTGGATTTTAGTGACTCCTCTCAGTAGAGAAGTAATCTTATCTTAGTCCAATTATTGGACATTGATCTGAATATGATTCAGATGCAATGAGAAGATTAGATTTGCGGTCTTGCTTTAATCAAGCATCTATGGGAGTCCCGCGATCTAGATTTAAGATATGATCTCAATATCCATGTCACTATACGTGGAACAATACAATCGCCCTGTCCTTATCTCCAAGTATTCGCGGAGAAAGCGCATTGTCCTTGAAAGAGTTCATGGATAATTCTATTGTTGATATATGTATCCGAGCATTGAGAAAATGGATAATTAAATTTGATTTAATTATCATGAATAATATGAATTTGATTCATATTATAAGGAGATTTATCTTAGATAATTAAATGTGATTTGATTATCAAAGATGTGAATAATGTGAATGCGATTCATATTATTTGAACACATGAGATAAAGAGATCCAAGATGATTAAATATGATTTAATTATCAAGGATAAGAATAATGTGGATAGTAATATCCAATTATTGATAATATATTATAAATGTGATTTATAATGTATTAGAGAGAGTTAAATATAATTTATATTCGTAGATTAATTATTAATGTGTATTGGATACACATTGTCTAATTAATTGAAAATGTATATTACATTTGGTTTTGGGTTGTGAATATGATACACAATATTCCAATGTCAAGATTGCAATATTCCCAAAATTAATTGAGAGTTATTTTGGTGAATTAAAATACCAATAAATTATTGTTGGAAAATAAGTAGAGAGAAATTCAAGGAGATGTGCAATCTCATGGATTGCCATGAGATTGCCCTCCCTTTTGGAAAGAGGGGGGCGGCACCAATTTCCTTGTGAAATTGGTGGCCGTCCCCCCCTTCCAAAGAGGAAGGTTGATCTCTCTTTATTCCTCTCTCCTTATTTGATTGATTTAATATGTTATTAATATTTATTTGATTTATCAAATATATTTTTATCAAATAAAATCACAAGTTGTTGGTTTTTACCAACAACAATCTTGACCATTGGATTGACATAAATCAATCTCATCCATTGATTTTATATGTCACATGGATTGAGATCCATGGATCCCAAAACCCTATAAATAGAGAGGCATACAATGCTCTCTATTTTACACACAATGCTTGAGAAGCATCTCTCTTTCCCTTTCTCTCAAGAGACGTCAGCCCTCTCTCTCCCTCTTATGGCCGTCCACCATGGATGCCATGAAGAGGTTCTCCATCAACGCAGCATCGTCGTTATGCTACCCGATCGTCTACTCGTGGATCTCCGTCTCCTTCGGTGTGCCTCGCTCGTGAAGAAGACAACGGATCTCGTGTGTCGAGATCAGGAGATCCGCCGCTTGGATCATCAAAATGGATTGCGAGAAGCACGCGGTTCATCCCCGCGCTCGCAAGCGTCTCCTCCGTCGGATCGGACTTGAGACAAGAGGTCTCTTCGTTTAGAGACTCGATCGCAACCACGCTTCAAGAGGTAATCCTATTACTTGTTTGTGGTTTAGACGAAACGATTCGAGAAGTGTTCTTGGATCATGTGGTTTCATCGTATAAAATTTTTTTAAATTGCGCTGCATCGAGCAACTAGTCCGACTAGTCGCTCCTCGTCGTATTCGATACGACGCTCACGCTTCCGTGATGCGCTTGAGGATCAAACCATATCCTTCAATTGGTATCAGATCCTTAGATCGACGGTTTCGAATAGTGATTCGCTAACCGAGGACGACTTGGGTTCGTTAAGGTCGCGAAAGTTTTCATCGCATTTGATTTCGCAGATCTGTTTTGTAAATAAATTCGGCACTGTTTAAATTGTTTAAACACGAATTTAATACTTGGATTTTGTTCTCCATTAAATAAGGAAACCATAGCATCTGAGTTTGTGTAAATCGGATTTCGTATGCTCGAGATATGGTCGTTTTAATGAACATGTATGCACAGTTGCGGGAACAGTGAATCTAAACGTGATTAAAATATTAATTACTGTTTATGCTTGCCTAGAAATGCGTGAAACATCACTTAGGTTCTGTCCTAAATCAAATTAGCAAACTTTAGAAACTGACTTTTCTTAATTTGGATTTATTATGATTGAGATATGCTAATTTTAGTAAGTAGGGGTCACTGTTGAAATTGCTTTCCTAATCAAGAACCATGTGATTGTCAATTAATGAAATTAATTGTTAATTTCGAGAAATAATTATGGAAAATATTTGTGAAATATTAGAAGATGATTATTTCCTTAATTGACTTGGCTCCAATCAATTAATTGATTAGATTTGATCTAAATCTTAACTGGTATCACAATCATCAAACTTCTTGCTTGAATAGGATTGTGAATTTGTCTAGTAAATTTCCTTATAATCAAAATTGTTTTGATTACTATATGGTATAATTTCGGTTGAAGAACCGATGATCATCTCAAGTTCAAATTAATCAATTTGGCATTATCCTTTCCCGAGGCGGATATGGTGTCTAGTCGGGGATCGCTGGGGTAGTGGGTTGCAACGTATGCTGTCCGTCCCACTCCCGCCGGTACTGGCCATGACAGCGGGTAGGGCCGGGATAATGTCCGAGGGATTATGATATATTTTTCTAATTATTAAAATTCGAATTAATACGTACTTTGATAATAATATCATATATATATATTCAAGCATAAAATTAAGCTTGATTGATTAAATTGGATTGATAATTAATTTAATATGATTAAGTTAATTATATCCAATTAAGAATACTCTAATATGATTAGAGTTAATAATTCCCTTGGAAGAATTAATTATTTGAATGTGATTCATAGTAATTAATTAAATTTGAATAAGAGGTGGAGGATCACATAAGTGACATCCATGGTCTCCCGTCAATTCGAAGGGTTTCCATCGCCAGGGATTGTATATAGAAGACGCCTGTACGAAGTGATAGCTCCTATATACAAGCGCATCTGGATCGGACTCTTTGCTTCTCGAAAGAGTAAAGCCGTATGCGTAGTGACCCCAATATCGGATCCTCATATTATTGGGGCGATATTGGATTGCGCATAGCGAGTTCTATTCCTGTTGACGGTTGGTTCAATTGATGACGGGTCAACATCACCTTAGGGGTGGTGGGCCCGAGCATTAAAGACCGAATTGGGAAATGCAAGTTGGACTTGCAAGGCGGAATGTGTTCCCGCTTCTCTTTATTGGAGTTGCAGTTTCTCATATTATTGGGATGTAACAAAGATAAAGAGGAGATCCCAGATCTTACTGAGATATAATGGTAAGTATATCTCTTACATTGAAAGTGCTTAAGGGAATGAACTTTCATTGTTGACATGGCAAGACAACTTTGATATAAAAATTCCTAAATCAAAGTAAATTATATATTTATATATGTTTATGCAAATTTCTTATTTCAGATAATCCTTCATTAAACCCACTCATTATTATACTCAATAATAACCAGTAAAATATCATGGATTGGACCCTTGATCCAGATATTGTACTTGCAATTGAACACATAATGTATGTGGTTGCAATGTGCAAGTTTCCTCATAATAATGAGAAGTGATAATTAAATAAGACAATAGGACTAAAATCCTAGGGTTTGCATGTCTCTATAAGTCTTGATCTCATCGAATGTACTTTGGAAGTGACATGTCGATGATGATCGTAATTATCAATTAATCCTTATAAAATCAATAAAGATATTCTGGCATACATATGTGCTCTCGGCATTTAATCATGACTGATGTGGTTCTCTACATCATGCAGAATGGTGGCTCCATAAGAGATGATGTATTCAAAACATTTGAATACCTACCTGAACCAATGTTTTAAGAGTTTAGATGGATGTAGGTGATGAGTGTCATCATTCTACTATCTTTACTCTAGTCATTCATGAAGCTTCATAATATTCATATTGTATGAATTTAATGAAGCATATATAAGTGTTGAAATACTCTGATTTTGAATTCTTTTGAATTTAACATGAGAGATCCTTTAGTCTTGAGCAATGGTTGCTTAGAGATAAAGGGAGCGCAGTGGAAGCATGGGTTGGACCCAAGCAAGAAGTGTAATCAAAGAGTTGACTGTACTTCTGTAACTTCCATATGACATTCAAAGAGTTGAATGAGTGCCAATACTGCAGTAAGTTGATGTGTTGATAGTATGACTATCAAAATCTATCTAGAATCCTTAGAGAAGGAATCGGATAGTGCATCAGATTAATCTACATATAATCATTGATATTGCCTTACTTATTTGATAAGATAAAGTCTAATAATTGTATCTCAATTTTCTAATGACACTTGCAATTGGTTGCATATGTATTAGAAATTCGATCTTAAGGTTTATTGGTCATCCATGTTGAAAGTGATGCAAGTGTTTCATCAATTTCCATGAGATCAATAGACTTCATATTTTCAGTGGGAGCCTTTAGTCTTAGAGAATGTCTCTATGACCTAGATATTAGAATACACTCATTGTTTATTTCTAATTGTTGGATATAAACATGAATTCTGTAATAAATCTATCATAAAGAGTTATGATGGAGATATTTCAGATAGTAATCTAAAATCTAGTGGACTCTATTAAATTAGAAAATTAATGAATGGTTCATTAAGTTTTTTTTTAATACTGATAATTAAAAAGATCAATAGGAGGATAAAGATCATTTGATAATGATCTGACATCAAATTTTGGACATATGTCTGTTGATGAGATCAATGGACTAGTAAGACATGAAACTTTAGATTGTCTAAAGATTCAAATCTCACATACTTGTGAATATTGTATTCAAAGTAAAATGTCCAATACACCCTTCCTTGGGAAAGGTGTAAGATGTCTAGGTATTAAGGATCTCATACATATTGATGTATGCAGATCATCTATATCATAGTAAACATTATGGATATGTGATATCTGTTAATGATTATGTATGATATGAGATTTCTTCTCTTCACCTAAGAAACCTTTGAAATATTCAAAGATTTCGCAATTTTGGTTTAGAACCAAAGTTTGAAGGAAGATGAAATGAATTTGATCTAACCAAGGTAGCCTGTACCTATTAGATGAATTCAAGAAATACCTTATGGAGATATGAATATCATTCCTATCTCAATCCTCCTAATGAACCTTAACTCAAAGGAGTTGTAGGGAGATACAATTGATCGTGTGTGACATGATTTAATCAATGATTAATCCTAGCATAATTATCTCTTAA
Source organism: Ottelia alismoides (assembly GCA_037367405.1). Taxonomy (NCBI): domain Eukaryota; kingdom Viridiplantae; phylum Streptophyta; class Magnoliopsida; order Alismatales; family Hydrocharitaceae; genus Ottelia; species Ottelia alismoides. The sequence continues at coordinate 1,302,615 of JAZKJV010007449.1, forward strand.
GTTTCCAAGATATATATGTAGTAGAGACTACATTATATACTTAATAAGGTTCCATGCATGTAAGCTGGAATCTAGCACTAGAGAGTGATACTTCATTAGGAAAATAAAGGATGGTATTGGATACCTACTTTATGACCTTGAGATTCTTAAAAGATCTCATTTTTGAGAATATGATTCTTATAGGATGACTCTCTTGAGAATCAAGATGAAAATGAAGAAAATGGAACTCATTTAATCTTGAGAAGATAATGAGGCTCCTGAAATCGGAAACTAAATAGACAATTAAAGATGAAACATTAATACCTCTTCAAATAAGTTTGAGGATGGATTCCATGTGTCAGTTGAATCTGAAAATGATCGAACTTCATGTGATGAAGCTCCTGAGGATCATGACATGGAAAGATGGATGTTAGCAAAAAAAGTCTAATGTAGACTTCACATACAAGTGTTGTATATGGACCCTCGAGGATCCACCTATATGGGTCAGACCCATTAAGATGTAAATGGATCTTCAAGAGAAAGAGGGAACCTGATGAGAAGGTAGAGACCTTCAAAGCACGGTTCGTAGCCATGAGCTACACACCGAAGAGAAGACATCGCTTACGATGAGACTTGCTCTCCAGTGACCTTGCTTTAACTCATCAGAATATTGCTAACTATAGCTACACAACTTGACTATGACATCTTCATGATGTGAGTCAAGATTGCATTCCTCTATGAATACCTCTCTGAGGATATTAATATGAAGTAGCCCCAGGGCTTCATGGTTGAGGAAAGCAAGGTGTGCAAGCCAAAGAACTCCATCTTTGGACTCAAATAAGCTTCTTGTATTTGGAACATAAGATTTGATGAAATTGTAAATGTTATGATTCAGATAGAATCTTGATGAATCATGTAAAGCTTAGTGGGAGTGCCATTGTGTTCATCGTGCTAAATGTAGATATTATTCTAATCATTTAGAATGTTATAAGAATAAATAATAAGTGTTTTAAAATTTGGTTGTTCCATACATTGAGATATGATCTCAAGGATACCTCTTAGATCTTAGTTCTGAAGTCGTTCAGAAATAAAGAGAAGAGGATATTGGGACCGTCACATTAGTAGTACACCTTGGACTTATTCCATTTTCTGGAAAAATTCCAAGAAAGGCTTCCTTCCCTTTAGATGTGGTAGTGACCTGTCTAGAGGGATAGCACCTCAAAGAGTTGAGGAAGTGAATGCTAGAACTGCTTGCACTTGTGCATCAGTTATGAGAAGCTGAATGTATGCTAGATGTGTACAAGAACCAGATGTCTACCATGCAGTGGGAGTAGTAAACTGTTACTAATCCTACTATGGAGATAAAACACTTGATTGCAGAAATAACAATATCTTCAAAGATGATGAAACTTAGAGATAGTGATCTCAAAGTCTTATCTTCAAAAGTTTAAGATCTTGTAGATAGTGATCTATAAGGGTCTTGACTGCAGATACCTTAGGAGATAGAGATACCCAGGAATGAAGGTATTCTAATAAGGATTATGGGAATACTGGTTATGATAATTAATAAGATGTAGTGTCAAGAACACTATAACCAACAAAATTGAGTATCGGTTGCATGAGATGCAACATTCGCATTGGATGCGAGCACTGTTACTAGGAGATATGCAAGTGCCGTAAAAGGACTTGGCGTAGTCTCCTGGGAACGGAGTGACTGATCAGCTTACCTAGCTATTTTCTAAATAACCTATGATTGTCACATGAGTGTGGGTTTAAATGATTAGCCCATTAATGGCTCTTTGGGCTAGTGGGAGATTGTTGGACATGCGAGCCCACGACGAGCCATTATGAAATAAATGTTATTGCAATTCACTCCTTAATCTGAAATAAAGAGTACATAATTTGCATAATAGGTCCCTTAATACAATTAGGGTTATGTACCATGGCCATCTTAGTGTTCATACAGCTGTTGATTCAATTATTGAATCATAAAGGCTGGTGCTTAGATGAATATCTAATGAGTTAGATTGAGAACTCATCAAGCACCATCAAATGATTATTAAGAGATGATCTCCAGCCTGAGTAGGAGATGGCAATCATTTCTCAGTTAGGCTGATATCTGACCGACTTCTTGATGCAGGTCCTCTGCATAGGAATAGAGATTCGGAGGTGTCAGATTAGTTAGGTCAAAGAGTTGACTTAACGAGATCGAGATAACCAAAGTCCTATATCATATGCTGTCATGATATAGGCACACATCCTCTGACCGGAGACAGATGTGTTACTATATGTCTGAGTATTTACATTTGGCAGACCAATAGGTTTATGACCTAATCAAGGTCTATACACCAGCGCGCTGGTGTGCATATAAGGGCATATGAGTAATACGATCTCTCAAAGGGATCATACAGGTTAACTACTGAAACGGAAGACATGAGCTCACTCATGAGATATTGGGAAGAATCAAATTCCGTGCGCACGGTCGTCTCGCTTTGGAAGCTTGACTGAATTTGTTGGTTTGATATATACTTTTGGAAAGTATATGATCAAGACCTAGGTATGATATATGCTTTTGGAAAGTATATGATCAATACCGACTCCCAATGATCGAATGAGAAACTTACTGATAAAACCCTGAAGTAGACAGTATAAAGTTGATCTAATACTTCGGGTTTATTCTGAGTCTTCCAGTATGCAGGATGTACAGGTATTGGGAATGCCTAAGGGTGATGCAATCATAAACGGTTGTATAACCATGACGCTTCCATTCCTAGGGAGTGCTGAAACGGGTCTGGATTTTAGTGACTCCTCTCAGTAGAGAAGTAATCTTATCTTAGTCCAATTATTGGACATTGATCTGAATATGATTCAGATGCAATGCGAAGATTAGATTTGCGGTCTTGATTTAATCAAGTATCTATGGGAGGCCCGCGATCTGGATTTGAGATATGATCTAAATATCCATGTCACTATACGTGGAACAATACAATTGCCCTGTCCTTATCTCCAAGTATTCACGGAGAAAGCGCATTGTCCTTGAAAGAGTTCATGGATAATTCTATTGTTGATATATGTATCCGAGCATTGAGAAAATGGATAATTAAATGTGATTTAATTATCATGAATAATATGAATTTGATTCATATTATAAGGAGAGTTATCTTAGATAATTAAATGTGATTTGATTATCAAAGATGTGAATAATGTGAATGTGATTCATATTATTTGAACACATGAGATAAAGAGATCCAAGATGATTAAATATGATTTAATTATCAAGGATAAGAATAATGTGGATAGTAATATCCAATTATTCATAATATATTATAAATGTGATTTATAATGTATTAGAGAGAGTTAAATATAATTTATATTAGTAGATTAATTATTAATGTGTATTGGATACACATTGTCTAATTAATTGAAAATGTAAATTACATTTGGTTTTGGGTTGTGAATATGATTCACAATATTCCATTGTCAAGATTGCAATATTCCCAAAATTAATTGAGAGTTATTTTGGTGAATTAAAATACCAACAAATTGTTGTTGGAAAATAAGTAGAGAGAAATTCAAGGAGATGTGCAATCTCATGGATTGCCATGAGATTGCCCTCCCTTTTGGAAAGAGGGGGGCGGCACCAATTTCCTTGTGAAATTGGTGGTCGTCCCCCCTTCCAAAGAGGAAGGTTGATCTCTCTTTACTCCTCTCTCCTTATTTGATTGATTTAATATGGTATTAATATTTATTTGATTTATCAAATATATTTTTATCAAATTAAATTACAAGTTGTTGGTTTTTACCAACAACAATCTTGACCATTGGATTGACATAAATCTCTCATCCATTGATTTTATATGTCACATGGATTGAGATCCATGGATCCCAAAACCCTATAAATAGAGAGGCATACCATGCTCTCTATTTTACACACAATGCTTGAGAAGCATCTCTCTCTTTCCCTTTCTCTCAAGAGACGTCAGCCCTCTCTCTCCCTCTTATGTCCGTCCACCATGGATGCCATGAAGAGGTTCTCCATCGCCACAACATCGTCGTTATGCTACCCAATCGTCTGCTCGTGGATCTCCGTCTCCTTCGGTGCGCCTCGCTCGTGAAGAAGACAACGGATCTCGTGTGTCGAGATCAGGAGATCCGTCGCTTGGATCATGAACATGGATTGCGAGAAGCACGCGGTTCATCCCTGCGCTCACAAGCGTCTCCTCCGTCGGATCAGACTTGAGACTGTAGGTCTCTTCGTTTAGAGACTCGATCGCAACCACGCTTCAAGAGGTAATCCTATTACTTGTTTGTGGTTTAGACGAAACGATTCGAGAAGTGTTCTTGGATCATGTGGTTTCGTCGTATAAAATTTTTTTAAATTCTGCTGCATCGAGCAACTAGTCTGACTAGTCGCTCCTCGTCGTATTCGATACGACGCTCACGCTTCTGTGATGCGCTTGAGGATCAAACCATATCCTTCAGACTAGACTGGCCACCCTCCAGTTCTTTTCTCCTTCTTCTAACTTCTCCCCCAATTCGATTGTGAACACAACGCGAAAGACCTTAGAAGGAAATACTTGACTCCCCGAGGACGAGTTACTGGAGAGGAGAGGAGCATGGTAGTCCGGCATTCTGGATGGGAAGAGCTAAAAACCTTTCACACACATGAGTCGATTGTTCAATGTTCATAGGGTATGCTTTGGGAAGAGGACTGATCTAAGATGACTTCTAAGCCGAAACTATGACAATGATGTCTAAAACTTGAAGGATGTTGATTTTAAATTCTATGTCTCTCAGAAGTTCTTCCACACTAATAATCCAAAGATCTAGTCTAGTTTCATTTTCACCTTCATCTCATGGTCTTGGTGTGGAACCCAATCTAATTTCACCTCATGGCATTTCTTTTTGATGCTCAGGGACGAGCATGGTTTAAGTATAGGGAGATGATGAATCTCAAATTCATTACTCTAAATTTCATTGATTAAACTCAAATCCCACAAAATTATCATCATTTCTTCATTTATTATGCATAATTAGCATTCACGCATGTTTTCATAAGAATTGCATTTTATCCCTTATTTTTGCACAAAATAAGAAGCCAAAAAACCCAGCCAAAATTGACCTCTAAATAGCCTAACTTCCCCGATTTTTAACTAATTCATGCTAACCCTGAATGACCCAAAACCACTTCTACAGTGTACATATCACTAACAAGAATAAATGAAAAATACAAAAAAAAACTAACCCAAATAAGTGGATCAAAAACTCCAAACCCTAGTTCTAGGATTTCCGGACAAAAAACCTCATATCATCCCATCCAATGTCCGTTTTGATCCTACTAACTTTTGATCTAATGTATATTCAAATACCTTCAATACAAGACCAAGTTCAAGTGATTCGGAGCTCATATGTGAAAGTTGGGTTTTGGGCCTCTTTTATACATTTTGTATTTTTAGCAGTTTTTGACCTATTATTTTATGCATAAATTTAACCTATTTTAGTTTATTTCTTTTTCATTTGTCTATTCTGATAAATGTTTTATTAAAATGTGTAAAAAAGTCAAATCCAAATAGAGCTTGAAATCAAAGAAACAAATTGACTCCGAGTCTTCATTGACTACCTGTACAAATTTGGTCTTTTTCGTGTTTTATTTTATTTCTTTTATTTCTAAATTAATAAAAATAAAAAAATTAGATTAATGTGTAAGTATTTATATTTTATTTTACCATATTTTTTCTGGATTTTTATCTGTTTTAAAAAAAGACAAAAAAATATAAAACCCAAAAATTAAGAATTTCTATGTACATGGGATACCCCTAAAAAATCACTTTGTGCATTTGATCAATTTTGATTAGATCTCATCAAGATGAGCAATTTTTGTGAAGGAACTTTTTCGATCCGAGGCCAATCGCTATTTATTTTTTTTATTTTAGAAAGTATTTATTTTCAAATTTTTGTGGTGCTGACACGTGGCAGCTCCTAGAGCCGCCACATGTCAGCCTTTTTTTCGAAATTTTTATTTATACATTTAAAAAAAAATAGAAAAAATAAAACAAAAAATTAAAATAATAAACTCGCGCACGTGCGTGGCACGTGCCTCCCAGGCACGCGCTATGCACGTGCCCTCTTGTACCCTTTGGTCTGCCACGCGTCATCGCTGGGGCTGTCCGATCTCGGCTGATAGGACAGCCCATCATCATCGTCTTCTCCAGGTGCCTACTTTCCTCTTTTGGCGCACCACCACCCACGCTGTAAAATCTCCGCCGCCGTGCCCCCGAATCTCATCACCGATCAATCAACGCCATCTCCGTCAGCTCCCCATCCTCTCTCGAATCCAATCACCCCAGATCCCCCAAATCTCTCCAAATCAATCCATTCTCGCTTCATCGCCAAACACCCCAGCGACATTCCTTCCTTCACCGACCTCAAGCCTCTATTAAAGAACGAATCCGTCGCTCGAGGTTCTTCATCCACCGAGTGCTCCTTCACGAACGCCGGGGTGACAGACCAGCGCCTCTTCCCTCTCCCCGAGATCCGGCCGCCTCCTCCACGGCTGTCGCAGTGCCACTAGCGGTGTACTGCTACGCTCCGGCCTTTGCCCGTCGAGCCAACGGTATACTCCACCGCCTCCACCGATGATCTTCATCGACCGAGCCAACGACCGTCATCGTCAACCCCCAACTACAACCGACTCCGACGCAAGCTCCACCGCCTTCAAAAGCTACCACCATCGACCAATGTCACCCCAGCTGCTCTCAGAGCTTCATCTTCATCACCGGTCGCCAGGAGCACAACCTCCACCAGGTGTTGTTCCTCCACCGATGAAGCTCATGCGCATCATCGACAGCAACGATCTACCACCAGAGCCTCCGCCGGAGCGGCCCACCTTCGCCTTCCTTCGCCGCCGGGCACAGGTCTTGAGGACCCTGCACGTGATTCGCACATGCGTGGGCGAACTTCAGTTGATGTTTGCTCGGGGGTCACGTGCTCTGCATGTGACCCGTGGGCAAATTTCTAAGAAGCCCCTGCCTTTTTAACTATCTATGCAAAGGGCCCTACCGACTAGGTCATGTGCTTGACACGTGACCTGGTGGTAATTTTGCAGAAACCCCCCAAACACTCGGTAATTGCATAATTATCCTTTTTGCATTATTTATATTTATTATAATTATCTATGATATACCCCTATGTTTCCCTCATTGTTCTGGACCTCTAGATTACATACTTTATTATTTAAAATAACATTTCGTTCCTCATTTAATTTTCTACATCTTAAGATATTGTGGACATTTTGGTGATCAATGGTTTATTAATAAGCATGGTTTGTCGATATGGGGGTGGGGGTACAGGGGTTGCCTTTCCGCCTGCTGTAGCATCGGGAAAGAGGTGAAGGGACGAATTTCCCGCCTTTGCCGGATGAGCTTTAATTGTTTTGTGGAAAATTGCATATTTTTCCCATTTTGTGCTCTCAAATTTGTCATTGATTAACCGTTGCTCCAAAAATTCCTGAAAAATCAGTGATTGTAGAATTAATTGTGGTTAACTTTGTGCCCAAAACGAATTGCATTTGCATACATAGTTAGCCACATAAAAATAATTTTGCATATTTCATTTTTTAATTTTTAATAGCTATTGAAACTAGTATTTTCGAGGTTTAGGATTTTTCTGAGATCAATCGCGTAGTGATAGATCTGGGATAACTTTATCCCTCAAAAATAATTAGGTTTTATATTTATTATAATTAAATCTTGAAATTCATTTTTTTGCATTTAAAAATTCATAAAAAGTGCATATTGCATCCAAAAATTACAAAAAAATACTTTGCATTCATTTCATCATAATTTCCATTATGGCCAAGTTTCATATTTTTCGGACACCGTTTGAGTGTAATTTACAATTTTTGTCCCTAAAATAGGCCGAATTTGTATTTTTGCATCCTTTATTGCATTATGAAAATATAAAAAAAGACCGACTCCAAAACTGTACACGAACTTTAATAGACATAATTTTACGTTGTTCTTTTGCCTCCTTGTGTTCGACCTTGGGACTTGCCTATGTAAAATAAACATAAAACCGCATTCATTAAAAACTGACAAATATTTTGTATGGTTATTTCTTGACCGATTCTAATTGCCGCCTACAACGAAACGACGCATAATTTTTATGCACGATCAAATATATTCTAAACAAGCGCAATTATCGTACTCATCATAGAGTCCTCTAGATATTAGATTAATATCTGAAATATATTCATCATAACTCGTTATGATAGGTGTATTTCAGGATTCATGTTTACCTAGACGAGTCTACGTGAGAGGAATCTGGAACGACATTTAATTCCTAAAAATACTATGTGGGGAATTAATTAAAAATCAATTACATCATTCACCTTTTAATTTATCACGACCTCGATATACGTACAAATGAAAGGAAATTTAGGAACAAATTTAAACAACAATATTTGGATTTTTTTAGAGGAACAGAGAATTTAATATCAATTTCAGAATAAATAGTTGGTAAAATATGCTATTTTCCATAAAAAAATTATATTAAATCAAACAATGCTCATAAAATTGAAATAAATATCCACATGATAAATCAGAACTTGTTCTACAATGAGCAATATTTAGAATGATAAAATAATGCTAAATGCATATTCAAATTTAAGTGCAAACACATGGGTTTATATGTAATTATAGAAATAAAATTGATAATAAAAATATGCTGACAGGACTTGTATGCAATTATCAACATCTGCACAGGCATTTGTGCAAATGTTTTAGGAGGGAGATATGCTGCAGACGCATCCAGAGAAGCAGGTCTTCTTTATAATTGTTAGATTTACGGGGGGTGTGTGTGCAATATTTCCTCAGGTGTCACATACTCCTCACGTGTCAAGGGAGGCGGGGTCCCCTTTGTGATTCAGGAGCTTACGGGGGACACGGGGGAAATTTCCCCTACCCTCATGTGCTCTACACGTAGGGAGGGAATGAGGTTTAAAGGGGCGAGTGGCTGTAACGGTGTATGTCGGGACCTTCCACAGAAGGTGGAAGCAGGGAGGTTGGCGAAGCTCAAGCCCCCGAGGATGGTCGGCAAGCACGGGGCAGAGGTGTCGTGCAAGAACTTGCGTTGGTGCTGGAGTCGGTGAATGGGGGCTCCAGGCAGATGAGAATATCCTACAGGGGGTAGACGGTGGCGCACGTGGAGGTGCTGCGAGTGGAACGAGATCGTGAAGGAAGTGGGGTGAGAGTGCGGAGGTGGCACAAACGCTCGCGCAAGGTGCAGGGCCAGTTGGAAGATGGGGAGGGGTGTACTACTACAACATGAGATGGGAGTTGATGGAAGTTGCGTGAGAGAGAGCAGTGGATCCTGCGGGGGTGCAGAGGAACGAAGGTAAGAGAGAGTGTGTGATAGAGGGAAAGGCAGGTGGGAGTTACATGCATGGGTGAGGATTGTGGAGAGAGAGAACGAAAAATGGGGAGAGAGGGAGGACGTGGTTGCATGGAATAAGAGGGATGGTGGGAGAGAGAATAAGGGAGGAGAGAGAGAGAAAGAGAGGAGAGAGAGAGAGAGAGAGAAAAGAGGAGAGAGATAAGAGGAAAAGAGAGGGAGCCATGTGATGCGCGTAGAGGCAGCCATGTGGCAGAGGTTAAAAAATAATAATTATAAAGATAAATAAAATAAATAAAAATAATTGAAATAAAATTAGAAAAATAAATAAATAAAAATAAAAATGGGAGTGACACGTGGCGGCTCAAGAAGCTGCCACGTGTCGCTCCCAGAAAAATTGAAAAATTAAATGTAAATTAAAATATAAAAGAAATATCAAAAGGGGCCAAATCAAAAAGTGTCAACCTGAAAGTTGCTCGTCTCAACGAGATCTACGACTTTGATGAAGGATCGAAAAATCAAAAGATGTCATCTGTACAAAAGTGTATTTTTTGGGGTATATTATAAGTATAAAATATCGTATTTTTAATTTTTTGGGGATTTTTTTATCATTTTTAAAATTAAAGAAAAATTAAAAAAATTAAAGAAAATATGTAAGGAACATTTACAACTTAACCTATTTTTTTAGATTTTTAATAAATAAGAAAATAAAAAGATAAAAATAAAGGTATTATGGTCAATATGTACAATATACGATAGGGGCCCAAAATCCAAGTTTCACATACAATCTCCATTTTTTATTAATTTGGTCTTATTTTGAAGGTTTTTTAATGTATATTACATTGAAAGTGAGTAGACCTAAATCGGACACTGCATGAGGGAGATATGTGCATTTTAAGATTCTTAGTCTCAAACTAGGGATCGGGTTTTATTGGACAATTTTAGAAGTTAGTATTTTTTGATATTTTTTCTTTATTAGAGATGTACACAATGGAGTTGACTTTATCAGATTTGGCGTTAGTATAAAATAGATACAAATATGTGAATTTAGCTAATTTACAGGTGAATATGTACAAGTGATTTTTTGCTCCTTATTTAATGCACATATGAATGCTAAAATGCACATATTATTTACACATGCATGAATGCTAATTATGTAATATAAGTGGAGATATGCATCTAATTACTCAGGAACAAAGCTCTATTTTCAACTTTTAGAGTGATGAATCATAGATTAATCAACCCCATATACTTAAACCTTGCTCGTCCTGGAGCAACTAAAATGAAATGCAAGAGTGAAATGATTTTAGGTTCCATACCAAGGTCTTGTACAAAAGTTGAAAATGGAGCTTGACTCGACCTTTGCACTAATAACATGGCGGAACCTTATTGGGATCTAGATTTAAGTCCTAACAACCTTTAAGTTCCACAAGTCTCTATTCAAGTCGCCTCAACAATATGGTCAGAAGAGATCCTTATATGCAAATTCCGATGACTATGAATCTTACTTGCATTGTGTAAGTGAAATATAGCTCTCCACATCATAAATGGCAAAGAAACAACTTCCTCTAACAAGGTAACTCTAATTCCCTGGCCTAGAAACACTTTCCAGGAATGGGGTATTCCCTTCTAAGCTCAAGTGCGAAGAGGGGGTAGAGAAAAGAATGGATTGTGACCAATGTAGTCACATATCTGTGGAGCATGACCATTGTAGCCTAGTCTCCAACTGCATGCTTCTTATGAGGCTTTGAAGCATATGCCTTGCAAATATACATACTGCTGCAGACATTTTATTTTCAATCAAGCATGTCCATTTTTTGGAGTTCTTTTTTTTTTCTTTTTCTTGAACTATATACAGGGTGCAGCATGTACACCTGGAGTTTTTCTTCTTGAGCCAGCATACTATCCCTCTTTTGAAGCATTATTGCAACCCACAACATCTCGTCGTTAGACATCGACACCACTAGACAAGGTTGAGATGTACTACCCTCCCTAGAGGAGGACAGATGTTTCCACCCGTGTGCTACTCCAAGCTAAAGGATTCTATCTCCTCACAATCTCATCAATAAAGAGCTACGTGCGTGGTGCTTATCGAAGCTAGGTCACTGTCTAAGAGAATCGTGGGTGTGTAAGAAATATTCTACTTAAACCAATCAAGATGACATGTGAACATAGACTTGCTGACTCAAGAATTAAGTCACTCGACCCGAAAAATCTTAAATCTAGTTCCTATGAAAATAGGTAGATTAAGGTCAAATCAAATCCATCCTCGACATCAATTCGTAATTCAGAACCCACTAACTTTTCACTTTCCATATGCTAGATATGCAAATGAAATGCAGATGACATGCAATGTAGATGAATGAAGTGTAAGAATTATTTTTGAATGCAAGGATAATATGCAAGAGTAAATAAGAAGACTCTTTTTTTGATGATTTTCTTTTCATTTTTCATTTTTTTGGTATACCTCCTATTTTACAGCAAATTTTTACAAAAGTAATTTTTACAAGAAATTTACAAAACCATACACATTTTATATACAATATACATATTATACATGAATTTTACATTTTTTTCAATTTTTTACCCACCCCATTATTATCGCATAATATATACAAAAATACGCAAAAATACGAGCTATGGGTAAAGTATATACACTAGACACCCCTATACTTAGCGTTTGCTATGTCCTCAGAGCACGAAAAGTGAGGAAAAGACATATCTCGTGCTAAGCATCAGAGAGAAAAAATAACAAAAGGCATAGAAGTCGATCTGCCACCCTATACTTTGGCTTTATCTGCCTAAGTGTAGAAGAAGATAAAAAATGGGGAAGGAGAGGTCAACAGAGGAAATGGATGAGTATATATAGACAGGGCGGGCATCAGTCCCCCAATACTTAAGCTCTGGTCAGTGCATGTCTAGGTAAAGAGTGAGTGTGAGAACCGATGAGATCTAGAGAATATACAGAGAGTGGAGGATGTACATGAGTGACTGAATCTTGATACTACATTTTCATGGAGAGTACTCTGATGTATCTGCTCTGTGTTCACTCTGCATGAAATTACTGAACTCGATTTGAACTAACTGCTCCTTAGAATTTAAAAAATTCTTTAACTGTTGTCCATTCACCACATGAGATTGTGCACCATCTGTTAGATTAGCTATCTCTACACTTCCATTACGTGCACTTTCTTGACAACAAAGGGAACCCCATTTAGATTTGATCTTTTCGTGGAACATCTTTAACCTGACATTAAACAACCATACCTTTTTCCCAGGGACAAAGTCTTTATACCTAATGTGCTGATCAATGCCATCTCTTTACTTTATCTTTATAGATCAGACTGTTGTCGTATGCCCTGTTTTGGATTTCCACGAGCTCGTTCAAGTTCAGGTCTCGACAAAGCTTCCCTGGGTGACAACTCCAAATAATTTTCTTAATTGCCCATTCGGATTTGTGAATTAACTCTGCGGGCAAATGGCAAGGCTTGCCATAAATCATTCTGAATGGTAAAGCGTCCAATGGTGTCTTGTAGGCTGTCCTATAGGCCCACAGAACTTGATCCAAGAGCTGGGACCAGTTCTTCCTATCGGGATGAACCGACTTCGGCAATATACTCTTCACCTCTCTTTTTGAAACCTCTACCATGCCATTAGTCTGTGGGTGGTAAGGACTAGTGACTCTGTGCCCAAACCCATAGTCATTAGCTAAAGATCTCACATCACGATTCAAAAAGTGGCTAACCCCATCTGATATCGAAACTTTTCGCACCTCGAATCTAGAAATAATATGATCTTTCACAAACTTACAGACAATCTTGCTATTTGATGTTCGGGTTGGAATAGCCTCCACCCAAATAGATAGATAGTCAACTGCCAACAAGATGTACTCTTGTCCTTGGATGTTGTGAAAGGGACCCATAAAATCTATGTCCCATGCATCAAATACATCACAAATGATCATAGGCTACATGGGCATCTCGTCTCTCCGAGTAACTGTCCCTCCCATCCTCTGACAAATGGGGCATGACCGTGCAAAATCAATAGTGTCTCTGAATAGGGTTGGCTAATACAATCCGCATTGGAGTACCTTGTGGGTGGCACTTTTCCTTGAATGGTGTATTCCAGCCTCAAGAGAATGACAAAACGTGAGGACACTCTGGTATTCCTTCTACGGAACACACCTTCTTTAAACACAATCTGACCCTTCAAAGAAAAGGAACAGATAGTACAGTGATATCTCCTCGAATCTGACTTCAGCCAGTCAATGCTGCTCCTACTCCAACCCTAGGGAACTTGCTCGGAGACAAGGAAGTGTTAGCAATGTGAGCCCGAGGCGAACCATTCCTACAATAAATGTTATTGTATAAATGATTTATCAATAAAAGTTATTGATTATGTTTCACTCCCATTCTGATATTGAATGAATGAATGCACTATAAGGTCCCTCTTTACAATAAGGGTTATGTACCATGGCCAACTTGATAATCATACAGCTGTTGATTCATTGATTGAATCATAAAGGCTGATGCTTGGATGAATATCCAAGGAGTTAGATAGAGGACTCATCAAGCATCATCAATGATTGACAAGTAGTGATCTCCAGCCTGAGTAGGAGATGGAAATCCTATCTCATTAGGTTGATATCTTACCTACCTCTTGATGCAGGTCCTCTTCATGGGAATTGTGATTCGGAGGTATCAGAGTAGTTGAGTAAATGAGTTGACTTAACGAGATTGAGATAACCAAAGACCTATGATGAATACTGTCACATCGCAGGCAAACATCCTCTGACCATAGACAGATGTATTGCTATATGTCTAAGTGTGTACATTTGGCAGACCAATAGGTTGATGACCTAACCAAGGTCTATACACCGGCGAGCTGGTGTGCATGTAAGGGCAGATGAGTAATATGATCTCTCAAAGGGATCATACAGGTTCACTTGTGAACCAGGAGACATGAGCTCACTCATGAGGTATTGGGACTGACCAAATTCCATGCATGGTCGTCATGCTTTAGAAGCATGACGTGAATTTGAAGGTAATATATATGCTTTGTGAAAGCATATGATCTGTACGATATCCCAAGGGCCAAGATTGAGAAACTTAGTGATCATATCATGAAGATGACAATGTAAAAGTGATCTATATCTTCAGGATGATCACGAGTCTTCCAGTATGCAAGATGTACATGTATTAGGAATACCTGAGGGTGATTTGATCATAAACGATTGTATAACCATGACGCTTCCATTCCGAGGGAGTGATGACACAGGTCTGGATTTTAGTGACTCCTCTCATTAGAGAAGTGACCTAATCTTAGTCCAAGAACTGGACATTGATCTGAATGAGATTCAGATGCAATGAGAAGATTGGGTTTACAGACTTGATTTAATCAAGCATCTATGAGAGGTCCATGGGATCTTGATTTGAGATGTGATCTCAATATCCAAGTCACTATACGTAGAACAATACAATTGCCCTGTCCTTATCTCCAAGAATCTGAGGAGAAATAGCATTGTTCTTAAATGGTTTAAGAACAATTCCATAAGATCTAAGCATTGAGAAATTGATGATTAAATGTGATTTGATTATCATGATGTATGAGGAATTATCCAATATAATTAAATGTGATTTAATTATTATGGATGAGAATAATGTGGATAGTAATATCCAATTATTCATAATATATTATAAATGTGATTTGTAATGTATTAGAGAGAGCTAATTATAGTTTATATTTGTAGATTAATTATTAATGTGATTTGGATACACATTGTCTAATTAATTGAAAATGTAAATTATATTTTGTTTTGGGTTGTGAATGTGATTCACAATTTTCCAATGTCAAGATTGCAATATTCCCAAAATTAATTGAGAATTATTTTTGGTGAATAAAATCCCAACAAATAGTTGTTGGAAATAAATAAGAGAGAAAATCAAGGAGGCATGCAATCTCATGGAAATCCATGAGATTGCCTCCTTTAGGAAAGAGGTGGGCGGCACCCAACTCCTATATGGAATGGGTGGCCGTCCCTCATTAATGTACACGGAGATGTAATCTCCATGTATACTCTCTCCATATTTATTTATGTGATTTTAGGATTGATTTATATTTGATTTTGCCAAATATATTTTAATCTAAAGTTGTTGGCTTTTTCCAACAACAATCTTGACCATTGGATTGACATAAAACAATCTCATCCATTGATTTTATATGTCCCATGGATTGAGATCCATGGATCCCAAAACCCTATAAATAGAGAGGCATACCTTGCTCTCTATTACATGCTATTGGTAGCACATCTCTCTCTCTCTCTCTCTCTCTTCCTCTCACACGCCAACCTTCTCTCTCCCTCTTCTTGGTGACCGTCCACCATACCCTAGAGGAGAGACCCGTCGACGCCTACGTCACCGCGCTGCCTCTTCGACGCTCTGCGGTTCTCCGTCTACTTGAAGTGCTTCACACACGAAGGAGACGTTCGATCTCATGCGACGAGATCAGGAGCAACCGTGCTTGGATCAACTTGTTGGATTGCGAGGACAACTCGACTCACCCCCGCGCTCGCAAGCCGTTACTCCGACGATCGGACTTGAGACAGGAGGTCTATTTTCTTAGAGACTCGATCAACCACGCTCCAAGAGGTATTGCATTATACTTGTTGTGGTTATAGATGAAACGATCCGAGAATCGTTCTTTGATCATGTGGTTTCATCACATGAAAATTTTTTTAAATTCCGCTGCACCGAACAACTAGTACGACTAGTCGTTCTCCGTCGTATCTGACACAACGATCACGCTTCCGTGATGCGCTTGAGTATTTATCCATATCCTTCAATTGATATCAGAGCCTTAGGTCGACGGTTTCGAATATGATTCGCTAACCGAGGACGACTTGGGTTCATTAAGGTCGCGGGAGTTTTTATCGCATTTGATTTCGCAGATCTGTTTAGTAAATGATTTCGGCCATGTTTAAAATTTTTAATCACGAATTATTTACTTGGATTTTGTTTTTCATTAAATAAGGAAACCATAGGATCTGAGTTTACGTAAATCGGATTCCGTATGCTCAAGATATGGTTGTTTTAATGAATATGTATGCACTGTTGCGGGAACTGTAGATCTGATCGTGATTAAAATGTTAATTACTGTTTAGACTTGCCTCGAAATCGTGAAACATCATTTGAGTTCTTTTCTAAATCAAATTAGTAATCCATGAAAATTGATTTTGTCTAATTTGGATTTAATATGATTGAGATATGCTAATTTATGTAAGTAGAAGTCACTGCTGAAATTACAGTCCTAATCAAGAATCATGTGATTGTCAATTACTGAAATTAATTGTTAATTTCAAGAAATAATTATGGAAAATATTTGATAAATATTGGAAGATGATTATTTTCTTAATTGACTTGGCCTCAACTAATTAATTGATTAGATTTGATCAAGATCATAATTGGAAACACAATCATCAAACTCCTTGCTTGAATAGGATTGGGAATTTGTCTAGCAAATCTCCTTAAAATCAAAATTGTTTTGATTACTGTATGGTATAATTTCGATTGAAGAATCGATGATCTTCTAAATTACAAATTGATCTATTTGGCATTATCCTTTCCCGAGGCGGATATGGTGACTAGTCGGAGATCGCTGGGGTAGCGGGTTGCAACGTATGTGGTCCGTCTCACTCTCGCATGCACTGGCCATGAGAGCGGGTAGGGCCGGGATAATGCCGAAGAAATCAAGTTGTATTTTTAATTATTAAAATACAAATTAATACGTACTTTAAGAATAGTACCATATATATTCAAGTATAACAATCAAGTTTGATTGATTGAATTGGATTGATAATTAATTTAATATGATTGAATTAATTATGTCCAACTAAAATACTCTAATATGATTGGAGTTGATAATTCCCTTGGAAGAATTGATTATATGAATGTGATTCATAGTAATTAATTAAATTTGAATAAGAGATGGAGGATCACATAAGTGACATCCATGGTCTCTCGTGAAGGCGAAGGGTTTCGTCACCAGATATTATATGTGGGAGACGCCTGTCCGAAGTGACAACTCATGCATGTGATCCATTTGGATCGGGCTCGTCGCTTCTCGAAAGAGTAAGGACGTATGCGTAGTGACCCCAATATCGGGTCTTCATATTATTGGGGTGATATTGGATTGCGCATAGCGAGTTGTATTCTTGTTGACGGTTGGTTCAATTAATGACGGGTCAACATCACCTTAGGGGTCGTGGGCCCGAGTATTATAGACCGAATTGGGAAATGCAAGTTGGACTTGCAAGGCGGAATGTGTTCCCGCTTGTCTTTATTGGAGACATAGGTTCTCATATTATTGGGATATGATAAAGATAAAGAGGAGATCCCAGTTCTTGCTTGAGATATATCGGTAAGTATATCTCCTACTTTGAAAGTAATTAAGGGAATAAACTTTCATAGTTGACATAGCAAGACTAATTTGATTTAAAATACCTTGATCAAATAAAATTAAATTGAGTATATAATTATATATTCTAATATAGTGCATTCTCAATTTCAGAAAATGAAGTCCATGAACCCATTGAGCAGGCATCTGGAGGTCAACCAATTGACCGGACCAAATTACTCGGATTGGATCCGTAATTTGGAGCTTGTACTCTCAACGGAGCGCATCAGTTATGTGCTCTCAGAAGACAAGCATGAAAACCCTAAATCTAAGGAAGAAAAAGCATTCAATGACAAGTATGATGAAGATCATGTCTTGGCTAGATGCTACATCTTGGGTTCTCTCTCCAATGTTCTTCATAAACAACATGTGGAGATGAGTACTTGCCAAGAAATTATGCAAAATCTGAAAGATTTGTTTGGTGACATTAACCGCACCCAGTGGTACAATATTATGAAAGAACTCGTTTGCTGCAAGATGCAGGAAGGGACTTCAGTTCGTGAACATGTACTCAAAATGTTTGGGTACTTATCGGAGCTGGAGACACTGGAGGCAACCATGGATGCAAACATGCAATCCAATTTCATTCTATTGTCGTTGCCCAAGTCTTTCAATAACTTTATGGTGTCATTCCACATGAATAAGCTGGAATTGACAAATGCTGGACTTCTTGCTGCATTAAAGTCTGCAGAAGACGTAATGAAGAAAGTTGGTCCCATTAGTAGTGCAATGGTTGCACAGGTCAGAGGGAAGCGCGGTCAGAAGCATGGATCTCGGAAGGGCCCGACATAGAAGAGAAAGAAGAAGGGACAAAGTGTTGGCTCATCTTCCAATGCATCCACTCTAATGACGTCGAAGAAAACCGACGTATGTCACCACTGCAAAAAGCCGGGCCACTAGAGGCGTAATTGCCCGGATTACCTGAAGTCGGTCGACAAAGGTAAAGCCCCAGCAGGTATGAATTCTACTTTTATCATTGAAACCAGCTTTCTCGTTGGATGAGAAGGAAGTTGGGTTGTTGATTCCGGTGCTTCTGTTCATGTATGCAATTTGTTGTATTTGTTTCAGGAAACTAGAAAACTTGAAGAAGGGGATATAGTCATCCAGATGGGATCTGATGCAAGTGTTGCAGCAGTCGCCATCGGGACTTGTCGGCTATCATTATCTAGTGGAAGAGTCTTAGTACTTAAAGAGTGTCTTTATGTACCTATAGTCAGAAGGAATTTAATATCAGTATCTAAGCTAGTTAGAAATGGATATTCATTCCTGTTCTGTAATAAGTTAGTCATAAATCATTATGATAAATATCTTGCAGATGGTATTTTGACTTCTGGTGGACTCTATGAATTGTGCATTAATGAGCATGTCATGAATGTTACAACCACTAATAAAAACCATAAAAGATCCAGGAGTAATATAAATCATTCAAACATGATTGGGCATCAAAGGCTAGGTCATTTATCTGTTGATAGGATCAATAGATTGATAAAGGATGGACCTTTTGGATTTTCTACAGGTTCAGTCTTTACCTACCTGTGAACATTGTATTCGAGGTAAAATGACTAGGATGCCTTTCCGTAACAAGGTTACTAGATGCGAAGGTATTATTGACCTAATACATACCGATGTATGTGCTCCCTTCAGTACCGCGACTCGAAATGGATATTGATATTATTTGACGTTTATTAATGACCATTCGTGATACGGGTTTGTCTTCCAATTACGTCATAAATCTGAAACCTTTGAAAAGTTCAAAGAATTTAAGGCTTTGGTTGAAAACCAAACCGATAGGAAGATTAAACGTATTCTATCTGATCAAGGTGGCGAGTACCTCTTAGATGAATTCAAGGAATACCTTAAAGAGAATGGAATTGTGTCCAATCTCACTACTCCTGGAACTCCCCAACTTAATGGTGTTGCTGAAAGACGCAACAGGACTATCATGGATATGGTCCGTTCAATGATGAGTAAAGCACATTTACCACTTAATTTCTGGGGATATGCAGTAGAGACTGCAATATATATCCTGAATAAGATTCCCAACAAATCTGTACCTAAGACACCTCATGAGCTCTGGTATGGGACCAAACCTAGTGTTAATCACTTGAGGGTTTGGGGTTGCTTGGCTCATGCGAAGAACGTGGACGCAAGTAAGCTGGAATCTCGTACTCGTGAGTGTTACTTCATTGGGTATGTTAGAGATGTTATTGAATACCAGGTCTATGACCCTGAGACCCAAAAGGTTTTTGTCTCTAGAGATGTGAAATTTCTGGAGAATGATTTCCTTAAAGGTCAAGACAAAAGTGAAGTAGAGGAACTCATAGAATCCCCTGAGATTCTGAGCTTCCTAGATTAGAAACTGAAGAGATAAATAAAGATGAAACACCCAAACCTCTTCAAAGGAGTTCGAGGGTGGTTGCACCACCTGAAAGGTTTGGATTCCATGTGTCAAGTGAAAGTGACAATGATTTTACTTCATTTGATGAAGCACTCGCGGATCGTGACATGGATAGATGGATGCTAGCAATGAAGTCAGAAATTGATTCCATGCATAAGAATGGTGTATGGACCCTAGAGGATCCACCTGAAGGGGTAAAACCCATTGGGTGCAAATGGATCGTCAAGAGAAAGAGGGGACCTGATGGGAAAGTAGAGACTTTCAAGGCACGGCTCGTAGTCAAGGGCTACACACTGAGAGAAGGCATCGATTACGATGAGACATTCTCTACTGTGGCTATGCTTAAATCCATCAGGGCATTGCTGGCTATAGCTGCATATCTTGACTACGAAATCTGGCAGATGGACGTCAAGACGGCTTTCCTTAATGGATACCTCAAGGAGGATATCTACATGGAGCAGCCCCAGGGCTTCATGACTGAGGATGGTAAAGTATGCAAGCTGAAGAAATCCATATATGGGCTCAAGCAAGCTTCTTGTAGTTGGAACATCAGATTTGACGAAACCATAAAGAGATATGATTTTGTGCAGAATACTGATGAACCTTGTGTATACAAGAAGATTAGTGGGAGCGCCATTGTGTTCATCGTGCTTTATGTAGATGACATCCTTATCATTGGGAATTATACAGGGATGATGACCAGTGTGAAGATTTGGCTTTCCCATACCTTTGAGATGAAAAATCTTGGAGAAGCCTCTTACCTTTTGGGTCTGAAGTTGTTCAGAAACCGAGAGAAGAGGATATTGGGATTGTCACAACATGGATACATTAAGAAGATTCTTGAACGATTCTGTATGGATAGTTCCAAGAAAGGATTCCTACCCTTAAGACATGGTATCCACATGTCTAAAGGAATGGCTCCTCAAACTGTTGAGGAAAAGAAAGCCATGGCTGGATGTCCATATGCATCAGCTATAGGAAGCTTAATGGATGCCATGATGTGTACTACGCCAGATATCTGTCATGCACTGGGAGTGGTAAGTTGTTACCAATCCTGCTATGGAGAACAACACTGGAATGCAGTAAAGAACATATTTAAATATCTAAGACGGAAGCAAGATTACATCTTGGTCTATGGAGATGGTGATCTTCAAGTCTTGGGATATACAGATTCTGACTTCCAATCGGATATTGATGATCGAAAGTCGACATCAGGGTTTGTGTTCCTGTTGAATGGTGGTGCTGTGAGCTGGAGAAGCAAGAAGCAGGACACTACAACAGATTCAGCAACAGAAGCCGAATACATTGCCGCATCAGATGCTGCAAAGGAGGCGGTGTGGTTGCGTAAGTTCGTGCAGGAGCTTGGCGTAGTTTCCTCTGATAATCCCATCCTGCTACTCTCTAATAACACGGGAGCCATTGCCCAGGCGAAGGAACCTAGATGGCATCAGAAGAGTAAGCACGTAGAAAGGAAATACCACATCATTCGGGAGATTCAAAAGTGTGGTGACATCATCATCACCAAGGTGGCCTCTGCCGACAACGTTGCTGATCCTCTTACCAAACCTCTGACACAGAAGGTTTTCGACCAGCATGTAATGAGTATGGGTTTAAGGATTGTTCCTGAATGGTTCTGAGGGCTAGTGGGAGATTGTTAGCAATGTGATCCCGAGGCGAACCATTCCTACAATAAATGTTATTGTAATAAATGATTTGTCAATAAAAGTTATTGATTATGTTTCACTCCCATTCTGATATTGAATGAATGAATGCACTATAAGGTCCCTCTGTACAATAAGGGTTATGTACCATGGCCAACTTGATAATCATACAGCTGTTGATTCATTGATTGAATCATAAAGGATGATGCTTGGATTATCGAAGGAGTTAGATAGAGGACTCATCAAGCATCATCAATGATTGATAAGTAGTGATCTCCAGCCTGAGTAGGAGATGGCAATCCTATCTCATTAGGTTGATATCTAACCTACCTCTTGATGCAGGTCCTCTGCATGGGAATTGTGATTCGGAGGTATCAGAGTAGTTGAGAAAATGAGTTGACTTAACGAGATTGAGATAACCAAAGACCTATGATGAATATTGTCACATCACAGGCAAACATCCTCTGACCAGAGACAGATGTATTGCTATATGTCTAAGTGTGTACATTTGGCAGACCAATAGGTTAATGACCTAACCAAGGTCTATACACCGACGAGATGGTGTGCATGTAAGGGCATATGAGTAATACGATCACTCAAAGGGATCATACATGTCCATTTGTTAACCGGGAGACATGAGCTCACTCATGAGGTATTGGGACTGACCAAATTCCTTGCATGGTCGTCATGCTTTAGAAGCA
The DNA here is from genome assembly GCA_037367405.1 of Ottelia alismoides. Classification (NCBI taxonomy): domain Eukaryota; kingdom Viridiplantae; phylum Streptophyta; class Magnoliopsida; order Alismatales; family Hydrocharitaceae; genus Ottelia; species Ottelia alismoides. Next base: position 1,325,195 of record JAZKJV010007449.1, read on the forward strand.
TGACATGAATTTGAAGGTAAGATATATGCTTTGTGAAAGCATATGATTTGTACCATATCCCAAGGGCCAAGAATGAGAAACTTAATGATCATATCATGAAGATGACAGTGTAAAAGTGATCTATATCTTCAGGATGATCATGAGTCTTCCAGTATGCAGGATGTACAGATATTAGGAATACCTGAGGTTAATTGATCATAAATGATTGTATAACCATGACGCTTCCATTCCGAGGGAGTGATGACACAGGTTTGGATTTTAGTGACTCCTCTCATTAGAGAATTGACCTAATCTTAGTCCAAGAACTGGACATTGATCCGAATGAGATTCAGATGCAATGAGAAGATTGGGTTTACGGACTTGATTTAATCAAGCATCTATGAGAGGTCCATGGGATCTGGATTTGAGATGTGATCTCAATATCCAGGTCACTATATGTGGAACAATACAATCGCCATGTCCTTATCTCCAAGTATCTGAGGAGAAATAACATTGTTCTTAAATGGTTTAAGAACAATTCCATAAGATCTAAGCATTGAGAAATTGATAAATAAATGTGATTTGATTATAATGATGTATGAGGAATTATCCAATATAATTAAATGTGATTTAATTATTATGGATAAGAATAATGTGGATAGTAATATCCAATTATTCATAATTTATTATAAATGTGATTTATAATGTATTAGAGAGAGCTAATTATAATTTATATTTGTAGATTAATTATTAATGTGTATTGGATACACATTGTCTAATTAATTGAAAATGTAAATTATATTTTGTTTTGGGTTGTGAATGTGATTCACAATTTTCCAAAGTCAAGATTGCAATATTCCCAAAATTAATTGAGAATTATTTTTGGTGAATAAAATCCCAACAAAAAGTTGTTGGAAATAAATAAGAGAGAAAATCAAGGAGGCATGCAATCTCATGGAAATCCATGAGATTGCCTCCTTTAGGAAAGTGATGGGAGACACCCAATTCCTATATGGAATGGGTGGCCGTCCCCCCTTAATGTACATGGAGATGTAATCTCCATGTATTTTCTCTCCTTATTTATTTATGTGATTTTAGGATTGATTTATATTTGATTTTGTGAAATATATTTTAATCTAAAGTAGTTGGCTTTTCCAACAACAATCTTGACCATTGGATTGACATAAATCAATCTCATCCATTGATTTTATATGATCCATGGATCCCAAAACACTATAAATAGAGAGGCATACCTTGCTCTCTATTACATGCTATTGGTAGCACATCTCTCTCTCTCTCTCTTTTCCTCTCACAAACCAACCCTCTCTCTCCCTCTTCTTGGTGGTCGTCCACCATACCCTAGAGGAGAGACCCGACGACGCCTACGCCACCGCGCTGTCGCTTCGACACTCTGCGGTTCTCCGTCTACTTGGAGTGCTTCACTCACGAAGGAGACGTTCGATCTTGTGTGACGAGATCAGGAGAAATCGTGCTTGAATCAACTTGTTGGATTGCGAGGACAACGCGACTCATCCCCGCGTTCGCATGTCGTTACTCTGACGATCGAACTTGACACAGGAGGTCTCTTTTCGTAGAGACTCGATCAACCACGCACCAAGAGTTATTGCATTATACTTGTTGTGGTTATAGATGAAACGATCCGAGAATCGTTCTTGGATCATATGGTTTCATCACATGAAAAATTTTTTAAATTCCGCTGCACCGAATGACTAGTACGACTAGTCATTCTCCGTCGTATCTGATACGACGATCACACTTCCGTGATGCGCTTGAGGATTTCTCCATATCCTTCAGGAAGTTTACCATGTTGGCATACCACGAGATTGAGTCAATAACACAAATTGACTCATATGTTAATGTCTCTCTAATATAATTAAAATCAAGAGAATCCTTAAGTTCAATCCGAGAAAGATGATCAACCACACCATTCTTTACTCTAGGTTCATCTTTTATCTCCAAATCAAACTACTGGAGGAGTAGAATACATCTAAGAAAATGCACCTTCGCATCCTTTTTTTCCATTAAATATCGAATGGCTGTGTGATTAGTGTAGATGTTCAACTTAGAGCCCAAAACATGTGACCATAACTTCTTGAGGGCCCATAGTACAGTGAGCATTTCCTTTTCAGTCACGGTATAATTCTTCTGTGTAGGGTCTAATACTTTGCTCGCTGATGAATCTGTGATTCATCACTCTTAAAGTTTAAAATAGAGACTTGTTCCCGAGTATTTAGCAGCATATTTCCCTTTATCTTGCATAAATAGCATTCATGCATAAATGCACAATACAAACATTTTAGCTTTCATAATTGCATTAAATAAGAAGCCAATTCATTTGTAAAATTCACTTGTAAAATATCCACCACTACCCTCTTAGTCATCTGTATTTTATCCCCCTCTGAAGTCAATAACACATTCCTTATACTGTGTATATTACTAGTTAATAATATAAGGAAGAAGGCCAAAAATTCCTAGCTTCTGAATTACCCAATAAAACCCCAAACCCAATTTAAGACCCCAGACCTTAGAATGCACATATCTCTCTCATACAACCTCCGAATTAGGTCTACTCACTTTCAGATTAATCCACATTCAGAGACCTTTAAAATGAGACCAATTTCATTTTAAATCGGAGCTCGTATACAAAACTTGGGTTTTTGGGTCCCTTTGTATACTACATGTATGTATATTTGTACCCTTATATTTTTGTATCATATATGACCTCATATCCATTTTTAGTCAACATGAAACTTGTAGATCTCATCAAGATCTACAACTTTCATGTTTTGAGTTTTTCCAAATTCGGCCTCCTTCTCTCTCTAAATCCATTTTATTTTCCAGCCATTCAGATCAGGACACGTGGCACCCTCTAATTGCGCCACGCGACCCGCTCCTTTGCGCGCCACGCGTCTTCCATCCCGTCGTCCGATCGCCCACCCTCTGTCTTGATCTGGGCCTTCCATCATTGCAGTGCTTCTCAGCCATTCGATCAAGACCGGGATCCAATCCAATCCGTTCGCCTGCGCCGCGCCCTCCTTGCGCCACGTGGCTGCATCCGCACCCTTCGATGCCCGCCTTTTCCTCTTAATCTCCACCATCCATCCTGGCCTTATTCTCTACCATTAGATCAAATTCCAGGGCATCATCTCAACCACACATTAGCACCTTTACCTACGCCCTCCACGTGGCTCCATCACAACCCTTCGATCTCGGTCCTCTGATCTGATCATAGCCACGCCATCACGCCCTTATCATGACCGTTGGATCGCTCGATCCAACGGTCAAGACATCATCTCCTACTCCCGATTGGCCCGCGCCCCACGTCGCCCACCTTGCACGTGTGCCGCCCCCTTCCTATTTTGGGAGCCACTCCGACCACCCTCTCTGCCTCCTGTCACCACCATTTTGTACCCCACTCTTCCCTCATCCTCGCCGAACCCCTCGAGCACCATGAAATCCCCCCACCTTGCTCCACGACATCGACCAACTCCATCACTTCGCCACCTACACCGTCACCTTCCACCTATAAATACGCCCCCATCGTCGACCGTCAGCCCTATCCGCCGTTTTGAGAGAAGTGAGGTCGAGCCCCTTTAACCTTCAAGTGACAGCTGTAGGAGACGAGTTGAGCAACGACAACCTCAAGGCGAGATCCGGTGGTCTACACTACCATAACGAGCTTCACAACGCTCGTTGAGCTTCAGAGTAACGCCATCTCCTTGAATCGACGACAGGAGCCACAGATCATAGCTCCGCCTCTAGCGAAATTCCAGGTAATTTTCCTATATTTAACTTTCTCAATTCCTTTTATCTATCATTATCTCTTCATTTACGTATTGATCACCATTACAAACATAACATTACATTTTTTACCACCAAATCGTTTTCATCATTTACACCACTATCATCATACACATTCACTATTTTTTATTTATCACCTACCGTCATTGAATCAGCACACCATCATTATTATCAGAAATCACTCACATCCACCATATCTTCATTGCATTTTCTATTTCCTGTTTACAAAGAAAATCACAAAAAAAATTACAAAAAAATTAAAAAAATTAAAAAGGAATTAAAAAAAAGTAGGAGCAGGGCTATCCCAGCCGCCAGCCGTCCTAGCTGCAGCCATCCCCTTCAGCCCACTCCACCGACTACCGGCCGCCGCCCCTTTCTCTTGCACCTCCAGACCTCCATCCCGCAGCCACGTCGCTCGCCTCCCACGTACGTCGTCGCACCGCCTTGTCCCCGCACCTCCGCTCAGCCGTAGGTCCCGCGCGATATCTCCATAGGCGTGTCTAAGCTGCCCCCTGCTCCTACTGTTCCCTTAGCCAGCGCGCGGACGGGCGCGGATCTCCCCGCACCGCCCACCGACCTTGTACAACTGTCGTCCTAGTCACGCACTCGCGCTGTCGTCCCCAAGGTGAAGCGCGCCGCCTCAACGCCCCGCACCGCCCCTTGGAGCCACACCTCCAGCATCTGTAGTGCACGCCTCCTTCCCTTGGAGCCTCAGCCACCTCCGTTGCTCCGCCAGGCCCCCCCTGCCGTCGGTACCCCGTGCCTCCAGCTCGACGTGCCATCCTACGCCTCACTCTCCTGGAGCGCTCTGCCCGCCACCTACGTTGACGCGCCAGACCGCCGCCACATGTCAGTCGCGACCGTCCGCGCCGATCCCCTGGCCACCGCTCATAGCGCCGCAAACATCCTCATCTCCCTTGCACCCTAGCTTGCGGAAGAAGAATAAGTAAAGGTCCTTTTTTATTTCTTTTGTAAAAATTACACTATCACCTGCATGTTTATATATTTGCAAAAGAGCCCCTGTACATAGTTTGTTAGTTTTATTTTCAATTTCCTATATTGCATAGACGCCCATGCATTTGAGTATTAATTTAGACAGCAATCTTGCATCATTTATTTTAATGAAAAATAACATGTTGTAGATCAACTAAATCTTTATCTCCAGGCTATTTATTTACATTTTTGTGAGCATTAGATATTTTATTAAAAATCAGAGACTGGAAATCAGTGATATTTTACCCATTTAAGCTCTAAAATTCGCATAGCCATATTTTCTTGCTCCAAAAATTGTGAAAAAATTTGTAGATGATGCCTCTCTCTGTGCTTTAATTTCTATCCAAGTTTCATCGACCTTATCCCCAGCATGGGGATAATAGCAGACAAATTAACTATGGTCGAACATATTCACAAGAGGGTCACTGACCTTGAGTCTCTCTTGAGATTGCCGAAACAAGTTGAGGAACATACTGAGAGGGAAGCTAAGATAAAGCTACCTGCCCCTTCTTTACCACTTATACTTGTGAACCGAGTCCAACTAGTGCAGGAACATGCACCGAAGCCTCAGAGTGGCTGTCTAGAGGAGCAGACTTACACCTAGCAGGACCAGTACGCATCCCCACAAGTGGAGACAAGATACGAGTAGCCTCCGCAGGTGTTCGAGATCAACGAGCTGTGGTACAGCCATGACCCCGTCGGCAGACAGTCGGGGATAGGGAATGGTCAGCCTCACCGACCTTCCCTAGCTTACCAGGAAAACGGCTCCATCCCCGCACCACGCTTTGTTCAGTCCAGGCCCAAACGAGGGTACCAGCCTCAGCAGCACCAGCAACAGCAACGCACATTCCACTCGGGCCAGCAGGACCCGTCATCATCCCATCAACAGCAACAGTACCGGCATGGCCAGCAGGGTCAGTACATGACCTCATCCTCAAGTCAGCATCAACCCGCCCAGCCTACCGAATTGGAGTCCCTCACCTTGGCGATCCAGATCCTGACTGATAGGGTCTAACATATCCATAATAACTATCTGGATATGGGAACTGATCTGAATCGTGTTTCTCGTACCCAGGACCAGCAGATGGCACTAAAGACCCCAATTCCCGCCCAGGTTCAGGCCAACCCGAACAGCTTGAATCAAGGCCAGAACCGACCACGAGATCAGGTATACTATTCAGATAATTCTTTATCTGAACATGAGATCCTTTCGTAGGATAATGTAAACCATATGTCCCTCAGGAGCGGAAGGATCGTGATCGTACTTGATCGGGCACGTGCACCGGAGGAAGAAGCCGCCAAGTCTCTACCTAAGGAGAACTTGGAGGCAGAGGAGCAGCAACATCACCACCACCACCACCGGCAGAAGAAGAGGACTTCCGAGTCCTCAAAGAAGTAAAAGAACCGCACCAGTAGGGAGTCCCCTGAAACTGATGAAGAGCTCGCACCTCTATCTGAGGAGGAAGTTCCAACAGTCGCGGAGGATGCATCACCGGTTTCGCACCAGCATTTTTCTTTTCATAATAGTCAGAGTCTGAGTCAATTTCAGAGTCTGAGACCTGTACAAAACTAAGTTCCCACTTTGAATGAAAATCCTTCAGTTTCAGAATCTGAGTTGGAGTCAATAATCCCTTTCCCCCGAGCTCTTAAGGGTGGAAAGAAGAAAACTAAAAAAATCCAAAAAGATGACCCTGAGATGGCAGAGTTTTGCAACAAACATATCAAGGTCATGATCCCCTTTGACAAGTACGTGGAAATAACACCTGCATTTCAGAAGTACCTTAAGGTGAGATGCACACCTACTATGGTTAGCTAGGAAAACCAAGAGTCGTGTTGAGAAACACGTCCTGTCAGTAGCCACGACTTGTGCAATAAAGAACTCATTTCCATGGAAACGAAGAGACATCGGTGCACATTATGTGGTGAGTCATGTTGATGACATTGCGTTTGCACGCACTCTCCTGGACAATGGATCCTCCATCAACCTAATGCCTACAGCCCTCTATGAGCGGCTTAATCTCGGACCTCTTAGGAAATCCAGAGCTCTCTTTCAGTTCGCTAATAATCAATCAAGAGGTCCCAAGGAGAATTGAGGAATGTTGTCATCAAAGTCGAGGGTCAGGAATACATGGTGGACTTCACCGTCCTTGATATGGAGACCCCTCTTAATTGGAGAGATTCCCAGATCATACTAGGCAGGCCCATCCTCAGAATAGCGGGGGTCTTGTTTGATTATAAGATTGGGAAGATCCAGTTCCAAACTCCAGGCGGAGACGAGGAACTTGAGATGAAGCAAACCAGATTGTAGAGACCAGATTCCGAATCCAGCACCGAGTACTCTTCATCCGAGGCAGACTGCAATCACGTAGACACTGTTGGGCCATGGAGACAGAACCTAGCTAGCACCGACGAGTCCCTCCCCTCCGGAGATGATCTTGTGCATGAGTCAATTTACGAGGTCCTTAGAAACGAGTACAGCTCGAAACCTGCATCCCCCTACATCTTCGATGACTTAGAGGCACAGTTGGGCCTTTCAGTCCTTCCCTCTATAGGACAATCAGAAGATGAGGATGACGAGTCAGACGTGGCTTTTGCCGATTGCATGGAGACCTTTGACGAAGCGACTCCAGAGCCGAATGACTTTGTGGCAGTAATTTTAGAGACAGATCCAACCACTTTCAACACTGAACCAGATTCGATTGAGCCAGACATCCTCGATGATCACACATTACCTGAGCTCAAACCCTTACCCACAACACTCAAATATGCCTTCTTTGTGGGTCAGGAAAAAAAATATCCGATCATCATCAATTCGCAATTGACCGAGGAGCAGGAATCTCACTTGCTAGAGATCCTGGAGAAAAATCGCAAGGCGATAGGCTGGAGCATTTCTGATCTCCACAGGATAAATCCTGCTCTATGTTCGCACCATATCTACTTGGAGAATGAAGCTAAACCCTCTCACGAATTCCAACGTCGTTTGAATCCAAATTTACGAGAGGTAGTGAAGAAGGAGATAGAGAAATGGTGCAACACGGGTTTCATTTATCCCATCTCAAGATTCCAAATGGGTGGCCCCGATCCATATTGTCCAGAAAAAGTCGGGAATTCAGACGACCACCAATGAAGACAGAGAGGAAATTGTGATGCGAGTACCCACGTAATGGCGCGTCTGTGTGGACTACAGACGCCTGAATGATGCGACGAAGAAGTATCATTTCCCCCTACCATTCATTGATCAGATCCTAGAGAGACTAGCGGGGAAAGAATTCTTCTGCTTCTTGGATGGATTCTCGGGCTACAATCAAGTAGCCATAGCTCCAGAGGATCAGGAAAAGACCACATTCACATGCCCCTTTGGTACCTATGCTTTCAGGCGCATGCCCTTTTTGTTATGCAATGCTCCCGGTACTTTTCAAAGGTGCATGATTGCTGTATTCACCGAAATGGTCGGCAAATTCCTGAAAGTCTTCACGGATGACTTCTTGGTCTACGGCGATTCCTTCGATTCCTGTCCTAGGAATCTGGACCGAGTCCTCAAATGTTGTTGTGAGGTTAATCTGGTGCTCGCCTGAGAGAAAAGTCACTTCATGGTGACGGAGGGCATTGTGTTGGGGCACGTCATCTCCAAGAGAGGAATAGAGGTTGACCATGCCAATGTGGACGTGATCAAATGACTCCAGCCACCAACCAACGTTAAACAATTGCGGTCTTTCCTCGGGCATGTCAGATTCTATCGGAGAATTTTTAAGGATTTTTCTGAGACTGCTCGACCGCTAACTGAGATTTTAGGCAAGGACATGAAGTTTATTGTTGACCACAAGTGTCTTTACGCCTTTAAGCTATTGCAAGGAATGATCATGGACGCTCCGATCCTACAAGCCCTAGCTTGGTCTCTGCCTTTTGAGATCACGACGAACGCCTCAGACTTTGCCGTTGGGGCTATGTTAGGACAGAGGAGGGATGGCGTCCCATTTGCAATACACTACGCAAGCAAAGTACTTGATACCGCTCAGCGTAACTATACAATTATAGAAAAGGAGATTCTTGCAGTAGTGTTCATGGGACAAATTCAGATCTCATTTAATTGGATCCAAGGTAAATATGTTCACTGACCACACAACACTACGCTACTTAATGGAAAAGAAGGATGCGAAGGCGCGTCTTCTTAGGTGGATTTTGCTTATCCAGGAGTTTGATTTGGATATTCATGTTAAACTTGGAAAGAAAAACATAGTAGCTGATCATCTCTCCCGTCGATTCATCTTAATACTTCCGAGGATTCACCAATTTGAGACTCCTTCCCTGACGAGTCGATTTTTGTTGTCGACTCACTCACGTGGTATGCTAATATCATGAACTATCTTGTCTCCAAGAAGGAAACCGAGGATTAGCCCAAGAGCCACATTGACCGACTCAAGTCGGATTCTAGACATTACCATTGGGAGGATCCGATCCTTTTCTTTAAAGGACCGGATTGTGTCTGGAGACGATGTATTCCTCAGGAGGAATACCAGAGTGTCCTTTCTTTATGCCATAGTTTGGAGGCAGGAGGACACCACTCCGGGAAGAGGACCGCATGGAAGGTACTTCAGTGTGGCTTTTACTGGCTGACTCTGTTTCACGATGCCATCACCTTTGCGAATTCGTGCCCAGTATTCCAGAGAATGGGAGGAACCGTTGGTTCCAAGGATAAGATGCTGATGCAGCCTGTCATCATTTGTGATGTCTTTGACGCCTGAGGCATCGACTTCATGGTCCCATTCCCTGTTAGCCATGGATTCGAGTACATCCTTCTTGCGGTAGTTTACTTGTCTAGGTGGGTGGAGGCTATCCCAACCCGAGCCACAGGCAGCAGGACTGTCTGTAAATTCATCAGAGATTATATCATCTCTAGGTTCGGGATCTCCAAAATGTTTATATCAGGTGGGGGTAGCCACTTTATGAACCGAGACGTAAAGAAGCTGTTGAAGGACTACGACATCGAACACCGTGTCACTAGTCCTTACCACCCACAGACTAATGGTATGGCTGAGGTGTCGAATAGGGAGGTGAAAACTATATTACAGAAGCTTGTCTGCCCAGGAAGGAAGGACTGGTCCCAGATCTTGGATCATGTCCTATGGGCTTATAGGACATCTTACAAGACACCGTTAGGAACCACCCCATTCCGGATGGTATTCGGAAAGTCGTGCCATTTGTCTGCAGAATTAGTGCACAAATCAGAATGGGCAATCAAGAAGGTCAACTGGAACACACACCTAGGACAGAAGCGGAGAGAAATGGATCTGAATGAGCTTGTAGAAGTCAGAAACCGTGCATACGACAACAGTTTGGTGTACAAGGACAAAGTGAAGCGTTGGCACGATAGATATATCAGAAGAAAGACCTTTGTTCCTGGACATAAGGTATGGTTGTTTAATGCAAGGCTGAAGGTCTTCCAAGGCAAGTTGAAGTCCAAGTGGACGGGCCCATTCATTGTCCGAGCGGTGCATGATAGTTGATGTGTTGAGAACTCAGATATCGTAGATGACGCACCGACATTCGTAGTGAATGGACAACTGTTGAAGCACTTCGTCGAAATAAACGAGCAATTAGTCCATGTTGGGGAGATTGTATTCATGCGCGAGACAGATTCAACAGATAAACATCGAGCCGCGCATGAGACCTTACAACAGTGAACTCTAGCCATCAGCAGCATCTGGAAAGATTCAGATCGTGATCCTTGTATATATCCATCATTCCTGTACATTCTACCCCTCCCTCCCGCGACTCTAATCATTCACCCCAACATTCATGAACCTCCATCTACGACTATACTTAGGATGACCAGATCCTAAGTATAAGGGGGTGAGTCACCTGAGTCCATTCACTGTACATCCTTCAAATCACAGTGATCCTCATACCACTCCCGTCCTATACTTAGGCTGACATGAGACTAAGTATAGGGGGACTGATGCCCGACTTGTATATATTCATCCACTTCTCCTCTTGACCTCGTCCACCCCATTTTTGATCTTCTTCTACACTTAGGCTGCCAGAGCCTAAGTATAGGGGGGAAGGACGACTTCTATACATTTTTACTTCCTTGGCTCTCTTACGCTTAGCACGAGCTATGTCTTTTTTCTCGCTTTCCATGCTCCGAGGACATAGAACACTCTATGTATAGGGGGGCATGTAAATATTACATATATACTTTACCCATAGCTCGTACTTTCACGTATTTTTGTATATATTACACAATAATTAAGGGATGGGTAAAAATGGATAAAATGTTTACTAAAATCCACTTGTATAATCTGTATAATACTCATAAAACACTTGTACCATAGGAGGTATACCAAATTCTTAAAAAAATGGAAAAATCAAGGGCTTCTTATTTTACTCTTGCATATCATCTCTGCATCTAAAAAGAAAAGAAAGAAAAAGAGTCTTGCATTTTCATTCATCTACATAGCATGTCATCTACATCTCGTCTACATATCTTGCATATGCAAGGTGAAAAGTTGCTGGGTTCTGAACCAAGTTATGAGTAGATGTTGAGGAAGGACTTGATTTGACCATAATCCACCTACTTTCAGAGGAACCTTATAGGAGCTGGAGTTAAAATTTTTCAGGTCAAGTGACTTAGTTCTTTGAGTCCGCAAGTCTATGTACAATACAAGCACCAATACTTTGGCATGCCAGGTCATCATTAAGGCAAGCACATATCAGTATTTGGGCTCTAATACTCAGAGGTCGTGCCTTACTCTACTGAATAATATCTGAAAACAATGAGGGTTTTATGAACCCAAAACAATGATGCCCATTAAAGATTTTAATTAAGGTAAAAGTTTTATTAGCAATCCCCTCGTTTTAATTTTTGGGTTTTCAATTTTTTTAAGTATTTTTCAATAATATGTGCTTAATGATTTTTATAAATTTTCTTTTCGATCCTAAATGTTATAAAGGAAGATAGCAGAAAAGTCGTGCAAGTTGATACTAGGGTGGAAATCTCAGCCTTGTATCAAATGATGCATGTATAGTAAGAGGACTTACAGTGCTTCTCAGCTCTCTCCATGCTGGATGCAAGATAGAAATTTAAATATTTACACTGCATGAACGATATGCAAAAGCATGAAATTATCCTAAACATGAATTGTTATTAGAAGTGAAGGACTAAATGCTAACTACTAAAAAATGGATCCTAAATGTCCGACCTTGGAGACTCTTCGGTGCCCGCCACAACAGGTCTTACTAGCACTGTATAGAACCTCTCACATCACATGGTTCCAAATCCAAGTAATTAACAATTAAATCTTAACTAAATCCAAGTGTATATCACTATAGGTACTTGCTTCTCATTAGGCCTTGGAACTAACTACTGAATCAAGAAACCCTAATGTCTATGGGCTCAATCATAAAAACAAAATAAAAGTAAGCAGAAAACTCAAAACTTATGAAACAAAATAAAATACAGGCTGAAAATAGCGATAAAATTGATGAGGCCCCTGGTGAGCAGACACCCAGGCAATGGATCACGTGAAGTGAAGTGTCCAAGTGTCTTGAATTATTACAAATTAATTTACAAAATTAAAATAAAACACTCTCTCATAAAATAAAATAAAAATGCTAGAAGATCTACTCTGCTTCTTCTCTCTGCCTCTCTCTCCTGCTTTCTCCAAGTGGCCCAAGAAGGGAATGGGACAATCTCCTCGCGGCTCGGATACATAAAAATCCTAGGAATTCACCATCGCCACATGGTCCCTTGCAAGAAAGTCAATAAAGAAACAATAGTTAGAAAGAGATAAATATTTATCAAAAATAAGTAGCAGAAATAAAAAAGAAATAACGTGTAAATAATATACAAAAAATATACACTATCCGTTGCTGCCCGACAACGACGTCATTTGATTAACTGAGAATCCAAGGAGTAGTCGTGTGTGCTCACAATGCGAGTGAACAATCACTGATGTGACAGCTCAGGAAGCCTCAATTAAATCAACAATCAACCCGCAACAAATAATCAGGAAATGAAATCAAGTGGATCAAACTTTATTATACACCCTACCAATAAATGTGTATAGTGTGCAAGTATGTGTACGGGGTCGAACAAATGGAACAATGGGGAGTAGCTATTATTTATTTCTAAATAATGTAGGTATTTATATACATCTGTATTGTATATAGTGTTTTGGGGGGGTTTTAAATTATTTAATATACATTTTCATTTATATTTTTTTTATATTTTTCTGATTTTTAATTTCCTTTTCTGTTTAGTATATAATAGAGGAATATATATCACTATATGTAATAATATATATTACAGGGTATATATATAATATATAATAAATATGACAAAATCAGTAAATACAAACAAAAATAGTCCTATTTATTTTTTAAAGGATTTAAAAATATTTAAAGGTATTTAAAATGATTAATAATAATAAGGATATATAATAACATATATGTATAGATAAGCTATATATGGTATTCTATTTATAAATATAGCTATATATAGTAAAAAATGATGAAATACAATATTTTTGTGTTTTTTGAAATATTCTTCTATTTATGTTAAACTTTGGGTAATATTTTCTATTTTTATATTTTAAAATTCAAAATATCCCAAATAAAGGAATACTTAAATATGCATAATTGCTTTGATATTTTAAAAATATAAATGGGTCCAAAATTTCTCAAAACTAATTTTATATGTAATAATAAGTATATATAAAAATGTAGGCTAGAAAATTATTTTTTTGAATTTTTGAAAATATTATATATTTTTAAGGGATAGAGAGGGGTTTTGATTTTTTTAATTTTTTGTGATTTTTGGTACGTAATGATAAAATATTACAATAAATGATAGGTAATTATTTTTGGAATTTTTAATAAAGTTTTTATAATTTTTTGTATTGTTTAAGGCAAATAGGTAATAAAAAGGCTCCTTTTGATTTTTAATAAATAGACAATCATATAAATGCTAAGAGAAATATACGGCATGAATGAACATTTAATCAGGCATTTGTCCCTATTTTTACACAATTTTTGGAGCACGAGAAGTATTTTTAAAAAATAGAAATGCAAAAATAAAAATCAATAAGCTAGCAGTGCATTTATGCAATTAAAATAAATGGTGACGTAACACGTGCAAAATATCTATTGTTTTTGAACTACAAATTAAACTTTTTAAACTAAATAGAAAGAACGAAACCCGGAGGGGTACAAGTATAAAATGTCCACCCACATGGGGGACCACATGAGGTGACATGGCAGCGAACCCACTTTACAATATCTAAATCATATAGAGTCTTCAATTTAAATTTTCCACGTAATATAAGCCTTATAAAAATAAGTAGAGGACTAATAGTTAAATACAAAATGCGCGGAGGGGGTCTTTGAAATTTTACCCACTTAAGTGCCTTTCATACAACTGCTTTCTTGTTGACACATGGCTGATAAGATGGCAGAGGAGACACAATGCTTTAACGGGCATGAACGATTGCGATTAGATTTGACATTGGGTTCTTTATCCAACATCATTAAAGGATGTTGGAAGAACACCCAAGAACACCACCGGGTCGAGCTTCGATCGCTCTGTTCTCCAACATCGTGTGGCTTCTTCTCAATCTGATAGCTGCTATAGCTTGCTGGTGGTGTTCCACATGTGCAGGTTCCCTCTGATGAACTCCAGGTGATGGATATGAGAATATGAAAGGTGGGTGATTCAGACATGACCTGAAGGTACTTCAGGTGCTCTAGCTAATTCCAAATGGCTTCTTAAGGCCTAGGCCTACACCAAAAAGACTCTCCAGCTCAAGGGCTATCTCCTCGACTGGTTGTTTGAAGATGGAAATGAGGGGAATGGAATGGCGATGAGCTTCGTGCGATGAGCGATAGAGAGAAGCTAGATTCCAAAATCCATGATGGATCTGGGTTGATCAAGTGGGGAAAATCATGGAGAAGGTGTAGGGGAGTGATTGGGGATGACGATCGGGGCGGAAGAAGGATCAGAAATGGATGAATTTGACCTGGAGCTCGAGCTCCAGGTCAAAAGGTGGTTAAAATTTCTCCTAATTTAATAGCTACAAGGGAAAATTAAATACTATAATCGAAAATAGACCTAAGATATTACCTCGAAATGGAAGGACATGGCTTCGATTTGACCAGTTGTCGAAGAAGTAGAACCTATCGGAGCTACCTCCAACGATTGGGTGGATCGTCCTCCTCCACGACTCCTCGCTGCAAACCCATCTAGACGCTTGCTGTCACCAAGGTAATGGAGTTCTAGGGATCCGAGGGGCTAAGAGTCGAAGAAGATGTATTAAACACAAAAAGGAGATTGAGGGTTTTATTTACAGACAAAACAAAGGATTGAGGTTTCAGTTTTGATCCTGCTCGAATCGATAAGGATTAGAAAGATCTCAAGCCTTGGCATGAATTAAGGAGATCAAATCTCCATAATTTGCTCGGCATGCCAAGACAGATCGTGAAGGGTTCGAGCTGGAAAAAGGGAGGAAAATTGGGGTCTGACAAGCTCAGCGGTCGAGAAGGAGAGAGGGGGGTAGTTGACCCAAGTCAACTAAGGTTTGATTCTGGTTGGTCCACGTGGACCAAGAAGAAAAATCTGAGACAGAAATGCTTTATTAAATAGATAAAAAAACAAATGATTTTATTAATTTCTGATGAGAACATAATTTTATTTGTAAATTTATATAGTTTTTAATGCCAATTTTTATTTATTTTTCGAGGCTATTTATTATAGGTTAATATTTACATGTATAAATATAAGTCAGTATTCCTTTTTTATGGAAATAAGTAAATATACCTACATTATGTATATTTTTTTAATTTGTATTTTACATTTTATTATTATATACAAGTATTTTATGTATTTTTAGTTTATTTAAATACATATTTAGGTATTTTTGTCTTATTTTTCTCAATTTATTCATATACTTAATTAATTATGTGCATATACCTCATATGTATATATATGTATACTTTATCTATGTATTGGAATTCATTAATTATTTTATTTTCTTTTTATTGGATTAATTTTATTTTAAATATGTACTCATGTTTTGACTAATATTTACAATTTTATAAAAATATAAAAGTGAAAATATAATGAATAAATATTTTGAATATCTTATACATGTATATTGCACAATGATGGCCCAAAATCTGACTTTTGCATCTTAACTCCAAATTGAATGAAACCACCTTCATTAAATAATTTTATGAATAATAAAGGTGAGTTTGGTCATTTTCAAATCTGTATGGAGAAGCTAAAGTATGCAAAGTTTTCTTTGAGGCTTTTTAGTTTGTGTGTCCCTAGCATACTATGCATTATTTTTCAGTTAAATTGATTTTGTATTTTTCTTTTTATTATTATTTACAATAGTCATATTGAGGTTTATTATTTGAGGTGTAAAAATAATAGCATAAAATAGATTCCAAAATACAATTATTGGAGAATTGAAAATTAGGGTTTTTATGTATTTTATGTGGAATTTCTATGCCCTATCTCCCCCTACTTATCCCTTGTCAACCAAGTTATCATGATGACCGGATTTCCAGGTCTAGGGTCTACTATACATGAGGGTTTTGTCTGAGGATGCTGGAGCTCAAAGCTCAAGCTCCAATGGTCGTCGCCTTGAATTGTGGGCGGTTGCATGGGAGGCTCAAGCGGTAGAGAAAGATCTTACTATAATGACAATCAAGAACCACCAGATCTCAACAAAGAAGGAGTACGGTCTCATCATTGTTCCACGTTGAGGGGGAGCTACCACCTCTGACCTTGGGTGGAGATGGAGTTCTTCTCTCAAAGAAGTAGATGGCGTGGATAGACAATCGAGGGTGTTGGACATGCGAGCCCACGGCGAGCCATTATGCAATAAATGTTATTGCAATTCACTCCTTAGTCTGAAATAAAGAGCACATAATTTGCATAATAGGTCCCTTAGTACAATTAGGGTTATGTATCATGGCCATCTTAATGATCATACAGCTGTTGATTCAATTATTGAACCATAGAGGCTGGTGCTTAGATGAATATCTAATGAGTTAGATTGAGGACTCATCAAGCACCGACAAATGATTATTAAGAGATGATCTCCAGCCTGAGTAGGAGATGGCAATCCTATCTCAATTAGGTTGATATCTGACCGACCTCTTGATGCAGGTCCTCTGCATAGGAATAGAGATTCGGAGGTGTTGGATGAGTTAGGTCAAAGAGTTGACTTAACGAGATCGAGATAACCAAAGTCCTATATCGTATGATCACGATACAGGCACACATCCTCTGACCGGAGACAAATGTGTTACTATATGTCTGAGTATGTACATTTGGCAGACCAATAGGTTGATGGCCTAATCAAGGTCTATACACCGGCGCGCTGGTGTGCATATAAGGGCATATGAGTAATACGATCTCTCAAAGGAATCATACAGGTTCACTACTGAACCGGAAGACATGAGCTCACTCATGAGATATTGGGAAGAATCAAATTCCGTGCGCACGGTCGTCTCGCTTTGGAAGCTTGACTTAATTTGTTGGTTTGATATATACTTTTGGAAAGTATATGATCAAGACCGAGGTATAATATATGCTTTTGGAAAGTATATGATCAATACCGACTCCCAATAATCGAATGAGAAATTTACTGATAAAACCATGAAGTAGACAATATAAAGTTGATCCAATACTTCGGGTTTAATCTGGGTCTACCAGTATGCAGGATGTACAGGTATTGGGAATGCCTGAGGGTGATGTGATCATAAACGGTTGTATAACCATGACGCTTCCATTCCTAGGGAGTGATGAAACGGGTCTGGATTTTAGTGACTCCTCTTAGTAGAGAAGTAATCTGATCTTAGTCCAAATGTTGGACATTAATCTGAATGTGATTCAGATTCAATGAGAAGATTAGATTTGCGGTCTTGATTTAATCAAGCATCTATGGGAGGCCCGAGATCTGGATTTGAGATGTGATCTCAATATCCATGTCACTATACGTGGAACAATACAATCACCCTGTCCTTATCTCCAAGTATTCGCGGAGAAAGCGCATTATCCTTGAAAGAGTTCACAGATAATTCTGTTGTTGATATATGTATCCGAGCATTGAGAAAATGGATAAGTAAATGTGATTTAATTATCAAGATTAATATAAATTTGATTCATATTATAAAGAGAGTTATCTTAGATAATTAAATGTGATTTGATTATCAAAGATGTAGATAATGTGAATGTGATTCATATTATTTGAGTACATGAGAATAAGTTATCCAATATAATTAAATATGATTTAATTGTTATGGATAAGAATAATGTGGATAGAAATATCCAATTATTCATAATATATTATAAATGTGATTTATAATGTATTAGAGAGAGTTAATTATAATTTATATGTGTTGATTAATTATTATGTGTATTGGATACACATTGTGTAATTAATTGACAATGTAAATTATATGTTGTTTTGGGTTGTGAATTTGATTCACAATTTTTCTATGGCAAGATTGCAATATTATCAAATATAATTGTGAATTATTTTTGACGAATAAAAAGCCAACAAAAGTTATTGGAAATAAATAGAGGATATTTTCAAGGAGATATGCGATCTCATGGATTTCCATGAGATTGCTCTCTCCATGGAAGGGGGGGGGGCGGCACATCATTCCTATAAGGAATGTGTGTCCGTTCACTTTGGAAGGTACACGGAGATGAAATCTCCATGTATCTTCTCTCCTTATTTATTGGTTTGATTTGGATTAATTTGTATTTGATTTTGTCAAATATATTTTGATCTAAATTTGTTGGTTTTACCAACAACAATCTTAGCCATTGGATTGACATAAATCAATCTCATCCATTGATTTTATATGTCACATGGATTGAGATCCATGGATCCCAAAACCCTATAAATAGAGAGGCACACCATGCTCTCTATTTTACACACAACACATCTCTCTCTCTCTTTCTTTCTAGAGGTCAGCCCTCTCTCTCTCCCTCTCATGGCCGTCCACCATGGATGCCATGGAGAGGTTCTCCATCGCCGCGGCATCGTCGTTATGCTGCCCGTTCTACTGCTCGTGGATCTCCGTCTCCTTCGGTGTGCCTCGCTCGTGAAGAAGACGTAGGAACTCGTGTGTCGAGATCAGGAGATCCGCTGCTTGGATCATCAACATGGATTGCGAGATGCACGCGGTTCATCCCCGCGCTCGCAAGCGTCTCCTCCGTCGGATCGGACTTGAGACAGGAGGTCTCTTCGTTTAGAGACTCGATCGCAACCACGCTTCAAGAGGTAATCCTATTACTTGTTTGTGGTTTAGACGAAACGATCCGAGAAGTGTTCTTGGATCATGTGGTTTCGTCGTATAAAATTTTTTAAATTCCGCTGCATCGAGCAACTAGTCTGACTAGTCGCTCCTAGTCGTATTCGATACGACGCTCACACTTCCGTGATGCGCTTGAGGATCTAACCATATCCTTCAAGTGGTATCAGAGCCTTAGGTCGATGGTTTCGAATATGATTCGCTAACCGAGGACGACTTGGGTTCGTTAAGGTCGCGAAAGTTTTCTTCGCATTTGATTTCGCAGATCTGTTTAGTAAATAAATTCGGCACTCTTTAAATTATTTAAACACTAATTTAATACTTGGATTTTGTTCCCCATTAAATAAGGAAACCATAGGATCTGAGTTTGCGTAAATCGGATTTCGTATGCTCTAGATATGGTAGTTTTAATGAACATGTATTCACTGTTACGGGAACTGCGAATCTTAACGTAATTAAGGAGTTAATTACTGTTTAGAGACGCCTCGAAATGCATGCAAAACACATAGGTTCTGTTATAAATCAAGTTAGCAAACTATGGAAACTTACTTTGCTTAATTTGGATTTAAATTGATTGAGATATGCTAATTTTAGTAAGTAGGGGTCACTGCTGAAATTACTTTGCTAATAAAGAACCATGTGATTGTCAATTAGTGAAATTAATTGTTAATATCATGAAATAATTATGGAAAATATTTGAAAAATATTGGAATATGATTATTTCCTTAATTGACTTTGCCTCGACCAATTAGTTGATTAGATTTGATCTAGATCATAATTGGAAGCACAATCATCAAACTTCTTGCTTGAATAGGATTGGGAATTTGTCTAGCAAATTTCCTTATAATCAAAATTGTTTTGATTACTATATGGTATAATTTCGGTTGAAGAACCGATGATCATCTCAAGTACAAATTAATCAATTTGGCATTATCCTTTCCCGAGGCAGATATGGTGTCTAGTCGGGGATCGCTGGGGTAGCGGGTTGCAACGTATGCGGTCCGTCCCACTCCCGCCGGTACTGGCCATGACAGCGGGTAGGGCCAGGATAATATCCGAGGGATTAAGATGTATTTTTCTAATTATTAAAATACGAATTAATACGTACTTTGAGAATAGTACCATATATTCAAGTAAAATCAAGTTTGTTGATTGAATTGGATTGAAAATTAATTTAATATGATTAAGTTAATTATATCCAATTAAGAACACTCTATTATGAATAGAGTTATTATTTCCCTTGGAAGAATTAATCGTAATGAATGTGATTCATAATGATTAATTATAATTTGAATACGATATGGAGGATCACATAAGTGACATCCATGGTCTCTCGTCAAGGCGAAGGGTTTCGTCGCCAGATATTTTATGTGGGAGACGCCTGTCCGAAGTGACATCTCCTGCATATGATCCATTTGGATCGGGCTCGTTGCTTCTCTAAAGAGTAAGGACGTATGCGTAGTGACCCCAATATCGAGTCCTCATATTATTGGGGCGATATTGGATTGCGCATAGCGAGTTGTATTCCTGTTGACGGTTGGTTCAATTAATGACGGGTCAACATCACCTTAGGGGTGGTGGGCCCGGGTGTTAAAGACCGAATTGGGAGATGCAAGTTGGACTTGCAAGGCGGAATGTGTTCCCGCTTCTTTTTATCCGAGTTGTAGGTTCTCATATTATTGGGATGCAACAAAGATAAGGAAGGAGGTCCCAGATCTTGCTTGAGATATAATGGTAAGTATATCTCTTACATTGAAAGTGATTAAGGGAATGAACTTTCAGTGTTAACAAGGCAAGACAACTTTGATATAAAAATTACTAAATCAAGGTAAATTAAATATTTATATATACTTATACAAATTTCTTATTTCAGATAATCCTTCATTAATCCCACTCAATGTTATACTCAATAATAACCAGTAGAATATCATGGATTGGACCCTTGATCCAGATATTGTACTTGCGACTGGACACATAATGTATGTGGTTGCAATGTGCAAGTTTCCTCATAATAATGAGAAGTGATAATTAAATTAGACAATAGGACTAAAACCCTAGGGTTTGTATGTCTCTATAAGTCTTGATCTCATTGAATGTACTTTGGAAGTGACATGTCGATGATGATCGTAATTATCAAATAATCCTTATAAAATCAATAAAGATATTTTGGCATACATATGTGCTCTTGACATTTAATCATAAATGACATGGTTCTCTGCATCATGTAGAATGGTAGCTCTATAAGAGATGATGTATTCAAATTGTTTGAGTACCTACCTGAACCTATACTTTAAGAGTTTAGATGGATGTAGATGATGAGTGTCATCCTTCTACTGTCTATACTCTAGTCATTCAAGAAGTTTCATAATATTCATATTGTATGAAATAGATGAAGCATGTATAAATGTCGAAATGCTCTTACATTAAATTCTTTTGAATTTAACATAGGAGGTCCTTAATCTTAAGCAATGATTGAGGGAGCGCAGTGGAAGCATGGGTTGGACCCAAGCAAGAAGTATATTCAAAGAGTTGACTGTACTTCTGTGACTTCCATATGACATCCAAAGAGTTGGATGAATGCCAATACTGCAATATGCTGATGTGTTGATAGTATGACTATAAAATATATCTAGAATCTTTAGAGAAGGAATCGGATAACACATCAGAATAACCTACATATAATCATTGAAATTGACTTACTTATTTGATAAGATAAAGTCCAATAATTGTATCTCAATTTTCTAATGACACTTGCAATTGGTTGCATATGTATTAGAAATTCGATCTTAAGGTTTATTGGTGATCCATGTTGAAAGTGATGCAAATGTTGCAACAATTTCCATGAGATCAATAGACTTCATATTTTCAGTGGGAGCCCTTAGTCTTAGAGAATGTCTCTATGACCTAGATATTAGAATACACTCATTGTTTATTTCTAAATGTTGGGAATAAACATGAAATCTGGAATAGACCTATCATAAAAGGTTATGATGGAGATATTTCAGATAGTAATCTTACATCTAGTGGACTCCACTAAATTAGAAAATTAATGAATGGTTCATTAAGATTTCTAATACTGAAAATTAAACCTTTAAAGATCAATAGGAGGATAAAGATCATTTGACAATGATCTGACATAATGTTTTGGACATATGTCTATTGATGAGATCAATGGACAAGTAAGAGATGAAACTTTAGAATGTCTAAAATTTCAAAACATGCATACTTATGAATATTGTATTCAAAGTAGAATGTCCAATACACCCTTCTTTTTGGAATGGTGTAAGATGTTAAGGTATTCAAGATCTCATACATATTGATGTATGTAAATCATCTATATCAGAATAAACATTATGGATATGTGATATCTATTAGTGATTATTTGTGATGTGAGATTTCTTCTCTTCACTTAGAAAACTTTGAAATGTTCAAAGATTTCACAATTTTGGTTTAGAACCAAAGTTTGAAGGAAGATAAAATGAATTTGATCTAACCAAGGTTGCATGTACCTATTAGATGAATTCAAGAAATACCTTATGGAGATATGAATATCATTTCTATCTCAATCCTCCTAATAAACCTTAACTCAATGGAGTTGTAGGAAGATACAATTGATCATGTGGGACATGATTTAATCAATGATTAATCCTAGCATAATTATCACTTAGTTTCCAATGTATATATGTAGTAGAGACTACATTATATATATCCTTAATAAAGGTTCCATGTGATTAAGCGGGAATCTAGCACCAGAGAGTGCTACTTCATTAGGAAATTAAAGGATGGTATTGGATACCTACTTTATGACCTTGAGATTCTTAAAGGATCTCAGCTCTGAGTATGTGATTCTTGGAGGATGACTCTCTTGAGAATCAAGATGAAAATGAAGTAATGGAACTCATTTAATCTTGAGAAGATAATGAGGCTCCTGAAATCATAAACTAAAATAGATAATTAAAGATGAAACATTAATACCTCTTCAAATAAGTTTGAGGATGGATTCCATGTGTCTGTTAAATCTGACAATGATCGGACTTCATGTGATGAAGCTCCTGAGGATCATGACATGGAAAGATGGATGTTACAATAAAGTCTAATCTAGACTTCATATACAAGTGTTGTATATGGACCCTTGAGGATCCACCTATATGGCTAAGACCCATTAAGGTGTAAATAGATCTTCAAGAGAAAGAGGGAGCCTGATGAGAAGGTAGAGACCTTCAAAGCACGGTTCGTAGTCATGAGCTACACACCGAAGAGAAGACATCGCTCGCGATGAGACTTACTCTCCAGTGACCTTGCTTTAACCCATAAGAATATTGCTAACTGTAACTACACAACTTGACTATGACATCTTCATGGTATGAGTCAAGATTGCATTCCTCTATGAATACCTCTCTGAGGATATTCATATGAAGTAGCCCTAGGGCTTCATGGTTGAGGAAAGCAAGGTGTGCTATCTGAAGAACTCCATCTTTGGACTCCAATAAGTTTCTTTTAGTTGGAACATAAGATTTGAAGAAATTATAAATGTTATGATAAAATCTTGATGAACCATGTGAAGCTTAGTGGGAGTGCCATTGTGTTCATCGTGCTAAATGTAGATATTATCCTAATCATTTGGAATGATATAAGAATAAATAATAAGTGTTTTATAATTTGGTTGTTCCATACCTTGAGATACGATCTCAAGGATACCTCTTAGATCTTAATTCTGAAGTCGTTCAGAAGCAAAGAGAAGAGGGTATTGGGACTGTCACATTAGTAGTACACCTTGGACTTATTCCATTTTCTGGAAAAATTCCAAGAAAGGCTTCCTTCCCTTAAGATGTGGTAGTGACATGTCTAAAGGGATAGTACCTCAAAGAGTTGAGGAAGTGAATGCTAGAACTGCTTGCACTTGTGCATCATTTATGAGAAGCTGGGTATATGCTAGATGTGTACAAGAGCCAGATTTCTGCCATGCAGTGGGAGTAGTAAACTATTACTAATCCTACTCTGGAAATAAAACACTTAGTTGCAGTAATAATAATATCTTCAAAGATGATAAAACTTAGAGATAATGATCTCAAAGTCTTATCTTCAAAAGTTTAAGATCTTGTAGATAGTGGTCTATAAGGGTCTTGAATGTAGATACCTTAGGAGATAGAGATCTCCAGGAATGAAGGTATTCTAATAAGGATTATGGGAATACTGGTTATGATAATTAATAAGATGTAGTGTCAAGGACACTATAACTAACAAAATTGAGTATCGGTTGTATGAGATGCAACATTCGCATTGGATGCGAGCACTGTTACTAGGAGATATGCAAGTGCCGTAAAAGGACTTGGCGTAGTCTCTTGGGAACAGAGTGACTGATCAGCTTACCTAGCTATTTTCTAAATAGCCTATGATTGTCACATGAGTGTGGGTTTAAATGATTAGCCCATTAATGGCTCTTTGGGCTAGTGGGAGATTGTTGGACATGCGAGCCCACGACGAGCCATTATGCAATAAATGTTATTGCAATTCACTCCTTAGTCTGAAATAAAGAGTACATAATTTGCACAATAGGTCCCTTAGTACAATTAGGGTTATGTACCATGGCCATCTTAATGATCATACAGCTGTTGATTCAATTATTGAGCAATAGAGGCTGGTGCTTAGATGAATATCTAATGAGTTAGATTGAGGACTCATCAAGCATCGACAAATGATTATTAAGAGATGATCTCCAGCCTGAGTAGGAGATGGCAATCCTATCTCATTTAGGTTGATATCTGACAGACCTCTTGATGCAGGTCCTCTGCATAGGAATAGAGATTCGGAGGTGTCGGATGAGTTAGGTCAAAGAGTTGACTTAACGAGATCGAGATAACCAAAGTCCTATATCGTATGCTGTCACGATACAGGCACACATCCTCTGACCGGAGACAGATGTGTTACTATATGTCTGAGTATGTACATTTGGCAGACCAATAGGTTGATGGCCTAATCAAGGTCTATACACCGGCGCGCTGTTGTGCATATAAGGGCATATGAGTAATACGATCTCTCAAAGGGATCATACAGGTTCACTATTGAACCGGAAGACATGAGCTCACTCATGAGATATTGGGAAGAATCAAATTCCGTGCGCACGGTCGTCTCGCTTTGGAAGCTTGACTGAATTTGTTGGTTTGATATATACTTTTGGAAAGTATATGATCAAGACCTAGGTATGATATATGCTTTTGGAAAGTATATGATCAATACCGACTCCCAATAATCGAATGAGAAACTTACTGATAAAACCATGAAGTAGACAGTATAAAGTTGATCCAATACTTCGGGTTTAATCTGGGTCTTCCAGTATGCAGGATGTACAGGTATTGGGAATGCATGAGGGTGATGTGATCATAAACGGTTGTATAACCATGATGCTTCCATTCCTAGGGAGTGATGAAACGGATCTGGATTTTAGTGACTCCTCTTATTAGAGAAGTAACCTGATCTTAGTCCAAATGTTGGACATTAATCTGAATGTGATTCAGATTCAATGAGAAGATTAGATTTGCGGTCTTGATTTAATCAAGCATCTATGGGAGGCCCGAGATCTGGATTTGAGATGTGATCTCAATATCCATGTCACTATACGTGGAACAATACAATCGCCCTGTCCTTATCTCCAAGTATTCGCGGAGAAAGTGCATTATCTTTGAAAGAGTTCATGGATAATTCTGTTGTTGATATATGTATCCGAGCATTGAGAAAATGGATAATTAAATGTGATTTAATTATCAAGATTAATATGAATTTGATTCATATTATAAAGAGAGTTATCTTAGATAATTAAATGTGATTTGATTATCAAAGATGTAGATAATGTGAATGTGATTCATATTATTTGAGTACATGAGAATAAGTTATCCAATATAATTAAATATGATTTAATTGTTATGGATAAGAATAATGTGGATAGAAATATCCAATTATTCATAATATATTATAAATGTGATTTATAATGTATTAGAGAGAATTAACTATAATTTATATGTGTTGATTAATTATTATGTGTATTGGATACACATTGTGTAATTAATTGACAATGTAAATTATATGTTGTTTTGGGTTGTGAATTTGATTCACAATTTTTCTATGGCAAGATTGCAATATTCTCAAATATAATTGTGAATTATTTTTGAAGAATAAAAAGCCAACAAAAGTTGTTGGAAATAAATAGAGGAGATTTTCAAGGAGATATGCAATCTCATGGATTTCCATGAGATTGCTCTCTCCATGGAAAGGGGGACGGGCGGCACATCATTCCTATAAGGAATGTGTGGTCGTCCACTTTGGAAGGTACATGGACATGAAATCTCCATGTATCTTCTCTCCTTATTTATTGGTTTGATTTGGATTAATTTGTATTTGATTTTGTCAAATATATTTTGATCTAAATTTGTTGGTTTTACCAACAACAATCTTAGCCATTGGATTGACATAAATCAATCTCATCCATTGATTTTATATGTCACATGGATTGAGATCCATGGATCCCAAAACCCTATAAAAAGAGAGGCACACCATGCTCTCTATTTTACACACAACACATCTCTCTCTCTCTTTCTTTCTAGAGGTCAGCCCTCTCTCTCCCTCTCATGGCCGTCCACCATGGATGCCATGGAGAGGTTCTCCATCGCCGTGGCATCATCGTTATGCTGCCCGTTCTACTGCTCGTGGATCTCCGTCTCCTTCGGTGTGCCTCGCTCGTGAAGAAGACGTCGGATCTCGTGTGTCGAGATCAGGAGATCCGCCGCTTGGATCATCAACATGGATTGCGAGAAGCACGCGGTTCATCCCCGCGCTCGCAAGCGTCTCCTCCGTCGGATTGGACTTGATATTGGAGGTCTCTTCGTTTAGAGACTCGATCGCAACCACGCTTCAAGAGGTAATCCTATTACTTGTTTGTGGTTTAGACGAAATGATCCGAGAAGTATTCTTGGGTCATGTGGTTTCGTCGTATAAAATTTTTTAAATTCCGCTGCATCGAGCAACTAGTCCGACTAGTCGCTCCTAGTCGTATTCGATACGACGCTCATGCTTCCGTGATGCGCTTGAGGATGTAACCATATCCTTCAGAGGGAGGTCATTTAAGGGTGGTTGGTGACGGGTTGAGGTACAGAGGAGTGGTGTGAGAGGTGCGACTGAAGTGGGTAGGTGGAGAGGGTCGACCGATGGAGAGGGAAAGGTTGGGAGGTAGTTGGCAATTGAGGGAAGTGGAAGTTGGGTTTGGCCTAAGGTGGGGCTCGGTCGCGGAAGGAGAGGTGGTACACCAGAGTATGTAGAGGCGTGCGACATGGGAGGTGGAGCTGGGTCACAGTGGAGGTCGGTGGATGCACACTGTCGAAGAAAGTGGAGGGGGTGGTTGCACAAGAGGAGTGGAGTCATGCACCATCTTCGGAGGTGGAGACGGTTGATGGAGAAGGGGGTGCCACGTGATGTGCGACAGAGCCTCCACATGGAGGGATAAAGGATAAATTTTAAAAAAAAGTAAAATCTTATAAAATAAAATAAAATAATAAAAATAAAGATAAAATAAAGGGATATTGCTCCTAGAAAATTCTGAAAATATAGAAGAAGAAAAATCATAAAAATAGCAAACCTGGTAAAATCAAAAAGTTGTCTTCATTAAAGTTGTTAGTCTAGACGATATCTACAACTTTTGTGAAGGTATTAAAAGAAAAAAAATTTCCATACAGAACACATTTTGATGGTACTCTATAGATATAAAATATTGTATTTTTGTATTTTGCATTTTTTTGTAATTTTATATAAGGTAAAAGTTAAAATAAAATTAGATAAAAAATAAATTAAATATTTACAACTTAATCTAATTTTTTGGTATTTTTAATGGGTAAGAAAATAATAAAGAAAATAAAAGGGATTTGTATACAAACTATATATAGACTCAGATTGATTTATTTTCTTTGATTTTTTATTCGATTTTTATTTGGATTTTTGCATATTTTATTAAAACATAAATCAAAGAAAAAAATGACAAAGAAATAAATAAAAAGTGTTATTTTTGTACAAAAAATAATAGGTCAAAACTTTTGATTTATAATATACAATGAGGGTCCAAAACCCAAGTTTCACATATGAACTCTGATTCTTTTGAATTTGGTCTTGTTTTGTAGATAACTGGACGCATGTTAAATAAAAAGTGAGTAGAGGTTCATAGGAGGTTGTACGATAACGATATTGATATTTACAACCTTTTATCTCAAAACTATGGTTTGGGTTTTATGTGGAAAACATACAGCTTATTGTTTTTTTAGTATTTTTCCTTGGTTAACATTAGTAATATGTACACAATAAGGTTGATTTTGTTTTATTTAAAGTTAGTGAAAAATAAATAAAAATAAGAGAATTTGCAGTAATATATAGGTGATAATGTACAAGATTTTTGGTGTTTTATTTAATGCAATTATACGTGTTATATATATAATATTTACATATGCATGAATGATAAAAATGCAATATAGATGAATAATTGCACTTAATTACTTGGGAGAAGAGCCCTATTATAATATTTTCGAGTGATGAATCGAGATTCATCAATTATCACTTGATTAAGTCCACCAAACATGGCACACTTAACGATTACTCCCGACTTGCTTTTATACTAATTTATAAAATCAAGGGGACGGGAGTCGAGAGAAAATGATGCAATCGATAAAATCAATGATGCATGTTTAGTTTAGAAGGCTTAAAGTGATCCTCATGCTCTACATGCGAGATGCAATATAGAATTGATTTTTTTATGCTATATGCAAATCCAAGCTCCACACCAAGCAGGAACTTCTATTAGTCAGGAAGAATTTGAATTTAAGTTGACTAAGTAGAACGTTCTAAGGTGTGTATTAGTAAATGAAGTGTGGTCCTATATTAAATGAGCATAAGCAAATGATAAATGACCTTTGCAAAGCTCTAAGTGTTGCGAGTGCATGTCTAACCTATGAGCCACTCAAGTCGAGTCCCACTCTCAACATGAGATAAAAATAAGTTCGAGATACAATAAGAACAAATGTCTAAGTTTGAGTACAACTACAAGATCTGAAACATGAACTGTTGTAAATGTGTAACTATTAAAAATTATTACAAAAAATAAATAAAATGTAGAAATAAATCATAAGGATCCTACACTATCTCACGACTCAACTCGATCTTAATTTTAAATACGTCCTTTCAGCTATCTCAACCCATGAAGAACATACCTCTAATGCACCTTTCCTGAAAAGTTGCTCTAGATGCATCAAGTTTCTATAAAAATAAGATGGTGGTCAGAGAAATGACTCAAATAAATAAATAAATAAATGGAAAAATAATCATAAGAAAGCCAGGAGTCAGACTACCCGGAGGTGGAAAACCTAATATCTAAGTTCTTTAAAATTATCCCAATCCGTACCTCCCCGGCAACATGCCATATGAGGAACCCTGAAATTCCTCGCTAGATATGTGAAATTAACGCTATGTTCATTGCACGTCGGTAAATTCAGATTAATCAAAACAACCACTTAATCAGTGTTCAGTTAAATGCCGGCAATCAGATTTATTTTACTGGGTAAACCCAAGGTCGAACTCATGGAGGCCACTGTCTCCTTTGGATGATTTTTAGATAATAAATATGCTAGGTTTTTTAGGAGAATCTTTTAGCAATTTTTTATGCAAATATCATTGATATGTGAATGAAGAATGACATATTTAAGGTTAAACTTATCCTAAGTTGGAAAATCCAAATTAATGTGCAAAAGAGATCAAAGATCCAGAAGGTAAATTTTCCTTAATTGTTTATGCAATGCCAAATCCATGATGCATTTTTTGTATTTTATGACAGAAAGTGCATGCATGAATAATAGACATTTTTAGTTGGGGTTTAGTAAAAATAAGAAAATTTGATAGGGGGTTAAAAATGTTGTAATTAATCTACTTTAATTTTTTGGAAATTTTAGATGCAAAGCGGATTTTCTATAAATTAAACAATCCGATTGTGTGATTTTCAATAAATTAATTTAATAATTAACAAATCTAATTATTTTTTAGAACTATAATTATCTGGATGTATCTTATTAAAATCTATCCTGAAAAAAATATAACTCCTAAACATTTTGAGTTTATAGAGAAATAATATTTAATTATATAAATATGAACATAATTTATTTTAACCTAAATATGATTGTAAATGAAGAGATTTTTGGGCACATATCAGGACATATTTAATTCTACAAGATGTAAACTTTCAGGATATTTTTGGAGCAATGACTGACTTATTATAAATTTCCAACACAAACCAGGCAAAAAAGGTAAATTTCATCACAGTAATTCGGATAAGTCAAATAATAATAATAAAATTACAAAAAATCTGCATGATAAAGAATTAAATGTTCTACAATGTACACTTTTTGAAATAAAAAAGTGCAAAATAATGGTTCAAATCACTGCTAAAACACATGGCCTAATACGCAAATTACGAAAATTAAATTAATGGATTAGATTAAAAAATGGACCTAAATGACATTACCAAAACTCACTGGGGCCTTCTGCAAATGTCCCCGTGAGCATGTGCAGTGCACATGTCTGGTCAGCAGGGGCTTGTGCACTATTATTCTAGAGCATAGGAGCTTGATGCATAAAATACCCCACGCCCACGTGCATCATACATGAGGGCGCGAGGCTTGGGGGCGGCTGAGCTTCAGGAAGTCGAGCCTCCACGTGTCACTCTTTGGTTGCTTTGGGTGAGCTGAGGAAGGTGGCAAGGGTGACGGTTGAACTTCGAGAAGACGAGCCTCTATGAGTCGCTCTTTGGTTTCTTCAGACGAGCTGATGAAAGAGGCAAGGACAATGACTCGGTGGCGATATTGCAGAGTAATGACCATTGGATCAAGGATTAAACCTTGATCCTACAACTCCTGGAGCAATAGAGATGCTCAGGGGCAGCGAGCGGCTAAGCTTGACTTCGGTTGGAAGGGTCCTATGGCACGAAGGTGGAGTAGCACGATGGTAGAGGTGACAGTTGAAGGTGTTGACTGCGAGGCGGTGAGGCTGAAGGACCAAGGAGCAGTGGAAGGGAGGAGTTGGTGGCATGTCACATTGGTGGGTGGTGCGACTAAAAGGACAAGGAGCAGTGGAGTGGTGTGAAGGTCGAGGATGAGGAGCGACTAGGCAACACAAATAGGGTAGGTGATGCGAAATTGGGGCAGAGGGGCTATGGGGGTAGATGGTGACGACGATCGACGAGTGGGGACGGAGATGTATAGGGGGCGAAGGCAGCGGTAGCTCTAGCTAAAATGTTGAGGAGCAAAGGAGTAGAAGAAGAAGGAGAAGAAGAAAAGAAAGGGAAAGAAAAATCACGAAAAAAAGAAAATGACATCATAGTGGTCTTTATTAATGTTATTCGTCTCATTTACAACATTGTTAAAGAACCAAAACTAAAAGAAATCATTTGTACAAAATTTATATTTGGTGGTACACTATGTATAAAATATATCGTATTTTGAGGGTTTGCAATTTTTTGTAAATTTTAAATAAAAAATCAAAATAAAATCAAATAAAATAAAAAATAATTATTTACAAATTATTTTATTTTTTGGCATTTTTAATGATTTCGAAAATAAATAAATAAAATAAGAGAGATGTATATACGAACTATATATATACAGACTCAAAGTGATTTATTTTCTTTGATTTTTTTATTCAACTTTTACTTAGATTTTTGCACATTTATTAACACATAAATCGGAGAAAATAAATGAAACAGAAATAAATAAAAAAGGTTTGTTTTGTTACATAAAATAATAAGGTCAAATAAGATAAAATATATAATATACGATGAGGTCCCAAAAATCAGGTTTCACATATGAACTCTGATTAATTTTAATTTAGTCTTGTCATGTAGATAATTGAACTTACATTAATTCAAAAGTTAGTAGGGGTTCATATGAGACTATATGAGAGAGATATTCACAGTTACATCTTTTTGTCTCCAAACTAGGGTTTAGGTTTTATTGTGCAATTATAATATCTAGTATTTTTTGGTATTTTTCCTTTGTTAATGTTAGTAATATGTACACAATAAATCTGATTTTATTTTTATTTGAGTTAGTGAAAAATAATAACAAATAAGGATGCTATGGTAATATACATGTGATAATGTATAAGATTTTTGGGCTTCTTCTGAATGCTATTATGAATGCTAAAATATGGATGTTATTTACAGATGCATGGAAGATAACAATGTAATATAGATGAATAAATGCAATTACTTACTTCGGAACAAAGCTTTATTTTCATCTTTTAGAGTGATGAATCACACATTCATTAGCAGTAAAGTGCAAATCTTATGGCTCGTATGTGAAATGTGATTGAGGTGTGTGGAATGGACAGACCAATGATTGATGCTTGCAACCCCACAGAGAATGAGATAAATAGATGGCTAGTGCTGGACGTTCCACTTGATGCATTTGAGATGAAGCCCTAGTTTCTTGGGTTGTTACCGAATAACGGGAATGCCACAGAAGAACCATATGCATTCCTGAGAGACTTCAAGTTGGTGTGTGATGAATCCTAAAAGACAGTTATAATTATCACTCGTTCTAATATGGTCAAATAACAATCATACAGAACCGAGAGCAATCTCCATGAAGAGTGTAATGGCTGGAGGAAGAGGATGAGCATGTACCATTGGATCATCTTGGGTTTAACGACTGTGGTGCGGAAGGAGGAGCGTGAGAGGGTATCACATTTTTGGCTTGTGAGAGGAGAGAGAATGAGAAGGCCTGTTGGATCAGGAGTGATCTAATGTCCAGAATAGATGACTCTAATAGACAAAGGTCGTGGACCGGACAACGGAGCAGTCTGACCTGGTAGTGAGGTGGGCGAATGGTTGAGTGCCACGAGGTGTGGTTTGACCAAGAGAAAGAAATAATAGAAAAATAAATAGAAGGGTATGTTAGAAGCAAAAGTGGTCAACATAAATTTGTTTGTCATGACGAGATCTATAACTTTCGTAAAGGGCCAAAAGGAAAAAAGAAATCATATGTACAAAATGTAGATGAATGAGCATGCATTTTATAAGATTTTTATGCAAGTTTAATACTTTAAAAAATGCTACAAAATGATACTAAGTAAATACATGCTTTAGAGACTTAATTGATGCCCTAGAATTACATACAAATCTTAAGCAGAAATGGAATATAATCAAGGTCCAATTAAGCAAGTATTCCAAAGAATATAATCATTTAATGATGTTTAACACTGTCTATCTCTAATAAATATATAATTAATTTCATGTTAAATCAAAAAAATATATATGCTAAATCAAAGATAAGAAAATGAGGGTCACAATGAAACTAGAATAACTCAAATCTGAGTTATATTGATCAAGTCATTCAAGAAACAAGTCAAGGGCATAATATAACAAAATAACATAAAAACATCACAGGTAGGTCCTCATAAGGACTGAAATGCAAATAAATAAAGCTAGCCCCAGAATTTATCGAGAACCCCTTGTGTGGAGTTATTTTTGCATAATTGCAAAGTCCCAAATAACTAAGCGCCCCACTTGTATGACACACACAGCCTTGGCTTGGTATAGGGGCGCATGGTTTGGGCCATGTGGAGCGCGCCTGTGCTTCGGCTGGCAGCTCGTGGATTCTAATGCTACATGCTTGGGACTATCGACATGGATGAAATAGGAATGTCAGATTATCCCCAATTGGGGATAATCTGATGGTACTTGTATGCTAGATACCCCTCCTCCTCCTCCTCCGAGGACGCTGGCAACATGGTTGGGCTCTGGTGAGAGTTCCTCCCCTCCTCCACGCTCTTGAGGCTTGTCTAAAGTTCATGGAAGGTGCCTCATCACCTCGCGAAGATAGTGAGCAGATGAGGGAGTCGAGAGGGACTCGGGGTGTGGCAGTCGACTCAAGATCATCGGAGGCAACACTCTAGATGGGAGCTCCCTCAAATTCTTTAACCATTGAAGGTTTCAAATCCTATAGGCGTTAGAAAGCAATAACCAAAGCATAATGGGGTATGTGCATGCTGTGGGTGAGGTGAAATGAAGGGATGATAGTGGTGGAGAAGATGACTACCATGTGGGTTTTCCTCCACAGTTGGAGGAGAAGGTGCAACAAGGTGGTAGAGGTGATCAGACGAGAAGCACAGAGAACAAAGTCTCCCACGTCAGTGATTGATCCATGGTGAAGTTCGAAGATGGATGCGAATTGGTTGAAAACATATGAATAATAAATAAAAAATCGAAGAACATGAACTAACCTAGACCTGTGTCGCCTAGGTTTTCATTAGGTCACCAGGATTGATGTTGCGGCTTGGGGACGACACTCGAAGTGTCTGGTCATCGCTTCATACCTGGGCAGCAATGCCAAGAAAGCTCATCAGCCATTCGAGGGCCATGGACATGCTCTCCCTCGAGCAAGGGTCAACTCCGAAGCAAAGCTCCATTATCATGACTCAATCCTTTGTCCTTCTTGTCACAAAGTGAAGGAGAGTGCTAGGAGGTTTCTCTTGTAAAAGTAGACACCTACCTCGATTGACGGCAGAGGTGTATTTGTAGGTGGAGGTCAGAGCTTCCAGGAGGGTACACCAGCGGTTTCAACCGCCCGTAGGTTGGAGGAGAATGGTTAGAGATGGATGTTTAAGGACATGAGTGCATTAGGGAAGTTAGGCGATTCTAATAGAGGTGTCCGTTGATCGGGAGATTGGCTGAGGAAGATGGTAAAATGATTTGAAATCAGGAGGTTGAGCCATTTACAAAGGAGTTGGGTGAAGGATCGCATTGAGGACGATGAGCATTGACTGTCTGATCTGGAGATCAAGCATCCACCATTTGAGTGTCTATGAATGGATATGAACCACTTGATCATAAGATCAAGTAGCTAGAAATGAGGCGGGTTGGAATGAATGAAGATCGTATGATCTTCAGATGAGACGGTCATGGATGAATGTGGGGGAAAGAAAAGGGTCAAGCCACGTGGTTCAAGCCGGTGGCACCATGTAGCCCGATAGGATAAATTAAAGGTTGGAAAAACAATAAATATAAAATAGTTAGAATTAAAAATAGGAAAAGTGTCCAACATAAAAAGGTGTAGATCTCGATGAGATCTACAATTTTCATGTAGAATCCAAAGAAAGTCATCTATACATAAAGATATTTTTTAAAGTTATTTTAAAGTATTAAAAACACTTATTTCATTTTCATTTCTTATTTTTTTGGATTTTCATTTTATTCTTAATGTTGTATTAATTATAAACATTATTAAAATAATTGCTATTTGTTTTTTAATAAATAATAAACAAATAAAATATATGCATAATATGGTCATTAATATACAATAATTATGGTAAATTAGTTATAACACATCAATGATTAATTCGTATTAATTAGTAATAAATGTTAGTGAAATTCTTAAGCAAGAGAAACAATGCAGATAAATAATGTAGACGAATATGGGATTCATCACCCCATATAGTTAAGATGAGCTTGACCTTGAGCTGATAGATAATGAAAGAATGAACTAATAAATTAATGAATTCCTTGACATATGCATCTGAAGAGACAAGGCTTGATTAATCTAGAACACTCAGTTTTGGAAGCCCTAAAACTCTAAGCTGAATCAAGTCTTAATAGAAGGAATTCAACTTCTTTAATTTGTTAGACTCTAAATGTATACATATATAGAGATATGACTTAATGTATTGATTGCATTCACAAGTGTAAAGTCAAGATGTCACCGAAGGTTCTAGTCTAAGAAATTCTTCTAAGGATCCAACCCTCAACACCAGAAAATAAATCTATTCTTGCTTCAATTCCCCATCTCTTTAGTTTGTTAGACTTAAACAATTTATATGGATGACCAGATGACAGAGGGAATTAAATTTTCCATTTGTTTTCTCCCTCTCGATGGAACAAAGACCCTCTCAAGTGCCTTATTAACTCAATACATTATATTGTTGTTGTTCATCAGTGTGCCCATCAAAAGATTGTTTTCATGGGAATGAACCAGGGCATGTCTCGTTCGAGTATCTAGAATATCTCCTACCCCGAGCTTGTATCACTATAAGATGTAGAGCCCTTTTTGAGGTACTAGCCCAACTCATAAAAGCCTAGAACTTTGGACCAAAGGGATACTTAAAAAGTTGGAAGCGCTCTCCACTGGTGTAAGCTCTTTGAATTTTAACTTTGTAATGCATGATCTTTTCTCTTTATCTTTATCTTTTCTTTTTGGCTAGCTCCACTGCTTTTACCAAGAATTGACGTACACTGATCAATAATTTAATTTCATTTTATCACACCCATGCACTTAGGTAAATATCAAGAGATTAGTATAAGAACATTGTTCTCATACTGTCGAAGTTTGCTCACACTCATGTTTCATGAAGCCTCCATTAATTTTATGTCATCCCCGAGTATCATAAAATTAGGTTCAAACTTAAATCTCCAATTGTAGTTCCTCGAATTGAAACCTCAACTCATCTCAATCATGAATGCACTCGTGCAAGTGAGTGTTAGTCACATTCTTTATGGAAGAGACTAAGCATGCAATATAGCACACAAATTTTTCTAACTAAGGAAGTTTGAATTATTAAGTCTAAGACACTTATGATCAAGATAGGTTAACTCTAAGTCTCTGGACCTCATAAATTAAGTGTTAAAGATCTTAACATGCCTTGAGTGCAAGGTAAAAGTGTCAGGGAAAAACAAATTATTTTAGTTATTTTTTATGGATTTTATTTCTCCAAATATTTTATTTTATTTTTTTAAATCAGGTTAGAGAGTTAGGCTTATTTAAAAAACAATTATTAAACTCAATTACACCATTACATTTAAAATTTTTTTGAAAATTATTTTGCAAACCATGTCACAAAATTATAGATTTTTCAAACAATTTATAAATGATTTTCAAAACAAAACCCCCATTTTTCAAACCTAAGTAAAATATTTTTCAAGACAATGTCATATAGGTATTGGTTTTCAAAATATTTTATAAATGATTTTCCTAAAACAAGTAAAACTTGATTTTTACAAACTGGTGTAAAACATTTTTTAAAACCACGTCAAATATATAAAAGTTTCCAAATCATTTTGCAAATCATTTTTACAAAAATCAATTTAAAAAATAATATGATATCCGTAACACAAATTGTTTTTAAATTTTTAAAATATGAGCTATGTCTAAAATGTATATGAAATATATACTACACACACCCTATACATAGTTGATGCTATGTCCTCATAGCACAAAGGGATATGAAGCCATATCTCATACTAGATATAAAGAGTTGTTCAAAGATGAAACAAAGAAGAGTAGGTGTATGAATGAGTGAAAAGAATAAGTAGAATATAGGGACTCAGGTCCCCTATACTTAGGCTGAGAAATAGCTTAAGTAAAGAGATATGAAATTGAGATTAAGGGACTTGTGGTGAACAATCAGAGACAACAAGGTTTCCCCTACACTTAGTCTGAAAAAATTAGCCTAAGTATAAGAATGTAGGTCTAATGTTGTGGGGTGTCGACTCTATGGGATCTGTTGGTGTTGTTGGCATCTTCTTGGTTACATCGATTGTACCTTGGATTTTATTGATGAAGTTTAATTTTTTGTTTTCTTCTTTTTTTTTGTGTTTTTTCTTCGTATAGAGATGCATGCTTTTCTTTCTATATTCCTCCTCCAGAGCTTGATGCGGGCACAACTAGTGAAGATTCGTCGCGCGAAGCTTTATTATTTCCCTTCGCACTTGTAGATGGTTGTTGTTTCATATCGCTCCTGAGAATCAAAGTGTTAGATAACATAATCACATCCTTCGTCTTTGACTCGATCGGGGGTTGGACATTGCAAATTACCTGCTCCTTGCATCATAATTTATTTGGGTTGGCTTCCACCTACGTTGAAATGATTATCTTCATGGCAGTAGGGTCATCTAGCTTCTGGATCATTTCTCCTAAGATTTTCACCAGCTGTGCCAGGCAATCAACGATCAGATTCATGGGAGCTGTCTATAAATTCTCGGCATGTTATGACCGTTGAGGCTGGTAATGTTGTGGGAGGCTGCAACTGGTGACTCCGCTCTCCATGGTTGGGCTTGATGGGGAGACTAATGGATCTGATTCTGTTGGTAGCCCCTTCCAGCATGCTATGGGAGGTATGCATGATTACCAAGTTTTGATGTTGGTTTTGTCCACCAGGACGGGTCAGATTTTGATCATTGCCCCATGCAGTGTTAACCTCTTGGACTTACGGTGGAGGTGGATAGAAGGGTTTGATAAAAGTCATGGCCTCAGTGTGATACACAACCATCTGTGTCTGCTATGGTGACGGTGATCAATGGTCAGGTGCTTGCATGTAGTATACGTGTTGGTCAGACTGGGGTTGTCCTTGACTCGACTTCGTTGATTGTTGTGGTGATGGTTCCTTCGGCTCAACAGGAGTCTCGACATGTGCTGCCACAGAGTTGCAAGAATTGATGGTACTCACCAGAAGCTCCGATTGATTCTAGATCTAGTCTAGCTTATCCAACTGCTTGGTCCCTTATTCAATCACATTTAGTTTTTCAAGATCCCGTAACCGCTTTTCAATAATAGCGTCCTTCGAGAGATGGCTCCCAATGGTGCTGAGGTTGGAGCTCTCATCTTTCTCTCCTTCATAAGATGCTGCCATATAAACTTGATTGAGAGGGCTCTGCGGGTGCTTTTGGAAAGAGCAAGATGAAGAAAGGGTAGACGATCCCTCGACCATTTCCTCGAAGATTTGTCATACCACATCTTCATCTTTATTGAAGTGAGATCCTCCACGGGTTACATCCACCAGCTTCTGAGATTCTTGATTTAACCAACCAAAAAAATTATTCACTAGACTGATCTCTAGAATTTCACGGTGGGGGCACTTCTTTTGAAGTCCTTGAACCTTTCCCATGCTTCGTGGATGGGCTCATGGGATAATTGTGAGAAGTTGGACATAAGTGCACACATCTGATTTAGGCGACCCAGTGGATAGTACTTGTGCATGAAGGCAGACTTGAGGGCCTCCCATGTCATCACTATTTTCCCCAGATGGTTTATCTAATAGAGTGCCATGTCTTGCAGGCTGAATGGGAAATCAGTCATCTTGACTACCTCCAACAGGATGTTGGGGTAGTGCATAGTATCACATATGCAGTTGAATTGCTGGAGGTGGATGTTGGGTTCCTTATTTCTATTCCCATGGATAGTGGGAAGAAGTGAGATGTGATTTGAGTTCACAATGATTTTGGATCGCAGTAATTTGGATCCACTTGGAAATTTGCTCGGCTCTAGGGTTGTATGTTTCCTTGAGAGTCAGCTTTGGTTTCTCTTTCACCTCATCATCTCCTCTAAGGTTTCCTCCTGCTTGTCTGTCTTCTCCACCATGTCGTTCTCCTCCTCCTTGATTTCCTCTCTCCCTCCTCAAATCATTAAACATATCCTCGAATGCAAATTGGGAAAGAGCCTGATCGGTCAACTATTGTTGGCTTACCGAATAGATGCGAGCAATTGGTTGTTGACTTCATTCTTATCCACTTGCTACCCCTTTTCCTTGGGTGCCATCTCAGATTTAGATTCCGATGAAATAATCTACAAATTGTGGTCAATATCTATAGTGGGAAAATTACCCCAAACATTCATAAAATAGGTACCAGATGTGGGGAAGAGTTCAGAATCAATGTCGATTATGAAGTTTATTAAGTATGGAGATAGATATGGAGTAAAATCAAATCTCCATCCAAAAAGGAGCGAATTCGGAACAAGAGAAATCCTGGTTTATTTGAGAAGGATGCGACGATTCCCAGGGCACCATTTGTTGAATCACAAAGATTAGGGTAATCTAATGTTTGGTCATGGAGGGCCTTTGGTGTCTGACAAGTCGGATACGACAATCGTTGTGTCGGCCTCTCTCATGGCACTCGATGCTTGATCAATGTGATGTCAACAACAATCAACCCACAAATAGATAATCAATTATAATAGGTGAGCTAAAATTTATTATAACTCTATCAAAATGTGTGTATAGTGACAAGTGTGCAGAGTGTTGAATCACTAAGAATAGATGGGAATACAGACAAAAATGAATAGTCTACTCAAGCAATTTCTTTTTGTTTTTTTTTTGTTTTTTTTAAATTGGTGGGATTTTAATTTTATATTTTTTGTATTTTTTAATTTTACAAATGTTTTTTAATTTATATTTATTTTTTAATAATCTAACCATAATAATAATAATAAATTAATTAATTAATAATATATAGAATAAGGAGTTATAAGTATATATGCAAAATAATGGAAACTTGGCTTTTTTAATAGTTTAAAATAACAAACAAAGTAAAACATTCCCAAACAAAATATTTTTCTTTAGGGTTTTCTCCAATTTTCTTGATTTTTGAGGATTTTTTGAGAAATTTTATGAATTTTTAATAACAGAAAACCACAAACAGTGCAAATCAGAAAATCTAGGAATTGAAATGGGCCTAAAAAAGCTCTCACAAATTAGATAGGGCCCAAGATCATATTTCCTACAAACTAGACGTATAAAGAAAATTCATAAATTTAAAACACTAATTTTGGATTTTTGAGGATTATTTTATTATTATTATTATAAGATTTTAAATGTTTTGTAATTTTAAGGATTTTGGTTTTATTTTTTTTTGTCATTTTTGGATATGTATTAGAATACCGTAAGATATAACTAACATATGTTTTTAACATTTTTTGTGGATACTTTGAATTTTTATAATTTTCTAAGCAAAAATAGGGAAATATGCAATGTTTTTAGATTTTTATAAATAGGAAAATAACTTCAATTGCTTTAAGAAAAATATATGTGATAAAATAAGGTTCCAGGCAATTAAGATATTTTCTTATAATTTTAGATAAAAATGCTATTTAAAACGCTTAAAATGCACAAAGTAATTTAATTCACAAAATATAGAACCTAAATGCAATTTCCAAGAAGTTTCAAATCATTTCATAATAATTTTGCAAATTTCAGGACTGATTCTACAAAAAAAACTCAAATATATGGCATTAATTAAGCACTAACAAGGGTATTTTTGCAATTAAAATAAATTCCAGGACTGAATATGAAGATCTCTTCCCCAGATGGTCGTGGTATCTTCATGTCACCTTCATCTAGATCACTTGATCATTTGATAAAGTGGGTTCTAGTCGTATGCCCGCACACTAAGCTAGGTCGTTGGATCTCTTGATCCAATGGCTACTTGTTGTCGTCAACCTCCAGGAATTTGATTCCCAAGCACCACATCCCTTTGTTGGGGTGGATTCTTTTAATTACTTTGGGTTGTCTAGGTGTACACCCCTTACGATTTTGTTGCCTTCGCATATCTCTCTCATTCTTCATCTCCATCAGTTTATTAGACCGTGTCTTCTCCCTCACGTGTCCCTCCCTTTGGCTGTTAAACCACCTTGTTCAACTACCTATCCTCTTCATAAAGCACGCCTTCCTACCTCCATTGCAAGGCATCCTCTTGTATGTGAGTGTTCTTCCTAGCTTTTCCCTTCCTCCAATGATCGTGTGAGAGAGGGTAGAGAAGCCAAGATGGAGTGAACCCACTGTTGGACATGTGAGCCCACAACGAGCCATTATGCAATAAATGTTATTGCGAAAATCATTCCCTGATCTGTAATGAAGAATAAATAATTTTCATAATAGGTCCCTCTGTACAATTAGGGTTATGTACCATGGCCATCTTAATAATCATGCAGTTGTTGATTCAATAATTTAATCATAGAGGCTGGTGTTTGGATGACTATCTAAGGAGTTAGATTGAGGACTCATCAAACACCGTCAAATGATTGTTAAGAGATGATCTCCAGCCTGAGTAGGAGATGGCAATCCTTTTCTCATATAGGCTGATATTAGACCGACCTCTTGATGCAAGTCATCTACTTAGGAATAGAGATTCAGAGGTATCGGATTAGTTGAGTCTATGGGTTGACTTAACAAGATCGAGATAACCAAAGACCTATGTTGAATACTGTCACAGCATAGGCATGCATTCTCTGACTAGAGACAGATGTGTTACTATATGTCTGAGTATGTACATTTTGTAGACCAATATATTGATGACCTAACCAAGGTCTATACACTGGCGAGCTGGTGCGCATATAAGGGCATATGAGTAATACGATCTCTCAAAGGGATCATACAGGTTCACTTCAGAACTGGAAGACATGAGCTCACTCATGAGGTATTGGGAACGAACAAATTCCATGCATCATCGTCGTGCTTTAGAAGCATGACACGAATTTGAAGGTATGATATATGCATTGAGAAAGCATATGATCGATACCAATTGTCAATAACAATGATTGAGAAATTTGGTGATCAAACCCTGAAGATGAAAGTGTAAAATTGATCTATATCTTAGGGATGATCATAGGTCTTCCAGTATGCAGGATGTACAGTTATTAGGATTACCTGAGGGTGATGTGATCAATAATCGATTGTATAACCATGAAGCAAGGGAATGAT
The DNA here is from genome assembly GCA_037367405.1 of Ottelia alismoides. Taxonomy (NCBI): domain Eukaryota; kingdom Viridiplantae; phylum Streptophyta; class Magnoliopsida; order Alismatales; family Hydrocharitaceae; genus Ottelia; species Ottelia alismoides. The sequence goes on from JAZKJV010007449.1 coordinate 1,367,858, forward strand.
GAAACAGATCTGGATTTTAGTGACTCCTCTAAGTAGAGAAGCAATCTGATCTTGGTCCAATTGTTGGAAATTGATATGAATGAGATTCAGATGTAATGAGAAGATTAGATTTGCGACCTTGATTAATTCAAGCATCTCTGGGAGGTTCATGAGATCTGGATTTGAGATGTGATCTCAATATCCAAGTCACTATACGTGGAACAATACAATCGCCATGTCCTTATCTCCAAGTATCTACGGAGAATACGCATTATTCTTAAAAGAGTTCAAGAATAATTCTAAAGTTGAATTATATCTAAGCATTGAGAAATGGATAATTAAATGTGATTTAATTATCATGAATAATGTGAATTCATTTCACATTATCAGAATGCATGAGAATGAGTATCCAATGTAATTAAATGTGATTTAATTAACATGGATATGGATAATGTGGATAACACTATCCAATTATCCATGTATATTATAATTACAATTTATAATATACATTAGAGAGAGACTTGTGTGATTTATATTTGTTGATTAATTGTTAATGTGAATGGGATTCACATGGAATAATTAATTGAAAATATAATTACATTTGATTTTGTGTTGTGAATGAGATTCACAATTTTTTCAATGGCAAGATTGATATTTTCCAAAATGATAATTTGGAATTATTTTTTGTGAAAATTATTTTGACAAGAGTTATATGAGATATCATGAGATCTCATGATATATTAAGGAGATTGACCAAGTCCTACCTAACAAGAGAGGACGGCTACAACTCTCCTTGAGGACTAGAGTAGTCGTCCACCCCTTTTTAGGAGAGGACCATGGTCTTCTCATTATCCTATCTCTAGTCAAATGTGATTTAATTTTGAGATTAATTATATTGATTTTTCAATATTAGTTAATTTGAATTAAATCACTTGTTGTTGTATTTTACCAACAACATCCTAGCCGTTGAAAGGAACACAAATCAATCTCATCCATTGATTGTGTGTTGTCCATGGATTGGGATCCATGGACTCCCAAAATCCTATATAAGAAGAGGTGTTCCTTGCTCTTCGAAAAAAAATACACCGACTTGACAAAGCCTCTTTATTCTCTCCCTCTCTCATTCTCGCGTGCCCTCTTCTCCTTCCCTCTTGGGTGGCCGTCCACCCAACTCCAGATGGAAGAAGGCCCTCACCATCAGCCTATGTTGCTTCGATGACTCTCGGTGCTCCATCTATTTTGGTGCTTCTTACTCGTGAAGAAGATACACAATCTCGTGTGATGAGGTATAGAGTTCCCTTGCTTGGACAACTACTTGGATTGCGAGAATCACATGACTCATTCCCGCACTCATAAGCGTCTTCTATGAAGATCGAACTTGAGACAGGAGGTCTCTTTTCGTAGAGACTCGATCAGCCACGCTACACGAGGTATTCCTTTATAATTAATGTGGTTCTAGATGAAACATTCCGAGAATCATTATTGGATCATGTGGTTTCATCGCATTAAAATTTTTAAATTTCGTTGTATAGAACAACTAATCCAACTAGTCATTCTTCATCGTATTCGATACGATGTTCATGCTTCTGTGATGCGCTCCTTCAAGTGGTATCAGAGACAGGTTTATGAAAGTTTTGGATATGATCCATGAACCTACGAAAATTTGGGCTCGTTTGGGTTCGTGAAGATTTTAGCATTTCATTTTTCGTAGCCCTGTCTTGTGATAATTTTTCGACCCTGTTTAAAATGTTTAAACATGAATTCATCATTATATAATTTTCTCCTTTAAATAAGAAAAATGTGAAATTTGAGTTTGCGTAATTTGGATTCCGTTTGCTCAAGATATGATCGTTTTATTGACCATATGTCCACTGTTTCGGGGATGGCGATTAGAGACATAATTAAGATGTCAATTACGGTTTTAAAACACCTGAAAATGCATGTTTATCACATGTTTTCATTTTTAAATCATGTTATCAATCTTTGGAAATTGATTTTTCTTAATTTGGATTTAAAAAGAATGACATATGCTATTTTTAGTTAGTGAGGGTCACTGTTGGAAATTGCATCATTATCCAAAACCTTGTGATTGTCGTTTAAGAAAATTGCAAAATTAATATTTAATTTCCTGGAATAATTGTGGATAATATTTGAGAAACATTAGAACAATAATTATTCCCTTAAATTACATTGCCTCAACTAATGATTGATTAGATTAGATCTAGATCACCTATTGGTTGCTTGATACACTTTCAACAAACTTGTTACTTGAATAGGCTTTGGGAATTTGTCTAGCAAATTTCATTACAATCAAATTGGTTTTGATTATTACTATATGGTATAATTTTGGTTGAAAAACCGATGATCATCTCAAATACAAAATGATTGGCTCGACATTAGTTTTTCCTGAGGCGGATATGATGTCTAGTCGGGGAGCGTTGGGGTAGCAGGTTGCAGCGTTTGTGGTCTGTCCCACTCCCGCCGGTACAAGCCATGACAGCGGGTAGGGAACGAATGATGCCTGAGAGATCATGATGTATTTTTCTAATTATTAAAATTCAAATTAATACGTATTTGAAATTATACCATACTTCAAGTAATAATTAACATGTTTGTTGAATATTAATTGATTATTAATTTAATATTATTAAATTAATTGGAATCCAATTAAAATTAAAACACTCTATTATGAATAGAGTTATTATTTCCCTTGGAAGAATTAATCATGATGAATATGACTCAGAATGATTAATTAGAATTTGAATATGAGGCGGAGGATCACATAAGTGACATCCATGTTCTCCCGTCAAGGCAAAGAGTTTTCGTCGCCATGGATTGCATGTAGGAGACGCATGTCCGAAGTGACAGCTCTTGTATGCAAGCGCATTTGGATCGGGCTCTTTGCTTCTCGAAAGAGTAAGGCCGTATGCATAGTGACCCCAATATCAGATACTCATATTATTCAGGCAATATTGGATTGCGCATAGCGAGTACTATTCATGTTGACGGTTGGTTCAATTAACAACGGGTCAACATCACCTTAGGAGTGGCGGGCCCGAGGGTTAAAGATTGAATTGGGAAATGCAAGTTGGACTTGCAAGGCGGAATGTGTTCCCGCTTCTCTTTATTGGAGTCATAGATTCTCATATTATTGGGATGTGACAATCGTAAAAAGGAGATCCCAGATCTTGCTAGAGATATAGCGGTAAGTATATATCTAACATTTAAAGTGATTAAGGGAATGAACTTTCAGTGTTGACAAGGCAAGATAACTTTGATATAAAATTCCTAAATCAAAGTAAAATATGTATATATATTTATATATATTTATGTAAATTTCTTATTCCAGATAATCCTCATTAAAACCCACTCAGTACTATACTCAATAATAACCAGTAAAATATCATGGATTGGATCCATGATCAAGATATTGTACTTGAAGTTGGACATATTATGTATGTGGTAGCAATGTGCAAGTTTCCTCGTAATAATGAGGAATGACAATTAAATAGATAATAGGACTACATCCCTAAGGTGTGTACCTTGGAAGTGACATGTCGATGATGATCATGATTGTCAATTAATCCTTATAAATTCTAAGAATATGTTCTGGCATTCATATGTGCTCTTGACATTTAATCATGAATGACATGGTTCAATGCATTATGCAGAACGATGGCTCTACAAGAGATGAAGTATTCAAAATGTTTGCATACCTACCTGAACCTAAGTCTTTAAGAGTTAAGATGTATGTAGATATGATGAGTGTCATCATCCTACTATCTATACTCTAGTCATTCATGAAGATTCATAATGTTCATATTGTATGAATTAAATGAAGCATATATAAGTGTCGAAATCCTCTTATATTAAAATCTTTTGAATTCAACATAAGAGATCCTTTGTCTTAAGCAATGGTTGTTTAGAGATGAAAGGAGCGCAGTGGAAGCATGGGTTTGATCCAAGTTAGAAGAAAAGTCAAAGAGTTGATTGTACTTCTATGGTTTCCACACATATGACATCCATAGACTTGGATGAATGCCAAAACTGCAATGAGCCGATGTATTGATAATATGACTATAAGTCAATCTAGAGTCCTTAGAGAAGGACTCAGATTGAGCATCGAAATAATTTACATCTACATATAATCATTGAAATTGACTTTCTTATTTGATAAGATGAAAGTCTAATAATTGTATCTCATTCTTCTACTACCTCTTGCAATATGTTTTAGAAGATTGGAATATGATTTCCAGGTTTAATAGTCATCCACATGGATGTTGATGCAATTGTTGCAAAAACCTCTATTGGATAAATAGACTTCATATTTTCAGTGGGAGAGCCCTTAGTCTTAGAGAATGTCTCTATGACCTGGATATTAGAATACTCTCATTGTTTATTTCTAAATGTTGGAAATAAACAAGAACTCTAGAATAGACCTATCATAAAGAGTTATGATGGATATATTTCAGATAGTAATCTAAGATCTAGTGGACTCTATTAAATTGGAAAATTAATGAATGGTTCATTAATGTTTCTTAATAATGAAAATTAAACCTTTTAAGATCAATAGGAGGATGAAGATCATTTGACAATGATCTGGCATCAAACCTTGGACATATGTCTGTTGATGAGATCAATAGACTAGAAAGAGATGAACTTTAGAATGTCTAAAATCTTAAATCTTACATACTTTTGAATTTTGTATTCTAAGTAAAAAGTCCAATGCACCTTTCTCTGGGAATGGTGTAAGATGCCAAGGTATCCAAGATCCCATACATATTGATGTTGTGGAACATATGTATCATAATAAACATAGATGATATGTGATATCATTTGATGATTAATTGTGACATGAGATTTCTTCCCTTCACCTAAGAAAGCTTTGAAATGTTCAAAGATTTCATATTTTTTGGTTTAGAAACAAAGTTTGAAGGAAGATGAAATGAATTTGATCTAACCTAGGTAGCTTGTACCTATTAGATGAATTCAAAGGAATACCTTATGGAGATATCAATGCCATTCCTATCTCAATCCTCCTAATGCACCTAAACTCAATAGAGTTATAGGGAGATGCAATTGATCATGTTGATGAATTTGTGATTCATCACTCTAAAAGTTAAAAATAGAGCCTTGTTCCCGAGTAAATAGATGCATATTTCCCTTTATAATGCATAAATAGCATTCATTCATGCATTCATAATACATGCATTTTAGCAGTCCATTTGCATTTAAATAAGAAGCCAAAATCACTTGTAAAATATCCACTCATAAAAATAACCTCTCCCCTATACTATGTACACCTTAGTTAATAATATAAGGAAGAAAGCCAAAAATGTCCTTTGTAAAATAGCCAATAAAGCCCTAGAACCCCTGGACCATAAAATACCCATAGCTCCCTCATACAAACTCCAAAATAGGTCTACTCACTTTCAGAATAATACACATTAAAAGACCTTTAAAATGAGACTAATTTCATCCAATTTGGAGCTCGTATGAAAAAGTTGGGTTTTTGGGCCTCTATGTATGCTATGTATATGTATTTTTGTATCCCTATATTTTTGTATCATATTTGACCTCATCTTCGTCTTTGGTCAACATAAAACTTGTAGATCTCATCAAGATCTACAACTTTGATGTTTTGAGTTTTTCCAAATTCAACCTCCTTCTCTCCCTAAATGCATTTCTATTTTCAGCCAATCACAGCTGGCCACGTGGCGCCCTCTGGTTGCGCCACGCGGCCCGCTCCCCTTTCCCTAGCCGCCCCTGCTCTCAGCCGTTGGATTTCTCCATACATCCAACGGTTGAGCCGCTTCCACATGTGCCTTAATTCTACACCGTCAGATCATCTCCCCCTTCTCATCTGACCCGCCCGTTCGCGCCTCTCCCACAGCGCGCCACGTGGCGCATTATGCGCCATCAGATCTCTCCTTCAACCCTTCAATCAGCACCGTCCACTGACGCTCTAATTCTAACCGCCCGATCGAAGCCCTTCATCTCATCTCCACCGTTCTCTCGCGCTTCTCCCCCATCGCGCCACGTGGTCGCTCCACGGCACTCAGATTGCTTCGCCCCAGATCTAATCCTACCGCTCCATCCCACCTCGATCTCGGCCGTTGGATCAAGGGATCCAACGGCTGGGACCTCGTCTTCCACCTCCGGCACCCCCCTCTCTCCCACGTTCTCGAGCTTGCGGGAGGGGCTGCCCCTTTCTATTCTTGGCCGCACTCCCGCCACCATCGACGACTACCATCGCCTCCACGATCACCCCCACTCGTCCCTCATCTTCGCCAGCCACCTCACTACTCACATCGTCCACCAGAGACGCTCCACGAACCCCACTAACCTCACCTCCTCGCCAGCCCGGCCGCCGACTTCTTCCTTTAAATACTCGAGCACCGGCCAACTTCAGCCCTATCCGCCACCCCAGAGAGGAACCTCGAGTTCGGAAGCTTCAATTGGTGACAGCAATCGAGCGAATCCTTGAGCGAAGACAGTGTTCTCCTCCGGTGAGATCCGCAGCGCCACCGCCGTGTCGCAACCCTCCTCTGAGTAGCTGCTTGAGCTCAGGACCTTACCGATCCCTCGAGCGAAGACCTGGAGCTTCAATCCGAGCTCCAAATCCCAGATAACTCCCTCCATCTTCGTTTGATTTTTGTTTTGTTTTTTCCTTCGATTTCTCCCTTTTTATTCGCCGTTCACCGTAATCTTCTCGCTTCGCTTCCACCTCGTCGAGCTCCGCTACGGAGCTCTGACCTTCGCGGTACATCTCACTCCCTCCGACACCTCACTTCCCATTTCATCAGCTCCAGCTCTGCCACCTGGGCGGAGCACCATCGTCGGACCCCTTTCACTCCGACTAGGCCTCGCCACTCCATCCTTCACATCTCCACTATCACGCACGAGCTTCGGCTATACTCTTCACACATGCAGGTACCCATATCTATCATTGGTCAGAGGCTCACTGGAGCCCCCATCGAGATTCATCGCCAGACAGCTCCGACGTGCCTCCTCCGCTCCTGAGTCCACCAGAGCCATCGCCGCATCGCCACGAATCTTCCAAGCTATCTCCAAGCTTCCGGAGAGCATCACCGACACTAGAAGGATCGGGCGGAGCCAAGCCGACCTCACCGGAGCACCGCCAACTCCTCCGCAGGCGGCGGAGGACGTTGAAGACGACGCTACAGCCACCGTTCGATCATCTTGATCGAACAGTCCTCAGCGCGCCACGTCGCCCACGACCGGAGTAGCACGCCAACGTTGGATCTCTCTTTGATCCTACGGTCCATAGACAACCACGTTGCCACACTCAGCCATCATTGGATCATCCAAGATCCAACGGGATTCATCGCGTCACGCGTCTCCTTCCAGCAATCGTTGGATTACTCTTGATCCAACGGTCTTCAGCACGCCACGTAGAGGGGTCCGAGCCTCTTCCCCGACCTTAGGCTCGGACCACCCGAGGCTATCCAGGCCTCCAGCTGAACCTCCAGGAACTCCCGAGCCAAGACCCGAGCCTCCAACGCCGCCCGAGCCTAGGCCCCCCCACGTGAGGAGCACGTACGGCCTAGGTAATTTGCACAGAGGCCCTGGGAACTTTCCAAAATTTCAAATAGGTACCTGTGAAGCGCCCCCACGTGAGGAACACGTGCCCAGTGGAGAAATTACATTCCACACCCCAGCATTTTAGGTAATTGCATTTATGTCTCTGTCAGCATGTTTATTTTTATGTAATTTTTATTTCCTGTATTGCAAATACACCCTTGTCTTTGCACGCATCCCTAGGTGTCATTTTGCATCATTTTGAAATTCTAAAAATTGCGTGTTGTTGAATAACTTGTCCTCTAGCTGTTATGACACTTGTCATATTTTTGTGATATCAGTAGAATTTTAAATGAATTAATTGGTTGATTTCTGTGTTATTTTGCCCAGTTGGACCTTTTAATTGATAATTAATTCTCTGTAACTCCAAAAATTCTCAAAACATCACAGTAGCTCTAAGATATTAACTTAACATTGCATAAAAGTTTCATCTCATTTGCGCACATATCGAGGCCTAAATAAATTCTTTAGTGATTTCCTTAGTTTATTTATAATAGGTTCATTTCACAGTAAAATTAAGGTTTGACAATTTTCCTAGATTGCTTATCATCAAATCTATCTAGGATAATTTTAGTTCCTGAAAATATTGTAATTTGTTATTTATTAAAATTAAATTAGTGAAAATCACCCTGCTATCATTTTAAATTCACAGTAAATTCATTTAGTGTCGAAAAATTCCAAAAAAATTAGGGTAGTTCATTTTTACCATATTTCATCATCTGGCTAATTTTTATAATTTTTGGACTTCATTTGATATCTTAACTGATTAAACTTTAAATTGGCTGGATTGTTGCATGTGTCTTGCATAGAAATTAAAAAAGACCAAAAAAATAATTCCCTGAAAATCGAACATTGGACTTTGTTACCAATTCATCTAAGGAGACAGATGCCTCCCTAAGTTCGACCTTGGATTTCACCAAGTAAAAAAATCTGCCGCTTGAAATTAACTCGAATCTAATTAAAAGTAGTTTTTGATATTCCCTCTCGTATCCGACTGCAACGAACACTTTAAATTAATTTGGACATTAATCTGACCGAATTAACATAGGGTGCGGGAGCGGTTATCAAAATAGCGATGTTGCTGGGGAGGCACGGCTTAGGTTAATTTTTAGTGAAATCCTGATTGTTTGATTTTCTATCCCCGGGTAGTCTGACCTTCGGTTTTCTTGTAATTATTTTCTCTCTCTTTTATTTCTTTGCATTATTTTTCTGTGTCACTCTCTGACCTCAATTTGTTTTTATGCGAGGAACGCGAGGAGTCGAAGACGCTTCAAGGATCTAGCATTTAAATTTATTGAGTGAATAGAGAGGCTTTGTAATTTTCATTTTCTTTATTTCTTTTTCGCATCATTTCCAGTGGTTCCCGTTTGGGTTCTTGGGCATGTAAATATAGTGAAACTGTGTCCCCGTGTGCTGTGTGGGTGAATGTAATTTAGCTTGCACTAGCGGCTACTCGAGCCAATCTAGGAATTGCTTGTGCTCGTAATTATTCGGACCACACAAATCACTTAAAAGACGCACTTAGACCGCAGAACTTAGACAAATCAACCTGTTCTTCATTCTAATAGAACTGCTTGTCTAGGAGCAGCTTTCATCGCTTGCATTTGCATGTAGATTAAAAAGATTTCAATTATGTTTTGCATCCTACATAAAAAAGCAAAGAGATCACTGTAAGTCTCCTGAACTCAGCATAGCATCATTGTTTTTATATTGCATCGGCTTTTCTCGATTTCCCCCTCTGATTTTTCACATTTAATTTAAAAAGGAAATTGGGACTGACCGATAGGTGCGCTGTGTGGTTGGATTAATTCAGTGAGAACCTAACTTAAAACCGGGACTGTTATACACTATTGACCAAAAAATTCAATAAAATTGGAAAATTGTTTGCGGGAGATTAATACCCGACCTTGTTTTCAAGCTAAGTGAGGGTACTTGAGTGTGTGTGTGAACACCTTAAGGTAGAGCCCAAATCCCCGCCTTCCATATCACGTTCTGACTAATCCTAGCAAATATCACAAGTCGAATAATTTCAGATTCACTGACTAGTACCAATTAGCCTCCGCCTGTCTCAGGTAGATAGGGACGAAATTGCGGTACTTTGCGACAAGCTGCCAATAACCCCCCAGGGTGAAGTTCTGGCCTTGTCAGCCTCCGCCTGCTTGCAGGTAGATAGGGGTGTGGTCTTTGAATCCATCGACTTGGGATAGGAGCGAAGAAAGAAAGGACCGATGGTATCTTAGGAGACAGGTTAAACAGGGAAGACATATCCGGCTCTGAGCCGACTTCCCTATAGGCCACGTAATCCTTGCTATCTTGCTTGAAAATCACACTTAAAATCTACAAGATTAATTGGACTCGATTTCGAGTCCTTCACTGTGTTGAGTGTGAAACCAGGGTTTTGGATTTATTTGTTTGCTTCAGGTAGGAGTAAATTCCTATCTTCTTCTCGCCAAATCAAGATAAGTGATTGGGGGGATTTCGATTTTTTATTCACCGATCTCTCTATGAGCCCCCCACGAAACTCCTCTTCATCGGTCTAAGCGCACCTTGGACCACCCAGGACTCATGACCGTCTTGAGTCCTGGTTCCCTCATACTCAGGGTGGTTACTCTCAAACCAACCCTTTCCTCTCCTCCGAGCTTACCGAGGAAGACCATCGCCTTGGTAATCCCATCCTTGATTTGTCCTCTAACACCGATCTTAATTCATACCCAGGAATAGAGGACAAGATGCCGCCTAAGTAGCCACCACCGGATGAGGATTAATTGCGTCAAAATCTCAATCGCCTTGCTGAAGCCGAACAAAGAAATGCAGATCTCACAGCTCGGATGGGACAAATCATAGTAGCAGGAGGTATCGACCGACCAATGGTCGATGCATACAACCCGACAGAGAACGAGATACAGAATTGGTTGGTACCAGCAGTTCCCGCCAAAGCATTTGAGCTGAAGCCCCACTTCCTTAGTCTGCTTCCGAAGTTCAACAGAAATACCAATGAAGAACCGTATACTTTCCTCCGTGACTTCGAGCTGGTTTGCAACAATCTTAGCCATCCCAATGTTGGCCAAGATTACATTAGACTGAAGGCCACCCCATTTGCCTTAGGAGATAAGGCAGCACATTGGCTGAAGAATCTAGGGGTGATATGTACAACCTGGATGCAGTTCAAGGACCTCTTTCTGAAAAAGTTCTACCCTCTCAGTAGAACTAACCAAATAAGAACGATGATCGACAGCTTCTTCCAAGGACCCAGTGAACCTTTCCATGATGCATGGGATAGGTTCAATGACTTAGTACAGAAATGCCCCTGCCACTTCATTTCTAAGGAGATCCTAGTCCAGACCTTGTTCTGTGGTCTAACCCTGGAGATGCAGGGGTTAGTCAGTGCCGCCTGTGGAGGAAGCTATCTGAACAAGAACGAGCACGCGGTATGGAAGATCCTGGAGCAGATGGTGGAAACCGACAGGTCGCAAGCCATCAGGGCCTATCAGTTGTCTCCTTCAATCCTATCCAACGAGACAACCCGAAGGACTGTAGCGGATCTGGCCGAGGACCTCATCCCCAGCATGGGGATGATTGCTGACAAGTTAACCATGGTCGAGCAGATCCACAAGAGGGTCACTAACCTTGAGTCTCTCTCGCTTCTATCGAAGCAAGTGGAGGAACTCACTGAAAAGGTAGCTAAGATGAAGCTACCTGCCCCTTCTGCACCACCTACACTTGTGCCTCGAGTCCATCTTGTGCAGGAGCAGGCATCGGGGCCTCAGAGTGGTTGGGTGGAGGATCAGACTTACAGCTAGCAGGACCAGTATGCACCCCCACAAGTAGAGACCGAATATGAGGAGCCTCCGTCGGTGTTTGAGATCAACGGGCTGTGGTACAGCCGCGACCCCGTCAGTAGACAGTCGGGGATGGGGAATGGTCAGCCTCACCGACCTTCCCCAGCTTACCAAGGAACCAGCTCCGTCCCCGCACCGCGCTTTCAATCCAGGCCAGAACAAGGGTACCAGCCTCAGCAGTACCAGCATCAGCAGCGCACGTATCAGCAGGGCCCAGCACCGTCCCACCAGCAGCAGCAGTATCGGCATGGCCAGCAGGGCCAGTATAGAACCTCGTCCCCGAATCAGCCAACCCAGCCCACCGAATTGGAGTCCCTCACCTTGCCGATCCATACCCTGTCTGATAGGGTCCAACAGATGTAGAACAATTATCTGGATATGAGAACCGATATCAATCGTGTCTCTCGTACCCAGGACCAACAGATGGCGCCAAAGACCCCAATTCCCGCACAGGTTCAGGTCAACCCGAACAGCATAATCCATGGCCAGAACCGACCTCGTGATCAGGTATATTATTCAGATAATTATTTATCTGAACATGAGATCCTTTAGTACGATAATGTAAATCATATGTCCCTCAGGAGCGGAAGGATCGTGACCATGCCTGATCGGGCACGGGCGCTGAAGGAAGGAGCCGCCAAGTCTCTACCTGAGGAGAACTTGGAGGAAGAAGAGGAGCATCACCACCACCATCACCGGCAGAAGAAGAGGACATCTGAGTCCTCGAAGCAGCAGTCTCGCATCAGCATGAGTCCGATGAAACCGATGAAGAGCCCGCACCTCCATCTGAGGAGGATCGTCCAGAAGTCGCGGAAGAAGCATCACCGATTTCGCCTCAGCATTTTCTTTTCAGTCAGAGTCAGAGTCTGAGTCATGTAAAGAACTCAGTTCCTGATCTTAATGAGAATCTTTTAGTTTCCGAACATGAGTTGGAGTCAATAATCCCTTTCCCCCGAGCTCTCAAGGGTGGAAAGAAAAAATCTAAAAAATCCAAAAAGATGACCCTGAGATGGCAGAGTTCTGCAACAAACACGTCAAGGTCACAATCCCCTTTGACAAGTACGTGGAGATGACCTCTGCATTCCAAAAATACCTTAAGGTGCGATGCACACCTACTAGGGTTAGCAGGAAGACCAAAAGCCGTGATGAGAAACACGTTTTATCAGTAGCCACGATTTGTGCAATAAAGAACTCGTTTCCAAGGAAACGAAGAGACATGGGTGCACACTATGTAGTGAGTCATGTTGATGACATCGCGTTTGCACGCCCTCTCCTGGACAATGGTTCCTCAATCAATCTGATGCCTACAGCCCTCTTTGAGCGGCTTAATCTCGGACCTCTTAGGAAATCTAGAGCCCTTCTACAGTTTCCTGATAAATCAACCAAGAGGTCACAAGGAGAATTGAGGAACATTGTGATCAAAGTCGAGGGGCAGGAATACATGGTGGACTTCACTAACCTAGATATGGAGACCCCTCGTAATTGGAGAGATTCCTAGATCATCTTAGGCAGGCCCTTCCTCAGAACAGCAGGGGCCTTGTTTTATTATAAGATCGGGAAGATCCAGTTCCAAACTCCAGGCGGAGATGAGGAACTTGAAATGATGCAGACAAGATGGCAGAGACCGGATTCTGAATCCAGCACCGAGTACTCTTCTACCGAAGCAGACTGCGATCATGTAGACGTAGTTGGGCCATGGAGATAGAACCCAACCAGCACCGATGAGTCCATCCCCTCCGGAGATGATCCAGTGCATGAGTCAGTTTGCGAGGTCCTCAGAGACGAGTACAGCTCAGAACCTGCATCGCCCTACATCTTCAATGACATAGAGGCCCAACTGGGCCTGTCAGTCCTTACATCTTTAGGACAATCGGAAGATGAGGATGACGAGTCGGACGAGGATTTTGCCGATTGCATGGAATCCTTTGACGATCCGACTCCAGAGCCGAACAACTTGGTGGCAGTTATCACAGAGAAAGATCCAGCCACTTCCAACACCGAGCCAGATCAGATTGAGCCAGACATCTTAGACGATCACACTATTCCTGAGCTAAAACCTTTACCCACAACTTTAAAATACGCCTTCCTTGCAGGTCAGGACAAGAAATATCCGGTCATCATCAGTTCGTGATTGACCGAAGAGCAGGAATCTCGCTTGCTAGAGATCCTGGAGAAAAACCACAAGGCGATAGGCTGGAGCATTTCCGATTTCCACGGGATAAATCCCGCTCTGTGTTCGCACCATATCTACTTGGAGAATGAATCCAAACCCTCTCGTGAATTCCAACGTCGTTTGAATCCAAATTTACGAGAGGTGATGAAGAAGGAGATAGAGAAATGGTGCAACGTGGGTTTCATTTACCCAATCTCCGACTCTAAGTGGGTGGCCCCAATCTATGTTGTCCCGAAAAAGTCTGGAATTCAAACGACCACCAACGAGGACGGAGAGGAGATCGTGAAGTGAGTTCCCATGTCGTGGCGCGTCTGTGTGGATTAGAGACGCCTGAATGACGCGACGAAGAAGGATCATTTCCCCCTGTTGTTCATTGATCAGATCTTAGAAAGATTAGCGGGGAAAGAATTCTTCTGCTTCTTAGATGGGTTCTCGGGCTACAATCAAGTAGCCATAGCTTTGGAGGACCAGGAAAAGACCACATTTACATGCCCCTTTGGCACCTATGCTTTCAGGCGCATGCCTTTTGGGTTATGTAATGCTCCAGGTACTTTCCAAAGGTGCATGATTGCTGTATTTGCCGAAATGGTCGACGAATTCCTGGAAGTCTTCATGTATGACTTCTCGGTCCACGACGATTCCTTCGATTCCTATCTTAGGAATCTGGACCGAGTCCTCAAAAGATGTTGTGAGGTTAATCTGGTGCTCTCCTGGGAGAAAAGTCACTTCATGGTGACGGAGGGCATTGTGTTGGGGCATGTCATCTCCAGGAGAGGAATGGAGGTTGACCCTGCCAAGGTGGATGTGATCAGACGACTCCAGCCACCAACCAATGTCAAACAGTTGCGGGCGTTCCTCGAGCATGTTGGATTTAATCGGAGATTCATTAAGGATTTTTCTAAAATTGCCCGACCGCTATATGAGCTTTTGGGCAAAGACATGGAGTTTATTGTATATCACAAATGTCTTGAGGCCTTTAAGCTATTGCAAGGAATGATAATGGACGCACCTATCCTACAAGCCCCAGATTGGTCTCTACCTTTTGAGATCATGACGGATGCCTCAGACCATGCTGTTGGGGCTGTGTTAGGACAAAGAAGAGATGGCGTCCCGTTCGCAATTCACTACGCAAGCAAAGTGCTTGACACCGCTCAGCGTAACTATACAGTTATGGAAAAGGAAATGCTTGCGGTAGTGTTTGCCTTGGACATGTTCAGATCTCACTTAATCGGATCCAAGGTAATCGTGTTCACTGACCACACGACACTACGATATTTGATGGAGAAGAAGGACGCGAAGGCGCGTCTTCTTCGGTGGATTTTACTTATCCAGGAGTTTGATTTGGACATCCGTGATAAACCTGGAAAGAAGAACGTAGTGGCCGATCATCTCTCTCGTCTCGAAGATCTTAATACTTCCGAGGATTCACCAATTCGAGACTCATTCCCTGACGAGTCAATTTTTGTTGTCGACTCACTCCCAAGGTACACCAATATCGTGAGTTATCTTGTCTCCAAGAAAGTTCCCGAAGATTGGCCCAAGAGCCAAATTGATCGACTGAAGTCGGACGCTAGACACTACCATTGGGAGGATCTGATCCTTTTCTTTGAAGGACCGGATTGTGTCTGGAGACGGTGTATTCCTCAGGAGGAATACCAGAGTGTCCTTTCTTTATGCCACAGCTTAGAGGCGGGAGGACACCACTCCGGGAAGAGGACCGCATGGAAGGTACTTCAGTGTGGCTTTTACTGGCCAACTCTATTTCGCGATGCCATCGCCTTCACGAAGTCGTGCCCGGTATGTCAGAGAATGGGAGGAACCGTTGGTTCCAAGGATGAGATGCCTATGCAGCCTGTCATCATTTGTGATGTCTTTGACGTCTGGGGCATTGATTTCATGGGACCATTCCCTGTTAGCCACGGGTTCGAATATATCCTTCTTGCGGTAGACTATCTCTCCATATGGGTGGAGGCTATCCCGACCCGAGCCGTAGATAGCAGGACTGTTTGTAAATTCATCAGAGAACACATAATCTCTAGGTTCGGGATCCCCGAAATGATGATATCAGACGGGGGTAGCCACTTTGTGAATCGGGAGGTGAAGAAACTCCTGAAGGACTACGGCATCGAACACCGTGTCGCTAGCCCTTACCACCCACAGACCAATGGTATGGCTGAGGTGTCAAATAGGGAGGTGAAACCATATTGCAAAAGCTTGTCCGCCCGGACAGGAAGGACTGGTCTCAGATCTTGGATCAAGTCCTCTGGGCGTAAAGGACAGCTTACAAGACACCGTTAGGAACCTCCCCATTCCGAATGGTATTTGGAAAGCCATGCCATTTGCCCGCAGAGTTATTGCACAAATCAGAATGGGCAATTAAGAAGGTCAATTGGAACACACACCTTGGGCAGAAGCAGAGAGAATTGGATCTGAATGAGCTTGTGGAAATCAAAAACCGCGCATATGACAACAGTTTGGTGTACAAGGACAAGGTGAAGCGTTGGCAATATATCAGACGAAAGACCTTTGTTCCTGGACAGAAGGTATGGTTGTTCAATGCTAGGCTGAAGATCTTCCAAGGCAAGTTGAAGTCCAAGTGGACATGCTCATTTGTCGTCCGTACGGTGCATGATAGTGGATGTGTCGAGATCTCAGATCTTGCAGATGATGCACCGACATTCCTAGTGAATGGACAACTGTTGAAGCATTTCGTCGAATCCAATGAGCAGTTAGTCCATGTCAAGGAGATTGTATTCATGCGCGAGACAGATTCAGCAGATACACCTCAGCCGCGTATGAGACCTTGCAGCAGTGAGCTCCAGCCGTCTGTAGCATCTCGAAAGATTCAGACCGACTCATTTGTAAATATCATCGTTCTTGTACATCCTATCCTTTCTCCCCTGCGACTCTAATAACCCATCCCCACCCCATCAAATCACTATCTTGGACTATACTTAGGATGACCAGATACTAAGTATAGGGGGGATGAGTCACCTGAGTCAGTTCACTGTACATTCTCCAGATCACATTGGTCCTCATACTCACTTCCGTCCTATACTTAGGCTGACCTGATCATAAGTATAGGGAGGACCGATGCCCGCATTGTATATTCATCCACTTCTCTTCTTGACCTCGTCCGCCCCACTTTTTGACTTTCTTCTACACTTAGGCTGCCAGAGCCTAAGTATAGGGGGGCCGGTCGATTTCTATACATTTTTCCTTCTCTTTAGCTCTCCTACGCTTAGCACGAGCTATGCCTTTTTCCTCGCTTTCCGTGCTCTGAGGACATAGCACACACTAAGTATAGGGGGGTGTGTTTATATTACATATATACTTTACCCATAGCTCGTACTTTCGTGTATTTTCACGTACTCTATGTATATATTTTGCAATAATTACGGGTGGGTAAAATTTTAAAAAAAATGTACATACTTGTAAACCTCTTATAAATTGTTGTAAACTAGGAGGTATACCAAAAATTGAAAAAAATGAAAAAAAAATGATGAAAATGAAAAATAGGCTTCTTATTTACATTTGCATATCATCTCTGCATCTTAAAAGAAAAGAAAAAGAGTCTTGCATTTACATTCATAGCATGACATCTCATCTCATCTCATCTGCATATCTTGCATATGCAAGGTGGAAAGCTAGTGGGTTCTGAACCAAGTTATGAGTAGATATTGAGGATGGACTTGATTCGAACTTAATCCACCTAATTTCAAAGGAACCTTATAGGAACTGGAGTTAAGATTTCTCAGGTCAAGTGACTTAATTCTTTGAGTTCGCAAGTCTATGTTCACATGTCATATTGATTAGTCTAAGTAGAATATCTCATGCATACGCATGATTCTCATAGAAAGTGACCTAACTTGGACAAGCACAATGCACGTAGCTCTTCATTGATGAGGTGGTGAGGACGTAGAATCCTTTAGCTAGGAGTAGCACACGGGTGGAAACATCTGTCCTCCTCTAGGGAGGGTAGTGCGTCTCAACCTAGTCTGGTAGGGTTGACGTCTAAGGACGGGATGTTGTGGGTTGCAATAATGCTTCAAAAGAGGGATAGTCTACTGGCTCAAGAGGAAAAACTCCTGATGTACATGCTGCACCTTTTATGAGTTCAAAAAAATGCAAAAACTCCAAAAAAAATAAGACAGGTCCAAGAGAAAATAAAATACATGTCGGAGTCTGTATATTAGCAAGGAAATGCAGTTGGATGACTTGGCTACACTGGTCAGGCATCCTGGGATCGGTAGCTACACTGGCTACCGCCCATTCTTTTCTCTACCCCCTCCTCTTGAGTTGGTCACACTTGAATTAGAAGGGAATACCCCGCTCTTCGAGGAAAGAGTTACTGGACCAGGTTATTGAGTTACCTTGTTAGAGGACGCTGGTTCCGAGTAATTTCTGATGTGGAGAGTTATATTTCATTTACAAAGTACAAGTAAGAATCATAGTCATCAGAAATTTGCGTTTGAGGATTTGTTCTGACCTGACTGTTGAGGCGTCTTGAATAGAAGACTTCTGGAACTTGAAGTCTGTTAGGTCTTAAGTTCAGGTCCCAATAAGGTTCCGCCACACAATTAATCCAAAGGACGAGTCAAGCTCCATTTTTAACTTTTGTTCATGACCTTGGTATGGAACCCAAAATCATTTCACTCTTGCATTTCATTTAGTTGCTCGGGGACGAGCAAGGTTTAAGTATGGGGGGTTGATGAATATGTGATTCATCACTCTAAAAGTTAAAAATAGAGCCTTGTTCCCGAGTAAATAGATGCATATTTCCCTTTAGAATGCATAAATAGCATTCATTCATGCATTCATAATACATGCATTTTAGCACTCCATTTGCATTTAAATAAGAAGCCAAAATCACTTGTAAAATATCCACTCATAAAAGTAACCTCTCCCTTATACTATGTACACCTTAGTTAATAATATAAGGAAGAAAACCAAAAATGTCCTTTGTAAAATAGCCAATAAAGCCCTAGAACCCCTGGACCATAAAATACCCATAGCTCCCTCATACAAACTCCAAAATAGGTCTACTCACTTTCAGAATAATACACATTAAAAGACCTTTAAAATGAGACTAATTTCATCCAATTTGGAGCTCGTATGAAAACGTTTGGTTTTTGGGCCTCTATGTATACTATGTATATGTATATTTGTATCCCTATATTTTTGTATCATATTTGACCTCATCTCCGTCTTTGGTCAACATGAAACTTGTATATCTCATCAAGATCTACAACTTTCATGTTTTGAGTTTTTCTAAATTCGGCCTCCTTCTCTCCCTAAATTCATTTCTATTTTCAGCCAATCACAGCTGGCCACGTGGCGCCCTCTGGTTGTGCCACGCGGCCCGCTCCCCTTGCCCTAGCTGCCCCTGCTCTCAGCCGTTGGATTTCACCTTACATCAAACGGTTAAGCCGCTTCCACGTGTGCCTTAATTCTACACCGTCAGATCATCTCCCCCTTCTCATCTGACCCGCCCGTTCGCGCCTCTCCCACAGCATGCCACATGGCGCATTATGCGCCATCAGATCTCGCCTTCTGCCCTTCGATCTGCACCGTCCACTAACGCTCTAATTCTAACCGCCCGATCAAATCCCTTCATCTCATCTCCATCGTTCGCTCGCGCTTCGCCCCCATCGCACCATGTGGTCGCTCCACGGCCCTCAAATCGCTTCGCCCCAGATCTAATCCTACCGCTCCATCCCGCCTCGATCTCGGCCATTGGATCAAGGGATCCAACGGCTGGGACCTCATCTTCCACCTCCGGCGCCCCCCTCTCTCCCACGTTCTCGAGCTTGTGGGAGGGGCCACCCCTTTCTATTCTTGGCCGCACTCCCGCCACCATCGACGACCACCATCGCCTCCACGATCACCCCCACTCATCCCTCATCTTCGCCAGCCACCTCACTACTCACATCGTCCACCAGAGACGCTCCACGAACCCCACTAACCTCACCTCCTCGCCAGCCCTGCCGTCGACTTCTTCCTTTAAATACTCGAGCACCGGCCAACTTCAGCCCTATCCGCCACCCCAGAGAGGAACCTCGAGTTCGGAAGCTTCAATTGGTGACAGCAATTGAGCGAATCCTTGAGCGAAGACAGCTTTCTCCTCCGGCGAGATCCGCGGCGCCACCGCCATGTCGCAGCCCTCCTCCGAGTAGCTGCTTGAGCTCGGGACCTTACCGATCCCTCGAGCGAAGACCTGGAGCTTCAATCCGAGCTCCAAATCCTAGGTAACTCCCTCCATCTTCATTTGATTTTTGTTTTGATTTTTCCTTCGATTTCTCCCTTTTTATTCGCTCAGATCTCCCTCATTCTTTCAGAGGAAAATTGATCTTCTCGCTTCCCTTCCACCTCACCGAGCTCCGCTACGGAGCTCTGACCTTCGCGATACATCTCACACCCTCCGACACCTCACTACCCATTTCATCAACTCCAGCTCCGCCACCTGGGCAGAGCACCATCACCGGACCCCTTTCACTCCGACTAGTCCTCGCCACTCCATCCTTCACATCTCCTCTAGCACGCACGAGCTTCGGCTATACTCTTCACACCTGCAGGTACCCATATCTATCATTGGTCGGAGGCTCACCGGAGCCCCCATCGAGCTTCATCGCCAGACAGCTCCGACGCGCCTGCTCCGCTCCTGAGTCCACCAGAGCCATCACTGCACCACCACGAATCTTCCAAGCTATCTTCGAGCTTCCGGAGAGCATCACCGACACTAGGAGTATCGGGCGGAGCCAAGCCCACCTCGCTGGAGCACCGCTAACTCCTCCGCAGGCGGCGGAGGACCGTTGAAGATGACGCTACAGCCACCGTTCGATCATCTTGATCGAACGGTCTTCAGCGCGCCATGTCGCCCACGACCGGAGCAGCACGCCACCGTTGGATCTCTCTTTTATCCTACGGTCCATAAACAGCCACGTTGCCACACTCAGCCATCGTTGGATCATCCGAGATCCAACGGGATTCATCGCACCACGCGTCTCCTTCCAGCAACCGTTGAATTACTCTTGATCCAACGGTCTTCAGCACGCCACGTAGAGGGGTCCAAGCCTCTTCCCCGACCCTAGGCTCGGACCACCCGAGGCTATCCGAGCCTCCAGCCGAACCTCCAGGAGCTCCCGAGCCAAGACCCGAGCCTCCAACGCCGCCCGAGCCTAGGCCCCCCACGTGAGGAGCATGTGTGGCCTGGGTAATTTGACAGAGGCCCTGGGAACTTTCCAAAATTGCAAATAGGTCCCTGTGAAGCGCCCCCACATGAGGAGCACGTGCCCAGTGGAGAAATTGCATTCTACACTCCATCATTTTAGGTAATTGCATTTAAGTCCCTATCAGCATGTTTATTTTTATGTAATTTTTATTTCCTGTATTGCAAATACACCCCGGTCTTTGCACGCAACCCTAGGTGTCATTTTGCATTATTTTGAAATCTAAAAATTACATGTTGTTGAGTAACTTGTCCTCTAGCAGTTGTGACACTTGTCATATTTTTGTGATATCAGTAGATTTTTAAATGAATTAATTTGTTTATTTCTGTGTTATTTTGCCTAGTTGGACCTTTTAATTGATACTTAATTCTTTGTAACTCCAAAAATTCTCAAAAAATCACAGTAGCTCTAGGATAGTTAACACAACATTGCATAAAAATTTCATCTCATTTGCACACATATCGAGACCTAAATAAATTCTTTAGTGATTTTTTAGTTTATTTTTAATAGGTTCATTTCACAGTAAAATTAATGTTTGACAATTTACCTAGATTCCTTATCATCAAATCTATCTAGGATAAATTTAGTTTCTGAAAATATTGTGATTTGTTATTTATTAAAATTGAATTAGTGAAAATCATCGTAGTGTCATTTTAAATTCACAGTAAATTCATTAGTGTCGAAAAAATTCCAAAAAAATTAGGGTAGTTCATTTTCACCATATTTCATCATCTGGCCTTTTTTTATAATTTTTGGACTTCATTTGAAATCTTAACTGATTTAACTTTAAATTGGCTGGATTGTTGCATGTGTCTTGCATAGAAATAAAAAAAAAGACCAAAAAAAATTAATTCCCTAAAAATCGAACATTGGACTTTGCTACCAATTCATCTAAGGAGACAGATGCCTCCCTGAGTTTGACCTTGGACTTCACCAAGTAAAAAAACTGCCGCTTGAAATTAACTCGAATCTAATTAAAAGTGGTTTTTGATATTCCCTCTCGTATCCGACTGTAACGAGCACTTTAAATTAATTCGGACATTAATATGACCGAATTAACATAGGGTGCGGGAGCGGTTATCACATGTGTGACATGATTTGATCATGATTAATCTAAGCCTAATTATCTCTTAGTTTCCATGTATATATATGTGGTGGAGACTACATTATATATCCTTATAAGGTTCCATGCTAGTAAGCTGGAATCTAGCACTAAAGAGTGCTACTTCATTATGAAAATAAAGGATGGTATTGGATACCTACTTTATGACGTTGAGATTCTTAAAAGATCTCATCTTAAGGATATGATTCTTAGAGAATGACTCTCTTGAGAATCAACACAAAAATGAAGTGAAGGAACTCATTTGATCTTGAGAAGATAATGAGGCTCCTGAAATAGGAAACTAAAAGGACAATTAAAGGTGAAACACTAGTACCTCTTCAAATGAGTTTGATGATGAATTCCATGTGTCAGAGAAATCTGACAATGATCGAACTTCTTATGATGAAGCTTTTGAGGATCATGAACCTTGGATATATTCCATTTTCTGGAAAATTCCAAGAATGGCTTCCTTCCCTTAAGATATGGTACTGTCCTATCTGAAGGGATAGCACCTCAAGAGTTGAGGAATTGAATGCTAGAACTACTTGCCCTTGTGCATTAGTTACGAGAAGCCGAGTGTATGCTAGATGTGTACAAAAGACACATGTCTGCCATACAATGGAAGTAGTAAATGTTACTAATCCTACTAAGGAGATAAAACACTTGATTTCAGTAATAACAATATCTTCAAAGATGAAAAGATTTTTGAGATAGTGATCTTTAAAGTCTTATCTTCAAGAACTTAAGACGTTATAGATAGTGATCTAAAAGGTCTTAACTATGGATACCATAGGAGATAGAGATCTCCGGGAATAAGAGTATTATGATAAGGATTGTGGAAATACTGGTTATAATAATTGTTAAGCTATAGTGTCAAGGACACGATAACTGACAAGATTTAGTATTGGTTGCATAAGATGCAACATTCGCATTGGATGCGAGCACTTTTTCTAGGGGATATGCAAGTACCGTAAAAGGACTTGGCATAGTCTCTCGGGAACAGAGTGACTAATCATCTTACCTCGCTATTATTTATAAATAGACTATGATTGTCACATGAGTGTGGGTTTAAATGATTAGCCCATTAATGTCTCCTTGGGCTAGTGGGAGATTGTTGGACATGCGAGCCAATGTCGAGCCAATATGCAATAAATGTTATTGCGAAAATCATTCTCTGATCTGAAATGAAGAATAAATAATTTGCATAATAGGCCCCTCTGTGCAATTAGTGTTATGTACCATGGCCATCTTAATAATCATACAGTTCTTGATTCAATAATTGAATCATAGAGGTTGGTATTTGGATGAATATTTAAGGAGTTAGATTGAGGACTCATCAAACACTGTCAAATGATTGTTAAGAGATGATCTCCAGCCTGAGTAGGAGATGCCAATCCTTTTCTCATATAGACTGATATCGACCGGCCTCTTGATGAAGGTCCTCGGCATAGGAGTAGAGATTCGGAGGTGTCAGATTAGTTGAGTGACTTAACGAGATCGAGATAACCAAAGATCTATGTTGAATACTGTCACAGCATAGGCATGCATCCTCTGACTAGAGACAGATGTGTTACTATATGTCTGAGTATGTACATTTAGAAGACCAATAGGTTGATGACCTAACCAAGGTTTATACACCGGCGAGTTGGTGTGCATATAAGGGCATATGAGTAATACGATCTCTCAAAGGGATCACACAGGTTTACTTCTGAACCAGAAGACATGAGCTCACTCATAAGGTATTGGGAACGAACAAATTCCATGCATGGTCATCAGGCTTTAGAAGCATGACATGAATTTGAAGGTATGATATATGCTTTGAGAAAGCATATGATCGATACCAATTCCAGATAACCAAGATTGAGAAACTTGGTGATCAAACCCTGAAGATGATAGTGTAAAATTGATCTATATCTTAGGGATGATCATAGGTCTTCCAGTATGCAGTTGGTACATGTATTAAGAATACCTGAGCGTGATATGATCAATAATTGATTGTATAACAATGACGCTTCCATTTCGAGGGAGTGCTGAAAAGGGTCTGGATTTTAGTGCCTCCTCTCAGTAGAGAAGCAATTTTATCTTGGTCCAATTGTTGGACATTCTGAATGAGATTCATATGCAATGAGAAGATTAGATTTACGGCCTTGATTAAATCAAGCATCTCTGGGAGGTCCATGAGATCTGGATTTGAGATGTGATCTCAATATCCATGTCACTATATGTGGAATAATACAATCGCCTTGTCCTTATCTCCAAGTACTTGCAGAGAATACACATTGTTCTTGAAAGAATTCAAGAATAATTTAAAGTTGAATTATATATAAGCATTGAAAAATGGATAATTAAATGCGATTTAATTATCATGAATAATGTGAATTCAATTCACATTATCTGAATGCATGAGAATGAGTATCCAATGTAATTAAATGTGATTTAATTAATGTGGATATGGATAATGTGGATAACACTATCCAATTATCCATGTATATTATAAATACGATTTATAATATATATTAGAGAGACTTGTGTGATTCATATTTGTTGATTAATTGCTAATGTGAATGGGATTCACATTGAATAATTAATTGAAAATATAATTACATTTAGTTTTGGGTTGTGAATGAGATTCACAATTTTTTCAATGGCATGATTGAAATTTTCCAAAAGGATAATTAGGAATTATTTATTTGTGAAAATTATTTTGACAGGAGTTATAGGAGATATCATGAGATAATGAGATCTCATGATATATTAAGGAGATTGACCATGTCCTACCTAACAAGAGAGGACGGCTACAACTCTCCTAGAGGAGTAGAGTAGCCCCCCCCCCCTTTTAGGAGAGGGCCATGGTCTTCTCATTATCCTATCTCTAGTCAAATGTGATTTAATTTGATATTAATTATATTGATTTTTCATTGTTAATTAATTTGAATTAAATCACTTGTTGTTGTTTTTTTACCAACAACATCCTATTAAAATGAACACAAATCAATCTCATCCATTGATTGTGTGTTGTCCATGGATTGGGATCCATGGACTCTCAAAACCCTATATAAGAAGAGGCATGCCTTGCTCTTCGAAAAAAATACACCGACTTGACAAAGTCTCTCTATTCTCTCCCGCTCTCATTCTCACGTGCCCTCTTCTCCTTCTCTCTTGGGTTGCCGTCCACCCTACTCTAGAAGGAAGAAGGCCCTCATCATCAGCATGCATTGCTTTGATGACTCTCGGTGCTCCATCTTCTTTGGTGCTTCTTGATCGTGAAGAAGATACACGATCTCGTGTGACGAGGTCTGGAGTTCCCTTGCTTGGACAACTACTTTGATTGCAAGAATCACGCGACTCATCCCCGCGCTCGCAAGCGTCTTCTCCGAAGATCGGACTTGAGACAGGAGGTCTCTTTTCGTAGACACTCGATCAACCATGCTACAAGAGGTATTCCTTTATACTATTCTAGATGAAAAGATCCGAGAATCGTTCTTGGATCATGTGGTTTCATCGCATGAAATTTTTTAAATTTCGCTGCATAGAACAACTAGTCCAACTAGTCGTTCTTTGTCGTATTCGATACGATGCTCACGCTTCCGTGATGCGCCTAAGGATTATTCCATATCCTTCACCTAGAGTGTAATCCAAGGCTCATTGATCGGTGTCATAGTGTCACCTCGTTGCTCGAGCTTCAAGCACCTACTGGGCTTGTCAAGCGAAGACCCCTGAATCTCTTGGAGCTTTAATTCCATGCAATATGTCTAACCTTCGATCTTGTTCATCCTCCAGGTTCTTCTTTTATCCATTATTTTGTGCTTCTCTGTTATTTATCCTAATTAATTCAATATCTATACTCACCATAATCTTATATTAGACACTCCTACATCTTCACAGTACAACCACCATAACACATAACCCGTCAATCATCATCTTCTCTTCTCCATAGTCCCCTACACCTCAGTCATGTTATTGTTCCTACAAGGTGGTCGAACCTATTAGGGATCTTCCTCTCCCACTTGATTAACTCTCCATTCAACTCCTTTTCCACTTTGAATACCTCTAAAAGCTTCGGTGACATTTGCTAACCTTGTAGGTCATTGATTGATTGAAGATTCAAAGCCATCTCAGGTCTCGATCTTTTTTTTGCAATGAGTACTCATCAACGCGATGCTCCAATCATATACAACCCTTTTTAGACCACCCACTGATCTTGCTTGGGCACCATCAAGCTTCTCGACCTTCCCCGACATCAGATGAGCACGGAGGTGGGGCTAGCCTCTCGTTCGAGCACCGCAATTGAATGCAGAGACCGAGGTTCCTAACATCTGGTCTTGGAGGGCCTACAGTTTCCAGCAAGTTGGATCCGAGAATCGTAGTAGCGGCTGCTCTCACGGGTACTAGGAACCCAATCAATGCAAACAGACAAACAATCAACCCATGATATAGATAGAATAATAAATAAGATGCAGGGTGAAATTTATTATACCATATAAATACATGTATAAAGACAAAGTGTAGTGGTCAAATCACTGAGAGAAAATTGGATATGTATAATTATTATCAATTAATAAAACATAATAATTATTCTTATACTTTCTGCTTTTTGAATTTTTTTGTAGGTTTTTTATTATATTTAATTTTTATGAATTATTATTTTTTATCATTATATGTATTTAAGTTTTTATTTCTTTACATTTGTTTTGATTTTGCAAATTTGTAATTTATTTTTTAGTTTAAAGATAATATATATAAAAATAATAATACTAATAATATATATTATAAATACTATTTAAGATATGTAATAGATAAATTTATGAATGAATATTGGAACATTACTTTTTATTTTTTAAAGGTTTTAAATATATATTAGATATTTATAATTATTAATAATAATATGCATATAACTATTATAACATATATATACTCTATATCGGAATCTATAATTTTAAATATAGTAATCCTTAGTCATAATTTATAAAATGGAATGTTTTTGTGTTTTTAATATTTTTCTCTAGTTTAATGATTTTTATATAATTTTTGCTATTTATTATGTATTTGTTAAAGTATTTAAATATACAAAAGATTGAGATATATAAATAAGCAAGATATTTTTGGGTATTAATAATAGACACTAAGTTCAAAATTTCTCAAAATTAATTTTAGTATTTAATATATAATATAAAGAAAAATATAGATCAAAATACTAATTTTTTATTTTTTTTGTAATTCTATACTGATTTTTATAGGCTTTTAGGGTTTTTCTTTTATATTTTTTTGTGAATTTTGGTATGGAGTTTTAATAATAGTAAAATATACTCTATTTTTTTGGAATGTTTAAAGGAGGTTTTATATTTTTTGGTTTTTTTTATAAATAGGGGATAAATAGAACCTATTCTATTTTTACTAAAAGGGAAAATGTAATATAATGCCAAATAAAATTATGACAGTGCATCTACATCATTTCAAACATCTACTGGAATTATCCCATAAATTTTAAAGCATTAGAGCTATTTAATAAAAATAGAAAAACATAAATAAAAATAAACAGGCTGGTAGGGGCATAGTTGTAATTAGAATATAGTACAGGGTTCGTGTGTAATTTATCTCAAAAGTTGACAAATATTTTACAATTTCATAGAAGGAACATAAATAAAAAAACCTGGCGGGGCTTTATTGTAATTTTCATAGTGCCTCACGTGGTGTAACACATGTGGCGTGAGGATCACTTTGTAATATTCAAGACGTGCAGAAGGTCCTATGAAAAAGTTATAGAAATTTTACCCTATATATAATATTTAAAGGAAAACTTCTAAAACACAAAAAAGAATGAGGGTTACTCACATATTTACCCACTATAACCCCTCATCGGATGGCAATCTCTCTCTCTACGTGGTCGATTGTGTGGTTGTCGACGGGCAACACTTGACCTAATATTGGATGACCCGGATTAGATCTGGGCAATGATCTTCATCCTATGGGCCTGGGGGTGCCAAGAAGAACACCCTAAGAACACTTGCCAGGCGAACTTCGATATGATGGTTCTCCTCGCTTCGACCTCCAATCGCCTCCCCGACAACCTCCTTAGATTTCTGAAGCTTAGCCGCATCTGCAACTGGTTCAAATAAGTCCGGTCTCCATCGATTGGGGAAAGAAGCACTCAAGGTACTTGGATCTTTGAGATGGGCTTTGAAATCATGCTTCAGGTGTTGCAAAGCTTTGGTACCTACACAAAAATAAAGAGGAAGACAAGAGGGTCACTCTCGACACTCTATTGAAGCTGGAAGCTGGGTGGATGATTGAGATGAGGAGCTCTGACGAAGGGGCGATGGAGGGAGCTTGGGGTACGTCGATTCTTGCAGAATGGAGGGGGAATAGGGGGAAATGTGTAGAAGGAGATGGGGATCGAAGTTGGGGTGAGCATGCTTCATATTACAATAGTGAAACATGCAAAACAAAGATGGAGCTCAGAGCTCCGACAATCTAAAGATCGAGAAATTACACTAATTTTACGACTAACTGATGAAACTAAAGACTGCACTATCCTAATTGAATAAAATGCGATGAAATTACTAAAAGAAACAGCTATGACCTGGGGGTTCCATGGAGTAGAGGTGCATCACCGGTGAAGGTCCATGGAGCTTGGATTACCCGATTCCCAAACCCTTTTCCATTCCAACAAGGAAGGGAGGAAGTGGTTGTCACCTAGATCACTCAACCCTGTGGTCCTATTGGGGCTACGCGAGGCAAAAATGGATCAGAATGGACAAGGAGGTCGATTGGACTTATTTATAGGAAGACTAAGGGGTAAAAGGGAGAAGAAGTGTGCATGAAGGAGGAAGGGGTTGGTGAGGGCTAGGTGGCTGGCGTGTAGTAGGGGTGATGGAGGAGCATAAGGGTGGTCTGCACGAGGAAGAAGGTGGAGTGGAGGAATGGGAGGAAAATGGAGAAAGTCAGAGGTCATGAGACTTCTGACATGGGAAGCTGAGGGGAAGGATAGTTGACCGGGCGGTCCACAGTCCATGACCCTAGTTGGTCCACATGGATCAACCAAAAAAAAAAGATGGAGTGAAATCCTTTATTAATTGGATTAAAAATAATAGGAGATTTTATTAATTTTAGGTTAACATATACAAAATATTTCTTATTTAATGTACTATTTTTATATATTTTTATTTTTTATTTTTCATTCTATTATTGTATTTGCATATTTTAATATTTATAACTTATTTAATTACATATTTACTTATTTTTATTATACTTTTTTGATTTTATTTATTTATTTAGATAAATATGTTCATGTAATATATATGTATAGTTTACTTATATATTTTATTACTTTATTTATTTTTATTTTTTTGGATAGTTTTATGCTATGATTATTATTTATATTTGTTTTATATAATATTTACAACTATATAAAAATATAAAAAAGTTGAAATACAAATAATGATTATATTGAATATTATATACAAGTATACAATACAACAGGGGCCCAAAAGCCATCTTTTGCATCTCATCTCCAAATTAAAAATGAAACATCCTTCATTAAATATATAATTTAAGTTTATTAAAAATAAAGGTGGGTTTGGTCAATTTTGAGTCTGTTTGGGGGAGATAAAGGTCTGGGAAGTTTTATTTGTGGCTTTTATTCTGAGTGTCTTAGGTGCATTGTGCATTATTTTAATGTGAAATAAATTTTGTATTTTTCTTTCTAATTTTGTATGTAATTTCATGTTGAGGTTTTTATTATTTGAGGTAAGATATGTGAAAATAAAATAGGACCTAAAAGGTATTTATTTATAAATTAATACTAGGGTTTTTGAGTTTTCTCTATACAATTTCTCTGCCCTATCTCCGCCTTATTCGTTGTCGACCAAGTCATCATGATGACTGGGTCTCGAGGCTAGGGTCACTTAGTGTCTTTAACACTTCATTTCTTTTTCTTTTCTTTCATTTATTTTTTTATTTTGGAATTAAATACATGTATTTCTATAGTATTTATTGTCAATTATTGAGTGTTATTTTTTACAAATAGATGTTATATACATGCATCTAGCTAGGGATTTAAGGCCAAAATGAAAGAATAAAGGTGATCAAATGGAGATTCTTTACCCCCTATGCTTCCCTTTGCTAGTCCCTAGCAAACACTTATGTCAAGGAGTGGAGAAAAAGAAAATAAAGAAAAGAAAAAGAAAGAACTTGGAATAATTTTGACTTGTAAACTTATCTTGATAAAGTCGAAGTTTGAAGCTCAACTAAGAACTTTGGATTTTAGGTGTGTTCAGAACCACATTCAGGTTAGTAATTGTGACTCAACAATCCTAAGGTTCCCTGCTCCTCTATCTATTTCAATTCACAGCATGGCTAGAACCATCCTTTTAGTCGCATGCTCTCGCAACCTTGAATTGACAAGTACCATATGTTTGGATTGGGTTAGCTCTTCCCAGACAAATTACTGAACTATCAAGTGGTCTCCTCCTCTAGCAACTCATCCTCGGGGAGATGGATATTTCCTTCTGAATTCAGGTGCGTGATAGTTGACAAACAAAGGGGGAAGAAGCTAGAAGAATGGGAAAAGAAGTGGAAATAGATCAGTGTAGTCGCATTTCCTTGTGAAGCTCGACCAATTTAACTGAGTCTTCACCAAGAAGCATGCATTTTCTGAAAGCTCGATATTTTTGGAATTTTTGGTGTAGGCCTTTTTTGGGTATTTTCTTCGTTGACATTGCTCGGCATTCTTGTTTTGCCCTGATCGATATAGAATCTTTTATTCCGTCCATGTTTTGGGGTCTTGGAAAAAGTTGTTCTAGAAGACCATTACTCATCCATAGCTTTATTTCAATCTAGTCTCCAATCATTAGATATCCACGCTACCAAAGGAAGTAGGTTGAAGTACCGACTTCGACATTCACCAAGAAAGGTATTTGAGCCACCCTTGACGAAGAGGCCTAGTATCGTCCTGACTTAGACTCCAAGATCTTTCAAAATTTCATATGGGTTGAGCTAAGTGTTAAGTGCGAGGTCTCTAGTCAATAAACTGTCTCAAAAGTCGTACAAATGACATGAAGGGTTCTATTTAGACACATTAAATCGACTCGTGAACATAGTCTCATAGAATCTAAAGAATTAAGTCGAGGTGACCAGAAGGATCTCAATTCCAATCCTTAATGGATTGATTCCTCTGATTAAGTGGATTAAGCTCTAGACCAAGCTCCAATCTTCAAACTTTATTTAGACTTGCTATATTTTCATTATCATTTTGAAAGAATGCAGATGCAAATGCAATGCAAAAAAATCTTTTTGTGAAATCATTTTTCTATTTTGAACCTTTTTATAGATTTTTGAAAAAGATTGCAAGTTTTTATGCAATTTTTAAAAACATTTTGAATTTTTAACGGGGTTAAATATTTTGATAATGAAGAAGTATGTACAAATATTTTCACCTAATGCATCAATATTTACAAGAATTGATTATGGAATTTACATAGGAAATTTATACAAAAGTTAGTTATTATTTACAGATTTTATAAGAAATTTATACAAGTTATTATTTATCATAATTACATGCAAGGTTTTCAAAATAGTTTGAAAATACTTTAACAAACAATTTAAAAACTTATTTTGCAAATGATTTGACAAACTCTTTTCAAACATTTACAAAAGTTGAAAATCATTTTACAAATATTTTTCAAAGGTATAGATAGATTTTTCAATTTTTTGCAACCATTTTCCAAATCATTTTCAAATTAAATTTTCAAAAATTTTATTCAAACAAATGAAATAAAATTTTGCAAATATTAAAAAAAATTACAAAGGTTTGAAAACATTTTAAAAAGATTTTTCAAAGGCTTTCAAAAGATTTTTCTAGACATTTTAAAACTAGTTTTCAAATCATTTTGTAAAACATTTTTTAAACTGGTTTATTAATCGAAGAATTTTGAAAATTTTTATTTGTATTTATATTGTATTCTTTACAATTGATTAAACACATACCCTTACCCATATGGTATATTAACCATATTATTTAAAAATAAAAAAAAAAGTACGAGTTATGGATAGAGTACATAAAATATATTTATGACCCCACTATACTTAGCTTGAGTTATGCCCTCATAGTGATCAAAGAGAAAAAGGAAGACATAACTCATGATGAGTATAGGAAAGTTTATACTAGACTAAATGAAGAATGAGAAGTAAGTCATCCCCCATACTTAGGATTAGTTAGTCCTAAGTATAGCAGCATGCATACAAAGCATGGATGATCGAGGACCTAAATGTATGAACTCAAATCGTCCCAGCTTTGTCCCCCCATACTTAGGGTGAAATATCCCTAAGTATAGAGCATCAACAAGTTTGAGAGAAAAGCAAGAGAATAAATAATGAATAACTTGAATTCACTCATCCCCTGTACTCAAGATGAAGTATATCCTAAGCATAACACAGATGAATGAGGTACGTGAGATGCATAGAATGGATGAATTGGAAAATAGAAACGAAAAAGAAAAAGAAAATTAGAAAATTATTCAAAGATATTTTTGGCTACATTGTCTGACTTTGTTGATGCTTCAACTTTAAACACAATAAAAAATAACTTGAATAGAATCAACAACTACCCGAAATGTATCGTGCTCTAGATATGGCTTCAGCAACTAACCATTGATGATAATGGTTGTGCGTCAGGTGACGGTTCAGATAACAAGATGCTTCCATTGTTACGTACAGTCCTCATGAGGTATGACACTGTCCATTTACTCTTCAATTTGCTTGGAAATATTCTCAACTTCACGTCAAATAGCTAAACATTCTATCCAGGTTTGAAGATATTTCATCGGATGTGTTGGTCGTGCCAGCGTTCGACCTTCTCTTTATATATCAAGCTGTTATTGTATGCGTAATCTCTAAATTCCAAGAGCTTGTTCATGTCTACTTTCTATTTTGACCACCTTTCTATGAGTCAAGGTTATATATGTATATTGCCTAGAGAGACTTATTAATGAGTTCCATGTGCATATGGCTTGACTTTGCATATACAATACGATAGGATGACATACCCAAGGGAGACTTGAAGGTAGTTCAGTAAGTCCAGAGAACTGAATTTAGAAATTGTGACCAGTTCTTTCTGTCCAACCTCACAAGTTTTTGTAGGATCGTCTTAATTTCTCTATTTGATAATTCAACCAGACCGTTCGATTGAGTATGATAAGGAGAAGAGGCACAATGATCGAAGACATACTCCTTGACACGTTTATTTACCTCTTTAATTAGGAAGTGGCTACCCCCATCTAAAATC
This sequence comes from Ottelia alismoides, assembly GCA_037367405.1. Classification (NCBI taxonomy): domain Eukaryota; kingdom Viridiplantae; phylum Streptophyta; class Magnoliopsida; order Alismatales; family Hydrocharitaceae; genus Ottelia; species Ottelia alismoides. Next base: position 1,401,063 of record JAZKJV010007449.1, read on the forward strand.
AGATTTTCGATATCACGAACTGTGAAATGATGTTATCTTTTAAAAATCGGCAAATTATTTGTCTATCAGCAACTCAAATAGGGATATCTTCTACCAATCGACTCACGCATTCCACGATAAGAAGGATGTATTCATAGCTCTGATTGTTAGGGAATGGGCCCATAAAATCAATGTCCCATGCATCGAACACATCAGAAATCTGAATGAATTTAAGGGGCATTGAGTCTTTCGAGCTAAGGGTTTTTTCTCGTCTTTCAAAAATCAGTGCAAGCTTTGATATATGGATTAGAATCCTAAAAGAATATAAGTCACTCGATGGCACATTACAATATCTTCATCGTCGTTCGACTTCCAGAATGGTGTCCACCAAATATGAGCTTGTGATAATGCTCGAGCGCACTTGTGTACTCCTTCTGAGGAATATACCAATGCCATATGGAATCCTCTCCTTTCCTGAATTGGTATGGACCTTCCCACTGGTAGAAATGAATATCAGACATGAATTTATCCTTCTTAATCTTTGTCCAACCTTACGGGACTACTCCAGAGATGAGGTAGTTCAAAATATCGACATGCCAAGGGAGAGATCCAATGTTGAGAATGGATTCATCAGGGAAGGTCTCTGTGATCGGTGCACTGCTCAACTGAGTATCTTGGCATTCAATTCTGGATAAATGATCTTCTATCACATTCCGAACTCCAGGCTTGTCTCTGATTTCCAAGTCAAATTTTTAGAGGAGAAGGATCCATCCGAGTAGCAGTGATTTGGCATCCTTCTTCTACTGTAAATATCTAATAGTAGAGTGGTCGATGTAGACGATGACTTTAGATCCACGAAGATAGGATATGAACTTGTCTAAGGTGAATATCACTGCCAACATTTCTTTCTCTGTAAGTGTATAATTCTTCTGTGCATCGTCTGATGTCTTGCTGGCATAGTGAATGACATGGGGTATTTTTTCTCTTCTTTATCTTAATACAACTCCATTTGCATAGTTTGATGCATCTATCATGATCTTGAATGGAAGAGACCAATCTGGTCACTATACGATGGGAACATGAGTGACAAAATCTTTCAACTGATAAAAAGATTGGAGAACATGTTGATCAATAATGAAACCAGTCTTCCTTACATAAAAGTTCAGTGAGAGGTAAGGAAATATTGTTGAAGTCTTTAATAAATTTGCGATAGAATCCAGCATGCCCAAGTAATGACCTCACGTTCTTCACTGATCGAGGTGGCTCTGATTTGGCAATCACATCCATCTTCGCTAGGTCAACTTCCATGCCACTCTTGGAAACGACATGGCCCAGCACAATACCTTCGGTGACCATGAAGTGGCTCTTTACCCATGGCAAAACTAAATTCACTTCACTATATTTTTGCAACACTTGGTCTAGTTTCTCAAGACAATAATCGAGACCATAGACTAAAAAGTCGTCCATGAACACCTCAAGATAACTACTAACCATATCAGAAAAAACGACAAGCATGCATCTTTGGAATGTAGCAGGTGCATTATACAATCTAAAGGGCATTCTTCTGAAAGCATGTGCCGAATAGGAAGGTGAATGTTGTTTTCTCTTGATCTTCAAGGGAGATCGCCACCTAGTTGTACCTAGAGTACCCATCTAATAAAAAGAAGAATTCTTTCCCAGCCACTTTCAAGCACTTGATCAATGAACGACAATGGGAAATGGTCCTTCTTCGTTGCTACATAAAGGCACCAATAATCAAACACACGTGCCATGATGTCAGTACTTCAGTAGAAATCACCTCTTCTTAGTCATTTGTAACCACGGTGATCCTGATCTCTTTGGCACTACATGTAGTAGGCTCGCCCATTTTGAGATGGAGATGGGATAAATGAAACCTGCTTCACACCACTTCATGATATCTTTCATCACTACGTCTTGTAGGATAGGGTTTAACCTGCATTGAAACTCATGAGATGATTTGCAATGGTCTTCAAGATAAATATGGTACGAACACAAGGCTGGATTTATCCCTCAAAGATTAGAAACTTTCCAACCAAGTGCCTTGCAGTTTTTCTCCAGAACCTTGAGAAAACGAGATTCTTCCGGGGTCAACTTATTGTTGCTGATGATCGGATACATGCTTTCTCCACCCGTAAGGAAAACGTATTTCAGACCTGCTAGGAGCTATTTTAACTTAGGTAAGTATATAGTCTGCTCTGCGGACACTTCAGATAATGTGTTGGTTGGTGAATGGTTTGCTGAAATTAATAAGGTGTTGTCCACCTTTGTCACTTACGGATCTGATAAAAATGTACCGAATATATCTGCAATGAATTCTTTTTTTCGTTTTTTGTTTGGCATGAATTTTCTTCAAATAAGATGATCAGTGATTCAAATTTTATCTCCCAATTGGTAATGGAGTCAAGGTTGACTATGATTTCCATGTCCTCCTCCAAAGAGAGGATTTCCTATGTTAGAATATCACTCAAAGAGATTTGTTCATTGCTCATGTCAACAATGTCATAGTCTTTAGCTTCTATTTCGGCTTCCCTTCTTCATATGCGACTTTTAGTTCATTGATCATATTGAAATGTGATTTTTCCAAAAAGTAGACAATGACCAATTCAGTCGTTCGAAGGAATGGTAGACTAACAATAATGATATTCTGGAGCAACGGTGTAGGAGAATCCATATCCAGGATGACAAAGTCCACTGAGAAGTGCATATCCTGCACAGTCACGATAACGTCCCGATGAATCTGCGATTCGTCATCTCTATTCATTTATTTTAGCTTAAAATCCCTTATAAAACACCTGCATATAACGCTAACTCCATATTCTTAGTATCTTGCTTCTGTGTAAATATTGTACATTTCTTACTAATTTTAACCTAAAATAAATAAATAAAGAAAGAAAGGAATAATAAAGAAAAGAAAATAAAAAAAAGAGAGGAAGACTGTATACATGCTGACCCGAACCCCGAGAGAAGGTCAAGACTTGACCTGATCGACCAGGAATAAAGTAGGTGGAGATAGGGTCCTTAACCAGAAAATCCAAAAAAATGTGTTCTCACTTATTTTGTATATATATGTATAAAACTGACACTAATTTATTTGTACCTTAATTGACATAAAATCAAATAACATTCAAAACCAAAGTTGTAAATAAAAATGTGTTCTAATTACTAAAAATAATTGCACAATTAAATCTTGTACTGAATAAAAGTAGCCACACTTTGAAAAAAGCCACTAAGCACTAATTGAAAATCCAATTCCAGCTCCATATGAGCTCAAATTGAATCAATCTCACTTCCATTGGACTCGAAATTAAATTATCTCTAAAATGGGTGTATTTTCATATTTTTTGGAGTTACAATTGAAAAGTCGATTTTCTAGGGTGGTTTGTGCAATTTTCCCATGTATTTTGTGCATATTGTATTTGTATAAATTTGTAAATTATTCTCACTTTTTTTTAAATAAGTAAATAAATAAGTTTTAAAAATATAAAAAGGTTGATTTCCTCATTTACCTTTGTATATAATGTCATATATGTATATAGTATATGTATGTAGTTGCTATTTTTAATTAACCTCCATAAAAAAGAAAAAAATAACATTTTTTAATCCAATTAAATAAGTGACAAAAATTCAAAAAAAATAGATAATTTTGTAAATATTTTTTATCTCCTTTATTTTATCTCTTTTCGTCTCTCTTATCTCTTCCACCAAAAAATAAAAAAAAAACATTTCAATTGCCATCTCTTATCTCTTCCACCAAAAAATTAAAAATTCAAAAATTCAAATTTCATCTTTTTTCTATTTATATGGCTCCTTCTCCCTCATTCTAACTTGATCAATCTTTAGAGACAGGAACCCGATCTCCGAGAGTCTTCTTGTCGAGAAAAGGTGTCTAGCCTCCGAGCTGTCCGGTGATAACGAGTCGGCCTTCGTTGAGGCGATCATGATCTTTTTCTGCTCCTAAGGTGAGATCCACATTTTTATTATTTTTATCTAGGCTAATCGTTGTTTACTCCATCGCATTTTTATTCATCATCATTTTGTTTTTCTAGATCATTAAAAATTCCATTTTGAGTTTATCCATCTCCGATTCTGAATTTTCATTTCATTTCTCGATCTTCACGCATTCTATTCTACCTTCCACGATCTATCAACTCCGACCACGCATGGTGGTCAGAGAGTCGGATTCGATGCTTTCACTTTCGCAGAATCCCCGTTCATTTTCTGATTTGTAAATAAATAAGTAAAATTGTTTCTTTTTGTTCTCTAACGTTTGTTTTGCAGGATCATATAAAAATAAAAAAATTAAAAAAAAAATAAATAATTTCTTTATCCTTTCTATTTTCTATTTTTCGGATTTACAAAAAAATAAAATAAAAAAATTTATTATTCATTGTTTACATAAGAAAAAAAAAGAAAAATAAAAAAATAAGACAACAGCAGAGGGTGGCATCGCCCGCACCCCCGCCGCTTGCGCCATCGCCGCCCGCCCAACGGCGGCCCCGCCTTCATCCGCGAAGACCTCCAGCAGACTCGCGACTGCTCCATAGCACGCCGCCCATTGCCGACCGCTCCTCGCGCCCGCACAGCGACGCCCCATCGATGCCCTGGCCGCGCCCCCCCTCCGATCAGCTCACAGCGGTGGCAACGCTCCAGCCCTCCTGGTCGCGCCGTCGACGTGGCCCTCCTCCATCGACAGCAGTGCAGCCCTCCACCATCAACAGCGTGCGGCCTCGCCCCGCATAACCGACGTGGCCCTCCTCCTACGAGCAGCCTGTAGTCGCCCGAACCGCACGCTCCTGCCACCTCCAAAACGCAGTGCTACCACGTCGCCGGTGTGCCCTCTCCATCAACCACCCTCATGTCGCCCGCGCGTGAGGGGAAGGAAGAAGGGACGGCGACCTGGTCCCTTGAGCCCCAATTAAAGTCGGCGGACCCTTGAGCCTCCCGTGTGATTGAAACGAAGCAAACCCTTCTTAGGGTTTTGATTAAAAGATATTATCTGGAAAAATTTCAAGTTCAGCCCTGAACGTTTTAGAAATTACAGAAAGGCCCTCACCAGTTATGATTAAAAATTGACCAAATTACAACTTCACTCCTGGAAGTTGTACAAATTGCAAAAAGAGCCCCGCCTTCAGAAGAGCACGCGCGCATCACGTGACATTTGGGTAAATTTCACATTTCCTCCTGCAAGTTTATATTTTTTATTTAGTCTAGAACTCTTCCATATTTGCAATTTAGTCCCTGTAAATTCCAGACATTGAATTTACTTGTTCTTTTCATTGAAATAAATGTTTTTATTAGTCCAAAAATTCTGAGAAAATTATGCTATGTTCCTGATGTGCATATCCATCTAGCATAAAATTTTCATTACATTTTGCTATCATTTATTATTATTAAAAAAATCGAAAACACGTTATTTTTCTCTGTTTGAAATTCAGAAATTCATAAAAATTCGAAAATAGCTCCAAAAATTCCAAAAAAATAGGATAGTTTGACTTCATTGTCTTCTAATTTCTGACCAATTTTCACGCATTAATTATTTAGAAAACCCAAAAAATTGAAAACATCAAAAATCTTCTAAAAATCATAAAAAATTCTGCAAAAATCCAAAAATTGTGATTTCAGATCTTGTTTGTAGATAATTGATTCTAGTTTGTCATAAAAATAATTGCCAGGAGTTTTAGGCACTAAAATATTTTTAAATTGCAAATTACTCCAGGTTGTGCACATTTTTGCATTTTCTCATTGTTTAATTTTTTGAAAAATACAAAAACATCCGAAAATTCTGCAAAATTATCAAAAATATTTCAAAACTTTTAAAACCCAAACATATTTTCTTTGGATTTTTCTGAGTATTTTTGACTAATAGAAAAATTGCAAAAAAGAGTTGGTGTACATATTCTTGACCTTGTTCATATTGTTCGTTTTTTTTAAATTAAAAAAATTGCAAAATCAAAATCACTAAAAATTTGAAAATCAAAAAATATAAAATAAAAAAGAAATAAAAAAATAAAATAAATAAAAGATAAAAAATCACAAAAACCAAGGATAGTTGTCCTTTGAGATTCATGTTTTCTCTTAATTGATTTTCGATTAATTAAATAACCCTCGCGATTTGTAGCCTCCCTGAGTTCGACCCTGTCCACAATACAGGTTAATAAGTAGCAAAAATAAAAAAAATAATTTTTTTTGTTGTCACAGGATTTTGGGGACAGCAACAACAAAGACGAATTTTTATCAATTATTTTCCATCCCTAGAAAAGCATGCACAACAAAATGGCGTCGTTGCTGGGATATAAAATAAAAAAAATCAACAAACCTCGAGATTTCGCATGTCAGAGGGTAGTTAGGTTTCCCTTTTAACCTGCTATTCTTGGTTGTATATTTTTTCATTCACTTCATTGTTTATATCCATTGCATTCATTTCATTCTTTTTCTTTTCTCATATTTGATAATTGTATTTCTTACATATTTTCTTTTCTTTTTCTTGCGAGGGCCCGCGTAGCGAAAGAGGCGATCCTAGGTGAGCCGAAGCACCCAAGCAACGTGGAGGCGGCTTGATTCTTCACCAAGCTGCAGGATGGCGTGAGAAGAGGAGAGGAAGAAGTGAAGGAGACGACAAAAATATTTTGAAAGAGAGAGAGAGAGAGTTTCTTTTCCATTTGAACTTTGTAAAAGGGCATTCATTTGTTGAGGGGTCTGTTTCGCCAAGTGTCGGTGAACTTGGGGACCTCGCCGGTTTTATTTTCATTGCCTTTATTTTTCTTTGTTTCCCGTGGATTTTGTGAGCCACCTCTTGATTGCTCTAATTAATTTACTTGAGCCAGGTAATTAATTAGGTCCAAACACCCTAAACAAGATATTTCCGTGCCTATAGAGTAGAGCGTAATTTGGACTTAGTCAAATTAACTTGCTCTTGCCCGTTAATAGAAGCCATCATCTAGGACAGTTCACTTGCATTTGCATATAGGATAGTTATTTCAATTCTGCCTGGATCACTTGCATGTAGAGTGTTGGCGACAAGGTACGCATCTCTAACCCCTGCATGCATCATTGTTTTTAATCGTGCATTGGCATTTCCGATCTCCTTCCTTGTTTTCACTCACATAATTTAAAAAGGAAATTGGACACTCGGTAGGCGATTCTTTGAAAATATTTTAAACCAAGTGATAACTGCTAAAATCAGGACTGCTAAAGAAAACTCGACCCTAAAAAATACAAGGCAAATCAATGTTTTAGGGAGAGTCCCTCTCATTGTTTGGTTTGCTTGAGCGAGAGAGCGACCCACACAATAGGATAGAGCCATGCCTGAACTCTTTTCAGACTACTATCTTGGGTTAGTCGTTCTCCAGTGAGGATCTCTCCGATAGCCGTTAAAGCGGCCCGTGACGTCCTTAACAGATTGAATTGATCGGGTAGCCGATAAACAGTCCGCAATTCATACTTGCTGGGAAAGATCTAATTTGAGATTAGGCTAGTCTCCTGAGAGCATTGGGTTCCTAATTGCTCACTTCAACACAAGAAAAGAAAGCGATGGAGAAGATTTGAGCGTCACACCTTGACCATGGTCATTGCCTACGCCATCTCTCACCGTCTGTATTTTTAGAAAGGGAACACGACCACACCTCTTGTGAGTTGCTCCATATCTGACTATTCTTGTGATAACACTCTACTTGACGGCGGTTCATCAATCAATGTAATACCATTCTCTATGGTACAGTCTCTTCATCTTGGGCCTCTCAAGAAAACCAAGATGATAGTTCAATTTGCTGATGGATCTATCGAGAGGTCGAAGGGTATTCTAGAAAACACTGTCATTTCTATTCAGGGGATGAATTTTACTTCGGATTTTATTATAATGCCCATGGAGACCTCCACCCCTGGGGAGCACCCTCCAATCATCCTGGGAAGACCTTTCCTCACCTCTGTGGGAGCTGTTATTGATTATGGTTCAGGAGAGATTCGCTTCCGTTCTGATGTAGGGAGCGATGTGTTGATCACTACACCCACTAATGCCCAGAAACCTGCATCTCATGAGAACCCGCCCGTGTTAGCCAACCCCAAGGAATTTGACATCGATGATAATATCAGAGATTCTTGTTATATGTTGGATGATAAGGAAACCCAAGGATTCCTCTTGAATGAGGAAGACTCGAAAAGCATAGACCTTGGAGTTCCCCCTTCTAGAATGTGGCGATGCATTGATGGCATCCGCGGAATTTACACGATAGAAACCCTAGAGCGGAAGGTAGATTCTGAGACTAGATAGGATGGACATGATTCGACTATTTCCACTGATGATTCCATTCCTATTCACCTTGATGCAGATGAGACCGATCAGGCCAAATTTGATTTGATTGCTTTTATAAAGGAATTTGGGCCTTTTGATAAAGATGATGATCCAATAGAGGCTCGTCATGCTGAAATTGATCCTACTTTTTCTGATAATGATTTCGAGCCATTTTACTTTGATGTTTGTGAGACTTCCCAGGCCAGACATGACCATACTACTTCCAATAATCAGTTTAGGCCTGCACAATCTGAAACCGATGTGGATACATTCTTGGTCGATTCTACTCAGTTTATATCTAATGATGATCCCAATATCGACCTACACCTTGTCAAATCCATACCTCAGCGGTCCCGCAAGAAGGTTCGTTTTTGACCTTCTTGACCTTTGTACATCCACTCCTCTTGTATATCCTTTCGTTTCACTCTTTCTTCTCATGTTTTATCATCCACCCCTTTTCTGTGTGTGTATATATGCTATACTTAGGATGTGATTTATCCTAAGTATAGGGGGTGAGTGGTCTGTATTGTTCATATTCGTCTTGTTCATCACTCTTGTTGTTGCCTATATTAAGGGATACTCTACCCTAAGTATGGGGTGTGATGTTGTTCATATGGTGTCTTTTTATTTTTGAGTCTGTACATTCTCGTCATCTGTTTTTTCCTTTTGTACACTCTACTATACTTAGGATTACTTGATCCTAAGTACAGGGGGGATCACCATCTTCTCTTCTTTTGATCCTTTCTTTGAGTCATTGTAGCATAGGAGTTCTTTTCACTTTTCTATACTTATCACGAGTTATGTCTTCCTTTTTCGCTCTCTGATCACAATGAGGACATAGTTCGAGCTAAGTATAGGAAGTGTCGTATATATTGTATATATACTTTAGACATAACTCATACTTTTAAATACGTTTATTTAGGGGGTTATGTGTGTATTTTGTAGAATCTACGTGTGTAAAAAACAAAAAAAACAAACAAAAACAAACACAAAAAAACATCACAAAAAAATAAAAAAAACCAAAAACAAAAACAAAAACAAAAAAATAAAAAAAAAATCAACAAAAAAATCACAAAAAAAACAAACAAAAAAATAAAATAAACCAAAAAATAAAAAAACAAAAAAATAAAAACAAACAAACAAGCAAAAAAACAAAACACAAAAAAGAGAGAAAAAATCTTGTATATACTTGTATATAATTTACTAACCCTTTTTCCTTAAAAAAACTACAAAACAAAAAATCTATAAAAATTTACAAAATTCAAAAAAAAACCTTCTTTCACATCTGCATTTTTCTTCAAAAAAAACCATAAAAAAGTTCAAAATTAGAAAATTGTTAAAAAAAATGTGTTCTGTTCACATGTGTATCATTCCTTTTGAAAAACACTCTCTGCATTGTTCATATTTTGCATTTGTATGTGCATTTTTCAGGATGGTATTGACATTTAAACTATGCCTGGAATAAAATTTATGAATGGAGCTTAGTTGGAACGTAATCCGCCTAATTCTCAGAGGAACTTCATCGAGAAATAGGATTTTAGAAGCTTCAGGACTTTGACTTAACGCTTTGAGTTCCACATGACAATGTGCAGCGTTTGACTCTTAGTGTCTAACCTGGTCTCTTCATTCTGGGTATAACTCTGGAATAGGTAATCAATTTGTACTCTCGCGCTATGCACTTAGCTCAACTCAGATGGGATGTTGGAAGACTATGTGAGTTTCTTTTCTAGTAGCGTGGAAATCTAAAGACCGGAGTACGGGTTGAAATAAAGCTTCGGAAAAGGGATGGACAACTAGACACAATTTTTCTAAGACCCCAAAAAATGTACGGAAATAAAAAGATTCTATATCCGTAGGGTCACAACAAGATCCAAGCAAAACCACCAAAAATCCAAATACAAAGAAGCCACTACCAAATAAATATCTGACCAAAAAGAAACAAAGCATCAAGAAACCTGCAGATCTTGGTGTAGACTCGGCTACATTGGCCAGCTCCACAAGGAGAGCTGACTACACTGGCCACCCTCCAGTTCTTTTCTCCTTCTTCTATCTTCTCCCCCAATTCGAATCTGAACACAGTGCGACAGACCTTAGAAGGAAATACCTAACTCCCCGAGGACAAGTTACTGGAGAGGAGATTTGCATGGTAGTCCGGCATTCTAGATGGGAAGAGCTAAAACCTTTCACACACATGAGTCGATTGTTCAATGTTCATAGGGTATGCTTTGGGAAGAGGATTGATCTAAGATGACTTCTGAGCTGAAACTGTGACAATGATGTGTAGAACATGAAGGCTGTCGATTTTAAAATTCTAAGTCTCATCGAAGTTCCGACACACTAATAATCCAAAAGGTCCGACATAACTCCAAACTACAATTTTATGAAGATAAGTATAATACTCAATGTTGTCCTACTTTTTTCATTTTCCCTTTTTTTTTCTTTTTCTTCACTTACTCTTTCAAATAAGTGTTTGCTAAGGGACTAGCAAAGGTAAATCATAGGGGAATGATGAATCTGCAATTCGTCATCTTTATTCATTTATTTTAGCTTAAAATCCCTTATAAAACACCTGCATATAACGCTAACTCCATATTCTTACTAACTTGCATCTGTGTAAATATTGTACATTTCTTACTAATTTTAACCTAAAATAAATAAATAAAGGAATAATAAATAAAATAAAATAAAAACAAGAGAGGAAGACTGTATACAGGCTGACCTGAACCCCGAGAGAAGGTCAAGACTTGACCTGATCGACCAGGAAAAAAGTAGGGGGAGATAGAGTCCTTAACCAGAAAATCCAAAAAAATATGTTCTCACTTGTTTTGTATATATCTGTATAAAACTGGCACTAATTTATTTATACCCTAATTGACCTCAAATCAAATAATATTCAAAACCAAAGTTGTAAATAAAAATGTGTTCTAATTACTAAAAATAATTGCACAATTAAATCTTGTACAGAATAAAAGTAGCTACACTTGGAAAAAAAGCCACTAAGCACTAATTGAAAGACCAATTCCGGCTCCATATGAGCTCAAATTGAATCAATCTCACTTCCATTGGACTCGAAATTAAATTATCTTTAAAATAGCTGTATTTTCATAATTTTTGGAGTTACGGTTGAAAAGTCGATTTTCTGGGGTGGTTTTTGTAATTTTCCCATGTTTTTTGTGCATATTGTATTTGTATATATTTGTAAATTATTCTCACTTTTTTAAAAAAATAAAAAAATAAAAAAATAAATTAGTTTTTAAAACAAAAAAAGGTTGATTTCCTCATTTACCCTTGTATATAATGTCATATATGTATATAGTATATGTATATAGTTGCTATTTTTAATTAACCTCCATAAAAAAATAAAAAATAACATTTTTATTACAATTAAATAAGGGACAAAAATTTCAAAAAATTAGATAATTTTGTAAATATTTTTTATCTCCTTTATTTTGTCTCTTTTCATCTATCTTATCTCTTCCACCAAAAAAAATTAAAAAATTTCATATCAATTTTCATCTCTTATCTCTTCCACCAAAAAAATTTAAAAATTCAAAAATTCAAAAATTCAAATTTCATCTCTTTTCTATTTATATGGCTCCTTCTCCCTCATTCTAACTTGATCAATCTTTAGAGAGAGGAGCCCGATCTCCGAGAGTCTTCTTGTCGAGAAAAGGTGTCTAGCCTCCGAGCCGTCCGGTGACAGCGAGTTGGCCTTCGTCGAGGCGATCATGATCTTTTCCGCTCCTAAGGTGAGATCAACATTTTTATTATTTTTATCTAGGCTAATCGTTGTTTACTCCGTCGCATTTTTATTCATCATCATTTTGTTTTTCTAGATCATTAAAAAATCCATTTCGAGTTTATCCATCTCCAATTCTGAATTTTCATTTCATTTCTCGATCTCATGCATTCTATTCTACCTTCCACGATCTATCAACTCCGACCACGCACGGTGGTCAGAGAGTCGGATTCGATGCTTCCACTTTCGTCGAACCCCCGTTCGATTTGTGATTTGTAAATAAATTAAAAAATTGTTTATTTTTGTTCTCTAACGTTTGTTTTGCAGGATCATTTAGAAATAAAAAAAATAAAAAAAAAGAATTTCTTTATCCTTTCTATTTTCTGTTTTTCATATTTACAAATAAAATAAAATAAAAAAACTTATTATTCACTGTTTACATAAGAAAACAAAAATATAAAAATAAAAAAATAAGACAACAGTAGGAGCGGTGTCGCCCGCACCCCCGCCGCTCGTGCCATCGTCGCCCGCCCAACAGCGGCCCCGCCTTCTTCCGCAAAGACCTCCAGCAGACCCGCGGCGGCTACTTAGCCCCGCCGCCCATCACTGGCCGCACCCCGCGCCCGAACAACGGTGCCCCCATCGACGCCCAGCCCGTGCCCCCCCTCCGATCAGCTCACAGCGGTGGCAACGCTCCAGCCCTCCTGGCCGCGCCGCCGACGCGGCCCTCCTCCATCCACAGCAGTGCAACCCTCCTCCATCCACAGCGCGCGGTCGCGCCTCGCGTAACCGACACGGCCCTCCTCCTGCGAATTGTCTGTAGCTGCCCGACCCGCACGCTCCTGCCACCTCCAAAATGCGCCACCAAACGCGGCGCCACCACGTCACCGGTGCACCCTCTCCATCAACTACCCTCGCGCCGCCCGCACGTGAGGGGAAGGAAGAAGGGGGGGCGGCCTACTCCCCTTGAGCCCCACTTAAAGTCGGCTGGACCTTGAGCCTCCCGTGTGATTGAAACGAAGCAAACCATTCTTAGGGTTTTGATTAAAAAAATATTATCTAGAAAAATTTCAAGTTCATCTCTGAACGTTTCAGAAATTACAGAAAGGCCCTCACCAGTTCTGATTAAAAATTGACTAAATTACAACTTCACACCTGGAAGTTGTACAAATTGCAAAAAGAGACCCGCCTTCAGAAGAGCACGCGCGCATCACGTGACATATGGGTAAATTTCACATTTCCTCCTGCAAATTTACATTTTTTATTTAGTCCAGAACTTTTCCATATTTGCAATTTAGTCCATGTAAATCCAGACATTGAATTTGCTTGTTATTTTCATTGAAATAAATGTTTTTATTAGTCCAATAATTCTGTGAAAATTATACTATGTTCCTGATGTGCATATCCATCCTACATAACATTTTCATTGCATTTTGCCTTCATTTATTACTATTAAAAAAATCAAAAACACAATATTTTTCTCTGTTTGAGATTCAGAAATTCATAAAAATTAGAAAATAGCTCCAAAAATTCCAAAAAAATAGTGTAGTTTGATTTCATTGTCTTTTAATTTCTGACCAATTTTCACGCATTAATTATTTATAAAACCCAAAAAATTTAAAACATAAAAAATTTCTAAACATCATAAAAAATTCTACAAAAATCCAAAAATTGTGATTTCAGTTCCTGTTTGTAGATCATTGCTTCTCGTTTGCCGTAAAAATAATTGCCAGGAGATTTGGGCAATTAAAATATTTTTAAGTTGCAAATTACTCCAAGCTGTGCACATTTTTCTATTTTCTCTTCGTTTGATTTTTGAGAAATATAAAAAAACATCTGAAAATTCTACAAAAATTCTCAAAAATATTTCAAAACTTGTAAAACCCAAAAATGTTTTCTTTGGATTTTTCTGTGTATTTTTGACTAATTGAAAAATTGTAAAAAAGAGTTGGTGTACATTTTCTTAACCTTGTTCATATTGTTCGTTATTTTTTAAAATTAAAAAAAATGCAAAATCAAAATCATTAAAAATTTGAAAATCAGAAAAAATAAATAAAAATAGAAATAAAAAAATAAAAGATAAAAAAATCACAAAAACCAAGGATAGTTGTCCTTTGAGATTCATGTTTTCTCTTAATTGATTTTCGATTAATTGAATAACCCTCAGGATTTGTAGCCTCCGTGAGTTCGACCCTGTCTACTATACAGGTTAATAAGTAGCAAAAATAAAAAAATAAATTTTTTTGTCATAGGATTTTGGGGACAACAACGACAACTACGAATTTTTATTGATTATTTTCCGTCCCTAGAAAAACGTACACAACACATCCTCTAACAAACCTCGAGGTCGCTTCATGGATTGATCTGTAAACTAAAGTATCATACAAGTGGGTTTAAGCGGGCATAGCCCAAATTCTTAAAGTAGTGAGAAGGGCATGAGGTTAATAGAGGAGCCACAATCAAGTAAGGTTCGCTCAAAAGTCTGATATAATATCTGACATCTAATTAAGGGTGCTCCCTTATCTTTCTTTTTCTAGGGGAGATCACTGATAGCATTTATAGTGGACATGATTAGGATATGATTTTCTCCTCGACTGAATCTATTCATACAACTCTGACACTTTGAGGTACATGTCTCTTTCTAACCTTTCTTTACAGCTAGCATGTATTCCATGTCCTTCATCAATGGCATTTTCAAAACAAGATTTTCAATGACTTCTATAACACCAGAGTCGGACCATGCATTTTTCAAATTTTTAATTTTATTGGAGTTTTTCATTCCATCAGAAAAATTAATATTCACAGAAGGAGATGTATTATTCTTAATTACATCATTTTGTACAAATGGCTGATAAGAAGGTAGGCCACCAATCAAAAAAAGCAAAAACATATCCACAGAAGCTTAGGCTTCACCGACTGGCACTGGAATTGATGTTGGTGCTAGGTCATCCTAGGTTGGTGCCGCTTGGCTTCGACTCTTATTGTCTTTTTGGAGATTTTCATTTTACTTTTTTTGGACTTTTTGCTGATGGTGGTGGTGGTGGTGATCTGGTGCTACTCCTCTATCCTTTTCTTCCTCACCTAGCTCGGCTGCTGGACCGGTCGATGTAGAAGATGACGACTTTCTAGATAATATTTTATTCATCCTCTTATGTACGACAGAAGGTTGCAATATCCTGTGGGAGCGTATGGCACATCACAAACTACATGCTCTTTATGTTTAAAGTTACTGGGGTTGTCGTCTACCTACGCTGGAATTGAGTTTTAGTGGCAATGAGTCCATCAAGCTTCTGGCTCATCTCTGCTAGGATTTTTGCTAATTGGTCCAAGTAATCGAGAGCAGGGTTAACTGGAGCGACCTCTGGTTCAACATGCTGACTACGCTGGGAGTGATATGGTAGAGGTTGCTGATGGGAAAACTGATTATACTAAGGCGGAGGATGTTGTTGGTAATGCTGAGGAGGAGGGTATTGAATCTGAGCAGCCACATAACTGTTATACGACTGATACTGGTAGTATGCGAGTTGCTGGTATGAATGATTCTGTCTCCTAGTATTCTAATAGGGTTGAGATTGATGTTGTAGAGGCTGGTACTGGACAAGCTTCTCACCTGATGGTTGGTGATGTGGCTAGATTGTAGTGGACTAGCCCTGCTCACGACGAGCCATTATGCAATAATTGTTATTGCAAATTTCATTCTCTGATCTGAAATGAAGAAAATCTAATTTGCATAATAGGTCCCTTAGTACAATTAGGGTTATGTATCATGGCCATCTTAATGATCATACGACTATTTATTCAATTATTGAATTATAGAGGCTGGAGCTTGGATGAATATCTAAAGAGTTAGATTGAGGACTCATCAAGCACCGTCAAATGATTGTTAAGAGAGGATCTCCAACTTGAGAAGGAGATGGCAATCCTTTCTCTAAAAGGCTGATATCTGACTGACCTCTTGATGCAGGTCCTCTGCATAGGAATAGAGATTCGAAGATGTTAGATAAGTTAGGTCAAAGAGTTGACTTAATAAGATCGAGATAACCAAAGTCCTATGTCGTATGCTATCATGATGTAGGCATGTATCCTCTGACCGGAGATAAATGTGTTACTATATGTCTGAGTATGTGCATTTGGAAAACTAATAGGTTGAAGACCTAGCCAAGGTCTATACACCAGCACGCGGGTGTGCATGCAAGGGCATATGAGTAATACGATCTCTCAAAGGGATCATACATGTTCATTATTGAACCGGAAGACATGAGCTCACTCATGAGATATTGGGATGAATCAAATTCCGCACGTGGTCGTCTAGCTTTAGAAGCTTGACTGAATTTGTAAGGTTTGATATATGCTTTTGGAAAGTATATGATCAACACCTAGGTATGATATATGCTTTTGGAAAGTATATGATTGATACCGACTCCCAATGATCGAGTGAGAACCTTAATGATAAAAACCTTGTAGGAGACAATCTAAAAGAGATCTAAAACTTCGAGTTTATTCTGGGTCTTCCAGTATGCAGGATGTACATGTATTAGGAATGCGTGTGGGTGATGTGATCATAAACGATTCTATAACCATGACGCTTCCATCTGAGGGAGTGATGAAATAGGTCTAGATTTTAGTGACTTTTCTCATATAGAAGTAGTCTGATCTTAGTCCAACTGTTGGACTTTGATCTGAATGTGATTTTCTATTCAGATGTAATGAGAAGATTAGATTTGCGGTCTTGATTTAATCAAGCATCTATGGGAGGTCTGCAATATCTGGATTTGAGATGTGATCTCAATATCCAAGTCACTACATGTGGAACAATACAGTTGCTCTATCCTTATGTCCTAGTATCTGTGGAGAAAGCAGATTATCCTTGAAAGAGTTCAGGATAATTTCATGGTTGATATATGTATCCGAGCATTGAGAAAATGGATAAGTAAATGTGATTTGATTATCATGAATAATATGAATTTGATTCATATTATAAGGAGAGTTATCTGAGATAATTAAATGAGATTTAATTATCAAAGATATGAATAATGTGAATGGGATTCATGTTATTTGGGTACATTAGAATAAAGATCCAAGATGACTAAATGTGATTTAATTATCATGGATATGAATAATGTGGATAGCATTATCCAATTATTCATATATATTGGAAATGTGATTTATAATATATTAGAGAGAGCCTATTGTGATTTATATTTGTTGATTAATTATTAATGTGGATTGGATTCACATTGAATGATTAATTGAAAATATAATTTACATTTTATATTGGGATGTGAATGTGATTGACATTTTTTCCAATGGTATGATTGCAATATTCACAACATAATTATGAATTATTTTTGTGAAATAATTCACAACAAATGTTGTTGTAAATCTTGAAGATCTCATGAGATAATGAGATCTCATGAGAATCTGAGGAGATAGACCCATTCTATCTCAAAAAGGGTAGTCGTCCCCCCTTTTTTAGGGAATGTGGTCAATCTTCTCATTATCTTCAATACCAGTCAAATGATTTAATTTCGAAATTAATTATATTGATTTATAAAAAATAGTCGTCCCCCTTTTTAGGGAATGTGGTCAATCTTCTCATTATCTCCAAGACCAGTCAAATGATTTAATTTTGAAATTAATTTATTGATTTGTCAATATATATTAATTTAAATTAAATCAATTGTTGTTGTGTTTTTACAACAACATAATGGCCATTGAAAGAAACACAAATCAATCTCAACCATTGATTATGTGTTGTCCATATATTGAGATCCATGGACTCCCAAAACCCTATATAAGAAGAGGCACCCCTTGCTCTTCGAGTTACATGATTACAACAATAAAATACGCTTTCTTCCTCTCTCTCTCTACATGTCATGTCTCTCTCTCTCTCTCATTGTGGCCGTCCACCATGGAGCCATTGAGAGAGTCATCATTGCAGTAGCATCGTCATTATGTTGCCGAAGTATTTGCTCATGGATTTCCATCTCATTCGGTGTGCCTCGCTCGAGAAGAAGACGTCGGATCTTGTGTGACAAGATCAAAAGATTCGTCGCTTGGATCGTCAACATGGATTGCGAGGAGCACGCGTCTCATCAATGCGCTTGCAACCATCTCCTCCGTTGGATTGGACTTGAGAGAGGAGGTATCTTCGTTTAGAGACTCGATCGCAACCACGCTTCAAGAGGTAACCTTAATACCTAATTGTTATTTAGATGAAATGATCCGAGAAGTGTTCTTGGATTGTGTGGTTTCATCATATTAAAATTTTTTAATTCCGTTGCATCGAGCAACTAGTGCGACCAGTCGCTCCCGATCGCATACGATGCGATCCTCACGCTTTCGTGATGCGCTTAAGGATCTCCCCATATCCTTCACTGTCTAGATGGGCCAGTTGTGCATCATTGTTCCATATGCCTTTCACTTCTTGGATCTAGGGTGGTTATGGGAAAAATAGATAATAAGATGGGGGTTGGGGCTCAAGCTGATAGGTTACAATCTATTGTGATGTCTATGGTGGTTCCTGGTCCGGAGCTTGCATGTAGCATACGTGTTGGGCTTGTGGCTACCTTGAGCTCGATTGAGGTGGTTGGGGCGATGAAGGCTCTTTCGGCTCATCAGGAGTTGCATTGATGGGCTCACAATCTGAACATCATCGATGGTACAAACAAGCAACTCCAACTGCTTGGTAATTGATCCAGCTTGTCCAGGTGATGGGTTCTGTGTTCGATCATGGATAATTTCTTGAGATCCTGTGATCATTTCTCAATAATATCAACTTTGTATAGGTGGCTCTTGATGATGTTGATATAGGAGATCTCATCCGTGTTCGCTTCATGTGATTCAACCATATTGACAGGCTTGTGGTTGATCTGTGGCTGGTACTGACATGCACAGAATGAGGATAATGTGGCCCCTCCTTAAACCATTTATTCAAATATCTACTAGACAACATCCTCATCCTTGTTGAAGTGAGATCCACCACATGCAACATCGAAAATCCTCTGGCTCTCTTGTGTGAGGCTCCCAAATAAATGTTGGATCAGACTGGCCCCGAGGAATTCCATGGTGGGGGCACTTCTCTTGTAAATCTTTGAACCTCTCCCAGGGTTCATGAGTGGACTCATGCAGTCCCAAGGAGAAGATGGAAATCCTGGCACATAACTGATTAATATGAGTAAGAGGGTAGAATTTATGGTGGAACACTAACTTTAGTTCCACCCAAGTTGTCACAACCTTCCCTAAGTGATTTATCCTGTACAGAGCCTTGTTATGAATGTTGAATGGGAAGGCTATCATTTTTACTACACTTAACAGGATGTTATGGTAGTGAGTTGTGCGACATATGTGGGAAAACTATTGGAGATGGATATACGGCTCTTGATTGGTGTTCCAATGAAAAGAGGGAAGAAAAGCCAAGAATTGGGGCTTGAGCTCAAAAGGTCTATAGACTACAAGAAATTGAATCCACTTGGTCATATGGCTAGAGCTAGGATTCTATATCTTTTTTAGCGTAGGCTTCTGAGCCTCTCTTCTTGTTTCATCTACTGGTCCTCCATGTTGTCCATCTCTTGGTACATCATCATCTCCTCCTCCTTCTTTGTTCTCTCTCTCTCTCCCCCCTCAAGTCATTAAGCATGTCGGTAAAGGCGACCTGGGTGAGAGCTTGGTCTAGCAGACGATGTTGGATGGACTATATGGAAGAAAGCAACTTGGCATTCATTGCATTTTAATCTTGTTATGAACCCTGATTTGGTTGTTGTTGTCCCTTACCTTTTCCCTAAGGAGCCATCTCTGAATCATACTCAAAGGAATTCATCTGAATGTGGTCTAGGTTTGACTTTTGATCTGCACATTAAAAATCATCCCATTCAGACTGGAAATCATGTGCACCAGATGAAGTGATGTATATGGAACTAGGGTCAATAACAAATAGGTGTGAATGGAGCATTTGATATTGAAGGCAAAACGATCTCCATCCACAAGGGGTAAATGTCAGGACGAGTGATCTCGATTTATTGGAGAAGGAGATCAAGAGTTTGGATATTAGTTCATAAAGTTCAAACTAGGTTCTAGGGAATCACCTCGATATATTGAAGATGTTGAATTCTTAGAATTGATGTAGGTGTCGGCGGTGTCTCGATTAAACTACCCATGAGTTGACATCTTTATAGAGAAGCAGAGTAGATGATGAATGGAATAAGTGATAAACAATGAGATGAAATGAAGAGGAGAATAGAAGAAGGCTTAAATTGAGCAAAGTAAAAGAAATGAAAAAGGGTGCAAGTGTGTAGGAGTGATCTTTGACCTAAAATCTCATTCAAACAAACACAATGCAAATGGATTCACCAACGCACGCAAATGAAGCCATGAGAATTCGACTATTTTTATCTTTTCAATTTTTTTTATCAGGAAACCTTAAAGCAACTTCTTAGATGCTAGCCATATAGGAAAGTGAGTACTTCTAGAAGAATATCACTTATTTACCACTTCCTTTGTAACCTATAGCATGTACATTTTAAGAGAATCCTTGCTACTGGGTCTGGATCCACTACTCAACTAATGAATAGTGGAGAAAGCCAATAGATGAAACCAATACTTCCCTCATGGCAGCGTACTCAGACGTGGAATGATGAGATAGACACCCCCATGAGGGGATGGCCTACGCTTAATACTTTAGAATAATTCTACAAGAAAACGAAGCCCTACTCCTCTACATACGATAGAAGCACCGATACTTCGTGATTCCAGTCAATAACAAGGTAATACCCAGGTTGGGATTTTGGCTATATTTTCCTAGGGTTGTGCCTCACTCTATCTAGAATATTCCTAAAAATAATATGGGCTTTATGAATGCAATATAATGAACGCCTATTATGAATTTTATTTTTGGTTAAAGTGTTATTAACAATCCCATTATTTTAGTTTTTGAATTTTCAATTTTTTGAGTACTTTTTAGAATAATCTGCCTAATGATTTTTTTGGATTCTCTTTAAAACCTAAGTGATACAAAATTGGGAGAGAAGATTGAAAAGTTGTTCAAGTGACCCTATGTTGGAGAACTTACCACTAGGTCTAATGATGCATGCTCAGTTAGAATACTTACAACACTTCTCAGCTCTCTCCATATAGGATGCAAGATAGAAACTTAAATCTATACTACATGAAATGCAAGATGGTGAAATCTCCCTAGGTAGAAATTGCTATTAGCGTGAGGACCCATTTTAATTTGATCTAGGTCCAAGCGAAGAAACTATAGGTGCATGCAAATATTAGGGTTGTGGACCTAAATTATCGAGTCAAGCAATCCTAAAAATCTAAGGCTCATTCACATAAAACAATCAAAAAAGAAGATGGAAAACAAAAATTGTGGAAAACAAAGAAAATAAATGGAAAAATAGGGAGGACAAAAGTGAGAAGGCGATGAAAACTGGGCGAATCCCCAAGTGAACAGGCACTTGGTAAAATAGGCTCGTGAAAGTATGAATGTCAAAAGTCCTTGTCCTTGTAGTATTACAAATTAATAATCTCTCTCTCAGACAAAATAAAAATAAAAATTCTACACTAAGGTAAGTTGTTATCTCTCTTTATATTCTTCTTGCTCTCTCCTACTGGCACAACAAAGAATGTCGGTCTCCGCTCTGCTTGGCTACATCGGCCTCCTAAAAAGCTATCCTCACATAGAAGGCCTTCGCAATGAAGTCAAAAAGAATGTGGTTAGAACAAATAATCAATTATTTATAAAAAGAAATAAAAGACAAATAAATACGCCGATGATATATATAAGTATTGAAGGATATGGTTTAATCCTCAAGCGCATCACGGAAGACTGAGCATTGTATCGAATACGATGAAGAACGACTAGTCGAACTAGTTGTTCTATGCAACGGAATTTAAAAAAAAAATCATGCGATGAAACCACATGATCCAAGAACGATTCTCAGATCGTTTCATCTAGAACCACATCAAGTATAAAGGAATACCTCTTGTAGCGTGATTGATCGAGTCTCTACGAAAAGAGACCTCATGTCTCAAGTCCGATCGTCGGAGAAGACGCTTGCGAGCGTGGGGATGAGTCGCGTGATCTTCGTAATCCAACAAGTTGATCCAAGCACGGTGAACTCCTGATCTCGTCATACGAGATCAAACACCTTCTTTGCGAGCGTAGCACTCCAAAGAAGACGGAGAACTAAAGAATCGTTGAGGCGGCGGCATAGTGGCGAAGTGACGACGAAGGCTCTCCTCTAGGGTTTGGTGGATGGCCACCAAGAGGAGGAGAGAAGAGAATTGACGTGTGGAAGAGGGAGAGAGAGATGTGTCTCAATTGCATAACCCTAGAGAGCATGGTAAGCCTCTCTATTTATAGGGTTTTGGGATCCATGGATCACAATCCATGGGATACATAAAATCAATGGATGAGATTGATTTATGTTTAATCCAATGGTCAAGATTGTTGTTGGTAAAATCCAACAACTAATAATTTAATTTAGATCAAATATATTTGATAAGTCAAATACAAATCAATCCTGAATTAAATCAAACAAATATGGAGAGATTAGCATGGAGATTGCTCTCAACATGGAATAGGTGGGACGGCTACCAATTTCCTTGTGGGAATTGGTGGTCGTCCACCATGATCCATGGTGGAGGAAATCTCATGCAATCTCATGAGATTGCATATCTCCATGAAAATCTCCCATATTTTCCAACAACTTTTGTTGTGATTTATTCTAAAAAATAATTTATAATTAATTTCGAGAATATTGCAATCTTGCCATTGGAAATTGTGAATCACATTCATAACCCAAAACAAAATATAATTTACATTTTCAATTAATTATATAATGTGAATCCAATTCACACCAATAATTACTTAACAAATATAAATCATAATTAGCTCTGTCTAATACATTATACATTACATTTATAATATATTATGAATAATTGGATATTGCTATCCCCATTATTCTTATCCACAGTAATTAAAACACATTTAATTATATTGGATAATTTCTACATGTATCAAGATAATTAAATCACATTTAATTATCATTCTCTTAATGCTCATATATAATTTAACTATGAAATTATTCTTGAACCCTTTCAAGAATAATGTGATTTGTCCACAGATACTTGGAGATGAGGACAGGGCAATTGTATTGTTACATGTATAGTGACTTGGATATTGAAATCACATCACAAATCCATATCTTATCGACCTCCCACAGATGCTTGATTAAATCAATGTCGTAGACCTAATCTTCTCATTGCATCTGAATCTCATTCAGATCAATGTCCAATACATTGACTAAGATTAGGTCACTTCTCTACTGAGAGGAGTCACTAAAATCCAAACCTATTTCATCACTCCCTCGGAATGGAAGCGTCATGGTTATTCAATCGTTTATGATCACATCGCCCTCAGGTATTCCCAACACCTATACATCCTGGATACTGGAAGACCTATGATCATCCTGAAGATGTAGATCAATTTTACACTGTCATCTTTAGGGCTTGATCATCAAGTTTTTCAATTATGGTCATTGGGAATTGGTATAGATCATATGCTTTCCCAAAGCATATATCTTACCTTCAAATTCATGTCATGCTTCCAAAGCATTACAACCATGCATGGAATTTGATCAGTCCCTATACCTCATGAGTGAGCTCATGTCTTCAGGTTCACATGTGAACTTGTATGATCCCTTTGAGAGATCGTATTACTCATATGTCCTCACATGCACACCAGCTCGCCGGTGTATAGACCTTGGTTAGGTCATCAACCTATTGGTCTGTCAAATGTACATACATAGATATATAGTAACACATCTGTCTCTGGTCAGAGGATGTATGCTTATGCTGTGACATTATTCAACATAGGTCTTTGGTTATCTTGATCTCATTAAGTTAACCCATTGACTCAACTAATCTAACACCTCTGAATCACTATTCCCATGCAGAGGACCTGCATCAAGAGGTCGATCAGATATCAACCAATGAGAAAGCATTGACATCTCCTACTCATGCTAGAGATCATCACTTAACAATCATTTGATGATGCTTGAAGAGTCCTCTACTAACTCCTTAGATATTCATCCAAGCATCAGCCTCTATGATTTAATCAATGAATCAACAGCTGTATGGTTATCAAGTTGGCCATGGTACAGAACCCTTATTGTACAGAGGGACCTTATAGTGCATTCATTCATTCAATCTTAGAAAGGGAGTGAAAAACAATCAATAACTTATATTGATAAATCATTTATTATAATAACATTTATTGAAAGAGTGGTTCGCCTTGGGCTCACATTTTAACAAGTATTCTATCCAATGTTTCTCCTTAGCAACAACACCATTTTGTTGAATGCAAAGACCGAGATTCCTAACAATCGATCTTAGAGGGCCCGCGGTATCTGACTAGTCGGATATGATAATCATTGTAGCGACCCTCTCACGACACTCAGAACCCAATCAATGAAAACAGACAAACAATCAACCCGTGATATAGATAAAATAATAAATAATATGCGGGTGAAATTTATTATACCCAATAAATATAGGTATATGAAAAAGTTTATGAGTCGAACCACTAAGAGCAAATTGGATAAGAATAATTATTATTATTAATCAATATATATTTTGGTACTATTTTTGCTTTTTGATTTTTTGTGTGTTTTTAATTATATTTATTTTTTATGGATTTTAATTGTTTTATATGTTTTTAAATTTTTATTTTATTTTTAATTTTGCAAATTTGTTTTTTATTTTAAAAATATAATTTATATCTATATATCGTGATATATAATAACACTAATAATGTAGATATTATAAATACAATGTTAGACATATAATAGATAAATTTATGAAAATATATAAAGGAACGCTCCTTTTTATTTTTTAAAGGTTTTAAATATATATTAGGTATTTGCAATTAATAATAATTGGTATATAACTATTATAAGGTATATATAGTCTATATAGTGTTCTATAATTTTATATATGTCTATGTATAATCAAATTTTACAAAATGAAATGTTTTTGTTTTTTAATATCTTTCTCTAATTTTCTGATTTTTCTATAATGTTTTTAAAAATATTTTGTATTTTAATAGAATTTAAAATATACAAAATAGTAAGTTATATAAATAGACCAGATTGTTTGGGGTATTAAAAATATATAATAAGTCAAAATTTTCCAAAACTATTTTAATATATATTATATAATAGAAAGAAAAATATACAACATAGAACTATTTTTTGGATTTTTATGTAATCTTTACCTATTTGTAGGGTTTATGGTTTTGTAATTTTTAGGATTTTGTTTTTATATTTTTTTATGATTTTTTTGTTAGGAGGTTTAATATATATAGTAAAATATACTCTAACTTTTTGGAATTTTTAAAGGAGGTTTTATAATTTTTTGGATTTTTATATGTAAACATGGGATCAATAACTCCTATTCTATTTTTTGGAAATGGAAAAAGCAATAAATGTTAAATAAAACTATGGACATGTATCTTCATCATTTCAGGCATCAATTAATATATCCCATAATTTTTAAAGCATTGGAGCTATTTATTAAAAAGATAAAGACATAAATAAAAACAGACATGCTGATAGAGGTATAATTGCAATTAAAATATAGTTCAAGGGTCTGCATGTCATTTATCGCAAACGTTTACACGTATTTTACAATTTTATAGATGGAAATTAAATAAACATAGTCGGAGGGTCTTTGTTGCAATTTACAACACCTCACATAGTGCAACACGTGAGGCATGAGGACCTCTTTATAATATTCAAGATGTGTAGGGGTCCTATGCAAAAGTTACAGAAATTTTACCCTATATAAAATATTTACATAACTACTTCTGAAACACAAATAACTTAAATATTTACCCACTAATAACCCCTCATTGGATGATGGAGTTCTCTCCACGTGGCTCGATCGTGCAACCATCAACGAGCAACGCTTCGCATAATATTGGACAACCCAGATTAGATCTGGGTCATGTTTTTTTATCATACGGCTCTTGAGGTGCCACGAAGAACACCCCAAGAACACTTGCTGAGCAAACTTCGATCTGATGGTTATCCTCGCTCTGGCCTCCAATCGCCTCATCGATGAGCTCCTTATCTCCTAAGAGCTCGGCCGTGTCCACAGGTAGTTCAAATAGGTCCAAGCCCCATCTATAGGAGCCTGGAGTGCTCAAGGTACCTGAAGCTCTGAGATGGTCTTTGAAATCATGCTCTAGGTGCTGCAAAGCTCTGGTACCTGCACAAAAAGAAAGAGGAAGACAAGAGGGTCGCTCTTGACCCTCTGTTGATGCTGGAAGCCATGTGGATGAGTGGGGTGGGGAGCTTTGGTAAAGGGGCGATGGAGAGAGCTCGGTGTACCTAGATTTTTGAGAATTGAGGGGGAAACTGGCGGAAATGTGGAGAAGGATATGGGGATCGAAGATGGGGTGAGAATGCATCAAATTACAGTCTAGATACATGCGGAACAAAGTTGTAGCTCGGAGCTTCAGTTGTCTATATATCGAGAAATTAAACTAATTTTACGACTAATTGATGAAAATAAAGACTACACTATCCTAAAGGAATAAAAAGCTATGAAAGTTCGAAAAGAAACAACTCATATCTGGGGGTTCCTGGGAGTAGACTTACGTCACCACAGAGGTTCGATGAAGCTTGGAAAACTTGATTCATAGCCTTTTTCCACATCGATAAGGAGGGGAGGAAGTTGTTGTCACCAAGATTACATGACCTTGAGGTCCTATTGGGGTTACATGACGTAAACATATATCAACATGGACAAGGAGCCGGCTAGACTTATTTTTATGCAGTCCGAGGGGCAAAAAGGTGGAGCAGTTTGCATGAAGGAGGAAGGGGATTGGTGAGGGCTAGGTGGCTAGCGTGGTGATGTAGGAGCAGAAGGGTAGTCTGCTCAAGGAAGAAGGTGGAGTGGAGGAATACGAGGAAAATGGAGAAAGTCAGAGGTCATGAGACTTCTGACAAGGGAGGCGGAGGGGAAGGACAATTGACCGGGTGGTCAACAGTCCTAGCCCCTTGGTCCACGTGGATAAACCAGAAAAAAGATGGAGTGAAATCATTTATTAAATGGATTTAAAATAATAGTTTATTTTATTAATTTTAGGTTAAAACATAAAAATTATTTCTTATTCATTTTATGGAATTTTTATTTATTTGCAACACTTTTTATTAGGGTTTAATATTTACATGCATATACATAGGTATATATACAATTGTATTTTATGTATTTTTATTCTTATTTTGTGTTTTCTATTCTATTATTGTATTTACTTATTTTATATATTTATAACTTATTTAATTCCATATTTACATATTATATTGTATTTTCTTATTTTATTTATTTACTTAGATAAATATCTACATGAATTATATAAGTATAGTTTACGTATATATTTTATTACTTAATTTATTTTGATGTATTTTTTATAGTTTTATGTTATGTTTATTATTTGAACATGTTTTACGTAATATTTACAAATATATAAAAAAAGAAAGTTATATTGAATATTATATACAAGTATACAGTACAATAAGGATCCAAAAGGCAACTTTTGTATCTCAAATCTAAATTAAATAAAACCACCTTCATTAAATAGATAATTTAATTTTATGAACAATAAAGGCAAGTTTGGTCAATTTTATTATGTATGGAGGAGATACATGCCTGTAAAATTTCATTTGCACCTTTTTATTATGAGTGTCCCAGGTGCACTGTGCGTCATTTTAATGTGAAATAAATTTCGTATTTTTCTTTGTATTTTTTATGTAATACTTTCATGTTGATGGTTTATTATTTGAGGTATAATAGGGCTTAAAAGGCATTTATTGATGAATAAAAATAGTTATTTTGAGTATTTTCTGTACAATTTCTCTGCCCTATCTCACCCTACTTTATTCCTTGTCGACCAAGTCATCATGATGACTGGTCTCGGGGCTAGGGTTACTTAGTGTCTTAGACACTTCATTTCCTTTTTTCTTTCCTTTATTCTTTTATTTAAGAATTAAATACAAGTATTTATACAATATTTATTGTCAATTAATGAATGTTATTTTGTACAAATAAGTGTTATATACATGCATTTAGCTAGGGATTTAAGGACAAAATGAAAGAATAAAGGTGATGAAATGAAGATTCATCAACCGCTCCAAATTATCCGCACGTTGATGAAGGAGGAGAATCCAGGCTACAAATACTATTGGATTAGATCACTCCAATCTGATCCTATGGTCTTGAGGAGCACTGAACCCCCTCCTACAGCCTCAGAGGGATCCAGACCTATTGCAAGGTGTTTGCTTCACCCACATGTATCCGAATCTACCCAAGCCTATCCCGTTCCTCGAGAATCACTCTAGACTTAAGGACACACACATAACACGCGACATATTTGGAGTAAACCCTACCAATTATACTTATTTATTATTATGCACCCTACTTGGGATATTTACAGATAAGACCCTCCGAGTTTTGTTATTTATAATTTAGTCAAATCATGACTTGTTTGTTGTTATTTTTTTTGTTTCTAATTTATATTTCTTGCATTTATGTCCCTAGAATGAATTCTTAATAACTTTTGCATCATAAATCTAATTAATATGATATTGGTCTTAATTAAAAGCTCATGTGATGCCACTCTTTGATATAGCATGCTCAATTTTCAAATTTGACTAGTATACTTCCATTTAAAATTCAGATAATTATAGTGTAATACATAGGTTTTACTCACATTTATTAATCCTTGCTTCATCTTGTAAATTAATTGAGCTTTTATTTGTTGAGGATATTCGGAATATATGAGACTAATAAATTAAATTCATATCATCATTACCCTAATGAAAGAGAAATGAACATTGAATGAATAAGGAGCATGATCAATTAGGAATGTTAAATGCATCTTTATAATTGAGATCATTTAATTATCATCGATTTGGACCATAATATGCATGTAATTATATTTCTTATTATTAATACTTCATTCAAGAGTTTGTATTGTATTGCATCATCATTTCGTAGCATCTGGATATATTGATATCTAACTTACATTTAAAGTTAGAAAATATCATGCATTCATCGTCATTATTCCCTTGACTTATATAACTCTTTAATTTACTTAACCTAGTATTTCTACCCTAATTATTTATACCTTATTTCTTAGGTCCTTGAGTTGGACAATAGACGTACTATGGTATATATTACACCTCATTCTCTTCGTAGAGATATTCTTAGCGAGGTTATGTTGATCCACTAATCGTTCATACTACAATTTGACATATTTATTGTAGTGCTAAAATTAATCAAATGGTATCATTGCCGGAGACATTGCATCGGTAGTATACAAAATTAGGTTTAAATTCATAATTAAGTGATTTTTATTTTTTTGGTATGTCTCTATTGGTTGACTCTATGGTTCTGCTGACTTAGTATTTCTTCTATTTTATATTACATTTTGTTTTTAGATTGATATTCCTCTTTTATTATATCTAATAATAAGCTGTTTTGGCAAGGCCATGGAGCCGAGCAAGTTCGAGGTGATGCTAAGATGACAAGCTTGGAGCTCTAGCTGAAAGGAGTCCACCGCAATGGAGTTTGAGTAGAAGATAGATATCTACATATTTAATTTAGTTAATTTGTTGTAATTATTTTTGTATAATAATGGTAGCTCAATTGTTCATTCTAGCGGTTCTCGATTGAGAACTAACATGTGTAAACAAAGGACTTTATAACTTTTAATTGTGGTGTGTCGAGACTATTTCATTCTTGATCAAAGAGTGGGGTTCAACTTGAGTGGAGAAGTTAAGGACATGCACACGACTCTTAGATCTATCTTAGGTCAAACTTTCTTCTGCTCACACATCTTAGTCCACACAATCCCATAATATTCACTAATATATACATCTTAGACCATTCTGATTAGCATCAAATTAAATCAAATTCTTTCTAGCTAATAGAACTCATGTTTTAGGTGTAGTTTTTCTACTTGCATGCATGTAGTGTAACTTTATAAATTCAGTCTTGCATAATACAAGGAGACTGTTGGGATATATGTAAGTATAACTTTTACTTGAGCATTCATCATAGCGTTTCGATTGCACTCCATTTTCTTATTCCTTCTTCTTGAGTTTATAACTAAGAATTAAAAAGAAAAGGGACTATAGATATGTTAT
Source organism: Ottelia alismoides (assembly GCA_037367405.1). Lineage (NCBI taxonomy): Eukaryota > Viridiplantae > Streptophyta > Magnoliopsida > Alismatales > Hydrocharitaceae > Ottelia > Ottelia alismoides. Next base: position 1,431,304 of record JAZKJV010007449.1, read on the forward strand.
TAATTTGACATGCTCATATTATTTAATCAAGTGATAACCGACACTAAATTCAGGACTATTGAGCAAGTAAACCTAATTTTACTTAGAATAAAATCAATCTTGTCTTACGGGAGATTAATCCCTTCATCGCTCAAAGGAACCAAACTCCAGACATAGTGGGTGAGGATACATCCCTAAGGATAGATCCCAAAACCTTGTACTTGCACTCTAAGCATTCATTTCAACTCTCGCAGATTTAGAAGTTGCAAGTGCTTGCATCTCACTTTAGAGAAGTTTTGGTTGTGTAAGTCAGCTAGTACCTTTAAGGGTGTGATATTGAACACAAAAGTCAGCTAGATCATCCTTCTACTTGAGAGATATGAGGAAGCACTATTGGGATCCAGCAAGCTTACCAACCTTCCTAGACATCAGACGAGCACAGAGGAGGGGCGTGCCTCTCGTCAAAGCACCACTCCAAATTTGTCACACATAGAGGAAGTAGGAGACTCGAGCATACATATACTGTTGGATAAAATCACTTTGATATGATCCTATGGTCCAGAGGAGCCCCGACCCACCTCTTCGAGCCTACAACCTCGGAGGAATCCGGACCTATCTTGAGGCGTCTGCTTCACCCATGTGGATCTGAACCTATCCGAACCTGTCCCGCGCCCCGAGCCTCACTCTAGACTTAAAGGCGCACACGTAGCACATGTCTTATTGGGAATTTTGCGAGCATACCATGTCGGATATACTTAATTATAGATATGCCCCTTGTATGGGATATTTATAGATAAGACTCATCAGGTTTTGATATTTACAATTCAGTCCAATTAGGACTTATTTGTTATTATTTTTTGTTTTTAATTAATGTTTACTTGTATTTGTTTCCTTATAATGAATGCTTAATGACTTTTGCATCCTAAATCCAGTTAATGTGATATTGGTCTTGATTAAAAGCTTATGTGATGCTCTTTAATATAACATGTTCACTTTCCAGATTCGACTAGTATACTTCCATTTCAAAATAAGATAATTAGAATGCTTATAATACCTTTATTATATTCACATTTAACATCCTAGCTTTCATCTTGTTAATTAATTGAGTCCTGATTTGTTAAGGATATTTGGAATTTAAGCAAGAACCTAATAAATTAAGTTCATATCACCATTATCCTGTTTAAGGTTAAAATGAACCTTGTGAAGGAAGTAAATGAAACTTTATAAGGGAAAAGAGTAGAAATCAATTTGCAAATTTGATGTGTCCATCGTACGAAAACTATATTTAACATAACAAAATTTTATACAAAGAGAACCAATATATTCTAGGAAAGTATTTCCAAACATGATTTAAAATATTCTTATGAATGTTAAGAAGAGATTTGGGTTACCTCTTGAATCTTGAGTTTCTAAAGCAAGAGATCTCCTGAATGAAGTCCGATCTGATGACTCTTCTCTCATAGGCGCAGTGATGAGTCGCATTGCTTCCCACGAACTATGATATTTTCTTATTCTTGAAGTTGTCCACACAAGGATGATATCAAGATGATATGAAGATCCTGATTTAATCTCATGAAATTGAATCCTCTTGCACATAAGAGAAGCATGACAAAGAAGACGATCTTCTCTCTCGTAGGGCCACACCTATAAAGAGAAGATAGAGGCTTGATGCTAGACGTGTAGGGCGATAGAGAGAGGTGTGGACCTGTATATTGAGAGTCTTATACTCTCAAGTTATATCTCTCAATACTCAAGGAACTTATTCTCTCGTAATGCATGGCACTTTTGCATGGAAAAAAAGAGAGGAAGTCCCTCTCTTATATACATGGTGTGTGTCCCCTTAGAGTCCTACACTAAGTGGGGACATCTACCATGATATCCCATGGATGATCAATAAAAGTCTAGGATATAATCCTAATCCTAATTTAGTTAGAGTAAAGTTATTTCTTAATTATCATCTAAAATAAATAAATAACAGGCAACAAAATTAAGAGAGAGTTGTAAAGATGTATGACCCAAGGTGGACATCCAACTTCTCTAATCTTATATGTCCCCATTGTCCTAAATCTTGTCCTAATTTTTATTTGTTAGTTGTTGCATTATTATCATGATAATTACATTATCATAATTAGAAAACTTATGAGAGTTACTTTCCAATAAAATGTAAATCCAATTTACATTTACTTTCCAATGTGAATCCCTTTCATATTTAAAAAAATATGAATAATATCCACATATTTATTAAATATATATCAATTATCATGAATCAATATTCGTATTAATTATATATATAATGTGAATATATCCACAAATCCTTGGATATACAAATATCCTTAATAATAACAATTAGTATCGTATTATACATATCATTATATATGAGTCCTAATCCAATTAGGAATCATGAGCATAAATCTTGGATACTTAGAGATAATGTTAGGGAGATCATATTATCCATGTATAATGACATGATATTTGGATAATGATTCAATTTTAGCGTTTATAAAAATTTTAGCAAAAATATGTCACTTACTCGCATTGAGTTGAGCTGAAATAACTCACACTCTATGTAAGTTCAATGAAACGCATCACTCTCCATGAGTTGGAAAATGCATCCGTGAGCTAAGGCCGACTCCCTTGACCATTTTTAATCATAGTCAAAATCATTTGGAGTTTATAAATGAGCTGAAGTAGTGTATTTATTTCCATTTCCACCATCATTTCTCTTTCCAACATTTGAACATTCAAATTGGGCATTCGATTCAAAATAAAATGAGACTTAATCCACTCAAAATCAAAGTGATGATGCAATACAATGCATTTTGTAGCATCTAAAAATATTAATATCTAACTTGCATTTAAAATTAAAAAATATTATGCATTCATCCTCATTGTTTCTCTTGGCTTAGATAACACTTTAATTCACTTAACCTATTATTTAGACCCTAACTATTTATATCTAATTGATCGTGTCCTTGAGTTCGACCTTGGACTTATCAAGGTATAAAGTACACCTTGTTCTCTTCATAGAGATATTCTTAGCGAGGTTTTGTTGGCCCACTAATTGCTCATACTACAACTTTATATATTTAATATAGTGATCTAGTTGTTAATTAACTATCTAGATTTTACATATAGCATGTCATGCAGCTACACGTGATACCCAAGTAGGCGATGTCAAACATGGATTTACTCTTTACTTCACACTACTGGGGAATGTTCATGGGAGTCATAAGGATTAAGCTATGTCTCAATCCATCTTACCTTCCACAAGCAGACAAACAATCCAAGAAGACCATTCAGACTTTGGAGGAATCACTATGGGCATGTTCTGTTGAGTAGAAAGGATCCTAGAAGGATCATCTTCCACTTCTTGAGTTCACATAAAGCAACAGCTACCACACCGGCATTGGGATGGCGCCTTTCGAGGCCTTGTATGTGAGAAGATGTACCCCCCCTTGTGTTTGCAACAGGTGGGTGACAACACCTTGTTTAACCCTACATGTCATAGAGGGGACAACAATAGCTAAGGAGACTACCTATAAGAGATTGTTGACCGTGTAAAGCTGTCAAAAGAGCTATGTAGACCAACGACATCAAGACCTTGATATTCAGGTATGGTATCTTACTTTTATACCTTTAGAAAATGATACGATCCTTTACCAACCTTGTCTATCTAAAGTATTCCTCTTAATCACGGGTTGGGGACTTTCCATTCCTATGAGTATCACCTATGAGGAGCATTCAACTATTCGATGTTAAAGTCATGCTTGCACCGTGCTTTGTGGGACTGTTCGAGGCTCGAGTTGGGAAGGTGACTTATAGAGTGGCCCTTCCTCCACACCTTGAGGGCATTTGTTATGTGTTCCATGTGTCAAATCTTGATAAGTGCATTCGAGATCCTAGGCTTGTGGTCAACTATGAGTACTTGGTAATCGAGCCAATATTTTCCTTCCTTATGGAGCCCTTTCACATGCTAGACCTTACGATCAAGAGGCTGAGGCAAAAGGAGATTCCTTTACTCAAGGTCTTGTGGCAGAATCAAGATGTCAAGGAAGCAATGTGGGAGCCTGAGGCGAGTATGAGGGAGAAATCTTCCCATCTATTTGAAATAGAATCGAAAACCTTGTCAAATTCTATTTAAGATTTTATGGGTTTTGCTATCTTTGAGATTTTGATGGGATAAATCCTCTTAGAGATTTTTTTACATTAAGGATGGGATTGGGATATGTTTTAAGGTTACACTAAGTCTCATAGATGAGACTTTCTTTGAGATTTTTATAATGTGAGATCCCTCTTATTTGGATCTGATATTTCCCCAAATTTTGCTTTAATTTAGTATTAAAAGTAAATAAATGAGAAACCATCTTGTAGTGTTTATCGATACTTTTCCAACGAGTCTAAGAATGTTGAAATTGAAGTCCATATGCGAGAGATATGCACAAAATACGGGAGGGTTGCGACTCTATGGATTCGAATCTAAACCAGATCCGTTTAAGGGTGAGCCACTATATGGGGGGGTGTGGGCTAAGTGGTCAGATCACTTAGCCACTTTTATTGAGCCTCCATCACCTTACCGGATCTCCACTGTTAGAACAAAATTTCGGCCACTGTTCAATTGCATGAACACACCATTTCAAAGAGCATGTAGTGAGGATCATCGTAGACACACTCGTGTTCTATGAAACACTGCTGAACTTTTGTTCTAGGCGAAGAAAGGTCGTGGGAGAACATTCCCATAGGTACATTTCTCACCATGCGTCGTGTATAGTGTCTAGAACACATAGGTGTTGTCGAAGTTGTGTCTTATCAAGTTTTGATCCGAAACCAATTTAATATCAAAACATCTTTTGTGATTTTCCATTGAGCGGAATGCATGCAGATGATAAATGGTTGTAATACGGGTAACAACATGAACAAGGGGGTACAATTTGTTTCACGATTGGAGGAGCTTCGTAGATGTCATCGGAAATGAATTTGGCTACTATTCAGGTAGATGATCGATCATGTCACATGGTTGATCGATCATGCCATCCCAAAATGATCGATCATGCCTAACTGGTTGAACGATCATCACGCACTATGGATCCATATGGACATAAAATTTTGATATGAATTGACCCTAAAAAGATGTATAAACATCTAGGACATTGTAATATATGATAAATACCTAGATTAATGTAAATAATTTGATAAATGACTGATATGGGTTCATTATGACTTAAATAGATTTAAAATTGATGTGGTAAGCCTCGATGAGTTTAGAGTATATTTAACATCATTCAAATGATCAAGGGGGATATCCATATCTGTATACTACATCTAAGTTTAGCGGACGCTTTTCTTGCTAGGTCGTTGTCCATGCTGCAGTGATTATCTTAAGTGGCATGTGGGTAGTGCAGTAGATACTGCCAAGGGAGGGGCATGCAACCTTGGGGCCCGGGGTAGAAGCTTAGACACCACAAATACAACAATTGCATCGGTTAGGGGACATGTTGCTTAGCAAACCGAGGTACCAATCTGACGGTGTTCAACACTAGTACTCGTGTGCCTCTAGCCTAGTACTTTGAGAGTGCACCAAGTAGTCATGGTTGGTAGTCTATTGCTTTGCCTTTTCACATAAGGTTAATACTCATGTACTAGCTGATATAGGACACATTGGATGGTATTCTAGGTGGGAGCTCGAAAAGGGGAGTTCCAGAAAATGTGGTTATTGATGTTGGGAAATGAATTGAGTCTCCTATTAATAAGGAGGATTGGGTTAGTCGTGGGGATTCCAACTACAATTTGGTTGATATTAGTGATCGGTGCCTTTACTCATGCCCTATGTCACCATGGACTCTTACACGTGGGTAGTGGACTTGGATTGTTCATGATTATTTGTAGATTGGAAGTTGATTAAGGAATCATGGTTATATGGTGAATCAAGTGGAATAATTAGGGGTAAATATGGAGTCACACTTTTGTAAGTGAAGCTAAGTGGATGCATTGGGAACTTAGGTAGGATGCATTGTACCCCACCACATGCCTACGGAGGCATCCCAAACCTAAGGTTTTCTAAGTGCCTTAGAGTCATAGTGTCGAGTCCCGTGTGGACCAAGATCACAAACTATCCACAATGCTTGGGTTGTTCAAGGCTAATGAGAATGTTTAGAATGTTGTCTTCTTTGTTTGAACGGTTTAACTAGTTGTTTTCTTTTGCACATTTTCTTAGCACCTTAATTGTGTAGTTTTAGCACTGTACCTAACAACTTTGCTAATAACGTACCTTTGCGTTGGATCCACAGATTCTCTAGAGTAGCTGCAACAGTGAGCTGCTAGGACATGGAGACACTCTTTTTGTGCAACTACAATATCTTCGTGGTACACTACTTGTTTAGCTTTACTTATAGCATTTTGAGAGACTTGTGATATGTAACATGAATGTATGGACCCATTTTTTGATGCATACATGTGATGTTTTGTAGACATGGAGTGTAATGTATTGATTGATATTACATGGAATGAAAATGCAAATGAACTTTTAAATTTTAGTCTGTTTATGCTATTTTCTCTTTCTTACATGTATAATTGTGTATTTTGAATGCGGAAATATATGTGCGTCGAAATCGGTTTGCCGAGTACCTGGATTCTTTGGGGACGAGCATCACGGTTCGGTATCAGAGAGCAATGGTATCTGTTCCATTCTATGCATATATTTTTCCTCATTGGTATTCAAAATACATAATAGTGTTTGAGAATCTTCTGATCGGAATTTGCAAGGATAGTTGCATCCTTGCAATGTCCTCTCTAGTGTCATTATCGCCAAATTAAGCTGCACCTTTTTCTGCATCCTTTTCAATTTCATTAGTGAGGCGATTAGGTGAGGATTATGCTTGTAATGTCCTCATGAGTGTCCTTGCAAAGATGCACCCCCTCACAATATCATGGCAAGTATGTCCTTGCTAATAACGATTTTTCTTGTAGTGTAAATTATATTGATTTTACACTCTGGAGTAATAGTTTGCTCATTTTTTATTCTGCAATAGGTTGAGCATGAACATGAGTATACCATGGAAGAAGAAAATAAAGAAAGAGAATATGATAACTCTTATTTAAAATATCTAATCTCATAATTGAATCTTACATGGACAAGCGTATCAATTTCCCTGAGAATTAACGTGTCAGATGCTTTCCCTACTAACCCACGGGATGAGTACTCTAGTGTTGAGACCTCCTTGCCAACATATGATAACTTCTCTAGTTATAATTTCATGTAATTTCGTATACTACCATCATAGACATTCCTGTATACCTTCTTGCCAAGAATTATATCTCATATAATCATGATGCATCAAGAAGAGAGATGTCCTTTATCAATTCATTATGGTTACATATTGAACTATGGGAGAATGATTCATAGGATGATCAAGAGGACTGTAAGGTTCAATAGGATTACACAAAATGATAATATTTTAGTCTTGAGCTTTCTTGTAGCTAGCCATCTTCTCAATTTCCTGAAGAGAATCTTTAGAAAGATATTGACTCAATTCATACACTTTGGCCTATTCTTTGAGACCAATTTGAAAATTTTTAAATATAGTTTTCCCACTATACTTGAAGTCTTCTGTAAGAATGTATCATAGTTTCGAGAATGTGACGAGCTACTCACTTTGTCTAAGGTATTTTCATTGGACCTACTTTAAATTTATACCAAGACTAAATATCATGTCTAGAGTTTCAAGAAAATATCACATGAGGAATAATTCAAGATGGTTGAGTTATTATACTTATATGGGTGAACGAATCTTTGGATGAGAGACCGTTTACCCATCCTTCTATGTATATTGTACTCATCCCTCCTCATTTGAAAATAATTTTTAGTGAAGAGAGTCCTAAGCTCTAGTGAGGGAGATTAGGGATTGAGAGCTCTCGTGGATTTTCCCTCTCCATAGGGTTTTCCACGTAAATTCGTGTCTCCATCTTTGTGCGTGCTTTGTATGTTTGATTCTAACATGTATCAGAGCCTCGTTGAGGCATATGATTGTGTTTTTTGCTGCTCGAAGTGTTCCAAATTGGTTCTATTATGCTGGATTTTGTCTTTTGGTGGTGATTTTTAATTTCTCTTGTCACCGATCAATCATATTACGTTGCGACAACCACTCCACGCGTTGTGGAGTTGTGGAGAAGGTCTGAATCGACCCACAAGTGGTTGTTGTTGTTGCTGCTTTGGTTTTTTTTTGGCATCTAAAATTGATCCGAACTCCATTGGTGGTGCGAGGTAAGTTCCTTGGTTGTTGGGGGAACAACCCTTGGTGTGAGCTTTGTGCTCTTAAGTGCTATTATGGGCGTATAACCCATTTCTTGGGGACATTTTCTGCCCCTCTTTTGCAGGAGAAAATCAGGTTGTTTATTATTATCTACCAAGTGTTCGACAAAGAGACACAAAGAGCCTCGTTGAGATCTTCTGTGTTTTAAGTTCCCTATTGTACTCAAGGTGTACGATTAAGTGCTTGTGAGAGATAGTCAAAGTCTAAAGGCTATGAATTTTCTAGTGAATGATCCTATGATACTTGTAGCATCCACAAAACTCGACTCGACAAAGGATACCATTATGGAGTTGCAGTCCTTATTGAAGGAATCAGTTATGAAAGAACATGTCTCCTTGCAGTCGATAGACAATGGTTCAGCTTTTAATATGAGGAGAACTAGCAATGCTTGCTCTACCAAATACGAGTGGGTTATCGATAGTGGTTCTTCCGATCACATAACATGTGATCATAGAATGTTTCATGACTACAAGTTATCGTCTGGAAGAGAGAAAGTTACAATTGCACATGGGTCTCCAGCTACTATTTCTGAAAAAGGAACAATTTCTGTTGTTGATCGTTTCCTCCTTACCGATGCACTCCATGTCCCTGATTTCCCAATAAATCTTTTTTCAGTCAGTAAGATTATTAAAGAATTGCACTGCAGGATGATTTTTTATCACAATTCGTGCATTTTGAAATACTTACAGATAGGAAAGAAGATTGGAATTGGATTAGTTGAAGATGGATTATATCGTCTTCCAGTTTGAGTGCGTCAAACCCTTACATATGTGATGAAAGCTTTCTTTGAAAAGGACAACTCTATTTTAGTACGAATATGGCATGAGCGTCTTAGTCATATCAATTTTTCTTCTCTACATTAGTTGATGCTTGAGATTTTCTCTGGATTGTCTGAGGATGATTTGCAACGTGAGGTTTGCCAATTTGCAAAGCAGACACGAACTACATTTCCTCCATCTACTGGTAAATCTACTAATGCATTCGAATTGGTGCATTCTGATGTTTGGGGTCCGTCAAGTGTGAAGTGCATGGGTGGCCATATGTGCTACATCGCTTTCATTGACAATTTTTCACGGAGTACTTATGTGTACCTTTTAAAAAATAGAAATGAAGTTCCTACTACCGTAGATAACTTTATAAATATGGTAAGCACTCAGTATGTAACAAGAGTAAGAATGCTCAGAATTGATAATGCTAAGGAGTACATGGAAAATTCCCTACATGTTTTTCTTGATGAGATGGATATCATCCATGAAACCTCATGTAGTTACACGCCACAACAGAGTGGGATAGCTGAAAAAATCACCATTTATTGCATGTCACAAGAGCAATACTACTCCAGCAATATGTGCCAAAGAGTCTTTGGGGAGAAGCCGTCTTGACAGCTGCCTATCTAATCAATAGGACACCATCTATCGTAATCGGGAAGAGAAGTCCTTTCTCTGTCATCCATCCAGATACCTCTCCCTTCAGTTTGGACCCACGAGTTTTTGGATGTGTATGTTTTCTTCACAATTCTGGACCAGGTTGGCGTAAGATGGATCCAATAGCCACGAAATGCATATTTCCTAGGTATTTTTGAACTCAAAAAGGAAACAAATGTTATGACCCCATGTCACGCCATCTTCATGTAAGTAAGTATGCTACTTATTTTAAGAGTGAGTCCTACTTCTCTAAGAGATTTCCTCAAAGGGAGTCTATGAGTATAAATGTTGAGAAAATGAGAATGAGATTTATTTTCTTGGTGACATACAAGAGACTATCCATGTGAGGGAGAACAATGAACATGATATAGATAAAGATAGTGAAATTGCACGCAGATTTGGACAAACTTATAGTAGACAAAATAGATCATATAAAGTGGTGGAAATCGAAGAAGAGATGATACCGAACCAGGGTGTCAACCTTACCTTCGATTATGACGTCAACCCTTACGGGTGATTTTTGCCACTAAAGCTCTACAAGAGTTTCTCTCCTTCCTGATATTCATATTGATAATGCCAACCCCATACCGGATGGGTGTTTCATTACTATAAGAAAATCTACTAGGACTGTTCGAACCTCTACTCGTTATCCAGTCAAGGACTTTGTTTATTATACCAATATGAGTTTAAGATATAAATGCTTTATTACCTAGCTTGATGCTCATCATGTTCCCAAAAATTTATATGAAGCCAAAAAAGATCCGAAATGGATTAATGCTATGAAGGAAGAAATGGATGCCTTGCTTAAAAATAATACTTAGGATATTGTTGATGCTTGATGAATCTCAGATTCATCACTCTTAAAGTCATGAATTAAGCTCAAATCCCTAAAAACCATTGTCATTTCTGCATTTATTCTACATAATTGGCATTCATGCATGTTTTGATAAGAATGGCACTTTATCACTTATTATTGCACAAAATAAGAAGCCAAAAATTCCATCCAAATTAACCTGTAAATAACGTAACTTCCCCGATTTTTAACTAATTTATGCTAACTCCAAATGACCTGAAACCACCTCCATTGTGTACATATCATTGACAAGAATAAATGAAAAATACAAAAAAATCACTAACCTAAATAAATGGACCAAAAACCCAAACCCTAATTCTAGGATTTCCAAACTAAAACCTCAATAACTTCCTCATCCAGTGTCCGTTTGATCCTTCCTACTTTTAAACTATTGTACATTCAAATATCTTCAAAAGAAGACCAAGTTCAAGTGAATCAGAATTCATATGTGAAAGATGGGTTTTGGGCCTCTTTTGTACATTTTATATTTTAGTGGTTTTTGACCTTTTATTTTATGTACATAATTAATCCATTTTATTTTATTTCATTTTCATTTGTCTTATTTGATAAAAGTTTTATTAAAATGCACACAAATCCATATCCAAGCCGAGGTTTGAAATCAGAGAAACTAATTTAGTCTGAGTCTTCACTAACTGTCTGTACAAAAAATGTCTTTTCGTATTTTATTTTATTTCTTATTTTTCTTACTTAATAAAAATCCAAAAAAAATACTAATGTGTAAATATTTATCTTTGATTTTATCATATTTTTTCAGATTTTTATCTGCTTTAAAAGTAAAAAAAATTAGAAAACACAAAAATCAAGGTATTCTATGTACATAGGATACCTCAAAAATACCACTTTGCACATATGAACGATTTTGGATTTGGTCTCTTCATAAAAGTTATAGATCTCATCGAGAGGAGAAATTTTTGTGAAAAAAATTTTTCGATCCGAGGACATGTGTTGTTTATTCCAGATTTATCTTTCTATTTATTTCTCGATTTTTGAGGGGCTGACACGTGGTAGCTCTTGGAGCCGCCACGTGTCACCCATTTTTGGAGGTTTTAAATTCGTTTTATTTATTTTTTTAAAATTAAAATTCAAAAATAATAAAAATAAAAAATAATGAGCCACGTGGCTTCATCTAGGCCATCTGATTTTCAGCCGATTGGACGACCCAGGAGCCATCTCATTCATCTGCTTCTCTCCCACTTTCCCCTTTAGGGGCGGCGCCGCCAGCCCCGCGAAATCTCCGCCGCCTTCCCAATCAGGCCACTGCCCCGGCCCACCTCCACAATCTTCGCCATCAACTGCCCGTCGCGTATCTCACCACCGCTCCCAAGAATCCCCGCGCACCTCCCGCGTATCTCCCTCAACCTCGTCAGATCCCCAACAAACCTCCAATCAAGTTGCCACCTCCTTCATCATGATCTCCAATATCCCCATCGAATCATCTCCCTCCTTCCTGTCGTAGCTGGTGCTCCCACTCCTCAACCTATAAAAAGCCATCGTCGACCCCCTCTCAATCCATCTGCCAGTAGCACTACATTCACGGGAGGAGGTCGGTGGTGACAGCCCGACCCCTTCCCCCCTTTCCTAGCAAGGTTCGAGGGTCCTCCCCCCCTCGTTGTAGTGCGTCGCTCTATCGCTACTGCTTCGCTCCGACCTCCATCGTCGAGCCCAACACACATCCAACCGCAACCCACCGTTAGCCTCTCCAGTTGCGCCTGAAGTCCACCAATGCTCACTACCGACGTTCGTCTTCAAGCCTTGTGCTCCTTCGCATCGCCAAGACCACCCTTCTTCTTCAACGAGGAGCTGCTCCTTCTCTTCATCTACCTGCTGCAGCTTCTTCATCAATGATGAGAGGACACCCCTCCCCCATCCTCAATCACAAGTGTAAGCTTCATCGACAACGCCAGGTGCAGGAGCTGGTTCGCTTAGCCACTGCCTTCGACTCCACCCGCATTCGCCTACTCCGCCGCGTCAGCCACGAGCCACAACACTGGTGATCCATGAACCACCGCACAAGACCGGGCCCCCATCCTGAGGCCCTCCTCACGTGTGCGACACGTGGAGGAGGGAACGTCCCATAAACGCCCCCAGTCAAGAAGGCACGTGCAGAGCACGTTCCTATTTGGAAAAATTGCAACTACACCCCTGGGGAACACCCTATTTCCAAAAATACCCAGCTACCCGAGGGTCACGTGCTACGTACGTGACCGCGTGGGAAAATTACAGAAGTGTATCCTGGAGTTCCCCATATTCACAGCAGCACCCGCGGACTAGAGGGCACGTGCGGCGCACTTGCCCCTTTAGTAATTTTGCAGATACCCCCTTGGGATCAGGTAATTCATGTTCAGTTCGCACTGCATTTTCTTTATTTTTTAATTAATATAATTACAGTTAGGCCCATGTATTCCCCCCTTATTTTGATCAACAATTTCGCATCATTTTATTTTTATAAAAGTAGCATTTTGTTCTTCGACTAATTCTCTACATCTTGGCATATGTTTGAAATTTTTGTGATCTATGGTTAATTAATAATTAATTGTTTTATAGAAAATTACAAATTTTGCCCATTTTGTATTTGAAAATTCACAACTAATAAACCATAGCTCTGAAAATTGACAAAAAAATCACAAATTGTAGATTTAGTTGTATGTTACATCGTGCCCAAAAAGATTTGCATTTGCATGCATAATTTGCCCTGTAAAAATCATTTTGCATACTTTAATCTTTAATTTTTAGTAGGTATTAAGTCCAGTATTTTTGTGGTTTAGGAATTTCTGAGATCCATCAGCTAGTGATAGATCTTGGATAATTTTATCCCTTTAAAATAAATAGGTTTGATATTTATTATAAATAATAATTGAAATTTAATTTGTGTGCATTCATAAATTCATAAAATATTTATCTTGTATCCAAAAATTCCAAAGAAATTATAATGCATTCACATCATCATCATTAACATCTTGACCAAGTTTCGTATTTTTCGGACATCGTTTGATTGATATTCATTTTCTAGTCCTTAAAGTTGGCCTAATTTGCATTTTGCATCCCAAATTTGCATTAAAAATACAAAAAAATCGCCTCAAAAATCGTGCACGAACTTTGATAGACAAAATTCTAGATTATTCCTTTGCCTCCTCAATTTGACTTTGGAACTTTCTCAAGTAAAATAAATGTAAAACTGCATTGATTAAAATTAATTAATTTATTGTGGTTATTTCTTGACCTATTCCGATTGCCCGCCTACAACAAAACGATATTCATAATTAAACGTATGATAATTCTGCACAATTAACGTAGGGCGATTCAGACTAGTCAATGCTCCTAATGGCGTTCACCTTGTTGGCTCTAAAGGGGTCTGTACAATCAAATATGATGCGGATGGGAATGTCGACAGATTCAAAGCTCAGCTTGTGGCTAGAGGATAAATCCATAAATATGTGATTGACTACCTGGAGACATTTGCTCCTATTGCCAAGATGAATATGATAAGGGTTGTTATTTGTCTAGCAACCCATTTTTCCTGGAAATGTATCAGTTAGATGTGAAAAATGCTTTCTTGAATGGTGATCTTAAAGAAGAAGTGTATGTGAAAATACCACATAGGTTTGAGAAGGACAATAAGTGCTGCAAACTAAAAAGATCTTTATATGGATTAAAGCAATCACCAAGAGCTTGGTCTGAACGTCTCCATGTGATTATGATTAGGAATGGATATACCCATGTTAATGGAGACCACACCTTATTTATAGGGAGGAATGACGAAAAAAGATCTATTCTTTTAGTGTATGTCGATGACATGATCCTTACAAGTTATGATGAAGAAGAAATTTCCAGGGTAAATAAAATACTTGCAGGAGAATTTGAATTGAAAGACTTGGGGAAGTTAAAGTACTTCTTAGGCATTGAGATGGCTCGATCTCCAGGAGGTATGTGTCTAAGTTAACGAAAAAATGCTCTTGACTTATTGAAAGATTGTGGCATGTTGGGATGCAAGCCTACTACTAATCCTATTGACGCAAATCATAAACTGAATAAAGAGGATGGTGACCTTCTTGATGATGCATGAAAAGGTAGGTATCAAAGATTGGTGGGAAAGTTGAACTATCTTACCCTTACTAGACCGGATACTACATACCCTCTAAATGTAGTGAGTCAATTCATGCATTCTCCTACTACCTCTCATGCTAATGCGGTAAAAAGAATTCTTTACTACATAAAAGGATCACCGGAAAAGACCTTATGTTCAAGAAGAATCATGAGGTCACTATTGAAGGATACACTGATGCTTATTGGATTGGCTCCATTGATGACAGAAGATCCACCTCAGGTAATGTGATATATTTGTGCGGAACTTGGTTATTTGGAGAAGTAAGAAGCAGAATGTGGTTTCAAGATCAAGTGTTGAAGCATAATATCGGGCTCATGCCAATGACGTTACAAAAATTCTATGGCTAAAAATTTTACTCCATGACTTGGGAATCAAAGTTAGTATGCCAATGCAGATGTTTTGTGACAACAAGGCTGCAATGAATTTGGCCAACAATCCCGTAATGCATGACGGAACGAAGCATTTGGAGATTGATAGACACTTCATCCGTGAGAAGATTGATGATGGACTGTTGTGCCTGTCTTACCTGAAATCTACTGACCAGGTCGTTGATCTCTTCACAATGGGGCTGCCTACGGTACAATTTGAGTTGAATGTAGGCAAGTTGGGCATGGTGGACATGTATGCCCAACTTGAGGGGGTGTTTAGTTATTATATTTATATGGGTAAACGGATCTTTGGATGAGAGACTGTTTACCCATTCTTTTCTATATATTGTACTCATCCCTCCTCATTTGAAAATAATTTTTAGTGAAGAGAGCCCTAATCTCTGGTGAGGGAGATTAGGGATTGAGAGCCCCGTGGTTTTTCCCTCTCCGTAAGGTTTTCCACGTAAATTCATGTCTCCATCTTTGTGTGTGCTTTGTATGTTTGATTCTAAAAAAGATTATAATCATATTTCTACTTTTTATATCCCTTCTCTTTTTTATATCCCTTCTCTGAGGGTCATTTGCAATAAGTTGAGATATTTCTCTAATTATACGATTCTTACTCAAATTTTTTGTTAAAAATTCTGAGTCATATTTGTCCCCTTCCTTGAGTATCTTTGCAAGGAATAACTATAAATTTTCATATTCAAAGGCCCGAGTTTATCTTTCACAAATTTATTTTGAATACTGAATCAGTCTTTTATCTTTCATATCTATCAGATCAGCTTTTTGAGATCCAAAAAAACGAACTTGTGATGGAATCTCATTCCATCATCTCTGTCTTCTCCACTTCTAACGTTATCTTAGATCGAACAATTTCTAATTGCTTTTCAAATTGGAAATCTCATTCATAATACCAGATTCAGGTACTGTTTCTATCCACATCCTACCAATAGTTATCACCTAACCATCTTCGTATTAAGGAGCTTGCAATTCACTCTGCTTCTCATGAAGATTTTGCAATAAAACCACAGTTTTCTCTTGATGGATGTCACATCGAATTCAAATACTACCTATTCCTAACTTTTTCATGTCATTAGGGGGAGTAATACTTGGTAAATGTTGAGAGGCATCTGAACATTATACTTCTATTTGGCTATCTTCCAAACTAAGGAGAGACTTCATCATCAGCATATACAAGTTGCTATATTTTCGTTAGCCATTTCAGTCTTGATGGAGACTATGGGGACATAGTTCGATTTAAGAACGAGAGAATGCATATTCTTTACTCACTTCTACAGATCTTATGTATAAAAATATTGATCAAATTTTTACCAGCTTAAAAAATTCCGAAACAAAAGCATTTTTATTTCGCGGATTTAGGGGTGTATTTGCTATATGAGGTTAGTATATGAAGATACACAATGAGGGAGACATTAATATACAAAAATGAAGGTGGAATCATGGCCCCTCGTGAATGATACTAGTTTTGCACTTAGTTAGGTTTCGACTTCCCAAACCAAGGGATTGTGTGGTATGGGAGACTCGATTCTACTATAAGTTGACAATTCCTGTAATCCTTCCAATGCGGTGTTTATGTTGTTTTAAATTTTCTTGAGATATGCTTTAAGTAGTGTGTTTTCTCTGGAAGTTCATTACTCAATTCTCTTTGTGATGGTTTCAATAGACAACTCATTCCTTGTCCGTGTTCCAGCTTTAAAATTTTACCCATTATAATTTTCAAGAACTCAAATTATGCCGTTTGTTTGGGCAATTCAGTTATGTTAGTTAATTATATTTTTTTGGAGAGAGATCTCTTTGGAGCATGTTTGGTACACCTCAAACAGATGCATGACCTATTACACAATTGATCTCATCCACACTGGACACTTCCCTTCGAAATGTATATGAAACTAGGATAACTTTGTTCTCCATTTTTAGCCCATTTTAGTCATATGCATCGGTCACACCATAAATTGTGTGAGTGAACCAGCAACAACGAAGAGAATGATATCAGTAAATGGATGAAACATACTAAAGATCATTTCCTAGTAACTACTGATAACAGGATGGCGATAAATTACGGTAGTCTAGATTGGTCAGATCATGTTCAGACTCAAACATTGGATGTGCCATGAAGGCTGCTCTAGTCTTGCCTCTCTCATCACGCCTTCGATGTGTAGGTCCTTCTCTCCAGGGTAACTCATGGTCAGACTCCAGCAGCGGTGTTTATTGTTCTCCCATCCGGATTCCATGGTGGTGGATGAAGAGAAGCTTGTTGCTGAGCCTGAAGTGAATAATGCCTCTTCTTTTCTCCTCTTGCTTCTCCCGATTGCAAGTGTCAGATCGACGCCACTTTCATTTTCTATCGTCCAATCTTGATCATATTGTTCTATGTATTCTTTTGCTGGAAGTTCTAGATTAAGAGATCTTGGTTGCTGCAAAACTGTCTTGCCTTCGCTCTGGTAATGTACTGATCTCACTTGTCTCATTTGTTCAGAGTTGCTCACGTCTCTCATAAGAAGCATTTGCAATCGATACAGCCGGTGAAGTTCGTTGACCTGAATGAAGTGTCGAATTCGATCTCAGGATATAAAAGCTTCGGTTATTGGATCATACATTAAGTAAATTGTTTGCTTACCTGTTTTCTGAAGGTTTCTTCGTGCTTTAGGATTGCTGTTTTCATGTATTCCTTCTCACATTTCTTCAAGTACTTCTCCATCAGAGCCTTGTTCAAGTAATTGGACTAATTACTATCAGAATACCTTTCAAACCTGTTTAAGTTTATCAAATCAGATCTTTAGGTTTTTAGTGAAACTGTAACAGACTTACCGTGCTAATTTTCAGGTAATACAAATTTGCACAACAATTAGACGCAGATATATATATTTGACCAATAAAATGATCTGCTTAAAAATGTATCAAATCTTTTCGGAAAGTTTTAGCATATTGGCATATCCATTAATAAGTAAAAAGCAAATCCGAATGATAATCAATGCACTGTGGTGAATACTAATCATTACGAAAAGCGAGGAAAGGAACACAAGGATTTACGTGGAAAACCCTACGACAAGGGAAAAACCACAGGGGCGCACATGAACCCTAATCACATTCACAGAGGGATTAGAATTCTCTCTTCACTAGGTTAATTGTAAAGGAGGGGGGATGAGTACATTTATAGGGCAAAGGGGTAAACGGTCCCTCATCCAAAGATCCGTTTACCCATTTAAGAATTACAACTCAACACTCCCCCTCAAGTTGGGCATATATATCAACCATGCCCAACTTGCCTACATTCAGCTCAAAGATCGTCGTTGGCAGCCCCTTAGTGAAGAGATCTGCAATCTGATCATCAGATTTCAAGTAGGGAAGACACAACTGACCATCTTCAATCTTCTCATGGATAAAATGTTTGTCTATCTCCACATGCTTCGTTCTGTCATGCATAACAGGATTATTTGCTAAGTTTATGGCAGCTTTATTATCACAGAACATCTTTAACGGCATGAGAGGTACAATACCCAACTCTGCTAAGAGAAGTTTCAACCACACGACCTCAGTGACTCCATTTGCAGGGCCCTGTATTCGGCTTCAGCACTGGACCTGGAGACAACATTCTGTTTCTTGCTTCGCCATATGACCAGGTTACCACACTGATAAATAGCATATCCTCATGTTGACCTTCTATCATCCACAGATCCAGCCCAATCCGCATCAGTGTAGCCTTCAATGCGCACACTGTCTTGTTTTCTAAACACTAGGCCTTTACCTGGGGAATTCTTGACGTAGCATAAAATTCGGCTAACCGCATTCATATGAACAGTTGTGGGTGTATGCATGAATTGGCTTACCACATTGACAGCGTAGGTAATGTCAGGCCTTGTGAGAGTAAGGTAGATTAATTTCCCAATAAGTTTCTGATACCGACCTGTTGAAACTTCATTGAGAGGTTCACCATCCATTTTGCTGAGTTTATGGTTAGCATCTATAGGAGTAGTGACCGGCTTGCATCCAAGCAGACCCGAGTCTTGGAGTAATTTGAGCGCATAGGTTCTTAGATTCAAACACAAGCCACCAGGAGAGTTTGCCATCTCGATACCAAGGAAGTACTGTAAGCTACCCAAGTCCTTAAGTTCGAATTCCATTGCAAGAACCTGTTTTAGGCGGGATATTTCTTCATCATTATTACCGGTCAGAATCATATCGTCTACATATACCAAGAGGACAGAAATTTGTTCGCCCCTCTTTTTAATGATGAGGGTATGATCTCCATTAGCTTGTTGATAGCCATTAGTGACCATTACAATCCTCAGTCTCTCAAACCAAGCTCTAGGTGACTGCTTAAGACCGTACAATGCTTTCTTCAATCTACAACACTTGCTCGGTTCTCCGTATCCAGGAGACATCTTCATGTAGACCTCTTCTTTCAGATTTCCAATTAAAACGCATTCTTGACATCCAGCTGATACATCTTCCAAGAGAACTGTACAGCCGGACAGATAATAACATGGACCGTATTCATTTTGGCCACAGGAGCAAATGTCTCAAGTAAGTCAATCCCGTATTTCTGGCTATACCCTCTTGCAACTAACCGTGCTTTGAATCTGTCTACTTTTCCAGCAGCATTATACTTAATCGTGTAGACCCATTTCGAACCAACCAGATGGGCACCTTTTGGAGTGTCCACAACATCCCAAGTGTTGTTCCCTTTTTAGAGCCGCCATTTCGTCGTCCATCGCACCCACCCACCATGGGTCACTTTTTGCTTCAACCACATTCCTTGGAAGATCATGAGAATCAATAAGAGTAAGCAAGCTTTTATATCTCGGACTCACCTTCGAGTAGGATACAAAGTCTTCCACGGGATACCGAGTAAAATGTCTGATTGTCCTAGGTGTCTTGCGCATAGCAATGGAATGGTTGTCATTCGTGCTTCCATTGTCCTCGTCCATATCATTAACCATAACATTAGTTTCAGCAATTGGAATATCAGTAGGAGAAGAGATACTTACAGAGTTGTCTGAACTTGGATCATCCGAGGATTGATTGAGATCTTGATTTGGTAGTTGATTATCCACACAATCTCTCGTATCATCTAATATCTCTTCTCGACCATTCGGATCATTCATGATGCCGGCACGGTCCCTGTTGCTATCAGTGGTAATTGTATCACCATGGTCATCATAGGGATTCAGAAATTCATCCAAAAAATAAGTGTTGGTAATATTATCCAAGGACCCCCCCTTAGAAGGAGACTTCCCATAGTAAGAGTCACATTCATGAAAGGTGACATCTTTACTCACAAATAACTTTCTGGATACCGGATCATAACATTTATACCCTTTTTGTCTAGAAGAATAGCCAAGAAAAATGCACTTGATGGCTTGAGGATCCAACTTTCGTCTGTCAGGACCAGAATTGTGAACAAAGCGCACATAACCAAACACACGAGGAGCAAGAGCAAAGGGTGATTTCTCAGGGTGTAAAACCGATAAAGGGACCATCTTTTTAATAGCATTAGAGGGACGTCTGTTGAGAAGGTAAGTGGCAGTAAGCACAACATCCCCCCAAAAACTACTGGGGACATTATGTTGAAATAAAAGGGCACGTGTGACCTCTAAAAGGGATCTGTTCTTTCGCTCAGCAATACCATTTTGCTGAGGAGTATAGCTGCAAGAAGTCTCATGTACAATCCCTTTTTCACGAAGTAAAGTCTGAAGAGATATTTCCATATATTCCTTAACATTATCTGATCGTAAGGTTTTTACCCTGGTATCATGCTGGTTTTCAATTAAGAGTACACATTCTCTAACAATTTTAGGAACTTCACTTCGACTCTTCATTAAGTACACATAGATATAGCGGGAAAAATCATCAATGAAAGTGAGAAAATATTTGTGACCTCCTAAACTTGTCACACTTGATGGACCCCAAACATCCGAATGAAACAGTTGAAAAGGTGCAGTACTTCTACTATTCGAAATTGGATAGATAGTTCTAGTATGTTTAGAGAACTGACACACTTCACATGAGAAAAATTCATGGTCCACTTTACTGCAAAGACTAGGAAACAAAACAGAAAGAGTAGAGTAACCCGGATGTTCCAGACGATCATGCCATTTCTCCAATTCACCAACGTCTTCACGGTTGTTACCAGTAGCGGCAACGACCCAAGCTGAAACGATCCTGGCCGGAAGTCGGTACAGGCCATCAACTACCAAACCAATCCCAATATTCTTCCCCATCCCCAAGTCCTGCAGGACACAAATATTTTCATCAAAAATTAAACGGCATTGAAGATCCTTAGCAATGCAATAAATAGATAATAAACTGATTGGAAAATCCGGAACATGAAGAGCATTCTTCAGGATAAATTTATCGATGATAGATATACTTCCTTTGCCAGCTATAGATACAGTGGAGCTATCAGCTAAATTTACTCGATCTCGTCCCGAAGCAAGTTTATATTCGTGAAACATCTTAGAATTGCCTGTCATATGGTCAGATGCCCCACTATCAATAATCCATTCATCGTGAAAAATATTTTTACCTAAATGTGTCGCAGTAGCCATGGCAGCATTAATGACAACAGCATCCCCCCTGGTGTTACCGGAGACCGATATCTTCTGACCATAAGCATGCAAGTCCTTGATTTGATCAGTGGTTAATCGCTTCCCTTCAGCAGTCATTGCAATTGATTTTTTTCCTTTGTTCATTTTTTTTTCAGGATGAAGTTCCCAACAGTTGTCGATCCCATGCCCAGTTTTTTTGGAGTGTCCACATTTCTTATCCTTCCAATATCCACTCTTACCACCTTTCGTTAATAAAGCAGATCATTCAAACTGAGATACCTGTTCATCTTTCATAACAGTACGCCGTTGTTCCTCGGACTCAATAGCATGATAAATTTCTTCAATATCAGACCCAATCCCACCTGTCGGGAGTTGACTTCTGGTTGCCTCGAACTCAGCATTCAGTCCTCCAAGAAAGATAAAGATTCTCTGCTTCCAAGTCTCATCCCAATATTTTTTTTGATCTGTAGGGCTAGTCCAGGTGTCATCACAGTAGTAATCAATTTCTTCCCACTTAGTCTTTAACAAGGCATAATACGCAGCAACATTCATCTCTCCTTATCTCATAGTGTAAACATCCCTGCTCAATTGGTACATACGGATATCTTGCTTTTTCTGGCCATACATGCTCTCGAGGGTGAGCCATTGGTCTCTGGCCGACTTCTTCCGGAGAATGAGCGGTTGGATGTTAGAGGATACAACAATGATGATCCAGTTTCGGCATTGGCTATCCTCAATATACCACTGTTCATATGACTTATCCGTGACCGTAAGAGTTTTTTCCCGACCATCTATATATCCTCCTCTCCCACGTGAAGCTAAGGCAACTTCCATTGCCGCGGACCACATCAGATAATTATTTTTTGTTAGCTTCACAGTTGTAACATGAGCCGGAACATTATCTATTTTGATGGTTATCATATCCGTTATATTTTTGAGTCCATGAAGTTTCAAAAAAACGAGCACACCGCAAGCAAGAAGGGAGGAGAACTCACAAAAGGCCACCAAAGTCAGAGGATGGTAGAACAGGGGAGCTTCAGCGTGCATAGGGGCTGCAGGGGGCACCCACGTGCACAGGCGCGTCACGGACAAGAGCTGAGAACTTCGCGCACACAGGGGGATAGCGCACAGTGAGCTTCAGCACACAGATGGATTGTGCCACACAGGTTGATCGCGTCGCGCAGAGGGGTCGCGCACCACAGGGGCCGTCAGAGAGGTCGTCAGGTCGCGTAGAGGGGTCGTCAGGTCGCGCACCATAGGGCGCAGAGGGATCGCGCACCACAGGAGCCGTCAGAGAGCCCACAGGAGACAGGGACACAGGAGCCGTCAGATCGCACACTTAGGGCACAGGGGACCCAGGCGCGTCGAGCAAGGAGGGCGGCAGGAGGGCGTCAAGCAAGGAGGGCGGCAGGAGGGTGGCACAGGGGCCGATGTGAACTGCAGCAGGGCGGCAGGAGGGCCGCAGCGGAGGAGCCGTTCATGCAGGGGTTCCGTTCCTTGAGAGGCGTCGGGTGTCACGACTAGGGCCGCAAGGAGGGTTCGGGGCCGCAGCGGCTGCACGAACGGGAACGACGCCGTGTGCAGCAGCTTTAGAGGGGGTGCAGCAGCTTCAGAGGGGGGGGCGTCGGGCACAGGCAGGGGTTCCGCTCATGCAGGCCACAACGATTCAGGGGTGGGGCGGCGTCGGGCACAAGGGGCGGCGTCGGGCACAGACAGGGGGGCGGCGTCGGCGTTGCGGGCTGCACGGAGGGGGCACACAGAACGAGGCTAGGGTTTTGCACAGGAATCGAGAAACTCGAATCTCAACGTGGCTCTGATACCATGTTGAATACTAATCATTACGAAAAGCGAGGAAAGGAACACAAGGATTTACGTGGAAAACCCTACGACGAGGGAAAAACCACGGGGGCGCACATGAACCCTAATCGCCTTCACAGAGGGATTAGGATTCTCTCTTCACTAGATTAATTGTAAAGGAGGGGGGATGAGTACATTTATAGGGCAAAGGGGTAAATGGTCCCTCATCCAAAGATCCGTTTACCCATTTAAGAATTACAACTCAACACACTGGAAATGAGAAAATCCTCTCTTGCAGGCTGGACTGAAAAGTCTATCAAAATTTCGATTTTTTGTGCAAATAAAGGAGCCAATTTATGCTTGATTTGCCTTTCCAGTGGAGGTCTAAGAACAATATTTATGTCTTTGTTGTGTTAGCTTTATTTTGTCAGAAAAGATACATTTTCATAGGAAAAAAATCTACATGTTGCTGGACATTGAAGATGGCCACTGGAGACCATTCTCCAGTTCTTCTCTTTGGAGCATCCAAAACTGCGGATGATATGAAGGATAGATTACGTAATAACAGAAGCAATCATCGTGCATTAAAGTGATAGAGGAAAAGAAATTAAACTTAAACATTTATGCCTCACCCAGATACAAGAAAGAGATTAGGAGTGAATAAGTCAAATTCACCTGTTGAGATATGTTAGCTGAATCACCGGTTCGATGCTGACGGGAAGTTGCGCCCTTCTTTGGTAGAAGACCCTTGATTAAGATCCAGTCCTGAACTTCCCAGACGTAGCTAGAGTCCCAGGGAAAACTGAGATCCCCTCGGGCTCCCCATGGTCTATTATAGTGGGGAAGTTGGGGGCGTGCCTTAAACAAATCTCAGTCCCCTCACAACTAATGTTCTCGAGGCTTGTGACGGGAAAAAAAAGATGCTTCAGACAGTGAGTGCCAGCAAAGGGGAGTAATATTTAAATCCAAAAGTGTGACCCACATGTATTTTTTATTTTGTTCTTAATCCACAGTCCACCCTCTATCAATCAGCTATCCCTTCCCTCTCATAACAAATAAAATATAAACTCGTTTTCGTCTGCATCATATACTATGTATGAACTGAACATTCCATGCCCATGTTTTCATTCCTCTCCTATTTTTTTCTGCAATGAGTATTTTACAAGGTATAGGATCTATAGCAAACAGTAGCGTTGCTAGTTAACTTATTAAATCCTTGTGCATCGTGGTTTCCTACTCGACTATTCTCCATGTTTTTTCCATTTTACTGTTCCTCGTTTGATTTCCTTGTAAATTGGTTGACTACGTGAGAAGATCTGCAACGTGACATCTATTGTGCTTCTCTTCAAGCGGATTGGCATGCAGGAACAGTCATCCACCCATATGAACCAAAAGTTTTGAAGACTGACCTATTCTCTTGCGCACTGTGGAGCATGTAAAAGAGTGACAGGTGAAATGCACTAAATTGTAGGTCGTTTTCATGGAAGAGGCCAAAAGAGAGAGGGCCACCCTCCTCTCTATCCATATCAAGGGCCCTCTTGGCTGCTTCTGCGTTATGATTATCGGTATCTTCGGCTGAGTGTTGGATCGGCGGAGCATGCGATGCCCCCCAGCATCCTTATCTCCAATATAATGTAGGTCTCTGGTTGTACCCAAAAAGCATATTGTACTCGGTACCTGCTATGTGTCCACAACAATGAGACGGATGGAATGGTTGAATAAGAAATATGGTTGATCGTAAGTACTTGAGACTAGATTGGTCTCCTCAAAGGTTTTTGTTGGGAAAACTACTTGTGCAAAGAATAATACACAAGTAATCACCACCACGCCGATAGATTTTTGTGCGGAAAAATCCCTATGGAGCAGCGAGTAAAACACAACTGGCAAGGAAATCCAATATGTGAAAAGAGGCAGACGATATGAAACCCTCCCTCTTTGGTCGCGGGACAGCGACCATTTATCTTGGGATAATTAATGGTAGGGACCTTATCCCAAGATAGATTATTTCAAGATAAGTGATCATGTCATAATTTCATTGGCAATTATCTCTTGTTTATTCTTCAAATCCGTTAAATGATATCGAGAAATAAATCTGGTTCATCTCTTATCACACCTTATTTCTTATCCCTACGCAGTGCATTTCTATACGAGAATTCATTCTTAATTGACATACATGGCGGTACACATCTAAATGACAACTTAATCACATCAGTATCATATATTTTGAAAAAGTACTTTATCAGTTGTGTCCTCTTTAGATATTGCAATATCATTTATACTACTCCCTTTTTTGGAATATCAATTCTGCTCCAGTCTTCTTCCACAATGATCGCGTGTACCCCTCAGGTTAGTTGTCAACCAACCCCATCCCAAACGGATGTTAACTTTGAGGATACAAGGATAATAAAGTGAAAAAATAGAGGGAAGACACATCCTTTTCTTATCCATGTCTTATTCTTCCTTCCATTCTTCCTTCCACCTAATCAACCAAATGAGATCAGTAGGTCAATGTCGTCTCAGACGGCGAGGCCAACGGTGTCGTAGAGGCGACCGGGCATGAAACTCCGATTAAATCAACAATCAACCCATGGTAGAATAATGAATAATGAAATTTTGAGTGGTCAAATTTATTATAACCTAGATAGAAATGTATATATGGTACAAGTATTCTGGTTGTCGAACTACAGAGAGCTACGGGGATAGCCAAATAATTATTGTTTACACTGAATACACAACTTTTTTTTTGAATTTGTGGTGGGTTTTTAATTAATGTTGATTTTTATGATTTTTAATATTTAATTTTTAATTTTAAATTTTATTTTATTTTATGCTTTCGGATTTTTAATTTTAATTTTTTTATTTTAATTATATAACAAGTTGTATATATATGTATATATACAATAAATAATATAAGTGATATAATATATATTTATTATAAAATATTAAAAACTCGTAAATACTATTAGGAACCTTAAAGGATTTAAAATATATTTAGGGTATTTATAATAATAATACTTATATTAATAAGCATATAATTATTTATATTAGTAAATAGGCAACATAGGATTTTATATTTATAATTATAGCTAATATTAGTAAAAAGTAACAATTAAATTATTTATCTTTTTATAGTTTTCTCTATTTTTATAATTTTTCTGAGAATTTTTGTTAATTTGTAGGTATTTTTAAAATAAAAATACTCCAAAACAAGGATTAATTAATAGGCCAAAATTGATTTGAGATTTAAAAAGATAAAGCGCTCAAGATTTTTCAAAATCAATCATAATATCTAGTAATAAGTGTATTGAAAAATATAAAAGAAAAACTAAAATTTTATCTTTTTGAAAGTATTTCCTAATTTTTTAGGGTTAGGAGGATTTGTAATTTTTAGGGCTTTTTTGCTATTTATTTGTGAATTTTGCCCGTGGCTATATTATATAGTATATACTGGCACTAATTTATTTTGGAATTTTGAAGGGTGTTCTTCTATTTTTTTGTATTTTTATCTATAAACAAGGAATTACTAACACCTGAATGATTCTTAATAAATTGAACAATGCAATGAAATGATAAATAAAAATTATAGCATGAATAAACATATTCAAAGCACATTCAGGAAATTTTACATATTTTTTAGAGCAAGGGAGTTATTTAATCCAAATAGAAATGCATACAGTAAATTATACTGGCATGACATGGATATAATTGTAATAAAGATAAAGATCAGGGGTTACATGCAATATATCCCAAAGTTTTGAACTTAATATATAAAATTTAGGACTAAACCTAAATATCCGAACTTGGAAGGGCCTGATGCAAAATGGCTAACTCACGTGGAGGCTACGTGAATCGACGTAGCACATGATCTTTATATAATTTGTAGGATATACAAGGGCCTAGTTGTAAATGTTACATATAAGTTTGAACGTAATAAAAAAATTACAGAACCAATATTAAACAACAAAAAAGGCATGGTTACTTAATAAATACCCCCTATATACGCGCAATCAGAGGGCTGGCAAGCGTCCACGAGGGCGTGATGAGTGGCGTTGAGCGTACTGCTTCGCTTAATCTCGACCGTGCCTCTAGTCGAATGATGGCCGGGCTACTTGGAAGAACACCAGAAGAACAAGCTCCGGCGAGCTTTGTTCATTGATTCTGCTTGATTCTGGCCTCCTCTCTTCTCACTAAATGGCTCTTCTCCTTTCTAGGGATGATGCACCTTGAGGTACCTTGAAAGGGCCCTAGAGCTCGTGAAAGAGCCTAGGAATAAGTGACTTGGAGCTCATGCTCAAAGCTTGGGGTGGAGCTCCACGTGGATTTGGCGATCGCGGACCTACACTAAAATATTAAGGGGGTCGAGGGCTATATCCTCGATCCTCTAATGAAGCTGTAAAAGTAAGGGATGAGTGAGATGATAAGAGCACTGGCAAAAGCGGTGGAGGGAGCTTCGACAGCTCGATTTCGAGCAGAAATCGAGAGAGAAAATAGAGGACTTTATGAAGAAGGCGATGGGGAAGAAGATGGAAGCCGGAGGGGAGATCAGAAACAAGGTTGGGGCACAATGAATTTGGTGCTGGAGGCGCTAAGG